>CM068837.1:104151993-104811993 GCA_028554795.2 Sinohyriopsis cumingii | reverse complement strand
AAGCCTAGTATCAATGAACATTTCATTTCAGTAATTGAAATATAACGTTCACTCCGTTATATATTACGCTGCATATCATGTGACAAGTTGTTTTTGGATCCTTCCACAAATGGCAGAATATAGTAAGCATGATGCAGGCAAGCTGTATATTTAATTAAATTGATTGGCGCATATAAAATTTACCTATTTTCTAATGAAAGGAATAACCTTCAAAATATTCAGTTTTCAACACTGGAATTCATCAACTCCCATCACAGCTCTAATGTCTTTTGCCATCCACTGCTGTAGTACTGTGATATTTCCCTTGTCATTTGTGAAAGTCCTGGCACAAACCTTGCTCTAAGGTACATTTCAAGTACTGATGATAATGTTTAAAGACTGATTTTTTTAAAATTTAGCTTTACGGTAAAATTGTCTTCATATATATATATATATATATATATATATATATATATATATATATATATATATATATAATGTAACTTACCGGTATGCCACCCAATTGCTTTTTGTTCTTACTGAAGAAAACGGTTGGATTTGTGATGTTTATTTGGTGAAATTTGAACTAAACTTAATGTGGAAATGATTCATTTGATTTTGCATTATTTATTTTTGAGCTAGTGGTCTTGGATTTGAGGTCCTTGTCATACAGATTATGTTGGTATGTTCTTATTATGTATCTTTCACCTGTTGAAAGATGCTACTAATAACACAAGCTTTATTCAGTCTGTAATTGTTAAATATTTCCTTAAACTATCATTACTTCACTTATCTGTTTGTTTACATGACTCTTTTCCTTACCATTTGCATTGCCTGTCTCTTTTCCTTACCTTTTGCATTGCCTGTCTCTTTTACTTACCTTTTGCATTGCCTGTCTCTTTTATTTACCTTTTGCATTGCCTGTCTCTTTTCCTTACCTTCTGCATACCTTTTGCATTGCCTGTCTCTATTACTTCCCTTTTACATTGCCTGCCTCTTTTACTTAATTTTTGCATTGCCTGTCTCTTTTACTTACCTTTTGCATTGCCAATCTCTTTTACTTCCCTTTTACATTGCCTGTCACTTTTACTTACCTTTTACATTGCCTGCCTCTTTTACTTACCGTTTGCATTGCCTGTCTCTTTTACTTACCATTTGCATTACCTGTTTCATTTATTACCTTTTGCATTGCATGCCTCTTTTACTTGAGTTTCTGACTTAATGTTCCATATGTCATGGCATTCAAAATTATGTGCTCACCTTCAATTTTTAAAGAAGCTGCCCCCATCTTATTTGATGTGGAATGCAGTTATGATAATCTGATTCAGGTAATATGTAGACACTTGACATATAAGCTATGTTTATTGGAGATAACTATATTTTCAGTTAAGTTTTGCTTGCATTTCAATTAGAAATACCTACAGAAAAACCCAACTTTTCTAAGGTAATTCATAGATACCTGGTGCAAGTATTTTTAGAAAATCAGTGTTTTACCTGCAGATAATTTGAAATAATGACAGGTAATATGACGATGTCTGACTCAGTTTGAGAAATTTATGTGTTACCTGATTTTCTTTGAATATTTCTTGCATTTTATTTGCATTATTTACCCTAAAACATAATTTTGTCTTGGTAATTCATAGACACCTTCGACAAGTTTTACAACAGTTCAGAATATTTATATTTCAAAGTAATATAGAGGTGAATGTCAAATAAATGAGGTAATTGCCTGAATTTTTATGAAGTTTGCCCGCCATACAAACATCATGCTTAAAAACACTGCAAAAATTTCAATGACCTGATTGAAAACCATGAGCTGGTATTTCTTATTTAGCATTGCCAAACAACTAAGCACTGTTGCCACTCTACTTAAGGGCTTGACCATTTCATTTTTGGTATTGGTTGGGCCTGTTTTTTTTCTGTCCAGAATATTTTCATTTCTTTTATCACAAAATGTTAATCTGTTTTCATTGAAAATGATGGACAGAATATGGTCATTGTTGTTACAAATGAGAGCAAAAGAATTTATTTACGTCTTTAAATGAGCTCCATGAATGTTTTTCCAAACATATTCAAGCCCACTAACCCCTTTAAAATTTAAATGGCTGGTCCCTAAGAATGTTGTGAACAGAGATAGGCATGAGGGACAGGTTAGGGCTGATAAGCCAGGTTGACCTTGATATCCTTGAGTGACACCGATACTGTCAGTATTGATCAGATTGGTCCACTTCCTGACTGCTCCCTGGTTCATTAGTGTGAAAGACCGACTTTAAAATCAATACCATACAGTTACTCATGTTAGTGTTATCACTGTTACCCTGCATGTTAGAGTATGGTATGGTAGAAGTTAGATCTCCACTGGCTTTGTGTATTGAACTAGCAGGAATTAAGTTTAAAAATGGTACGTATGACAGAATCTTGTGAATGCAACTAGTCTGACAGATTTCAGTGGATTACCATGTATATGTTATGGTCATCATCAGAAGAATGTTGGCCAGTTATTCTATTTGCAATATTTTCAGTAGAGTTATGCACCTTTTTTATTATGAACTCCATCATTTGGTTGGGGGTAGAATGCAGGAGAGTTGTGCCCCTTTTCTACAATGGACTCATCTCCATCATTTAGGTGGGAGTAGAATGCAGGAGAGTTATGCCCCTTTTTCTATGGACTCATCTCCATCATTTGGGTAGGGGTAGAATACAGGAGAGTTATGCACCTTTTTTACATTGGGCTAATCTCCATCACTTGGGTAGGGGTAGAATGCTTGAGAATTATGTCCCTTTTTTCAATGGACTCATCACCATCATTGGGTAGAGACAGGATGCAGGAGAATTATGCCCCTTTTTATTATAGACTCTTCTCTACCATTTGGATGCAGATGGAATGCAGGAGAGTTATGCCCCTTGTTTTTACTATGGACTCACCTCCATCATTGGGTAGGGGTAGGATGCAGGACAGGAGGGTCTATAATGATAAAAGCAAATTGATCACCGTTCTTTTATTTTTAGCTCCCCTGACCAAAGGCCAAGTGTGCTTATAATATGGTAATTTGTTGATCATATGTCATTCATATATATGTGAACACTTCTTTTGAACACTCTAGAGCCTTCATTCAGATTAGATTTGGTATGTAAGTGCAATTATGAGTGAATCCACTTGTATAAATGAGGATTCAGGCTCACCAGTTGGTGGGTATCAAACCCACATCCTTTTGGTCCCATGTCCAGTGCCTTCACCACAGCTGATTTGGGTGGGGATCTCAATGGTTTACAGGTTATGACTTAAGTTGCAGGGCCCTAGGGGAGTAAGGACACAACCAGTTGTTCACACACATATGAACTCCCCTTATGATGCCCCTCAGTAAGTGTATGTACAGCTGGGTCTGTGGATGGTTTCTAAGTTATAAATTAGTTCCTATAGTTTCAAAATCACTCTCCCCCAGCATGTACCCCCTTACTGGTTTTAAAAATGAAAGCATCAAGAGTATTAAAAAATACACAAAATGTACTCAATTCATTCAATGACTTATAATAAATAAATAAAGAAGAGTATGTTTTATGCACTTTTTAAAAACTCAGTTCTCTTACTTGTAAAATTGGTAGAGGATTACACACTGCTTGGAGGGCAGTCCAAAACTATAGTCTTCAAGGGAAGGGATAGATCTAGGGGAGGATTATGGCTGTATAAATTACTCATTCATTTTATGCACAAAAAGTGATCCTGTATATATGGTCTAGGAAGGAAGATAAATGACACCAAACATAAATACAATGCAACAGCAATGTGCTTCAAGCTTTTCTTTCTTATCAGCAGTTTAAATGCATGTGTGACTTCACCTTCACAGGCTGACATCTCAACTACTCAGGTGTGACTTCACCATCACAGGCTGACATCTCAACTACTCAAGTGTGACTTCACATTCACAGGTTGACATCTGAACTACTCAGGTGTGATTGCACATTCTCAGGTTGACATCTCAACTACTCGGGTGAGCCATATAAGATGCACTTGGTCCTCATATTTTCTGCCATTCTTTTCAAGACTGGTGTCTTCAGGTTTCCCATGCTACCATAAATTGGGGAAAAAGAATAGTTTTTTTTTTGGCTGTGAAAAGTCCATTAATTCTGGAAATAATGACCAGAATCAGGAAAAAATGTGGAGTTTTCAGCCAGCACTTCATCATACAAAAACAGCATAATTGACTGGTGATTGTGAGTTAAATGTATTGAGTTTGTCCTAGATTTTATTAAGGTTGCAGAACTCACTAGTTATTTGAGGTACAGTTGCTGAATAGATCATATGAATGCTTGCCCGAAACATATTTGTATAGTCATTTCAAGCATTTAGGCAATCAGATTACTCAGGCAGACTGTTTGTATCATTTTCTGCTCCTTATCAGTATCCTCTTTTATGCAGAACACACAAAGACCAGTCTAGCATCACATTGTACCAGCTTATTGTCTGAAATTGTGATCTCATTAAAATATTAGAGAAGAATAAAGCTTATCTTATCTATTTCCCCTTTTCATATGTAAAGTAAGAAAAATATGTTGTGATAAATCACTTTGCTTATTATGCGGTTGTTTGCATTGGGAACAGGGTATTACGTATTGTTATTAGCAGTAGCGTTTGACACCACCAACTTGCCTTTGCAGTAAATTTTACTATCAGACCTTGCAAATATGTTGAAATCTGCTTTTGGAACAATTTTCAATGCAGAATGCCATGATTTGGGTGTCCTTGACAATGATAGCATTCAATATATAATCCATATTTGGAACACATTGAAATGAGATGTCAGATCACCAACCAAACTGGGACTCTGGGTTGGGTGTCCTTGACAATGATGGCAATCAGTATATAATCCATATTTGGAACACATTGAAATGAGATGTCAGATCAACAACCAGACTGATGCTAGTTGGAACACACTGATATGAAATGTCAGATCAACAACCAGACTTGTGCTCTGGGTGTCCTTGACAATGATCACATTCAATATATAATCCATGGTTGGAATACTTTAATATGAGATGTCAGATCACCAACCAGACTGGTGCTCTGGGTGTCCTTGACAACGATAGCATTCAATATATTATCCATAGTTGGAACACATTGATATGAGATGTCAGATCACCAACCAGACTCTGGGTGTTCTTGACAAAGATAACATTCATTATTAGTTGGAACACATTTATATGAGATGTCAGATCACCAACCAGACTGGGACTCTGGGTGTCCTTGACAATGATCACATTCAATATATAATCCATAGTTGGAATACATTGAAATGCAATGTCAGATCACCAACCAGACTTGGGCCCTGTGTGGTTAAGTGCTGTAAAGTGCACACTTTCACTAATCACTGTTATCTCATGTTTGTCTGCCTGGGTTTAAGTCTTGGGTTCAGCCAGTGTGGGTGTGTTAGAAAGCTTAACAGGGTTTTCCTGGGTTTTTTCTTCCACCAGTTATACTGACTGCCATGTACATGTACATCCTATCATACACTGAAAAATAGCGTTAAATCCAAAATAACAAACAACAACAAGTAACCAGACTAGTTGAAAATTCAGCCCTAAAACCTGTACTGATACTGATGGGCAGTTTGGGTCTGATGTCGCCTATTCATTAAATCTTGCAAGTGGTGCAGACAAATTTGTCTGAAACACATTTTACATCTTCTTGTGCCTCATGAGTTACAGTTGGTTGATGGATACTTTTCAGTGATAGAATACAGAGTATTTCCAGATCAAATCTTATGTTTGACAAATCTATGTGGAATAACACAACCCTGCCTCCTGCAGCAATTTTAAATTTTGGGGTTACATAACAGCAGTTCCATTAGATACAGAAACTAACCAGATGCAACTTGGCTTATTCGCTCATTTTGAAGATTGTAATGCTTATATATATATATTATATATATTATATACACACACACACACACACACACACACACACATTGTTTACAAGTCTACTTGACCAACACCTATAGAGAGAGAGTTCTCATCATTACCTATATTTTATCTTTATAGTGGCTTTTCTTGTTTTCCAATTTAGCTCATGACCACATGAGCTTTTGGCATGTTGTAGGCATAATGCCCATCCTAGAATCGTAAAACTAGGTGAGTATGCATCTAGACTTGACTTGCTCATCCCATAATTTTGTCAACCAGAGCTTACAAATGAGTGAAGTCACTTCTGATTGGTTGCTGGATATGATGGAACAGCTGTATTTAGCCATTACCTGTTTTATCCATTACTTTTGCCTTTTTTTTCCATTACTTTTGCCTGTTTTATCTTTTATCTTTGCCAGTTTTATCTACTGTACTTGTTAGTCCAGAACAAAGGAACATAACATGATACTAAAATGGTTTCAGGTCATCAAAATGTTATGTTCAGATAGAAGAGAAAAGGTTTAGAACCCTTCTAATATCAAACTTGGTTTGGGTTTCAGCAGCTTTTTATAATGATAAGTGTAGTGCTGAGTAAAGCAATTAATGACCTGCAGAACCTTTTTTAAACAAAACTGTTCAGCCCTATTTATACATACATATATAATTTTTTAAGGACTTCTTGACAGCTGAATTGTGCAGGTCATCTTGCATGAATTTGGTTTTTTAAGGTTATGCTGTGCAGAGTACATCAGCTTTTCAAAAGGAAAATTCTGCAGTCACAAAAGTAATAACAAAATACAAATGATCAATCCAAGGCCATTATACTGTCAAGGTTTAAAAATTTCCTGGGAATATGGTTAATAGATTTCAGTTGGTTATGTGCTGAGGATATGGGAATACATGGTCTTAGGGCTAAGCACTATGCATCTAAAATAAACTTAAATCAGATTTAATTCAGTGCACTGCTAATTAACAATTGCCCTGCTGAGATGTGGTAATTCCGATAATCATGTTTTGGCCATGTAAATTATGTCACAAATCCACACATTGATGCTGATAATAAGCCATGATTACGGAACACTGGCACTGTTGACAGTTTTTCTAACTACATTGCTCTGAGAAAGAGGATATTCTTTGGCAGTAAAAGAAGAAATCTTGATTATTTTTTTAAAAACCAGGATGATAGTGCATCTACAGCAAA
Source organism: Sinohyriopsis cumingii (assembly GCA_028554795.2). Classification (NCBI taxonomy): domain Eukaryota; kingdom Metazoa; phylum Mollusca; class Bivalvia; order Unionida; family Unionidae; genus Sinohyriopsis; species Sinohyriopsis cumingii. The sequence continues at coordinate 104,804,915 of CM068837.1, read as the reverse complement.
TCCAACAGACTTCAGAGAGAATGAGGTAGTTTATGGGGCCTGTCAAAGATGATTTAAAAAGCGATACAGTAGTCTGTTTTGTCTTTTCAAAATGCAAACCAGTCATTTGTGCTGAATAATGGCTTCAACAGCTTGAACTTGTGTCTTATTCAGGGGTACCAGGTCATTTGCATTGCCCTCAGGTCAATAAATTGTCTTGTTATCCTTGTGACCACACACACACACACACACACACATGTCAAGGATTGTTATTTTAACATTTTATCCACAGTATGGGTATGATTAGAAGTGTCTACTGTATTGTCACCTAAAAGAAACTTACTGTCTGTACTTGCTTTGAAGTCATGTCAGTCTGCAAACAACACAGACTATGATCTGTCATCACATAATGGGCCAGAAGAACAATGTCTATGTAAATTATTCTACTGATTACTTCTAAAAAACTGCACGGACCCAGATTGCTGGTGCGTTATGTGATCATGTCAGATTCAGATCTGACTTGTGCTTGTGGACTTGACTTGTGAGTACCTATGGTACAGCTGTTACCTGACTTGATGTGGTATTTGACTGGATAGATATTGCATTATGTAGATTTAACTTGGCACATATTTGAAGATCGGTCAATACAGACATAAGTTGTCAGGTTGAATAATATCCACCCTGAATCAATGAACAGTCAATGCAAATGTTAACACACATTAATTTGTATTCTAAAGAAACTGAAAACATCTACATGTGCGTATGATCCCACTAATAATAATAATAATACCAACAACAACATCAGCAATAGCAACTTACCGATAAATGAATATCCACAAACTTTAAGCGTTTTGACCCACCCACTTGATGCCACTCAGACTTGGTCCATCAGTCCACGGAGTGAAGAATTAAACCCACAAATGAGGCAGAGGAAGCATAGTCAAACCTTTAATCCTTGCTGATGCTAATATTTAATGTTGCATATCTTTAATACTGCATGTCTTTGCAAACATTTAATATTTAGCAAAGTTTCAGTATAATCTTACAAGCAGTATGAGCAGAGAAGCAATGTCAAGCTTCTTCAAAAAACTTGATTTAAAAAAGTAGTGTCCTTTTTTTCACAAAAAAAGCACAGAATTTGAAAGAAAATTGGCAAATAATCCATCATAATGCAGCATGGAAGAAGCAACAACAATTTTCTTCTTGAAATGTGCCTTCTTAATATACCTGCTTCCCTCCATTGCCTCCACTCCACACCCAGTTTTTTTACTTTTTAAGTATTATATCAATACATGGGGCAGAAGATAAAGCTAAAGCACATCAGCACCAACCATTTATTTACCATGCATCATCTCCATAAAATCCACCAAGCAGCTTTGGAGGAGAATCAATAAGATTTGTGACAGACAAACAGATGGACAGATACACTGCCAGTGACAATATAACTGATCTTCACAGAAGTGTGTGGATATTGAAAACATCATTATTTACTTTTCAACCCCCAGAGGACCTTAAATGCAGTGTTAATGAATCATATTTTCATGTACATGTACATTGTGAAAAGTTACATATATTATATTAAGCGGTAGGACAAATTTTGACATAACAAAGTTACATATAAAAATATGTTCAGTTTAATTTAACCTCCTTTTTTACATGATCATGTATACCATCTATACTTGCTTTTAAGTTGAGTCAAATTGCTAACAATAAACACCTTGATCTGCCTTAGCATAGTGTGCCTGCAGTTAAGGTCTGCCTTGTTTGGTCTACTGATTACTCCTAACAAACTGCACAGACTCAGATCTGATGGTGCATAATGCACCAGTATATCTAGGTATGTGCAGTTTGAAGTTGTAGTGATCTTATAGGCAAGTATATACAGTCAACATTTCTGGTTTTTTTATAATACATGTTCAGTCTGCATACAGATTGAAGTGGAATCCATTTTTGGCATATTGGAAGTATGGTTAAAAATAATTTAACTTTAAAATAGCACCGTGTTTTATCTTGACAAATTATTCATTAGGAGTAATTGGCCTGGAGTAATTATCCTGACAGTAATCCTGGAGTAATTATCCTGGAGTAATTTGCACAAGAAGTGCAAGATTGTAAATAAGTTCTGAAAATACGTCTGTGGCATTTAGCCACATTTACATCATCCACTCTAGTCTATTGACTCGACATCATCTGTCTTGTCTCTCACTGGTAAATACCAATTTTTATATTTTTTACATTTGATATACAGACAGAGAATTCTATATATCATTTGACATGTTCAGTCATCAGTCAAATGCAGCATTCATATAGTCATCAACAAAATGCAGCAGTCATAGATCGTAATCAGTCAAATGCAGCCATAGACAGTCATCATTCAAATGCATGCAGTCATAGTCATCAGCCAAATGCAGCAGTCATAGATAGTAATTCAGCCAAATGCAGTCATAGACAGTCATCAGTCAAATGCAGTAGTCATAGACAGTCATCCTTCAAATGCAGCAGATCATTTACCAATATAGACAGATATAGTATAACTGTTTTTTTTTCTTTCTTACTACTGCTATTTATAGCCTATCCTGTGCTGAAAAACAGCATTAAACCCATAAACTGTGTAAATGTCAGCTGGGTATATAGCCATGTCAATGGGAGCCCCAGGTGATGGAGTGGTCTAAAGCGCTCACCTTTACTGATCACTGCCATCTCACCTCAGTCCACATGGGTTTGAATCTTGTGCTTGGTCAATGCAGGTATGTGAGAGAACTTGCCAGTAGTTTACCATGGGTTTGTGGTTAGTACTGGGGTTTCCTTGGGTTCTTCCTGCACCAGTTAAACTGGCGGCCATGTATAGCCTACCATGCACTGAGCAATGGCACTATGTTCTAATTTTTGTGTCAGTTTGTTCTAATTCGTTGATTTTGAAGGAAATTTTTAAGCAGGATTGGGGAATAAATAGATGACATATTTTCCCCTGCTTTAAAGACATTGACCGTAATGCAAAGGCTTTTCCACCTGTAGATTTGCTTTCATATGTTTTAGTTTTCTCAATTTAGAGATAAAAATTTCAATTATTAAAGTTGCAACCCAGTATGTTCAACCAGAAGGAAATTATGTCATTGAGGAATTGCTTAAATGAGTTTACCCAGAAATTTGAATTGGTGTAGTTGGAGCAGGAAGGTCAGTATGTTGAGGAAATAGGTTATGATATAAATAACCTTTCTTACAAGTTGCTACAGTCAGAGACAAAAGTCACTTGGGATAGGGACACATGTATAATACATGAGGTTAGAAACATAAGAGAGTTGCCATAAATCACCCACTCCTTTTTTATATGCAGATGAGATTCCCAGTTGTTGGTTGAGTGGCATGATCAATGGCACAGTAGGGATGAATTTGCCCTCTGGCAAGGCCTCTTGTTGTCCTTATCTTGGTGACAGACTGAAGTTAGCTGTAACCACGTTTATGTTGGAAAGCAATTTATATATTTCTACCTTGCCCATTTTAAATTAACATTTAATATTTTGCTAACACCACTACAAATAGAAACATCAGCATTTCCCCCCCTCCAGTTCTGGTGTATCGTTTGTTATCTTATGATAAATGTTAACGCAGTTAACCATGATTTTCAAAGTATTCAAAAGAGTAATGAAATAAATTATGGACTTGAGATTAGTTACAATGCACTTATCAAAGTAGTTTAAGACTATCAACGTACAACACCTATAAAAACCAAGTAGTTTGAATGTATACATGTACAACACCTATAAAACCATGTAAATTTAGTATGTAAATGTACAACCCTATAAAACTATATAGTCTGAGTATTTAAATGTACAACACCAATAATACCATCTGGTTTAAAGATATGAATGTATGTAGGTTGAGTATGTAAATGTACACCACCTATAAAACCGTATTTTTGTCTGGTTATCTAAGAGAGGAGTTTTGCTTCATAGTTTTATTAATCGAAAACTTTCCCCAGTTGCAGTTATCATCTTGTACCTGACATTTACACCATTTCACATATAAGTCTAAAATTTCATGGAATTGAGATTGTCAGTAATCTGCATAAATCACATCCTCATCAGTAGAAAATAAATCAAAATAAAGTGCATTGGTTTTATAGGAAATCTGACATCATATGAGTGTAGCTACAGTATTATATCAGCTCAGTAGAAGGCATTGATTTCACCACCAATAATTTCCCTGTCAATTATCCTTTTCTCATAGTTACATTTTAATCACACTAGGATTCCAAGCGGTGACAGTGCCATTACAGACCATTAGACCTGTCATGTCTCCTCTCCTTTTTATAATTTGCATTGTTATAACGTGATTCTTGTTATTAGGCAGTGCCACTATGAATCTCTTGACCAAATAAGAATGTATTTTCAAAACTACAATCTATATTTTACAAATTTTTATTGTGCCTGCTATACCATGGTTCAGTATATTACGCTATTCTTTATATATCATGGTTCTGTACATATCATGTTTTTTCATTCTATCCTGGCTCCACATATATTGCAGTTTTCAGTATAATGCTGTTCTGTACATAACATGGTTGGTGGTTGTGAACCTCACCTACCACATTATTATGATGAAGAGCTATATTTACATTTAACAGCTGATTAATACCTACCTGGATTTTGGGGTGGGGTGGTGATGGGGTTTCAATTTCTGAGTCATCAAAGTGACATTATCATGTACTGACTTTACATGTGTACTTCCACCACACTGACTTCACAGCCATAATAAAATGCATCTTGAAATGTAGATGAAATTTTTTTCAAATTATTGATGCCCACCATTTCAAAGAAAAGCAGGAGACAGTATCCATGATTCAGTCCATTTGTCCTACAGATTTTGTTTCTGCTCTTTAACCTTAAAGCCATTAGTAACTAAGGAATGAAACCTGGCATACTTGATACATCAATGTTACATACCATGTTTTGGTTCATATCTTCAATGTCAGAATCATAGCTCAGTGTTTTCCATTGCCATTTCCATTCTGCTTAAAAGCCATTTGAAATTAATGGATGACACTTGGTACACTTGTACATCATCACTAGAAGATGTTGTGTATCACATTGTGGGTGCTATTCTCAAGGTCAAGATCATGGCTCAGCATTTATTGTTTTCCATTAAACCTTCCCTTCCTCTTTATAACTACAAAGCAACTTAAAATTATTGGGTGAGTGGGTGTTGACTTCAAGGTCAGGGTCACTGCTTAATGTTTTGTCTTTATCACATTTTCCTTCTGCTTCAGGTCTTTAAAGTCATGTGAGATTTATGGATACATTATATATCATCACTAGAAAGGGTCATGTACTATACTGGACTGTTATATTCAAGGTTGAGGCTTCAGATTGGGGTGCTATGTTCAAGGTCGCAGCTCAACATTTTATGTCTTTTGTCACTTTCCCTTCCTGTTTATAACTTGAAAACCAGTTTAGATTAATTAATGATCTTACTGTACTTGTATGTGATTGCTAGAGGATTTGTCATTGGAAGTCATTGGACTTGTCATTGGAGGTCATTGGATTTGTCATTGGAGGTCATATCTTCAAGGCCAAGGTCACAGCCTAATATTTTACATTTCCTTTTACACTTCCATTATCTGTAACTCTAGAACCATTTAAAATTAATGGATGAAACTTTGTATAACTATACACCTTCAGTAGAAGGTGTGTCATTTGTCCCAATAGGGTCCTTATCTTGAAGGTCAAGGTCACCTCCATATTTTTATTTTACATTATTTTTCTTTTGGCATTGTAAGTTTAGAGCCATCTTGGATTAAGTTTCATGATTTTGTCTTTCTTATAATGTATGTCAATTACCACTTTGAGATTCTTTTATGAAGGTCAAGGTTATTAATACTATAAGTTTTCCAGCTTACTTTTCCTTCCACTATATAATATGTATAGTCTTTAGATATTGAGGATGAGTGTGCTTATGTAATGGATGTGTGTGTGTGAACCACCTTGAGGTTCATATTTTTCCTGGTTAATGTTGCAGGTCAGTATTTTAGGTTTCAGTTACATTAATCTTTCTTCTTTCAAGTGCATGAGCTGTTGGAGATAAATGGATGTAAATTGGTATACACTGTACTTGTATATTTTCATAGAAGATGTGCAACACTGCATTGTTGGGGTCTTGTCCTTGAAGTCACATGTCAATATTTAAAGCTTTCCTTTGTTCTTTATATCATTACTGCTGATGGAGGTCATTAACTTAATTCACTTGTAACCTAGTAAATGTCAGTTCCTTTCATGAATTTTGTACACAGAAAGGCACAGTCAAGCAGAACTGTTAAATCTAGATATGAATTACTTAGTTGGTTACTAACCCAGCAGCATTTGAAGTTATCAGTCATTTAAAGTTCATCACTAACCTTAGGATAATGCTGGTACTGGAAATTCAACCTAGATGAGGCATAAGAGATAGTGACCTTAATTTAAATTGGGGATTAATCATTTCATTGGGGCCGGTGGGGGGGCTTGGAGCTTGAGAAAAATATTCTATTGGGGATTAATCATTTCATTGGGGCCGGGGGGGGGGGGGGGGAGGGCTTGGAGCTTGAGAAAAATATTCTTGTGCTGATTTATGGAAAAGAAACAACCATTTATATCCATTGTATTATTTGAAAAATAAATAAATTGTCTTGAGGTAATAGAGAAATTTATCCCAGAAGGACAGGAGTTTCCAAGTCCCTCCCCATAAAAATAATTGGTCTGCCCCTTAGCTAATGAAATACGTGGCAAAACTGAGAAATTTGACAAGAGAACTTTTCTGTTCTTTTTAAGATGAAGTTTTGAAACTGATCAATTTTACCTGTGCAGGTATGAGGCAAGACCGGGCTATCAGAATAATCAGTCATTTAATTTGACCAAAATCAGAGATTCTGTTCAGTGACCAGATAAATAAATACACATATATGCATATGATACAGGTATGGGTACATGTAATTGCTTATGAAATAGTGGAATATATAACTTTGTAAGTTGATATTGTTGCCAAGCTAAATGTCAAAAGCAATCCAAATCACAAAAATATATAGGTTGGTGTACATTCAGCTGAATGTGTTTGTCCTCAAATAAAGATATTGCATAGTAAATTTGCTACAAAGTACCTGTAACTAATTACCCATAGAACAATAGCTGAGTATTTAAAAATTCAGCACATTTGTTACTTTTTTTACCAGTGATTTCAGGTGAGGAGTATAGATCCTGATCTGGTAGAGATTATGTGATAGTATAATTGGCTCTCTTTTCTTGGGTGCACAATTGAAAACATTTGATCATGCTTCCCTCTGTACTTGTGTCTCACGTATTGATAAAAACAGAATTTTCTCTGCACATTTTCATATCATCATGGTAAATACAGGATTCACTCTGTTCATATATTTTACACCATCTGTGCGTGCATTTTACATCATAGCAAACACTGGATTCACTCTGTACGTGCATTTTACATAATGGTAAATACTGGATACACTCTACATTTTAAATCATGGTAAATACAGGATTCACTCTACATTTTACATAATGGTAAATACTGGAGGTAAATAATGAATTAACTCACTACATTATTTCACGGTAAATACAGGATTCAGACTGAACATTTTACATCACGGTAAATACAGGATTCACTCTGTACATGCATTCTAGATCATGGTAATTACTGGATTCACTCACTGTACATTTTATATCTTGGTAAATACAGGATTCACTCTACATTTTACATCATGGTAACTACAGGATTCACTCTTCATTTTACATCATGGTAAATACAGGATTCACTCTGTATTTTACATCATGGTTAATACTGGATTCACTCTACATTTTACATCATGGTAAATACAGGATTCACTCTGTATTTTGTATCATGACAAATACTGGATTCAATTACTGTACATTTTATTTACATCATGATAAATACTGGATTCACTCTACACTTTACATCATGGTAACTACAGGATTCACTCTACCTTTTACATCATGGTTAATACTGGATACACTCTACATTTTACATCATGGTTAATACTGGATTCACTCTACATTTTACATCATATTAAATACAGGATTCACTCTGTATTTTATATCATGACAAATACTGGATTCAATTATTGTACATTTTACATCATGTAAGTGCTGGATTTACTCTACCTTTTACATCATGGTATATATAGGATTCACTTTGTACATGCATTTTACATCATGATAAATACTGGATTCACTCTACATTTTACATCATGGTAAATACAGGATTCACTCTGTACATTTAACATCATGATAAATACTGGATTCGCGCTGTATATTTTACCTCATGGTAAATACAGGATTCACTCTGTATATTTTACATGGTTAATACTGGATTCGCTCTGTTTATTTTACATCATGGTAAAATAATGGATTCACTCTGTACATTTTGCATCATGGTAACTACAGGATTCACTCTGTTCATTGCACTTTATATCATGATAAATACATGTACAGAAATCACTATGATTGTGCATTTACATCATGGTGGTAACTACAGGATTCACTTTACATTTACATCATGGTGGTAACTACAGGATTCACTTTACATTTACATCATGGTGGTAACTACAGGAATCCCTCTTTACATATTTTGGACATCATGGTCAATCCAAGATTCTTACAAGACATCATGGTGAATATGGGATTCTCTCTCCACTGTGATGATATGTCTCACTGTCATGGTGAAAATGGGGTTTTCTCTCCGCTTTGATGGTGTGTCTCACTCTTATGATAAATACATGCAGGATTCCTTCACTAAACATGCCTCATATGAAAATTCCCTCTGTTTACATGTCTCATATCAGTATGGTAAATGCAGAATTCTTGTTGTACATGAGTCTCATATCTTGGAAAATTAAGAATTCACCCTGCACATGTGACTCATATCATTATGGTAAATACAGAATGGCCTCTGAATAATTATGTCTTTCAAATCATCAAGGTAATTACATGGTTCCTTCTGCACATATCACATATCATGACTCACACATTGCATAGTACATTTCCATTATCAATGACTCACACATTACATAGTATATTTCCATTATCAGTGACTCACACATTGCATAGTACATTTCCATTATCAATGACTCACACATTGCATAGTACATTATCATCATCCATGACTCACACATTGCATAGTACATTATCATCATCCATGACTCGCACAATGCATTGTACATTATCATCATCCATGACTCGCACATTGCATAGTACATTACCATCATCCATGACTCACACATTGCATTGTACATTATCATCATCCATGACTCACACATTGCATAGTACATTACCATTATCCATGACTCACACATTACATAGTATATTTCCATTATCAGTGACTCACACATTGCATAGTACATTTCCATTATCAATGACTCACACATTGCATAGTACATTATCATCATCCATGACTCACACATTGCATAGTACATTATCATCATCCATGACTCGCACAATGCATTGTACATTATCATCATCCATGACTCGCACATTGCATAGTACATTACCATCATCCATGACTCACACATTGCATTGTACATTATCATCATCCATGACTCACACATTGCATAGTACATTACCATTATCCATGACTCGCACATGGCTTAGTACATTATCATCATCCATGACTTGCACATTGCATAGTACATTACCATTATCCATGATACACACATTGCATAGTACATATCATCATCCATGACTCGCACATTGCATTGTACATTATCATCATCCATGACTTGCACATTGCATAGTACATTATCATCATCCATGACTCACACATTGCATTGTTCATTATCATCATCCATGACTCACACTTTGCATAGTACATGACCATCATCCATGACTCACACATTGCATAGTACATTATCATCATCCATGACTCGCACATTGCATTGTGCATTACCATCATCCATGACTCACACATTGCATTGTACATTATCATCATCCATGACTCGCACATTGCCTTGTACATTATCATCATCCATGACTCGCACATTGCATAGTACATGACCATCATCCATGACTCACACATTGCATTGTACATTATCATCATCCATGACTCACACATTGCATAGTACATTATCATCATCCATGACTCACACATGGCATTGTACATTATCATCATCCATGACTCGCACATTGCATTGTACATTACCATCATCCATGACTCACACATTGCATAGTACATTATCATCATCCATGACTCGCACATTGCATTGTACATTATCATCATCCATGACTCACACATTGCATTGTACATTACCATCATCCATGACTCACACATTGCATAGTACATTACCATCATCCATGACTCACACATTGCATAGTACATTATCATCATCCATAACTCGCACATGGCATTGTACATTATCATCATCCATGACTCGTACATTGCATTGTACATTACCATCATCCATGACTCACACATTGCATAGTACATTACCATCATCCATGACTCACACATTGCATTGTACATTATCATCATCCATGACTCACACATTGCATAGTACATTACCATCATTCATGACTCACACATTGCATAGTACATTATCATCATCCATGACTCACACATTGCATTGTACATTATCATCATCCATGACTCGCATATTGCATAGTACATTACCATCATCCATGACTCACACATTGTATAGTACATTATCATCATCCATAACCCACACACTGCATAGTAAATTACCATTATCCATGATGCACACATTGCATTGTACATTACCATCAACCATAACTCACACTATGCATAGTAAATTACCAGTATCCATGACTCACACATTGCATATTACATTACCATCATCCATGACTCACTTATTTGCATATGTTACCATTATCCATGATACACACATTGCATAGTACATGACCATCATCCATGACTCACACATTGCATATTACATTACCATCATCCATAACTCACACTGTGCATAGTAAATTACCAGTATCCATGACTCACACATTGCATATTACATTACCATCATCCATGACTCACTTATTTGCATAAGTTACCATTATCCATGATACACACATTGCATAGAACATGACCATCATCCATGACTCACACATTGCATAGTACATTACCATTATCATTGATGCACACATTGCATAGTACATGACCATTATCCTTGATACACACATTGCATAGTACATGACCATCATCCATGACTCATTGCATAGTACATTACCATTATCTTGATGCACACATTGCATAGTACATGACCATTATCCTGGATGCACACATTGCATAGTACATTACCATTATCCATGACTCACACATTGCATAGGACATTGCCATCATCCATGACTCACACTCTGCATATAACATTACCATCATGATATGGTACTTGTAATGCACACTGTCCCTTCCAATATGCAGTCACGTTTACTGACCATGCTGGACTTTGCCAAGAAACTGGTGCAGTAGGTGGTGAGTGGGTTTTCAAGGTTTGATGCATAATAATTGGTCATTATAAAGACTAAAGCCAGAGAGGCAAAAGCCAGTATGCTTCATCCTGTGGTGTTTTTTTTTTTTAGCTGTTGTTTTTTACAATTATCAGTGGCGTATGGCAATATCATAATTAAACATTATTGATTTCATTATTCAGAAAGCCTTGACAAGGTCAAGCTGTTGCAGGCAATAAGATGGTGTGCTTCTTTGATTTATTACTTTATTAGCTCTTACATATTGATTTTTTATTTGTTGTTGAGACAAGAGATTATTAATAGTAATTTTTCCTGTTTTACCAATGGATTAACATCCTTAATCTTGAGAGTAGGCTCTTCCATATCAGCATAAGACTCTCATCATTGTCACCATAGCAACAGGAGGAAATGTATCTGTCACAGCATATACACTACAAAAAGAATGCTATTGTGGTGATTTTGTGGATGTACAGTTCACAGAAAGTAAGGAAAGGAAACATTTAGTATACATGTTTATTGCACTTGTGTTATATGCGCTTCTTTTGTGTTAAAATCAATTATAAGGAATTTTGAAGCAAATTTTTGTAAATGAAACAAACAGTAATGAAATGAGAATCCAAAGTGGTTGAGAGAAAATAACATTTTGTATCTAATTACTCAAAATATCTAGTGGTTGCTATTGAAGACATTGTCTCTGGATTCTTGTTGTAAGCATATAAATACAAGCATATAATAGGTTTTATTGTATTCAAAAATGTGATCAAGAAATATCCATATGTAATAATTTATTTTTTGTGAGAAATTACAGTCACATACTGAAACATGGATCTCCCACATATTTCTCTGATTTATCTTCAGTATCTGAGATTGTGCAGGTGATACTTGTGGAGCCAAACGTATGGAGTGGAGTGTACGACATTACAACTGTAGTAGTCATTATGATTCCAGTTGTCCACATACATCATTCATCATGGCTCACGTAACAAGGAAATAAAAAGAGAGAAGCCTGATTGTTACCTGTTGAAACTTAGACATTTTAATACAACCTATACGTTGATGTAGGAACCAGATGTTAGCATACCATAGTCACCGCATTATAAGACCATCTTTTCTACGTTGCAAATGTAGCAATACAGAAAAGTTACATTGCCCTGTTATGGATTAGGTAATAGTAACATGATGTACTATTTGATGTCAGGCAGGATAGGTAATTGTGGTCAGGGAGTGGAATTCTAGAGTTGGGGCTTTTTAAGAGATACCACTGTTAGTAGTACTTGTTAGTGCACTTCTAAGTCTTGTACTAGTATGCATACAGTACTTTTTTGTACTGATATTTATGAAGTGTAACATTTTGGGGATTATTTTTTTCTTCAAACCACAGCTTGAAAAGACTGTCTGAATTATTATCCTTATGTAAAGTGACTGGAGCATGTTACATATTGGCAAATTTAATTAAGTTCACAAAACTGTTTTTTGTTCGTTTGTAATACCATAAAAAATAGATGCATTCTCTCGGTCATTACTGGTTGTTTTCAAGTTTCAAACAAATATAATATTAAAATTTCTCTTCTGTAGGACAGTCAGTATACAGTATAACTGGATAGTCATGATCGATGTCTTGATAGAAAAGGAATATTGAGTACAACATCAACATCGATGGCAGATTCTCTAGATACAGGGCACAGATCATTAATGGAGCCATTCGGAACTACTGCTAAAAAGAAGAAAACGGCTCCAGATTGGGAGCGCTTTGGGCTGAGTCGAGAACACCATGAAAAAGAAACAACAGCAGCGAGTCAAAATGCCGAATCTGGTACTGATGGTTATCAACAATCAGACAACAAGAATGAACTTTTTAGAGAAGATCAGGTACATATTAAAAATGATTGCAATAATGTCAAAAAAAAGTCCACAGTAATATATTCAAATAAAGATTGGTCATTAATTATAACTGCATTTTGTTATGGATCCAAAAACTCCATTAATCTTGAAGTTGAACAAGTTAACATGCTGAAAGTTTTTTTTTCTTGTTATCATCATTTTTAATAAACCTGTCTGGTGTGTGTGTTTCTGGATTTTTACGGTAGCTTTGACAATATGGATCATATCGCTATGATATCTGCAGTGGCAGTTTATAGTGATGTCTTGCACTGGGACATAATGCCATTAGAAATGTGGCATTATGTCCCACCCAGCCACATTAACCTGACACCAGGCTGACCAGTCCTAAAACTAATTTCTTAATGCTGAGCACAGCTGTTAGTACCATTTTTATAAGTCTTTGGTATGAATCAGCCAGGGTTAGCTGTAACTGCTTAGGCACCAGGGAGAAGTAACCTGTCTTGTAGATGATTATTTGAAGAAGTTTCCAATTGACCAAAATTATATACATGTACTTGCTGGAAAATGACACTAATAATTTTGATGAATAGAATGGTTCTGAAAATGATTTTTTTTTGCTGTGAGGGTTCCTACAGCAGCAAGTTGGTCAAACATAACTGGATAGTTGTTTGAGGATGATACCTTGACTTCACAACTAATTTAATAGCGGTAATATATCACATGGTATCATTGCATTGCTATGTCTTTTCCAGATGCTAGTCCCCCCATCCAAGGCCATTATTTCCTCCTTCAACTAGTAATTGGATTTCTAGAATAAAAAAAACAAAAAATACAACATGATATCCAGTCTGATAACTTAGTCTACTTCTGACAGATATCTTCCTTTTTTCCTAATATTTACAGAGGTGGATCATATTTTGATTGTCAGAAGCGGACTATGGTAATATCATGTGAGATTTTTTTTATATAAGACCTCAAGTTATTAATTGGACAAGACGATGCCCTCAGACTGGTGACTGCCACAAGGGAAAAGAGATAGCAGTGCAATAATAGTAGTCAAATATTACCCCCACCACCGCCATCAGCATATTCATTTATTGTTTAATTTGCATATAAATGATGATGCATTGATATCACTTCTGGTAGTGACAACAGCTGTGTCAACATCAGTGTATTCTCCATCCTTCCAAGAATAGGGTTCTATCTCAGGGTCAAATTTATATGGCGTTAATTTCTTGTTTTCATGTAGCCCTGTGTATTATTTCATTTATTTTGAATATTACTTCTTACATTGCTACAATTGTGAATAGTTATATAAAATTCTTCTAAAATGCTGCATTAATTTCATACTAGTATTCCTTTTTGAGGCTAAGTTATTGTGAGATGTTTTTATGTTCTTGTTGAACATTGAGTGTCTACAGTCATTTTTGCACCAAGCTTATCTTTAGGATTCTAAGTAGTACGTGCTTGTACATGACCAATCACTCCTGGTGATAGTAATACCATGCTAAGATAATGATCCCAAAGTTGACATCATTAATTCAGTTAAAGCCACTATTGTCGGTACATAGTAAGAACAATTTATTTCAGACTCATAGTCCTTACTGTATGCATTGACCCAGTAATTCAGCATGACAAAGTCTGTAATTATGCGATCCCTCTGATTTGCTCACTCATATCTCTATCAAAACACAAGATAATATAATTCATAGAGTGTGTAGTTACATGTGTGTGATTTAGATTTTTAATGTAGCTTTAACAATTTTCAGTCATATCATTACAGTGTCTGCAGTGTGGCAGTTTATAGTGATGTCTAGCACTGGGGCAACATGCCGCAGGCATGTAGCATCATATCCCAGCTATTTATTTATCATGAAACCAGGCCGACCAGTCCTAACAATAACTTCTTAATGCTGAGCACAAAGCAAGGCACAGTGTTAGTACAGTTGTTGTAAGCCTTTGATATGACTTGGTGGGGGTTCAAACCTGCAACCTCCTGCATCTAAGGCAGACATTCTAACCACTTAGGGTAAATCAGTGAGAACCTTGATGCAATGTGCAGGTGTTGTAATGAAGCCCCATGGTTACTTGCCCAATCATCAGTATATAGAGCACATGTTTACAGAAGAATTTGACAGTTATTTTTGTAGTTTATTTTACACATTTCATGACACAAGTAACAATTAATATCAACATGCACCCTTTCAGGTTTTAATTTCCTAAATAGTGTAAGGGTACATACAGCCCAGAGGAAATGCAGTAGCAGCGTTATGATTCTTTGTTGATGACAAGATGTGTAATTAATTGAATCAGTAACTGTATTGAACTATAATTATTTTGGAAGAATAGGACTGTATCAGTAATGTGTTTATTTTAGGTAGTGCCATTACACCATGGAAACATTTTTATTTTTTGTTGTGTGTGATTTGGTTATGTAACATAGCTTTAACAGTTTTTCAGTCATATCACTACAGTGTCTGCACTGTGCAGTTTATGTTGATGTCTAGCACTGAGGTATCATGCTGCAGACAAGTAGCATCATGTCCCACCCAATCACATTATCATGACACCAGGCTGACCAGTCTTAACAGTAGCCTCTTAATGCTGAATGCTGAATGCCAAGTAAGGCAGCTACTAGTACCATTTTTAAAGGTTAATTGTATGACTTGGTTGGGGTTTAAACCTGTGACCTACCACATCTGAGGTAGAAGCTCTAACCACTTAGGCAAAGGGGGTGGTCTTTTATTTTTGGTGTGTGTATGAGATTTGGATTTTTAACTTAGCATTAACAATTTTTCAGTCATTGCTACAAGCTGTTAGTACCATTTTTATAAGTCTTTGGTATGACTCGGCCAGGCTTCGAACCCATGACCTCTCACATCTGAAGCGGATGTTATAACCACATAGCCACCTGAGTGGTCTATTTTTGTTGTGAGATTGAAATGTTTTGCTGATTTGGGCAACAGTAAAGTGCATATGGTTGATGGTCAAGTTTAGTGAAATGCAAACAAGAGAAAATGAAATCTTCAGTAAAAACACTGTTGCCAGCATAAGCAGAAAAACCAAGCCATAAGCAAGTAAGGCATAAGTTTCTGCAAATCGAACCTCCATCCATTATTGTTGTTGTTGTAGGGTTTAACGCCATTTTTCAGCACACGATAGGCTACACATGGCAGCCAGTATTAAAGGTGGAGGAGGAGCCCAGGAAATCCCTGGAAAGAACCACCGACCCTCGAGAAGCTACTGGCAAGCTTTCTCACATACCCATATTGGCCAAATCCGAGACTCGAACCCACACAGACAGAGGTGAGATGGCAGTGATCCGTAATGGAGAGCGCTTTAGACCACTCTGCCACTCTGGGCCCCCATCCATTATTGAAGAATAGCATAATGACTCTTAGGATGGTTAGCTTTTAAATAACTTAAATATATGATAATCAAGTAATACCGTGCTAAGGCAATGATCCCAAAGTTGTCATCAACCTGGCCATTTGCCTCAAATGCCCAACAAGCTGCCTGTTTGCCTATAAATAAAG
The DNA here is from genome assembly GCA_028554795.2 of Sinohyriopsis cumingii. NCBI lineage: Eukaryota > Metazoa > Mollusca > Bivalvia > Unionida > Unionidae > Sinohyriopsis > Sinohyriopsis cumingii. Next base: position 104,788,087 of record CM068837.1, on the reverse strand, counting down.
TGATGATCACCCATTTTCCAGTGATGGAGTTACTGTAGTTGACTATTCATAAGCATTGGTGTGTGTTAGGGTTTTCATTGACATAGTCAATAAAGAATGAATAACAATTATCTCAGTGATACAGCTTTGGACAAGTATCAAATATAGATTTACAGGAGATGATAATGTATAGATAAATGTAAATATATACTTAAAAAACATTCTGCATAAAGTAAGATCTTCCATCATTCAAGAGCATGGTAATAGATAGTTGAATTTAGATTAATCTGATTGCATCTTGAAACTTTTTTTCTTCAGAATCTGTCACAGAAGCCATGGTGGAAGGCCAACTTTTTCATCAGCGAGCCAGTTCTGTTCGGTACATGGGATGGCGTCTTCACTTCCTGTGTCATCAACCTGATCAGCGTCATTATCTTCCTCAGGATGGGATGGATAGTGGTCAGTATTACATCCATCAAAACAAACACACTGAGTTGGTATTCTTGAAGTTTTTTGTATGACAAAAAAAACCTAAAGTTCAAGCTCAGTCTCCATTCTTTAGACAGTCTGTAACTTTAATTGACTTATCACCACAGCAGAAATAACCACACGCTACCTGTTAACATACCACATCAAATCAACGTACTTTATGTTGGCACGTAAAAAATGTGAAGTAGCTTGAATAGTTTAGCACATACCTAAACTTTCATGACAAATGGTTGGAAAATGTTGAAGTTGTGATAATTTGAAATTGTATATAAAATGAAGTGGCAGTCTGGTAGTAGATGGACGTTAGGCCTGAAAGCCTAACAAGATGCCCATTCACCTGAATGCCTGAAAGTCTGAAAAGCTGTCCATTTGCCTGAATGCCCCCAAAAATGCCCTTTTGCTTGAATGCCTAACAAGCTGCTCATTTGGCTGAATGCCCATCAAGTGGCCATTTGCCTCAAATGCCCAACAAGCTGCCTGTTTGCCTATAAATCAAGTGATGATCACCTATTTTCCAGTGATAGAGTTACTGTTGTTGACTATTCATAAGCATTGGTGTGTGTTAGGGTTTTCATTGACATAGTCAATAAAGAATGAATAACAATTATCTCAATGATACAACTTTGGACAAGTATCAAATATAGTACCAGATTTTTTACAAATAGAATTACACCTGTCCCTCGATAACTCGCACACAACGGGGTCCACAAACATAGACCGCACTTTAAGTGAGGCGCGAGTTACCGAGGGACGTCCAAAAATTGAAAAAAATCGCTTTGACATCGAGGAAACTGTGGGGGGCGGGTGGCGTTAGGGAACTGGGCTATTTAATGACTGAATCCTCATTTTACAATCACATCGATAATAATTTTTAATAATGCGCTTTTTCTAATGAAGTTGTTCGTTATTCTGTTTAAATAACATTTTTTTTTTTCTCAAAATACCAACATATGAAAGATCGTTCCAACTGGTTTGAACAACCATCACGTGTATGCAAAAAATCTGTGAATTACATCACTGCTTTTTGTTTTTCTTGATGAGTATGGTTCCCGTAGTGGTATTTAATAGAATCTTGCCAAATCGGTAGTCCACAATTTGGGAACTAGACTACCTGTTGATACACCAACAAACAAGATTCCTTTTTTTCAAAAACACGTTACATTTATTTCGTGACAGGTCTACGTCGAAACTCAATTATTTATTGTTCAATTAGTACAATGTTAACGTCGTGATTTCATTGGAAGTAATAATGAAATTTCTTATCATCCGTGAGGATATCTTTAAATGCCAGTTCAAGAATTCTCTGAAACTCGCTTGCCCACAGTGGTCTGTATTTGTGAAATCAAGCTCTTTATTTTACAAAGTATTTTTTTCGCTTTGCTGCCTTGTTATCTTTAATCACAGTTATGAAAGAGTTGGTTAATTTAAGGTAGTTTCTGTTACATACACATTAACATTTATTACAGTGTTTGATTGATCAAATGAAGTGAGTTCACCCGACATACGACCGAGGCTGCTAGATTTTAAGTTAGTCCTATTTTTGTGCCTTTTAACTTTTCTTTTATTCCACCTCCATTTTTTTATTCAAAAGACATAATTAACATGATAATATTAAGGAGGCTAGCTTTTAATTCAGTGCAACAATACAACAAATACTTCCGCAAGTCAGTTATCAAAACACGGTCGGCACTTAATTAGGTTCTCACAGAAACACTCGCGGACATAGCTTTTACGGTAGATTGACGCATTTTACATTTAATTACAAGAGGACGCATTGCACTTATGACGATTACACTTTAAAGGAACTAAAAGATGGAACTAGAACACAAATTTCAGTTGATAAAAAATTATTTAATTTCTATTTATTTGTTAAAGTACTGCCTCCACTCAGCGTAAGTGACATTTTCATTGATCAAAATTTCCTTACATATCGTTAATTGCGGTGTACTAAGAATGTTGTTTGGAAAGAAAATGTAAAAAATTGTATGAGTTATTTTTAAATTTGATATTTCATAGTGTTGATTAAAATTTTCCAGGTCCTATCTACTGTTTTCAACGATAAAACGAGCGATACATCAAAGTTTCCGTTACCAATTTTGATCGCAATTTTCTTCAAGTTCAACAAATAGGGATACATTTTTGGGGTATTTTCGGGTTTAAAAAATGGGATCCACTCCTGACACCACGTTATAAGGGGGTTCGCGAGTTATCAGGGCGCGAGTTATCGAGGGAGTGGTGTATACTTAAACAGTCACAGGCTTGACCTTACTAGGCTATGGTATGAATTATAATCTTCAGATTTACCTTAAGATGACATGAAGTTTTGGTATAGCCCTGTGTCTGCTGATATTTTATGGTATGGCCCTGTGTTGTTATTTTATGGTATGGCCCTGTGTTGTTACTTTATGTAAGGCCTGTGTTGTTATTTTATGGTAATGCCAGGTGTTGTTATTTTATGGAATGGCCCTGCATCGTTATTTTATGGTAGGGTCCTTTCTTGTTATTTTATGGTATTGGCCCTGTGTTATTTTATGGTAAGGTTCTGTGTTATTTTATCGTAAGGCCTTATGTTATTTTATAGTGGTTAGCATGTTGGACTAAGGACTGAATGGGTGCAGGTTCAAATCCTACCATGGGACCAGCCTGGATCAGCTACCATCATAGTGTGTCCCTGGGCAAGATTTGCTGTGCCATAAAACGCCATAAAACTCACACCAAATTGCCTAATAATAAAGGACCAAACCTACACATATCAACATGTTATTTGGACTGGGGTGCCATGAAGTATTTATATTATGAAGTACGTCTTGCATTATTTAAATGACTGTATTGAGACAAATGTCAATACATCCATTTTAGTTATTCATTGATTATTTCTCCATGTTTGAAATATACTACGAGTGTTTATTTGTACAAATGTACATTATGCAAATGTACCTTGCACAAATGTACCTTATACAAATGTACCTCATACAAATGTACCTTATACCAATACACCTTGTATGAATGTACGTTATACAAATTTGCATTGTATGAGTGTACCTCATCACCATAGTCAGCTACACCCAATCTGATTAAAATCAGATCTCCACTGTTATACATGAAGATCTAACAACAACTGCCTAGGGGTCATATTCTGGTGATGTATGTTATTGCCATAATTGCTAATTTTATCAACCAATCAGATGAAGTCTTATGTCTTTGCATTTGGAGTCTGAGCAGCATGGATAAAAAGCATGAATGTGTACTGAACAAATTGATTCACTTTCAAATGTTTGAAAGCTGCATTTCCACTGGCTAATTAAAAGGTTATTAGAACATGACCCATTAGAGGTCGCAATCGGATCTTCAGGTAAGAGAGTGGAGGTCTAATTTTAATTAGATTGAGTTAGACCCTTCTTCTACAAAATTTTACTCCCTAACTTGGTGTAAAAACTGGGAGACACATTTCTCGAATTGTCTAGTTTTGTTGGGGTTTATTGGGGTGGGGGGTTGTCCCTAAATTTATTCTTCGTTCTTCTTTTGCTAAAGGATTTTTTTTCTCAGGAAAATGCAGGCAATGGTTTAACCATTCTTGTCTTGCTAAAGGTAACATTTTGATTTTCAGGGAAATGCAGGTATTGGTTTAATCTTTCTTGTCTTGCTAAAGGGAAGATTTCCATTTTTCAGGGAAATGCAGGTATTGGTTTAACCATTCTGACAATTGTCATGTCAGTGTTTGTGGTCCTGGTGGTGGCACTTAGTGGTATTGGAGTCTGCGAGAGATGTCGCATGGAGGGTGGAGGTGCCTATTTCCTCATTTCACATGTTCTGGGGGCCAGAATTGGGGGCAGTGTAGGAATTGTTTATTGCTTTGCTCAGGTAAGTCTGTTGCTCAGCCAGCAGTGGCAGATGGTTAGACTAATAGAATCTATGTTGAGGCTGACAACAACTCAAGGAAATCTTAGTGATGGGGTTACAATTTTTGTTGTAGCCAAGGTGTTGCCAAACAAATAAAAAATAATGTAATTATAATAATAATAATAATAATAAAGACTTTATTTAGAGAAGGTAACTCAGTTAGTTACAGAACTAATCTATCTTGAGGCCTTCTATCTGTTATGTACAATATATACAGTATATACAACATGATGTGAAGAATCTGGATTGACACTAGGTAATTAATTGATTTTAAAAGTCAAAGTATCATGCCTGGAGCATGTGCACAGGCATCTGTGAACACATAAACATATATAAAATATAAAATATCAACCTGCATTGAACAATTCAACTTGTAACTGCACGACTGTGATTTCCCTGCTATGTTGCCAATCCAGCACCAATTATTTTTCTCACCTATTTGTTTATTATTGTATTTTATGAATGATTTACACAGTAGTAAGAAATTACTTCAATTCCAGCATGAATGCTAATTTGTACTTGTTGAAGTTCATTGGATGTAATTTAAATCTCAAGCTGTGGATTGTCAGTTATATATCTCATGCACATATGCTTCTTACAAGCAGTCGAAGACAATGACCTGAAATAACTAAACTGAGACAAGAAAAGTAAGAATCACAGTAATGTGAGATATTTGTCATATGGGTGAGATATAGTTTTCAGCAGCAAGGGCAGTGACAGTATTTAGCAGTTGCAAGAGTTTGTGTTTAAGTTGTGTACAATTTTATAACATACATTTATAATGTGAAATGCAGGTGCTCTGTTGTTTAAAATGTTATAACATGCATATATAATGTGATTTGAAGGTGCTATACAGAATTGTTTGATGGGATGGTTGGGTGCTTTACTGCAGGTAACACTCAAAAGCCATTTAATGTTGAGGCAACCTGAGTAAAGTCCCTTGGAGACTGGATTAATGTGATTGTAGAATTTGAACCCACACTCATCTAACTATATGTCTGGAACACTGGCCTATGAATGTTCATAGCTCATGTTACCAGTGTTGGATAAAAGCAAGAAACACTTGCATTTGTAATAAAATGGTTGGAAGAATTGCATTTGTAATTAAATAGTGTGATAACTTATTTTTTTGATGATTTTAGAATGTTAATGGTGGTTTTACTATCACAGTTAGGACTTACCAACAAGATAACAGAACCAGTCATAGTGATAGTAATTTTGCAATAGTCAAACATCATTACAACAGTGCATTCAGGTCTTCAGATGTAAGATAATTATCCAGTATATACCACATTGCACAATATTTTCCTGAGGAATGGTTAAAAATGTTTTATTCTGTGGCGCTGCAAAAAACAGAGTGGTTCAGCATTACAATGGAGTTTAAATTTGCTGCTGCAAATTTTGATATTTAACAAGTGAAATCACATGAGTAGATGTTTAAAACTAAATTTTTCCATTCACTCTGATGTTTAAGTTATTTTATATTGTTTTCGAATGTTTGAAATTTTCAACTAGTTCACTTCTTTTGAAGCTTGGAAATGCCTCCATTGTGTTTATATCTACAAAGTGTATTTATTTATTAATAGTAATTTTAAATGCTAATTTTGTAAATTTATACTGTAAAATGTTCATTGGGGATACAGTTTTGTTAAATGTAACCATTATTGATATACTCCATAATCTACAGTCATATCACTTCATTGTAAGCATTTGTAGATCAATAGTAAACACTTGTACATGAGTTACAAGTAGGCACTTGTACATGAGTTGATAGTAAGCACTTGTACATCAGTTAATATTAGGCACTTTCACATCAGTTAATAATAAGCACTTTCACATCAGTTAATAGCAAGCACTTTCACATCAGTTAATAGTAGGCACTTTCACATCAGTTAATACTAGGCACTTTCACATCAGTTAATAATAAGCACTTTCACATTAGTTAATAATAAGCACTTTCACATCAGTTAATAGCAAGCACTTTCACATCAGTTAATACTAGGCACTTTCACATCAGTTAATACTAGGCACTTTCACATCAGTTAATAATAAGCACTTATACATCAGTTAATAGTAAGCACTTTTATTATTGCAGTTAATACTAGGCACTTTCACATCAGTTAATACTAGGTACGTGTACATCATTGATTCAGTTAATACTAGGCGCTTGTACATCAGTGAATACTAGGTGCTTGTACATCAGTTAATACTAGGCACTTGTACATCAGTTAATACTAGGCATTTGCACATTAGTTAATACTAGGCACTTGTACATCATTTAATACTAGGCACTTGTACATCAGTTAATACTAGGCATTTGTACATCAGTTAATACTAGGCATTTGTACATCAGTTAATACTAGGCACTTGTACATCAGTGAATACTAGTGCTTGTACATCAGTTAATACTAGGCATTTGCACATCAGTTAATACTATTCACTTGTACATCATTTAATACTAGGCACTTGTACATCATTTAATACAAGGCACTTGTACATCATTTAATACTAGGCACTTGTACATCATTTAATACTAGGCACTTATACGTCAGTTAATACTAGGCACTTGGACATCAGTTAATAATAAGCACTTGTCAGCGGTGAAAAGAAAGTCAACTCTGTATGAGCTCCTCATGTATCTTTTATGCTGAGAGTAAATATCTTGTATACAGAAAGTGAATATATTGTATGGTAGGAGTGAGTATCTAGTATGCTGAGAGTAAATATCTTGCATACTGAGAGTAGATATCTTGGGTACTGTGAGTGAATATATTGTATGTTGAGAGTAAATATCTTGTGTACTGTGAGTGAGTATATTGTATGCTGAGAGTAAATATCTTGTGTACTGTGAGTGAATATATTGTATCATGAGAGTGAATATCTTCGAATTAATCAAAAGTTTTATTTACAGTTGAATTTGCTTGTTTCTCTCTTTTTTGATGCCATAACATTTATGTAATGAAACACATCCGTTATCACATTAGATTGTTTTTATACTTGTATTGAATGATAAATAGGAAGACACTTTAAAATGGAAGACACTTTACAATGGAAGACTCCATATTTCTGTAGTAAAATCTTACAGGACAAAGTAATATAAAAATTATATTGCTATGAAAAGTGGATCCCAAAAATGGAAGACACCCATTTACAGGGAAGGTAAGTATGACTGGAATTAAAAGCTATCAGGCTGGTCAACTTTGGACACAAAGAACAAGTTTGATATACCGTTCATCACCGTCTGATACTAATAATGGCAAATCGATGTGATAAATTTATATTGTAGGCTGTGAGTTGCTCCCTGTCGGTTATGGGGTTTGGTGAATCAGTGATGGTTTTGATACATCATGAGAACCCCTGGATTGCAAAAGGAGTGGCTGTGGCTCTAGTGCTTCTTCTGTTAGGTTTGTATACGGTGCTTTTTGCAAAAAAGTCTTTCATTTTGATGTCTGATAACATCGATAATTTATTCTGTTTCTAAAAACAAAAGGGAAGAAACTTGGCCCAGCAGTGAAAATAGAAGTTATAATAATGTAAATGACGTAAAATTTTATGTAATAAATTGTTAGGCAAATTGTTTTATCTGTATAAAGTGACTTATTGAATGAAAAACATACATTACTTGCCTAGTGTTTTGTATTTGACATATATATATATTGGCCAGAAAATGCAGATATACATGTGTTAGAGCTGTTGTGTGTGAGTGCTTTCAAAGAGAATTAACTACAATGTCAGTAATTTCCAATTACTGAACTCTGCTATGCATAATTACTGTATATTAAATATAATTGAAAGTTTATGAATGAATTATGATTTGACAGAATTTAAGGCAGCAAATGCATGTGGTTTAGTATTACTAGTAGTAATACATGCATGAATGTCAGTCATAAGCAGTGACAGTAATAGGCTCCATAGGGGCATGTGCTGTATGATTGTCAGTCATAAGCACTGACAGTAATAGGCTCCATAGGGGCATGTGTTGTATGATTGTCAGTCAGAAGCAATGACAGTAATAGGCTCCATAGAGGCATGTGCTGTATGATTGTCAGTCATGAGGAATGACAGTGATAGGCTCCATAGGGGCATGTGCTGTATGATTGTCAATCATAAGCAGTGACAGTAATAGGCTCCATTGGGGCATGTGCTGTATGATTGTCAGTCAGAAGCAATGACAGTAATAGGCTCCATAGAGGCATGTGCTGTATGATTGTCAGTCATAAGCACTGACAGTAATAGGCTCCATAGGGGCATGTGTTGTATGATTGTCAGTCAGAAGCAATGACAGTAATAGGATTCATAGGGGCATGTGCTGTATGATTGCCAGTCATAAGCAATGACAGTAATAGGATCCATAGGGGTATGTGCTGTATGATTGTCAGTCATAAGCACTGACAGTAATAGGCTCCATAGGGGCATGTGTTGTATGATTGTCAGTCATGAGGAATGACAGTAATAGGCTCCATAGGGGCATGTGCTGTATGATTGTCAGTCGTAAGCAATGACAGTAATAGGATCCGTAGGGGCATGAGTTGTACTGAGGAAGGCTACATGCTACAACCAAATAACAGTATATAACCATTATGAAGTCTGATTAATTAATATGTTGAGATTCTAATTATATAATTAATTAATTCTTATTAGTTGTTGCTCTTTTTCTTTTATTTTGTTTCAGTCTATTTTGTTATTTGAAGTTCACTATTCAAGTGATAACTGGTTATTGAGATCGTGAGCAATCATTTTTGTTTTTGTTGGTTATAATGTCATTTTGAACACAATATTAGTTATGTCATATGACGAAAATGTGAGCTAATTGCCTTTCCTAAGGACACACCGAGAAAGGGATGGCTTAAGGTAGATATCAAACCTGAGACCCTTGGATTAAAAGTCTGATACTCTGTCAACTGAGCTTCCATAGCTCCCAAACAGAACAGTAAATACCCTTATTCCATCATACATAATACTGACAACAGGAGTAATTTTTTTATTGCATTTTAAGATTTCTTTAAATTTATTAATCTGTATAAACTGTATGTTATGACTCATAAAATAATAACAGAAATAGGCAAAACCAACATGTTTTTTTAAAACTTAACAAACAATTTAATTACCAATGTTATAAATGAAAATGTGAGAGGAACTTACAATATTATGAAGTGTCCCCAAAATCTAGTTAAGTTCTATGAATGTCCCAAAAAAAGAAATCTTCCGTATAAATTTCAAGAGTCTGGAAAAGTACTTTTCATCCAAGATTTGTGATATTGTCAAGATGGCAGTGTCCAGAACTATTTGAATAATTCACAATAGTTTCAGAATAATATTATAGTCCAATGAGCACTTTCTTTTGTCCACTGAACAGTCTAAGAAATGTTTTTCCTCGAATAATATCTAACTACATGTACTACATAACACATGTCTGTAGACTACAACAGGAACACAAGAAATGAGGATGATTCCAAAATAGGAATGAATCTGATTGGTCATTTCTTGACTCATATATGCCATCAATTACGACTATATTTCACAATATAACCCATGTGACATACCATACTATTCATTTTATCTCAAAACTGACTATTTTCATGTGACTAAGACCAACCAATGGGAAATTAATGGATTATTCTAGGATTGTCTAAACCCCATCAAACAATAAGAAATTAATCCAAAGGCACAATTAAGTCATATTATTATAATTATTATTAGCAATTGTCAGCATGATAGTTAAGCATCTGTTTACAGATCCTGTGTAATTTAACAGACCCTAGTCACATAGGCAAAATGTAAGTAAAGATAATCAGTACAATTTACAGTCATTAACAAAAAAATAAAAAAATTAGATACAATCACATACAGTATGTTTTAAGCACATGTTACCTTGAATAACGTTAGTCACTATTTACCTTTGAAAATATTAAACATAATGTTTTGATCACAAAAGCACTGTACACCGTTCCCTCGATAACTTGCGCCCGGATAACTCGCGATCCCACTTATAACGCGGTGTTCATCTTGGCTCCCGATTTTTTCCAGAGAAAATATATTTAAAATATCTTTAAAATATGCTGAACATGATAAGAATTGGTAAATTAAACCTTGATACATTTCTTGTTTTATCATCGAAAATGGTGATTAATGCCCATAAAAATAGATTCCATATTTTGAAATTTGCAAGTTCTAAATAAGAATTAATTTCAGAGATCTCGAAAATGCTTAATTACGCGTATTTGGACGCCAATTTTTTGGCTTATTTTATAGGTCCCTCGATAACTTGCACCTCACTTATAGTGCGGTCGATGTTTCTGGACCCTGATGTACGTGGGTTATCGAGGGAGTGGTGTATTATGTACTGTTAGATACCTTTTCATTCGGGATAGATAGATTAATCTAAAAGCAGTTACTGGTGTCTGACCCAAACATTAAATTTTTCATAAATAATTTTTTAAGTTCTCACCACTTTTTTATTGTTGATCACAAGTACTTTTCACCATTGACACTGCTCTGGTGGCCTAAGTGGTTAGAACATCCACCTCAGATGCAGGAGAATCTGGGTTCAAACCCCAGCCAAGTCATACCAAAGACTTATAAAAAAGTTACTAACAGCTGACTCACTAGGCGCTCAGCATTAAGAGGTTAGTGTTAGAATTGGTCGGCCTGGTGTCAGGATAATGTGACTGGGTGGGACAGCATGCTAAATGTCTGCGTCATGATACCTCTGTGCTATACATCACTATAAACTGCCACACTACAAACATCATAGTGATATGACACAGATTGTTAAAGCTGCATTAAAAATTCAAATCACACACACTTCTCACCAGTGTTGTCACTATATATGTTTCATATATATATATATATATACATATATATATATATATATATATATATATATATATATATATATATATATATATATATATATACACAAACACACACACACGCACACACATCAGTCCCACATTTTCGAAACCCATTTAGTTTAGTTCTGTTAGAACTGACATTTGTGATGTGTGAAGAAAATCTAATGTACATGAATTGGATAAAAGGTGGATGTTTTGTCTAAGTGTACATCTCCACTGTCATCCCAATAATTTGATCAAGCATTCACCTCAGCCAAATACCAATCATGAAAGCATGATTTAAATTCCATCTTGTAGAACTTATTGGCATAAATTAAGGTATTGCAACTTGCCTGTGTATTTGCTGGGACATAAATCCAGGTATTGCAACTTACATGTGTATGTGCTGGGACATAAATCCAGGTATTGCAACTTACATGTGTATGTGCTGGGACATAAATCCAGGTATTGCAACTTACATGTGTATGTGCTGGGACATAAATCCAGGTATTGCAACTTACATGTGTATGTGCTGGGACATAAATCCAGGGATCGCAACTTGCATGTGTATGTCCTGGGACATAACTCCAGGTATTGCAACTTACTGTTTATGTGATGGGACATAAATCCAGGTATTGCATTTTACTTGCATATGTGATTAACACAAGCAGTTGTATGATTACTTTTTCCTTTTATTGAGACAGCAGCCTCTTCCAGCAAGGTGCTTTGAAAACATCAGAGTGCTACTGTTTTCTGATCTGAAAGGGGTTTACATGGGGCATCTTGATATAGAACACAATTAATTTTACTATATATTCTCTACATTTGTTTCTCAATACTGACCTTTCCACTGTGTGATAATCAATACAAATCATATGTTAATTTAAAATACCTTCAAAGGTGACTTCAGAGTGAAGTTCTTGGCAAAGGTTCACCAGTCCTGCATTTTTTTTAGAGGCTGGACTGTAACAGTGCAGCATGTAAACAGAACACAGATTTCACTTCCGGATCATCACCAAGGTCTTTATTATTCACTGTGCACTATCGCCGAAATACACATGAACAACTACACCCTGAGCTCATATTCTCAAGAAAAAACAATTACCTTAAAATCCCTACCAAAAATGCATAAATCTAACTCTTCTATCATCACAAATATGAGAGGAAAAAAATGTTCTAAAAATAGACTAGAACTACATTCGTGGGTACTGAACTGGAACTGTTAATTGTGACCTGATTCCATCCGAATATGGTCAGCACACTGAGTAATAGAATGTTTAAGTTAATGTCACATTCCAGTCACTTGAGAGCTGTACTAATTCTGTACAAGCATCTGTGCATCTATCTGACATAGACAAGCGGGAGTGGAAGTAGCAAACCCGATTTGAGAAAGCTAGCTCTTATCATCTCATCCCTAATTGTCAGTAGCGTGATGTGTTGATAGCTGTCTTTAAGAACACCGAAAAAATCTTACTGAAATTTTAATTACGCCTGTGGTAATTAGGCTTGTTTCTTTCATGATACATGGAAAAGGATGTTGGCATATTGTCTGATTAAGACCTCCACACTTATGCCACAGGTGTTATTAATGAATAAATAATAATCAACTTAATTACTAAATTACTTAATTAAATTTGAAACTGAATATTTTTTATAATAACTTTTTGGAGGTATTGCTGTTCAATATTTTCTAATGTATTTTTATTTTTTCAGATGACTAATCTGCAAAGTTAATTACCCATGAATATGCATATTTTCAAAAACCTAACCACATATATTTTATGCCTATGAATTTAAACTGATTCACAGTACATTCTTTTCAAGGAATTTCTTACTGAAAATAAAAGTGTAAGGTTTGAATGTTTCCATACGAGCATTTTTGAGGCTATGTATACAACTGATGTATAAAACATCTGGTTTCTTGCAAATAAGTAAAACTGTCCTTTTACCACATTAACCCATAGCAACGACTTTATGGGGCAGGAGGTAGTAGCCTACTACTGAGCTCTGTAGCGACATGGCCATGTATGATACACTAAAGTGGGTGGTATTATAGAAAGGTAGACAGATGTAGCTCTACAATTATACCAAATAATCTGGAATATCTAGTTGCACTACAAAATACAGATAGAAAAACCTCATTTTTTGGACCCACCTTTTTTACCCAAAATTCGCTCATGGTCGGAATCCGATTTTGTGTCTGGATTTTAGAATTTTTGGTCTCAGATATAAGGCAGACCAGTATGAACTGCAAATAGAGAAATGAGCCTTTGCAAAACGTAGGATAAGATGTGCATTTAGAATAAAGAGTGGTCCCCATCCCAAAATAATGGCTCCGTTTAGCAAAAAAAAAAAAGAAAAGAAGGAACTCCAACTTTTACCTTTCTGCTCATGCGCAAGTCAAATAACCAATGAAAAACGATGTTTCTAACAAGCAGTATGTTATTGAAAGATCACACATTAACCCCTGGAACTTTTTGTCATTTTTGCCTGAAAATCGAGTAGGAAACACATTTTGAAAGCTATTTCTGAATAGACTCGAAAACACCAAATCCCAGTGATCTTTCAATAACATACTGCCTAGTTGTGTTAGAAACATCACTTTATTCTTTTCCATGTTGTTTTGATTGCTGGGATCACTCTTTCCCCATAAAAATGAATGGACTACTCCCAAACTTGGTTTAAAAATGGATGACCGCCTTAAGACAGTTTCACACTTGTTGCAAAGTAAAGTGTAAGAGAATTTAATTCTGATTTGCAGGTTTTATTTAAAACAATTGTTCATCAAATCTGAATATGATTTTCCTCTCAGAAACTCTGATCATACAGTTTTGTTTACAGTAAACAAAATTGTTAATGTTGGACATATGTGGCATATATAACCAGTTCCAGAGGCCTCATATGTATGTGTGTAATGTACGGATGGATGACACACTTTTTGTTGTGTGCCAATATTTCCCAGTAAAGAGTTTCCACCAAAGTGTTCAAAGTCTTTTCTTAATGCCTGACTGGCAAACATATGTACCCAGGTGTTCAAAGTCTTTTCCTAATGCCTGACTGGCAAACATATGTACCCAGGTGTTCAGAGACTTTTCCTAATATCACTGACAAGAAAGAAAAACATCTGTATTCAAACAACTCATGAAATACCGTTACTTGTGCATGATGTCAAATCAGCCAGAATTAGCCAGCTCATGTTAAAATGTATGTTTCTGGTGGAATTATTGCTGTTGTCTTGATTGGAATAGGCATCAGTGATTAATATTTGCAATTAGTTCTCTTTTTTTATTCGTTTTTTCTGAAATTGTTGCAAGTATTTTCAAGAAATTTGGTGAAAGTATTCATTTTGAGGAATAGTACCCATCAGCTAATATTCTTTTGAAGTAGCTGCCTCAGAATTGAAAGAACAAGCTAAGCCATGCAAAAATATAAAAAATATATTATAGTGTTGTAAAAATTGATGCTTCAGCTGTGCAAGTAATTTAGCCAGCATCCAGTTGATAATGAGAAGGCAGACTCATGGGGATAAAAACACAAATAAGATCACATTGACCTCATTTTAAATTAGGATTTGGGATCATGCAAAGGCAGAGGAAGTGAATATTATTAATAACATCATCAGAAATCTTATTTTGTTGCTATTTGCTTGTATATAATTGCCTAACAGCATACAGCATAGATTCTGATCGTTACTTTGTTCTGCTCACAGTTCCAAGTTAACTACATAGTCCCTAATCTGCCTGCATATTATGGTGTAGCAGATAGACTGGGTTTGAATTGTTTTCATTTGTTGTGCATTATGATATTTATGTAACAACAAACAGCCTAGACCCAGATCTTGACTGAACTAAAGGGGGCAGGGGCCAGTTTGTATGTACAAATTTAATGCAATCAGCGCCGACCTAGTATAAAAAATTATAATAAATCAAATACACAAGTGAGTTCAAAAAGGTCCATATTTTTAGATACCTATATTAAAATAAAGCATAAGAATATTATCCACTTGACCAAAGAAGTCAATGGCAGTTCATAGCAGAAGACATTTCATTTTTGACACCATGTGATGCTCACAGCGGAAACACAAGCCCTTTTTCTAGATAACATTTCTGCAAAACAGTGTGTACTAAACAGACTGATGCAATTGAAAATAGTTGTCATCCAAGCCGTTTTTGAGATATTCTATTTGCCCCAAACCCATGTGTTTACTGCTATGGGAGGCTGGCTCTTCTTCCTAGCCGACTATTGGTATTTCACTATCAACATACTGCAGAGTAACTATGAAAGGTGTACATGCCTGACATCAATTTCAACAGTACAAGCCTGGAACACCTAGTTCACAAATATATCCATATCTGTAATTAGTAAACAATAATAGCTGAAAAAGTCACACCATAGCATTAAGTTAAGAATTTTGTCAGGGATCAATTTATGAAACTGGACCCTGCCACCTAAAGCCTAGGTATTATGGGATGGCAGGTAGACTGGGTCTAAACTGTTTTCAACTTCAGTTTCAGTTTGTTGTGTATCATAATAATTGCAGAACCACAAACAGCCTAGAGCCAGATCTTGACGGAATCATGTAGACCCTAATGTGCTTTCACATTATGGGATGGCAGATGGACTGGATCTAAACTGTTTACATAATACAGTAATAGATATGGTTACTTAAGAGTAAAGAACTTGGAGCCAGATCTTGACTTTGCTCTATAGATGAATTTCAGGTGAACCTCATGGACCATAATATGCTTGCTCATTATGGGACGGTAGAAAGACTGGGTCTATTCTGTTTGCCATTTGTTGTGCATTATTACACACCTCAGCTACATAATGGTAACTCTTTTACAGGTATAAATGTGATGGGGGTGAAATGGGTCATTCGGTTGCAGCTGCTGTTATTAATGGTGCTTTTCCTGTCCATCATGGATTTTCTTGTGGGTTCCTTTGTTCATACAGTTCCAGGTAGACTCTTATATTGTAGTGATCTGATCATTTTACATTTATTTCAGAAATTAGCATGGGAGTTTTTTTTCTGATGGCAGGAAAAAAATAGTCTCCAAAATAAAGAATGGATTGACAAGTTAGTAATGAATTTTATGGAAAATGCTCTGAAATATGCTGCTCTACGGCTTTTAAAATTTAAGAAAATTAGTTTAATCTTTTCTATGTTGGATAGAAATCGAAAGTAGAAAGTTGAAATTGTGGAATATTTTTAAAAATGTCATGCAAAATGAACACAGTTGTAAGATTGTATTTTTTACATATAATGAACTCAAATGATGTTTTTTTATATTTCAAAACTGCTTGAAAGTGTTGATTGATTTAGAAAAAAATTCTTATTCTAAGAGGTTATACCTGTATCATATATGATGTCATGACATTACTTTATATGCCTTGAATTGAAGATTACATCATTAGGCAGACATATTATTTTATTACAATATTGTCTATCCATTTGTCTGTCCATATATCCTCTGTCCCATCGCATTTCCACACAATAACTTGTGGATTACCTGCAACTGGGGTTAAGAAAACAAACATGTAAATTTTGGGGTCAGAGGCTAGTGTCATTGTAACAGAAAGGATAATTGTTTTCCACTTAATAGCATTAGTTGTAATTTAGAGCTTTGGACCAAACTTTCAGCATGGCTTGCACTTGGACTAAGGCAGAAACCTATGGATTTTTATATGAAAAGGTCTAAAGACTACCTCATTGTGGCAGAAGGAAGAAATATATTTTTTTTGGCATAACAATGAAATCTAGGTCATGTACCTGTTTTCTGTGTGAGATCCATATTACATCAGTGCTGAATACTGGAATGGAACATGCATAAATATAGCAAATAGGAACCAGAAATCTTCCAAAATATAGAGAAAACTTTCATAGATATCCAGTATTGGTTGTATTTTTCGCTGATTATAATAAGTGGATTGCACATACGCAATGACTTTTTACCAGTATGAGCCAATAATCATGTGGGATAGAATGCCTTGACCTATATAAATAACCAAAATATAAACCACCTGTTATCCCACTACTGCTTTTGCTAGTAAAAAGATTATTTGAAAGCTGTAGTAAGTAAATTGCAAATAGAATGTATTTCAGTAGAGAGAAGATAGAATGTCTTCTATGAGTCAGGCATCTAGATCTTGGTATGAGATGGTGAGACCAAATGAGATGGCAAGACCAAATGAGGAGTTAAAATACTAGTTTAAAATAAATTTTAAAAATCTAACTTTGGGAAAATTTATTCTTGTAACATTATGTGTTATCCTTGTTCGCATATCTGTTCATCTGTCCACTTCTTGATCAAGTTTTGTAAATTAGGTCAGGCACTGCGATGGTGTAGTTGTATTTCACATTTCTAGATTTTATGCGTCTGAAATTGAAAACAAGTATTTTGTAAAGAAGGAAATTCTAAACCTTGTGTTTATCACATACATCAGATGCTGGCGTTACCGGATACAAAGTGATCAACATCTGGAACAACTCTGGCCCTGCCTACCTGCCAGGTGAATCCTTCTTCTCCATCTTTGGTCTCTTCTTTTCCACTGTGACAGGGATCCTCGCAGGAATCAATATGAGCGGAGATCTGAAGAACCCCTTTGTTAATATACCTACTGGTACTCTGTCTGCTTTGGGATTTTCGTAAGTATTTAGAATACATTTGGCAGATAGTGAAATAATAGCTACAGTCATTTATAGGATAGTGATGAATAGTGGTAGTATGACTACACTCTGATCGAATGATACTGACAAATAGTGGAAGTGTGACTACAGTCTATTCTAAGGATACTAACAAATACTGGAATTATGACTACAATATATTCTAATGATACTGACAAATAGTGGAAGTATGACTAGTCTGTTCTAATGATCCTGACAAATAGTGGAAGCATAACTGCATTCAGTTCGTAAGATTTTTATTTTTTTTAAAGTTAGGCTGTAATTCTTATGACAGTGAGAACAGTTCATTAATTATTTCTTTTTTGGACAGTTAATTATTTGACTAGTTGACCAAGTGTCTCTTGTCTTCACTTTAGCATATACTGAGCTGTAATTTTTGTTGTATAAGAAAACATCAATGGGCTTCTGAACTCATTTTAAAAAGCACGTGGTGTTTTGTTACAGTCACAAACTTTATAGGGAGAACTAATTAACGATAATATTTAAAGGTATTGTCTGTGAAGTTCTTTGTCCATTTTTTAATAAGCACTAGTAGATATTGTAATGAAAATAAGAGAGTTTATGCATCAATCATTGTATTTTCTTACCAACAATTAATTATTCATTTTTGTAAAAGTAAAATGGTAATACGGTATTATAGATCTTTTTTGCAAATATAAATCTTCTTAGTAGCAATTTTATGTCTGATAATTTAATGGATTTTATGTCTGAGAATTTAATGGATTTTTCAAAAAATACAAAGTGATATGTACAAGAAAAAAAATTAATACATTGAAACAATTATGATTTTGATAACTGGATTATAGACGAAATATTAAACGGTACGAAAAAATACATGAAATGCGGTACCTTTATTTTCAGCACCTTTCTGTATGTATCATTTGCCCTTGTGTTAGGAGCCACATGTGTCCGCCAATCCTTACAGACTGATTACATGATTGCTGAAAAGGTATATTCATTAACTTCTTTATATTAACTGGTTTAAAGCATGAACTTGATTTATTAAACATTGTATACGCAAGTTCTTGCAACATATTGAATGCAATTTCAGTAACTGAGGTTTTTTTCTAAAGCATTTTAATGTACCTAGGCACTGTGATTCTGCTTACTTTTGTATAAGTATATATTTATTTGTAAATTTATGAATTATGTGACCCAATTAACCATTCCACCATGTAAATATATAAATTATATCACCCATTTAGCAGCTCCACCACTGTAAATACATGAATTATATCAGCCATTTAGCAGTTCCACCATGTAAATATATAAATTATATCACCCATTTAGCAGTTCCACCATTGTAAATACATGAATTATATCAGCCATATAGCAGTTCCACCATGTAAATATATAATTTATATCACCCATTTAGCAGTTCCACCACTGTAAATACATGAATTATATTAGCCATTTAGCAGTTCCACCATGTAAATATATAAATTATATCGCCCATTTAGCAGTTCCGCCACTGTAAATACATGAATTATATCAGCCAGATAGCAGTTCCACCATGTAAATATATAAATTATATCACCCAGTTAGCAGTTCCACCACTGTAAATACATGAATTATATCAGCCAGATGGCAGTTCCACAATGTAAATATATAAATTATATCACCCAGTTAGCAGTTCCACTACTGTAAATACATGAATTATGTCAGCCATATAGCAGTTCCACTATGTAAATATATAAATTATATCACCCAGTTAGCAGTTCCACCACTGTAAATACATGAATTATATCAGCCAGATTACAGTTCCACCATGTAAATACATGAATTATATCAGCCAGATAGCAGTTCCACTATATAAAAAACCATGTATAACACCAGTTATCATGTTCCACCATGTAAGTACATGAATTTTATTACACAGCAGTTCCAGCATGAAAATACATGAATTATTTTACACAGTTAGCATTTCCACTATATAAATACATGAAGAATAATATCAGCAGTTCCACCATGTAAATCAGTCTAACTGAGCTCCTTCTTATCTTATTAGCAGTGACTATTTAGACACTGTCTGCTAAGATAAGTAATTTCATGAAGACATCAGTCATTGGTCAGCCTGTAAGAACTGGTCCTGAAATCCAGTTTTAGATATAAATTTATCAGTTACTTTGAACTTAAAATGTAGATGGTGCACCGTAGTCACCCCTTTTCAAATTGATCAGGCATTGTATTGGTGATGCCTACCATGCATCAATTAGATTTATGCACTTCAATTTTAGTACCATTTACAATGAAGAAAATAACATTCATTTTGCACCATTGTGCTTGCTTTGACACCATTGCTGGTACCATATGCTTGGACTCGTACACTGCTCTTGTATGTATTATACGTATTGTTTCAAAATTATGCATAAATAATCATTATGTAACGAATTAGAGATATAATTTGCCCAACAGCTTCCTTAATTTGCAAGTAACCTATGGAAAAAACTTTCAATTTTACACAATTTCCATTTATGCCATAACCTCAGGAATGTGTCTGTGGCATAAACGGAACATCACCTGTATGTTGCCCATATATGAATGGAAGATTCAGTATACTGACTTCAAAATTTATGTGAAATCTACATCTTCATCATACCAGGGAAAACGTTGAATGAAAACTTTGCAAACAAATTTAATAACATTAAACAACAATTGAACAGTGCCATCCTTTATATAGAACATATATTTGTGTTGATGTGCCGTTAAAGACAAAACAAAACCTATTTTGCCATGTTGAATACCCTCTGATGCTGGCCTTATTATGGGTACCTAATTATAATGTATTACAACTTGTCCTTGAGATTTTATGCTGTTTAGAATTTGCATTCTGGGGCCATCATTGCTGTACAATTTCAGGTGTCAATCATTGGAGTATTGTGGCTGGCAGGGCTTTATATTTCCTCTGTGTCATCTTGTATGGGCAGTCTGTACGGTCCACCCCGCATCCTTCAGACCATTGCTAATGAGAACGTTGTCCCAGTCATTCGAATTCTTGGCCGTGGTGTAAGTCGTACAATGCTATTGTTATTTATTGCCCCTTTTTCAGAATTTTCACTAGTATTTCTACATAGTTTGTTTCACATTAAAGTAGGTCTGTTCCATTTAAACATACATGGTACCCAGGAAGGCAGTTTTTAAACAAAATATATGCCATAGTACTTTGGTTTCACAGAGTTCATATTAAAATAATAAGAAAATTCTAATTGCATCCATGGATGAGTACCCCACATTAGAAGTGCTTTCCCTGGTTCCCAGATATGTTTACTGGAACAGCCCTCAATGTACAGAAAGATAAAATTGAAAGATATAATGGGATTTTCTCTGTGCATATATTTTTTTGATGTGGTAGTTAGTAGAATTGTATCTGTAACAGAGCCCAATAGATGCTATGAGAAAGAAATTGAAAGATGTGTCCCTTACTGCACATCGAATGTTAAAAAACACACTTCATTATACATTTATGCTAATGATATAGCCATTTTAATACCAGAATCCTGAAATTATCATTTTGTATATGTTCCACTTATATTAGCAAATTAGTAATAATTACGCTTATGCATATCAAGGGGTTGCAATGTCAAATTCAATTCGAAGATTTTATTACATATGTGTTGGTAAGCTGGCTAGCCCTCAGTTTGGTAGTACCAGTAATTTGGTTGTGTTGGTAAGCTGACTAGCTCTCAGTATGGTAGTACCAGTAATTTGGTTGTGTTGGGGGTAAGCTGGCTAGCCCTCAGTTTGGTAGTACCAGTAATTTGGTTGTGTTTGATTACCTGGCTAGCCCTCAGTTTGTTTGTACCAGTAAATTGGTTGTGTTGTTAAGCTGGCTAGCCCTAATTTGGTTGTGACACAAAGCAAGTGGTCATTTTGGTACAGATCAGATGTTTGAGATGTGTTTGAAAATGAAATACTCGTTTATATGTCAGGTCCAACTGCAAATGGCATTGACTCTGACCTGCTTTCACATAATCTGCCAGCATAATGACATTGACTCTGACCTGCTTTCACATAATCTGCCAGCATAATGGCATTGACTCTGACCTGCTTTCACATAATCTGCCAGGATAATGGCATTGACTCTGACCTGCTTTCACATAATCTGCCAGCATAATGGCATTGACTCTGACCTGCTTTCAGATAATCTTCCAGCATAATGGCATTGACTCTGACCTGCTTTCACATAATCTGCCAGCATAATGGCATCAAATATGTAGTTTTGCTGTTGGATATAACATGTAAATAAGTATATAGTTATTGTAGGTAGTCAGAATCAGGTTCCTGTTAAGAGCCAATTAGTGTTAGATATTTGTATGATGCTTCAGGTAGTAGAGCTTCTGGTCATTTTGTATATTTTATTTTAATTGAATGTATGTGTACATACGTTGGTATTCAACCACGTGAATCTAGCATGACTGGATATGAAACAGAAGGTCTTACCATGCCGATATGTTCCATTTTTTTGAATACATAGTTGCACATAACCAAGTGTTCTGCTCTAATGTGTGTGGCTGCATCTGTGTATGTCACTTTTATGGTTCCAATTTGTAATTGATTCTGTTTGGAAATATAGTTTTAGTATATTTCTGTTATAGTAATTGAATGTCTTTGAATTGGTATTACCCCCATGAATTTAGCCCTTTATGTTCCTATATAACAAACTTTTAAGTAGTTCTTCAATTTTTTATCTGGAGCTTTGAGGGTCCTTTTTACTTTTTCTTCCATTTCAGAGAGGTCCGAATAAAGTGCCGGTGTATGCCCTCATGTTAATAACTTTGGTATCGTTAATATTTGTTTTTGTCGGTGATGTGAATACTTTAGCCTCCATCACAACAACCGCATTTATGATGTGTTACTGTGCTGTGAACTATTCTTATTTTGCTCTTGCCATGAGTTATGACAAACGTCAGGAACTTGAACTTCGATTCAGACCAAAAGAACAGGAACGCAGACAAAGCAAGGAGATGTCCAATGGAGTGGCAGGGTATGGATCAACCACAACCACAATTTACCCGTACCGCAATAAAGATTCCTTTGAGAAAGTTGCTGTTGATTTGGACAAATTATTCCCAGAGAGACTGACCCATAGAGGGCAGCACCATCTTATTCAACAAACAGGTCAAAGTGCATCATCACCTCTTTCACCAGAGGCTGACTTTGATGCTACGAAACATTCCAGGTCAACCGACAGTGTTTCAGAACAAAGTGATTCATCATATTTACTTCTTGGGCAAGGTAACATTTAATACCATAATGGTATATTTGTCTTTTCAGTTTTATTGTTGCTTATAAATACCAGCTTCTCTAACCCAGTGCCTTTCTCCTATCCACAATCAAGTCTATTTATGTTTACCTCAGCTGGCTGTAAAGGCCAAGTGTGTTTATGGTATTGTTAAGCATCCATTGTCCATCAACACTTGCTATTTTCAATTTCTTCTATAAAAAAACACACTAAACCAATTTAGCAGGGATCATCCTGACATGAAATCCTTTCAGATTTGTACAAATGAGGTTAATTCACCATCAAATATGGCTGCATTTACTAAACATAGAAAACCTTTCAAACCTCTCAACAGACTTTTAAAAACATTAACAAAAAGCATCCAGGCCTGAAGACCTTTCAGTTCGTATCATCCATTTTGATCAGATTTCGAATATTTTTGCCATTATTAAAAATAGAAAAACCTTTTAACAATTTCTCAAGACCTGCACAGCAGGACTGGACTGCCTTTGATTAAAAGCTTCTCTGCTTGTAGAAATTCTTTCAGGTGTGCACAAATGATGCTAAATTGTATTAAAATATGACTTGCAAGTTACTAGAAATAGAAAAACCTTTTAAAGACCTCACAAAAACTGATTGACAGAATTTGACCAAATTTGACAGAAAGAAATGTCATGACTATACGATCTTAAACTACATAACAGAAAGAAGCAGAACCAACCAATTCAGTGAAATTCAACAAATAATTTATTTTCCTAGAATACAAAGTAGAAATTGAAAATGAACCTTCATGTTCTAAATTAAATCCCAAATAATCTTGAAAGTTTAGTGTGTTCTGAATGAATTCCAGTAGGGTTCTGAATGAATTACAATCTTGGCTGTAATGATGTACCAATAGCCTTGAATAAGTTGGAATATGGGCTGTTATTGTCAAGATCTCAGACAAGTTAGCTTAAATCATTGGATACCATTGAGGTGATCTTGCGTCAATTTAGCAGAGCTAGATGCCACTGGGTATTTCATATCTGATTGTATTCAAGTTAGGAATCGGATGCTTATATCAGTAGGATCTCAGACATAGTCTATTTTGAGCAAGATTTACACGTCTTGCTTCTAATTAGCTTATTATCTCTCAGGAAGTTATGTTTCTAATCTCCGTGCATATTAATGTAGTGTTAACTGAGCTGATCACAACACTTGAGATTGTATTTCTGATTCAGTCATGATTGTCAGGCTTGATAAATTGACTTAAATTGTCCCGATTTATAAATGAGGTGATCTTTCTTCTAATTGGCTTGGCTTGTTATCCCTCACTGATCCTGCCTCTAATTGGCTTGGCTTGTTATCCCTCACTGATCCTGCCTCTAATTGGCTTGGCTTGTTATCCCTCACTGATCCTGCCTCAAATTGGCTTGGTTTGTTATCCCTCACTGATCCTGCCTTTAATTGGCTTGGCTTGTTATCCCTCACTGATCCCGCCTCTAATTGGCTTGTTATCCCTCACTGATCCTGTCTCTAATTTGATTGGCTTGTTATCCCTCCTCACTGATCCTGCCTCTAATTGGCTTGGCTTGTTATCCCTCACTGATCCTGCCTCTGATTGCCTTGGCTTATTATCACTTACTGATCCTGCCTCTGATTGCCTTGGCTTGTTATCCCTCGCTAATCCTGTCTCTAACTGGCTGAGCAATATCAACACATATTAATGAACTGGTCCTGCATCAGATTGGTTGAGTTTGTCAATGCTTTATCAACTCTATTTCTAATCTGATTGGCTGAGTTTGTCAATGCTTTATCAACTCTATTTCTAATCTGATTGGTTGAGTTTGTCAATGCTTTATCAACTCTATTTCTAATCTGATTGGTTGAGTTTGTCAATGCTTTATCAACTCTATTTCTAATCTGATTGGTTGAGTTTGTCAATGCTTTATCAACTCCATTTCTAATCTGATTTTTTTGTCAGACTTGGTACATAGGCTTATATGAGCAAGATATCATTTGAGTTTTATTCGAAACAAGGATGATGCTTATTAATGAGCTGATCTTTTTCGGATTGAGTTTCTTAAAGGCTATTTCTGATCAGTCATATCCTGACTGGGATTTAGGCTGATATCATCAAGATGTTGGATGAATTTTGACGTGAGCAAGGCCTATAATTGGCTGATGCTTTTTACCACTATAAAGACTATTTTTATAGAATTTGTAAATAGGCATCTATAATCAGAATCTCAGTTAAACAAATATTAGTGAGATCCATTCGGTTAGTGTTTTATAATTAAAAAATCTTGAACTTATGGACACACTTTAAGGAAACCAGGATTGTTTGGTTTTAAACTTAATGCCTGTGTGTTTGCTGGTAATTAAAGCATTGGCACTCATTTCTGTTGGTAAAAATGAGAAACATTTGATAACATCCCCTTTCATCCTTCTAATGCTTGTGAATTGAACAGAGGCAAAGTTCACTTCAGTCAGTGAATGGATACTTATTTATCTTCGAAAATGCTTGCAGATAAATTTAATGATATCAGGAACTTGCTGATTGGCCATTTTTCTACAAATACAATCCTGTATCAGTCTGAAGCGCATAAGAGGTTATTGACCTTTTTGTCAAAAGCTATTACAAAATCAATAATGGCAGTGTATAATTTAATACTGCTGCTCACAACCTTCGAAATCGTTAAATAAAGTAAAAATTCAATTGTTGACTTATTGGCTTGAAAACCAAACTGATTATCAGTCATTTTGCTGTATGTTTTTGTTGATTTAAACAGTTTTTCAATCAGTAAAATAAGAATATACTTTACCAAGTTTATTATTGTGCATTATTCCCCTGTAGTTCTTTATATCATTTTTGTCACATCTTTTGTGTATTAGAACAGTAAGACCACATTTCACCTTGCATCTGGATTAATTCCTTTTGTAGAAAGAACAATTAACAGTTTTAAAGAAAATGATAATATTTTATCAAATAAACATTGATCTGTTTGCAAACAGACTTGAATCCAAGCCCCCACTTTTGTTTTTGGACAAAGATTTAGCAAATTATTTTTTACCTCATCTAATACATTGTTAGATTTTAGTACAGAATCTATACTTTTTATATCATTATAATAACTGGCTATCGGACTTTCAGGACTGGAATCACAGGAGGCATAAATATTAGTTAAATGCTTGCAGAAATCAACCTCTGTTTAGTTTTAATCATTCGCTTTACTCCTAATAATGTATTTATTTCCTTACTGTTTGGAGACAACTTATTGCTGTTGTTGTTGTTATAGGGTTTAACGCCATTTTTCAGCACAAGATAGGCTATACATGGCGGCCAGTATTAATGGTGGAGGAAGAACCGGGAAAACCCCTGAAAGAACCACCGACCCACAAGAAGCTACCGGCAAGCTTTCTCACATATCCACATTTGCCGAGCCCGAGACTTGAACCCACGCAGACAGAGGTGAGATGGCAGTGATCCGTGACGAACAGCGCTTTAGACCACTCGGCCACTCGGGGCCCCCAACTTATTGCAGATCCCACTAAATATAATCCTTTGTTTTTTAAACTTTATTAATGTCCTCATTTTGATTCTATTATGTTTTTATTCTTTCAGAAAATTCATCCTAATTTCGTTAGTCTTGTGTCTCGAATATTTGTCTCTAATTTGATCATGATCTGAATAGGCTTTAGAAATGCTCTTCATTGAACCATTCATCCCCCCACCAAATCATATCAGACTATCACATGTTTAATATTACGCTGTATATGCTTTGCCAAAATATTTAAAGGCTGTACCATACACAAGAGTCTGTGACACTATTCATGACTTCACCCACGGTTTGGATCATCACATTAAATGGCAAGTTCATTGAAAATTGAGTCATTTTTTTAAGAGAATTCCTAAAATCATGTATTTTTAGGTCATTCCAGATGATCTGTTTGACATCATCCTTGTTCTTGTTTATTTTTAGTAGTTCTGTCACATTGTTCACGCCATAATTAAAACATTATGTACATTGGAGTAAGAGTATTTATTGACTCCATAATTAAAACATTATTTATATACATTGGAGTAAGAGTATTTATTGACTCCATAATTAAAACATTATTTATATACATTGGAGTAAGAGTATTTATTGACTCCATAATTAAAACATTATGTACATTGGAGTAAGAGTATTTATTGACTCCATATTTAAAACATTATGTACATTGGAGTAAGAGTATTTATTGACTCCATAATTAAAACATTATGTACGTTGGAGTAAGAGTATTTATTGACTCCATATTTAAAACATTATGTACGTTGGAGTAAGAGTATTTATTGACTCCATATTTAAAACATTATGTACGTTGGAGTAAGAGTATTTATTGACTCCATATTTAAAACATTATGTACGTTGGAGTACAAATATTTATTGCCCTAGCTGTCATAACTAAATAACTTTTTTAGAACAAGTGAACTTAAGAAACGATGGAAAATAAAATAGTAATGACAACTAATAGGTACTCTATATTTCCAAATCTTAGCATATTATTCATAATCATGTTTGTTTACAAAACATTCCACACAGGAGCCCGCCATTGCTTATGAGTGACTGTCATTCATGTATAATCCTCACTCTCGACTTCAATTATGTGCATTTGTCTGCCTCAAATAATGTTGAAATGATTTATCGAGAAATCTTCTTGTTTGATTTTTATTTTCCACACTTGGAGTACTTATGGAATAATATGCTGTCCAGTGTCCATCCTTCTGTTAACACAAGATTGATATTGCTGTTTCTCCAAAACTATTTGAAGAACTGGCTTGAAACTTTAGACACACACATTTAATCCATGGTCCAGTTTGGCATAAATGAAAATGGTCTATCACAGACATCCAATATGGCCACCAACAAATGGCCATCTTGAAAATCTTGGCATTGATACTCCTCAGGAATGGTGGTCATATCAAGATGGTGTTTCCACCTTATGACTTCTCATGATGTCTACTTGGTCATAAATGAAAATGTTGCTGCGCTGATGTCCAACAGTGACATCATAGCAGACATCTTGAAAATCTTGTTACCACTACTGCTTCTGAATGGAAAGTTGATCAGCATGGGGTTTTCACTGGAAGACTTCTTATAATGTCTGCTTGGATTTTAAATAAAATTTGTGCTGCTAGAGTTACAAGCTTTAAAATATTTGATTTATACTATTACTACATGAAAAATCACATCATCATTGGGTCTTGACCTGAAGTTCATATGGAAAATCTTTTTGCTGCCAAATTCTGATAATAATTATGTCCTAAATGGCAGTGGTATCTGATCTCCTATATGGCTGTCACAGTGAACACATTGAAAATCATAGAATTAATTTTTCTGCATGGGATGGACTTATAAACAAGTGGGTTTTCACCAAAAGTCATTTAATTGTGTCCAGTCTATCCTAAATTAAAATGATAATATTCTTATGTCCAATATGGCTGCCACAGCTACCAATTGTATAGTCTCCGAAATGTCAAGGATAGTCTCAGTACATGCCAGTTAAAAAGAAGAATTGGTCTTGATTTCTGGAGACTCTTTTTGGTCAGAAGAGTATCAGTCTGTTCATGTGGACTGTTGTTAAATGTAAAATTATTTTTTATTAGGGTTAAAGAAGTGTACATGCATATTAATTACACATTTATTATTAATGAATTATGACAGGCCAATTACTTACATCATATACTTTGGACCCACCTTCCACCCCACCTACCCTGTTAATCACAAAACTCCCATTTGGATCTGAAAAAAACACCAGTGCCTTTACAGATGTAACAGGTATGGTATATGGTTGAAACCCAAAAATTTATTGATACATTTAAAGGTTTTTATTAACTATTTTTTTTATTAAATATTTATTATTTATTTATTAATAATATTTATTTTTATTTTAAAATATCTCATGAAGTATTAACTATCACAGTGATGATTACAGACATTTTAAATTGATTGGTCATATGGAAAGTAAATATGTTTGTCCTCTTCTCATTTTTTTTTCAGGTGAAAGCAAAGGCTCTCCAAATACAGAAATTACCAAGCAGCCACGTTCTTGGTACTCATTTTTATGCAATAGATGGCTGTCCTTGCTCGGAGTAAGCAAATTTATCATCGATTTATCCCAGCTTTACGAATAAATTTTTTCTTCAAATAGTGTAATAAACTTTTCTTTCCCTTAAAAGTAAAACAGATAAGGTTTACAGCAAAATCGGGATGTATAGCATGTATGAACTGTATATCATGACAAATAGGAATATTGTCAATGATCTATTTTTGTTGGTATCAATTTTCATGGTTTTGCCAAAGTATAAAACATCAGTACTTGAAATTCATTGTTCTGGAAAGGTGTGATATTGTTTCCTTGAAAGGAGCATCAATTTATTGGGTCATTTAATTCTGATATTTCATTCATGGTTTTGGAATGGTGTCATTGTTCATTGGGTCATTTAATTCATGGTTTGTAGCCACATAATCCATGAAAAAAGGTATCCAGCGAAAATAGGTACTGGACATAAATATTACTTGCAATAAAGGTAAGAGAGAAAAATAAGAGCAGAATAATCTTATGTTGGAGTTTTACCTTACAAATTTAACACACCATATATAATCACTTAAAAGTTATGTCAGACTGCAAGAGCAACATGGACTCTTATCTATTGTTGTATACTTTTCAAGCAGATTACGTACCTGCTCTATTCTCAAACAGTGTTGGGTATTTTTGAAAACTCAAAATGGTATTTTCAGGTCCCAACGGGGATCAGTATACATGACCCAGAAATTACTGGAAATTAAAATTTGATATTGTGTGTGTCTAATGCTTGGGTTAAGAACAAAGCCCATCAGTTTTGGGGTCATAAGGTCAAAGATTAAGGTCATAGCAACTGAAATGAAGGAAAGTGGTCAGATATTTACATAGAGGACTTTTAACCCTTTAAGCCCCGATCCCGTCTGTAGGCGTGATCCGGTTTCTGCATTCAATGGCCGATCCCGCCTGTAGTCGTGATTTTTTTACTGCATTCAGTGGCCGATCCCGTCTCCAAGCGTGATGAATGTGTGTTAGATTCAACGTCTCTGATTGGTTAGAAATAGGTTTATTCCAAGAACTAACAACTATTAAACCAATCAGAAATGATTTTACTTTCATTTGCGGAAATTTGAATTGTTCAGAAGCTAAGGGCTCCTGTTTTGAAAGCGGTTTAACTACACGTGTTGTGGTCATGAAAAATCATAAATGATGGCGGACGTAAGAGTGATTTTTGATGAGAGTAAAAATGAGGAGTTTCTCGGGTTTGATTTTGAAAATACTGAGCAAGCTGATGAAAGATATGTTCGGCAGTTGGATATTTTGTGAGATTTCGATTCGGACATAGAAGTTTCTGAGATTGAACCGTCCGAAGATGAGGATGCTGACAGCGATGATGATCTAGTTCTTGCGGATAAATGTTGCACATAATTTTGTAAATTCTGTATAAATAAGTCGTGAAAGACTTGGACAAATAGGGAAAAATAATACACCACTGTGTAGACAAATTCATTTGCAATAAATGGTGAAACTTTCTTGGATTTTAATTGGATATAAGCAGAGAAATTAAGGTAAGAGTGAATGCATGTGTACGATGTTTACAAAATTTTTCAAACAGGTAAAAACTCTGGGGCACACGCAGCTAGACACAGCTTAGCGCTGCTGGGGCATAGCAGCAGTGATACTGATAACGGGTCTGGGGCTGAATGAGTTAAGCACTGGTGATTGTATAATGTGAAGCTTATTATACTCCTGTTTATTGTTCGAAAGATGCTCAGTTAATAAAAGAAAAAGCCTTTTAGAAATCATTTAATAAATCTCTCATGCAGATCTGTAATATTCTTGCATTTTCCTTCAATCATGTATTGCTCTAGACAGCACCATTTTAAATATCTTTGTAATGGTCAAGTACTTTTGAACATGTCAGCATTTTGCATCATGTTATGTAAATGTAAACAAGTAATATATTCTACAAAAAGGATAATTGTTTCTTTTTTGTGGAGAATGATCTCTTGAAATGAACTGGCACTTCATCGATATTTGACAATGAATTTCACCTTTAAAAATTGAAGGTACTTGACAATGCTTCTTTTAAGATGAATAAAAATGTAAATATTTAAGTTCTGTTTCTGAAAACCAATCTGATGAAAGTTTCTTTAGTAATTCAGTATAAAATTTTTAATGCCTTGAATTTAATTAGGGGAATTAATTTCATGCACAGTGTTTGCTTTAACCATTTTGATTGGTTAATATCAGTGTGTCTGGCTGTCAAGCATACAAAAGTTCCCTCCCTTGCTGTTGTGCTACATTGCTAACTGCCAGTGGTGGCACAATTATTTTATAATTCTTACCACTGCAACATCAGTGGTTTATCTTTACTCTCTAAAAGAATTGCCCTGGATTTTTTTCAATACATTTGTTTTAAGATTATGTTGCATAATTGGATGCATACCAGATGTCAGTTCCTGGATTAACTCCCTTGAATCAATATTGACTGAATTATCAAGATAGAAAAATGAAGACAAACTCGACTGGCCCTCTGTCTTGATCAAAGCAACGGAAAATAAAATGTTATAAAGACAATTACAATATTTAGAACTGAAAAAGGACACATTACACAAAAAAATGCAACTGGAAATGAAATTTTTGATGGGGAATAAGGTCATGGGCAATAAAACAAAAGTCCAATCTGCCATTGCATTGAGTCATGGCATCATGCTAGATTAAAATGGTTTTCAGGAAACACTAATACCAGATTTGTGTTCTCAAAGTCTAAAAGACTTACACTGAACACTAATATTAGATTTGTTTTCTCAAAGTTTAAAATGGCTTACACTGAACACTAATACCAAATTTGTGTTCTCAAAGTCTAAAATGGCTTACACTAAACACTAATACCAAATTTGTGTCCTCAAAGTCTAAAATAGTTTAAACACTAATACCAGATTTGTGTTCTAAAAGTCTAAAATAGCTTACACTGAACACTAATATCAGATTTGTATTTTCAAATGCTAAACTGCCTAACAGGAAACACTGAAATTTGTGTTCTCAGAGGCTAAAATTTTGTACAGGAAATACTAATATCAGATCTGTGTTCTCAACATAGCTCAGCGCCTGTTGCTGTCTGATGTATACAACATAGTTCCAGGACTGTTGGTGTATAATGTATAAAATATAAATGTTCAGTCCATTTTTCCATATCACACATTAAGGCTATGCCTATTGACCTGTCTTCACTGACGCCAGCATGCTCATTAGCTGCATTAAATCATTCTTTTATAAATTACAATTTGTTTTCTATTTTGATTACACAATACATGTATAGCTAAAAATATATGAACAGTTTGAAAGAAGAGTAATTATAATAAAGATAAAACCACATGTTTTGTTCCAAGCCGAGAAATGAACTTTGTTTGATATGGCTTAGTAATAAACTATCAGCCAAACAGCCTCATTGTATTCATGAATCATATTAAACTTACAGCCATCCCTTTGCCATATCAGACTTATTCTTTCTGAAGACTAGGTGACAAACACATTGTTTTATAAATACAGTTCATGTTATAACATTGATGTATAAACAGGGTCATGATCATGGCTAATTGTGTGTATACAGTGCATATTGTAACATTAATGTGTAAATAGGGTAATGATCATGGTTAATTGTGTGTATAGAGTGCATATTGTAACATTAATGTGCAAATAGGGTTATGATCAGGGTTAATTGTGTGTATACAGCGCATATTGTAACATTATTGGATAAATAGGGTTATGATCATGGTTAATTTTATAGTTATGATCATGGCTAATTGTATAGTTATGATCATGGTTAATTTTATAGTTATGATCATGGCTAATTGTATAGTTATGATCATGGTTAATTTTATAGTTATGATCATGATTAATTTTATAGTTAGGAACATGGTTAATTTTATGGTTATGATCATCGTTAATTTTTATACTTATGGTGGCACTCTACAGTTTCATATTTTGCATAGGGTTAGAATTTTAAAGAAAAAGAATTTACCCAGCTTTCCTCACTGGTTATACTGGCTATTTAAAAAAGACCTTGTATATCTTAGGTATAGTTCAAAGGACCTTTAGTTCCCTTTACTTTTGTGTATGATTGATGGGTGTAATATGGGTTATAGAGTATACAGCTTGGCCTTACTCCAGATGTGCACTGTTCAAAAAAGTGTTAGCTCCACTTGATCATTTTCACTTCCTGAAATTCAGAGGTAAATTATATTAAAAAGAGCTGATAACTTTTTTTACATTTTATATAATTGGTAATTCATCCATTGCACTTTCAGAAGCAGGTATTGTCTAGTCTGGCAAAATTCATTTTCCCTATTTATATAGCTGCTACAGATAGTGTAACACTCAGTGTTTCCCTTTACCCTCATTTGTGCTTCAAAGACCCCCAAATTTGTAATTTGACTCCCATTTTTGGTACCAAAGTTTGTTTTTTACTCAGTCTGACCCCCATTTTTGACACCAAGGTAGTTTTTGACTCTCGTTCTTGCACCCCTAGGGGATACACTGGTGTACTTTAGACTAATTCGGGCTGATTTTTTAGCACATGGGGAGTAGTCATTTTAGTTACAGTGTGTTTAGATCATGTACAATTTCCAAAAGTACAGTATCCAAAGAAATGTCAGCCACATTGCATTAAAGTAGCATAGAGGTATGCCAACATTCTCTCCACTGTGCATGTTTTAAATGCAAACAACTGCACCTTATATACAAGATTGTCTCAAAAGTACATAATAACTGGTGGGTGCCCCCTTAAAGAGATCATAGGTATTATTATTGTATGATTTAATTTTGATTATATGGTTGAAACATTTAAATCGCAAGCATCAAAACAGTCCTTTTGAATAATTCTCCTGTATTTCCCCCCACAGAACAGTATTTATTAGTGTCAGAGTCTCTAACAAGTCCAGCCCCACCCCACCTTATGATACAGAGTGAGCTATTTTAAAAATGCACATTACATTATGTCAACATAGCAACCAATGTTATGCTGAAAGACGGGAACATGAAACTAGCCAAAATTATTCCTGATATGTCAACAATAAATTTTACAGTTTAAAAAGGGATGGAACAGAAGAGGTTCATAAAGATCAAAGGTCAAAGTGCAAAATATTTGCCTATTGTTTAATATGGAAGAAGTGAATTTGCATTGTCATCATTTATTTTTTAATTTCATTGCATATAAATGAAAAGAAACATTTTCCCTATATATTTCTTTTACTTAATGCAGCAGTTTTAAATTTAAGTTGACTCTCTTCCTATATTCTAAGACTTCTAATTTCCCCATAATTAAGGTCACTACTCACACAAACATGCCTCATGGCAAATTATGTAAGCAAGAGCAAAATGAGCATAATTAGCTTATTTTCATGCTTAACATCAATATGAATGTACCATTTTATTCAGAAGATCACACATAATTATATGAAGAAAAAAAAAATGCAAACATTTTTATATTTGCTTTAAGGTTGCGCTCTTTAGTTTCGTATTTTGCATAGGGTTAGGATTTTAAAGAAAAAGAATTTCCTCGGCTTTCCTCACTGGTTATACTGGCTATTTAAAAAAGACCTTGTATATCTTAGGTATAATTCTAAGACTAAGTGTATTATGACTAATTCAGGCTGATTTTTTTAGTACAAGGGAGCAGTCATTTTAGTTAGCAGTGTGCTTAGATCATGTACAATTTCCAAAGGTACAATATCCAAAGAAATGTCAGCCACATTACATTAAAGTAGCATAGAGGTATGCCGACATTCTCTCCACTGTGCATGTTTTAAATGCAAACAACTTCATCTTACATACATCACTCTCTCAAAAGTACATAATAACTGGTGAGTCCCCCCAATGATCATGGTTAATTTTATACTTATGATCATGGTTAATTTTATGCTTATGATTACAGTTAATTTTATGCTTATGATCATGGTTAATATTATGCTTATGATCATGGTTAATTTTATACTTATGATCATGGTTAATTTTATGCTTATGATAACAGTTAATTTTATGCTTATGATCATGGTTAATTTTATGCTTATGATCATGGTTAATATTATGCTTATGATCATGGTTAATTGTATGGTTATGGTCAAGGTTACTTTTTTGCTTATGATCATGGTTAATTTTATCAGGCTGTACTGTGCATTGTCATCATGTTTGGAACTCAGTGGGCCTATGCACTGGGGGAGATGTTAGCTGCCTTGGTAATATACATATACATTGGACGGGCAAATCCAGGGTACTTTCCAGGTAAATAAATCTTCTTCTTTGATGTTCTGTGAAACTAAAAACTATTTAAACAATTATATAAGGATTTAAAAAAATATTTATATCTCCATTCCCGGTTGGTTATTCATAAAAATGTTTGCTGTGTATTTATTATTTATGACAAGATATTTATACCACAAGGTCATGACAGTGGAGGCATAGGCTTGGTAAGGCTTATTTTCTGTTTCTGTGTACCTTGAACCTTTGCAATGTATGTTATATGGAATACTTTTGCAGGTTACCTGACTTATCTTGGACTATACAAGATGTTACAAGTCTTCATTTAAATGGAATTGAGTACATGGAAATTTTAATTACAGAATTGCAACAATAACCCCCCACTGAGGAATGTGGGTTAAGGGGTGGAAGGAGGTTGAAAATATGAAAAATCTTTAATTGGATAATGTTCGTTAAGACTAATGATAGTTATCATATTAAGACAAAAGAAAAATGTATTCTAATGCATTAGTGATGTTGTTTTTACTACCCACCTCTACCAAGTGCCCATATGTCCACTCCACCTGAAATCACATGATTAATCATTCTCCAAGTTCACACACTGTTCATGCCTGATACCATGAGATATGGAAATCAGGAAACATGTTCTGGTCCTCCCTGATTCTATAGAATAAAGAAACCAGAAAACATGTACTAGTCATCCCTGATACTATGGGATAGGAACATTTGGAAATATACACTGGTCATCCCTGTTGCCATGGGTTAGGGAAATTGAAATCATGCACTGGTCATCCTTGATATCATAGGATAGAGAAATCAGGAAAAACATACTGTCAACCCTGATATTTTGGGGAAAGGAAATCAGGAACATGGTCTGGTCATCCCTGATGTCATGGGATAGGGAAATCAGAATATGTTTACTAGTCATCTCTGATGCCATTGGATGGGTAAATAAGGAAATGTGCAGTGGTCATTCCTGATACAATTAGTACATTTTTAGAATGGCTGTAAATAAAGAGATCCAGACTTATAGTAATAATGTCTTCAAAATAACAGAAAAAGGAACAGTACATGTACATATAGGTTCCTGCATTTGAATGGGCAAACATAGCAAGTTTTTTTTAATGACATTGCACTACATTAGAGTGAAGCATCAGTCAGATAAAATGAGTTTCTATTTTCTTATTTATTGTATACTCATTTTCAAATCAAGAAGTGATCAAATAAACCTGTTTCATTGCCCTATGAAATGAATGGGTAAAAAAGATGAACTTATTTTTCACAACAGATCTCTCTTTAGAGGCTGTCATGTGTTGGTAGTAATGCATTTTATGAGACAACAGATCTCTCTTTAGAGGCCATCATGTGTCAGCAGTAATGCACTCTATGACACAACAGATGAGCCATATCCTTCAGGAGCAGTAATGCACTCTATGACACAACAGATGAGCCATATCCTTCAGGAGCAGTATGAAAACCGAGACACATGAAAGTCTTCTTGTTGTTAAACAAGAAGGTATTGTTTGCTCAGAGAGACAGTTTGATAAAGTTATGCTTAAAAGATGCAAAGAAGCAACAACCATGTCTGTCCAGGAGTAGTGATGTTCTTCACTTTTAAGCTTTGTTCATTCTGTTTTTTTATATAGTTATTTATTATCTAAAAATAAACCATTTTGGAATTAAATTAGTATATGTTTATTTGAAAACTATTTATTTTTTGTAAATGTGTTCAACATGTTTCTCCCTTGATGAAATCCTACCTGCAATAATTGAAATCTCCCTGAAAAGTGTTCAAAATCTCCTTTGAGGACTCTCATTGGGGTTAGTATGTCTGCTCTAGATAATGGATGATTTTATATTTACTTTAACCATTACATTGAGTCCTTTAGATAATGGATGACTTCTTTTTTTCCTTAAATCATTACATTGAGTACTTTAGATAATGGATGATTTTGTATTTACTTTAATCATTACATTGAGTACTCTAGATAATGGATGATTTTATATTTACTTTAATCATTACATTGAGTACTCTAGATAATGGATGATTTTATATTTACTTTAACCATTACAATGAGTACTCTCGATAATGGATGATTTTATATTTACTTTAATCATTACATTGAGTACTCTAGATAATGGATGATTTTGTATTTACTTTAATCATTACATTGAGTACTTTAGATAATGGATGATTTTGTATTTACTTTAATCATTACATTGAGTACTCTAGATAATGGATGATTTCTGTATTTACTTTAATCGTTACATTGAGTACTCTAGATAAGGGATGATTTCTGTATTTAATTATTCCATTGAGTCCTTTAGATAATGGATGACTTCTTTTTTTCCTTAAATCATTACATTGAGTACTTTAGATAATGGATGATTTTGTATTTACTTTAATCATTACATTGAGTACTCTAGATAATGGATGATTTTATATTTACTTTAATCATTACATTGAGTACTCTAGATAATGGATGATTTTATATTTACTTTAACCATTACAATGAGTACTCTCGATAATGGATGATTTTATATTTACTTTAATCATTACATTGAGTACTGTAGATAATGGATGATTTTATATTTACTTTAATCATTACATTGAGTACTCTAGATAATGGATGATTTTGTATTTACTTTAATCATTACATTGAGTACTTTAGATAATGGGTGATTTTGTATTTACTTTAATCATTACATTGAGTACTCTAGATAATGGATGAATTCTCTATTTACTTTAGGTATTACATTGAGTAATCTAGATAATGGATGATTTCTGTATTTACTTTAAGTATTACATTGAGTACTCTAGATAATGGATGACTTCTGTATTTACTTCAATCATTACATTGAGTACTCTAGATAATGGATGATTTCTGTATTTACTTTAAGTATTACATTGAGTACTTTAGATAATGGATGATTTCTGTATCTATTTCTTGATAAGAATATTGTGCTGAACTGTAATAATGGTTTTCTTTATTATAACAGGTATAGCTGAGTTTAATCTCTATGAGTGGATCAAGTTTGGTATACAAAGATGTTGCAGGTGTGTATTTGATTTGTCATTTTTAAATTTCTTGAAGGAAGATTTTTCTATTTCCTGGAAAAATTAACAAAATTTTTAATCATTATTCAATATGGACTATGATGCGAATGAAAAATTTACAATTATTGACTTTTGTTAAGGTGTTTATTCATTTTATGAACCAGTAAACCTCTTATTGACTGGCATGATGTATATATTATGCTTGAATGTATGTATGTATGTATGTCTGGACATTTTACAGATTAGAAAGCATTCTGGCTTGAAGATCTGTCATATTTTTGCACATAATGCTGATCAGCCTTTACTAATAGGATAAAGACCTTTAAATGACTTCTATTAAGAAGCCACAGAATATAATTCAACAGAAAGCACCTGTCTTGAAAATGTGTCAGATTTGATAAAATGATGCTGATCTGTGACCAAATACAGCTGCCATTGCTAAAACTGAAGAAAACAATGCATGAAATGACTTTTTTTGAAAAAACCTCCATAACAGAACCTGGTTATATTTAATGAAAACCATCTTGATGTAGATGTCTATAAATTTTGTACAAATGGTGCAAATCAGACAAAGCTTTGGGATGACATTTTGCTTCAAAAATAGCCAAACAGAATTTGATCATATATGACAAAAAGTATTTTTCATAAAAGTTTTATTTCATTTACAAATGATGTCATCCTGCCATCCAGTATGATTGACAATAATAAATACAGGAAAAGAAAAACTTGAAATGACTTTTGATTAAGAATGTTGGGGTTTTTTTTCTTCAGAATTAGACCAAACTTGACAGAAAGAGCTCTGGTATTAAGTGCTTTTTAGGGTTTTTATGCCATCAGATTGGTAACTATTACTGAAAAAAGAAACCTTTAACTGACTTTGCAAAACTGCTGAAAATTATTTAACTAAATTTGACAGTCTCACATTTAGCATGTTTAGGCATGAAGGTCTTTACATACGTACAAACGATGCTGATTCACCATCAAATATGGGCACTGTTGCTAAAAATAGAAAAAAATACTTATATCTGATTTTGAAAAATCACAGACAGTACTAGGCCAAATTTGACAGGAAGCATTCAGGCATGAAAGTCTTCTGAATTTATGCTGATTATGTCAATCGGCAGTCAAATATGGCTTGTGTTACAAAAATATAGAAAACTTCTTAAAAAAACATTTCACAAACAACTAGACAGAATTTAACTGAATTTGACACTGTTCTGGTGTAAAGTCAGTTTACAAATTATACTGATCTGCTGACAGATAACAGCATTGTTACTATAAACAGAAAACCTGACAGATCCGGCCATTGTTAGTAAAAAAAATGAAAACCTTTATACAACTTTCCTCAAAAACTGGTGATCATAAATTTTACCCATATGACAAATATCATCCTGGCAACAGATCCTTTAATTTTTTATGAATGATGTTGATCTGCCATTAAATTTGACTGCATTACTAAACACAGAAAATAAATTTTTTAAAATTGTTTTTAAATCAGAGGCTCTAATTGGCCAAGTGTTCTAAGGTGCTCACCTTTACAGATAGCTCACACCCTATTTCTGTCCTTATGGGTTTAAGTCTTTGCTCTGCCAATGTGGGCAGGTGAGAAAGTTGCTATTAGCTTCCTGCGAGTCGGCAGTTCTTCCCAGTCTTCTCAGGTTCTTCCTCCACCAGATATACTGGCACCATGTGCCAAAAATGACATTAGACCCACAAAACAACAAACCACATCTTTTAAAATCTGCCAAACAGAATTTTTCCAAGCATATCTTAAAATATTATGCCTTTCAATTTTGCACAAAATGACATTGGCTCACCAGAAAGTATGGCCATTGTTACTAAAAACAGAAAAACATGTAAATGACTTCTTCTCAAAAACCAGTTAATTTGACCAAAGTTCTCATCATCCTGGTACAAGACCCTTAAGTTTTGCACAAATGATGATAATCTGTCTTCCATTATTGATCTCGGTCTTTTAGAAGAAACTATAAAACCATTAAATGTCAGAAGCATTTTACTGAGGTCATTCTGCCAACTGCCCATGCATTTTAGGTCTTAATAATACCCAATGACCCACAGGAAACTACTGGCAAGCTTTCTCACATACCTACATGCAGTGAACCCAAGACTCCAACCCACTCTGACAGAGGTAAAATGGCAGTGATTGCAAAGGCAAGTGCTTTAGACCACTCAGCCACCCAGGGCCCCCTTAAATTTTTGTAGGTAAAAGGTCAAGGTCTGCACATTAACATCATTTGTACATTATTTACCTTATCCAGAATTTTTGGATGGCTTGCATTTGGGATAATGAAGAAGTCCAAAGGTCAAGGTCACTGACAAGGAAACGGTTTCCAGATAATAACATGATGACTACATCACAGACATGAATTAGGTCAACCTTTATGGATAGCTTGCACATTGAGCAAGAAGCATATTTACATTGAGATCAATGGTCAATATCACTGAGTGAGAGAAGCAAAATGGTTTCTGCACTAAAATATCGGTCAATCAATATAGAGGATTATTGAACATGGAACAAGTGTATAATGTTTTATTCACAGTACTGTGGTTATTTATTGTGAAATAAACTAAGTTAACTCCAGTCAAAGATGATTTTGAAATCTTTTTAATTTTGCTTTATTTCAATGAATGTTTTAAGTTTAAAAAATTTACTTGTTCCTTGGTGGTTTGTTAAAAGAGAAGTGCATTGTGAATACAATTTATTTTTTTCCAGGGGACATAACTCCAGTGAACAAATTGTGGTAGCTGCCAGTACTCCAGCAGTCAGCACTTTGGCTTCTCAACTCACCGAGGATAATGTAGACTTTGCCAATAGAGAGCGTTATCATCAGTCAGAAGTGGTTCAGGGAGAAAATTTTGATGATTACAACAGTGAATAATGAAGAATACTTAGTGGTTAGGAATCATTGGAATGGTTAATACGTTAAGGATGCGATTATAGCAGTCAGTGAAAAAAAAGTTATATACCAGAGGAGCTTATTGGATGTCCTTCATCCGTCGATTAATGGATGACAATATCTGTTCATTATGGCATGTTTTTATCATTACTCCATAACTACTTGGAGGAAACATATTGTACACAGTCATCCCTTGGTCTAGGTTATCCTAAAATGAAAATGGTATTGCTCAGAGATGCCATATAGAAATTCCTGTTATCGTTACCCCTCCTGAATGGATAGTCATATGAACATGAGCTTTTCACTAAAAGACTTCTTATGCTATCTAACTGGTCTTAGATGAATATGGTTTCAATTTGACTTCCAATATGGTTTCCATGGTGGTCGTCTTGAAAGTCTTATTATCGCTACCCCTTCTGAGTGGATGGACATATCAAAATGGGGTTTTCACTAAAAGATTTATTTTGATGTTTGGCTGGTCGTATGTTAAAATGATGCCAATCTGACATCCAGTAGGTCCAACTTGGCAGCCATCTTAACAATCTTGTTATCACAAAATTACTTAACAGAAAGCCATATTAATATGAAGTTTTCACCAGGAGACTTCTTTGGATGTCCAGTTGGTCTTAAAAGAAATGGTACTGATTTGACATCAGGTATGGCCACCACAGAATATCTTGTTATAGCTACTCCAGAATGGATGGTCATTTCTTGAAAACATTGTTATCTCAACTCCTCCCCAAATGGATAATTATATCAACATGGGGTTTTCAGCAATGGGCTTTTCATGATTCCTAGTGGTCCAAATGAAAATGGTGCCAATTGTACATGAGTTATGGCTGTTATGATGACTGTTTTAAAAATCTTGTTGTCAACACTCATGAATGGATGATCGTTATGACATGGGTTTGCCATCAAAGTGCAAAGCTGACATCCAATTTGTTTACCACTGCAGCTAATTTGAAAATCTTGTTATTGTTGAAGAATGACAGAGATGGTTTTCAACACTTGACAGTTAAAAGAAAGAAATGGTTGTATCTTGAGTTCCTGGAAATTAATTTTGACTAGTAGAGCGTTAGTCTTTTTGTTTTTGTTTTTGTTATTGTTGTTGTTATTGTTGTTATTATTAGTAGAGAGATGCATTTATTTATCATGAATGAAATTGTATTTTTACTTTAAAATTATGAATCCAGTTATTGTAGTTCTTTAAGAATAGAAGTTAAACTCCACAAATAATATCATTATTTGTAATTTATTTCTTGCATAAGCTTTTACAGTGCCAAATATGATTATATTAAATGAGAATCTGAGCATTGTATCCAAGGGGTTATAGATATCTTTTACACCTTTGGAAATATTTCTTTTAAGCTAATTTTTTAGAAGTACACTTGTGAAATTGTCCATCACCATGTATACACACTCTGAACTCTTTATAAAGCTGTTGTCAGGAGTCATGAAACTGCTCTGAAAGGTTTTTTGAGAATTTGAGACCAAATTATTTAAAGCTGATAACGTCATACCACAGATGTTGGTTTCTCTTCCTACCCACCCACCCAACCATATATTGGTTGTTAACCATAAATGAACCATAAAGACTGATTATGATGATGTGTGGTACTGCCTTAAACATGAAATGAGGAAGTTAGATCTATATTAGAAAAAATTAAAAACTACTGTAAAACAAAGTACAGATTCCAATCTGTCATTTTGAAAGTCATGCTGGTGGTGTAAGTACAGAAAAACACCTCCATCTTAAAGGTCTCAATTCTGATCAAACTTATTCCTATTTACCTCCCGATGTGTGTATTGTTTGGTGGGGTTGCTAGCTTTGATTGTGTAATACAGATGTAAATTGCTTGATGGTGGTTCAGTACAGTATCATATTGAGTGAACTTGTTCATTCATTTAACTCACCAGCAAAAAGAAGTGAAGCAAAGCATGTGTGGCCATTCTAATGGACACTGGTCAGTTAAGGAATTGGAAGGTTGGAAGAGCTATTAATATGCATTATGCAAATAGTGTACTTTTAAAGGGTCAGAGATTAACGGATAATAGAAAGCCTGTTTTCCAAATGGGAAATGCAGAATGAAATTACTGTTTTCTGAAAATAACAACTTTTATTAACTGTTTCTTTTCCATTAACTTGCAAAACTTTATGGAAGTAATGTATATACATTCAGCATGATGTAAAAAATCACATTTCAGAGACCTGCTACATAAAGAATTTCAAGTGTACGGTACAATAAATTATACTATATCACTGCTGTCCGAACCTTAATTCATATCCAAAAAATTTTGAGTTCACATGACAAAAAGAAACTTGTTCAATATTTATATTATGTAAAAAATAGAGACTTGATGAACCTGCAATTACCTAAACCATTTCCATCTCTACTGATGAGTTTGGATAACAGAAACCCTGCTGTTTTATGTGCAGTCTTGAACATGATCTTACTAGTCATATCGAACAAAAATGATTTCACACATTACGTAGTGTATTGAAATCATGTATCAATGACTATCTGTTAACTTGCTCATATTGAGTATTTTTGCACCTTTTTTAATTAAGACTGCTTAATTTATAGATTCAGTCACATGATATTCACATGACCATGTTCTATTACCATCATAAATTTATGTCATCAGTATTGCTCTGCTGTA
The DNA here is from genome assembly GCA_028554795.2 of Sinohyriopsis cumingii. Taxonomy (NCBI): domain Eukaryota; kingdom Metazoa; phylum Mollusca; class Bivalvia; order Unionida; family Unionidae; genus Sinohyriopsis; species Sinohyriopsis cumingii. The sequence goes on along the minus strand of CM068837.1, from coordinate 104,744,040 downwards.
CTGTATAATAACTCTAGAAACAGCACTGTCACTGTTGTTGACTACACAGCACTGCATAATAACTCCAGACACGGCACTGTCACTGTTGCTTACTACACAGCACTGTGTAATGACTCTACAAACAGCACTGTCACTGTTGTTGACTACACAGCACTGTGTAATGACTCTACAAACAGCACTGTCATGTGTTGACTACATAGCACTGTCAGATATGGCGGCCATTACTAAAAACAGTAGAAGCTTCAACAGTGTCTTGGAAACTTATCATAGTTGAAAGCTTTAGTCAGTAAAGGGTTTCGGATTTGTATAGATGATGCTAATTCACAATCAAATATAGCTACCATCATTATGAATGGAAAATCATTTAAATGACTTCATCTCAAAGGCCACTTGACAGAATTTAACAAAATTTTACCTAAACCAATATGTCATGTCAGAGTTTAACATTTTGTTCAATGTTGCAAGTCTGCCATTAAATATGGCTGCTGTTGTTAAAAATAGAAGAAAAAATACTGTTTAACACTAGACTTCAGTTTTAAATTTGACAGAAAAAAGTGACTGAATGCATTTCAGATTTATGCAAATTATGTTGTTCTGTCATCAAATTTTGTTGTCATTACTAAAGAAAGAACAAAAACCTTTACCACAGCTTAATTTAAAATATAAATGCCAAACAGAATTTAAGGGCTGTTCTGTTAAAACACACATGGGACCCAGGGAAGGAACTTTTAAAGTGAGGTACCCACTCATAGATGCAATCTAGAATTTTCTTATCATTTTAATATGAACTCTCTGAAATCAAAGTACCGGGTACCCTGATTTATATTTTTTTTAAACTGTTGTCCGTGGGTACATTGTATGTTTAAATGAATGGCCCTAACCAACTTTGGCACAAAAACATATATTTTAATTCACAGTAATGTCATACTCTTCACACCATGAATGTGAAAGGATCATACAGTGCTGTTCTTGCACCTCAGCATCTGTTAGATTTTGCATTTAGGTCACTGTGACTGGGCATTTTTATTATATGAAAAAAAAATTACAGCATATTTATTCTGACATAGTTTGGTAGTAATTTTATTTTGCCAACATTTCAGTCAAAACTGACTTTGCTTTATAAAAATATAGACTTGATTTCAAATGATTGAGTTCAAATTTCATTGCATTTATTTTTGTCATTAAAAAATATTTTGGATGCTTGGTCAATATTTTAATAATTTTCTCCAACACATTTACTTTTTGGGGAAGTAGTTTCCCAGTAATTTTGAACAAAATATTTTTAGTTAGTATTTTCTGTGATAGTTTCAGATAACTTCAGATACTTTCTAAATGTTATATTGTTATATTGTTTTGTTTGCATGTTTGATTGGATTTTTTTATATATACCTAAACAGACATTAAATGTTTTAGCAACCATGGAACTTTTGGTGACAGGCTTTTGTGATCTGTATATTTTTTCATTCATGTTGCTTTTGTAAAAATCTGACATTTATCAAATACTTTTGAGGTTTTGATTTGCTGTGAAAATCTATGTAAATCATTCGAGTTATATTCATATTTTTACTAAGGTTTATTTTTTCATTTACAAATAGCCTTGTTTTAAAAAAAATTGTTTAAACTTAGTTGTATTGTTGCCATGTTTTCTGGCATCCATCCCCTATCAAATTTGAGAACCCTATTTGGTCATGTGACCTAAGGTCATTTCCTTTACAGATCACTCACAGATCTCACTTCTGTTCGAGTTTTAAGTCCTTGCTCAGCCAGTGTGGTATGTGAGAAAGCTGACCAATAGCTTCTCGTGGGTCATTAATTAATCCCGTGGTCTTCCTCTATCAGATATACTCACCACCTTGTATAGCTAATGATGTGCTGGAAAATGGCATTAAATCCCACAAAATTAAAAAAACAAAAACATAACAGGTAATGGTAAAAGCTGCTTCTTTAACTGCATTACCTGATGTTTATATGCTAGGATAAATATTAGTGCTGAAACACATTTTTCCTTCAGTCTATAAAAAATTCCTGTTCAGAATTGTATCTTACAAAATCATTTTCTGGAATTTGCAAATATAATTCATGATACGTAATTTGTGCAAAATTATTCTTCATAATTATATGTTAAATCTGAAATGTTATCTCTGGAAGTAATGCACACATTTTTATTTTGTTGTTGTAAATTGTTTAAACTTTGTCCTGTATTAAATAGTTTAGTACATTCTATTTCTGTAGAATCATAGTAGTCTGTATTTTTCTTGGGGCAGACTTGTTTATTAGTTCTTTTTGCAACTTTAATGTTATGATTGTAACACAATAATTACCTTTGCAACTGAAGAACCCGGTCTAAAGGCATGAAGTGTAAGAACTGATCAGGTTTACCTCACTGTTGAATATTTCAGTATCTCAGAACTTTTCAAGTCATAAATGTCAATTTTAAATAACGTTTTGGCCATTTCCATGTTTTGATTGCATAATATAATTTCAGATTAATCTCAGTGTGCCAAGGCTAGAAACATATCACAAGCTTCTTGTCTTTTTATGTTGTAATTTATTTATGTGTATTTAGCTCAGCTGGCTGTGTAGACAAGTGAGCAAATGTTATAGCCACGCATCCAATGCATGCTTTTTGTTCATCATCCATCAACATTTTCTATCTTAACCTTTCTTACAAACCACTGTACCAATTTAAACCATATGTGACAGAGACCATGCTGGAGTAAAGGGATTTCAGTTTGATACAAATGATGCCAGCGTGCCATCAGACAAGGACACTGTTACCCAAAAACATTTAAACAGCTGGAAAAACAGCCAAACAGATTTGGAGCAAATTTGATAGAAAGCGAACTTCCATGTAGGGTTTTAAATTTTTATACAGATGATGCTGACTCAGCATAAAAAATTTATCAAGGAACACTGAACTACATTTGGCAGAAAGCAGACTGGAAAAAAGGGCTTTCGAGTTTATTAAAGACTGCTCAATAGAATTCGAAAGTTTTTTACAGAATGCATCCTGGCATCAGGAGCTTTCTGGTTTGTACAAAATTTGCCAACCTACAATAAAATGTCACCATTACTAACAATAGAAAAACCTCTAAATGTCTTTTCAAAACCTGGACATAATTTGACCACATTTAATTAAACTTAATTAATGTACTCTGGCATGATGGGCTTTCAAGTTTGTACCTGTAATGCCTGTCAACCACAAATATACTATAGCCACTGTTACTTAAAGAGAAAACTTGGAGAGAAAACAATTTTGCAAATACACTTGACAGCATGTAACCAAATTTGACAGAAAGCATCCAGGCATGGAGGGCTTTCCAATTTGTACAAGTTATGCAGTTTGCTGTTAAATATGAATGACATTACTTAACAAAAAATTTTGAACAAATTCTTTTAAAAAACCACTATTAGCTAAACTTGACTAAATTCAACATACAGCATCTTTTGAATTTTGCAAGAGACTTGTCATCAAATGTGAGTAAAAGAATGAAAATATTGAAATATTGAAACAATTCTTTCTATAACATACATAATCAAAACCATTGCAAGAAAAAATCTCTTTAGAAAGTATCATTCCAACCCAGATATTTATTGCCAACTTCTCTTGCATTATGGCTGTTTGGCTGATGTCAGCCAGGTTGATGTCAACCAGGTTATGGCTGTTGGCTGAAATCAACCAGGTTATGGCTGTTTGGCTGATGTCAACCAGGTTATGGCCATTTGGCTGATGTCAACCAGGTGAGAGATTTCAGGACTACATGGGCTTTGTGTTGTTTACTAAATTGTGATAGTATGGAGTACATGTGTTGCCATTTTCATAGAATTGATTATCACCTTTGAATGAATTTACCTTTTTCTCTTTTTATTAATCAAATATAACATTGCTGCTAACATTTACATTTTGTTTCAAGTAAGAAGTAAAAAACTAGTTTTTCACACAGACTTGGAACAAAACACAAATGAGATTCTGTATTTACCCCGTTACATTTTCCAAATATTTTTAGCTGTACAATGTGAAATCAATTCAAACTGGGATATGTCTATAAAATGTGGTGCATCAACATGTGTCTATCAGTGGAAACACCTAAATGTTTCCATTCTGGGTATGCAACATGGAAATACAGATCAAACATATAGAATTATAGAATGCCAGATCACATGTTTAAATGGGCTTGAAATAGTTACAGTGGAACCCTGCTATAACGCGATAATTGGGGTCCAGTAAATTGGATCACGTTAATATCAGGGTCGTTAATGCAGGGTTTTACAGTATTTTACTTTTTTCAGAGAACAACTCATTGGCACATGTATTCATGCTTAATGTATATGATGAATAGGGTATCAACACTGTTTACTATCGTGCCATCATGGCATGCAGTTCATCCATGCATTTCCGTGTACACTTATCCATTGCAAATTTCCAATAATTAACACTTGTACGCTTTTACGAATTACACCTATTTGTTTGAACGTCTACAGCAAGAATAATTAACAATCAACACATGCTTTCAGTGTGCATATAACTTTTACTTCAGATTTTGTGAATATTGAAAGAAACGTGAAAACTACTATACTAATCATTGCACAAAATGCAGAGAAGGACTTCCATTTGTGAACTTGCTTTTCCATAACGGTAAAATATTTTTTTTTTAAAATAGGAAATTAATAACAAGTTCATAAACAAACACCATACACATGTAAAACCAGAAAACTATGTCCAGTAGGCCTGCAATGGCCACAAGTCACTTTTATTTTAAAAAATTTAGCTGAACGCATGTACAATTTCATACCCTTTCAATTTCCAGCTAATAAAGGACATTATTTACTGGTCAACTGATTGCGTCTAATAACACCGCCAAGCCCAGCAAAGATGTTGGCAGCTTTCGTTTTTTGATGTTTATTAAATTGTGAGAATCTGTTATCAACCACTGCATTGTCTGCTGCTTGGTTGTTATGCAGTTAAAGAAGAAACATGTTGGCTATTGTTTGAGCAACAATTGTATACAGAATTAATTGAAGACAATCACAAAGACGACTTACTGGTTTTACTCATGGATCAGTAATAAGTAACATTTCCAATAATGTTTATTTTGGCACTTCAAGAACCCAGTGAAATTGTTAAATTTCAGAAGCGATGCCACGATCGTATTATATTAAAATTCATATGCGAACTCTTCTCCAAAATGATAATAAATATTTTACACACTATTTCTCATACTTTAAAAAAAAATATAAATTTCCTGGTATGAGAAAAATACATGTACATGTATTTAAAATTTCAGGAACCACACCATGTTCGTATTATATTTGGATTCATACACAAACCCATCCCCCAAAATGATAATACATTTTTTATACACTATTTCACGTACTTGAAACAAAAAATAATTTTTTCATATGCGAATAAATATATGAAATTTCAGGAGCCAAGCCACAACCGGGTTATATCCGAATTCGTGTTAGGGCAGGGCACATTATGGCGGGGTCGCACTGTAGTTTTACAGACCGTATGATAAATGCTATAGTGTAAGGGAAACTAGTTTCAGTGATATCTCAACTGAACTGTCATAATAAATATAATACAAGTTGTTAGAAATTTCTATATATTCTATTTTCAGTTAGATATTGTCAGATTTGCTTAATTCTAACACGTATAAAAAAATGAAAATAAAAACATGCTTTTCATATTTCCTTTCGTTTGATCTCAACAGCACAATGACAGAAGTCGGCTGCAAATTTTGTGTTGCAGGTACCACAGTGCTCTTACATGCTTTGTTTTATGGTGCAAAGGTCATTGAATGAGCATTATTAGTTAAATGGTATTTTAGTGACTGGTATAGATATGGAGTCTGTAGGAAATCTGCCACATGAGGTGCTTGTGCCAAACCCAGGTAGGATTTTTACTGGCTAGTTATCATTCCGTACCAAGTCACTTGTAAACCATGTCATGAATTTACCCCACCTTAATATTCATTATTTTTGTGGAAGCATGGCCTGGAAAAGTTTCAAAACTTTGTGACAAGAAGACATCATTGATGCTGACATTACATTTACCAATAATTTTCCTACTGGCCAGGTATGGTCTCATTTTGTTGTTTCATGTTACTGTGGGTCCCATGTGGCTGAATGGTCTAAGACATTTGCCATTACAGATTACTCACAGCTTGCCTCTGTCAACATGGGTTTGAGTCTCAGCCAGGCCAACATGGCCACTTGGCTGGTATCTTCCTGTGGGTCAGTGGTTATTTTGTGTAACCTGTCGTTTTCTGAACCCCACAAACAATCTGTTGCCAGGGAAACTGTAGAAAGCTAGTCAAAGGTAGGATAATTGGAAATACTTTGCCTTCATTCATGTAGCCTATAATGACCTCACCAACATTTTGCCAATACTCTTATTCTAAGTATAGAATATAAACTCGTATTACTGTAGTCGGTCATTTCCAAAGCTTGTATTCTATTTCCCTGTTAGATGGAGTGTTTTTATGTAGTTTAATGCCATATTTCAACACAATAGGCTATGCATGTATAATTGATGGAAGAAGAACCTGGAAGAACCACTGACACACAGGAAGCTACTGGCAACCTTTCTTTCATATCCACATTGGTCAAGACTCGAACTTGTGCGGATAGAGATGAGATGTGTGTGTGATCTGTAGCAGTAAGCACCTTAGACCACTCGGTCACAAGTCATATAAAGACTTGTATAACATTACAAAGCATCTTTTATTCCAACTGTTGTAATTTTTTCAGGGGTGTCTAGAACCAAATGAGTATAAAAAGTAGCAATAATTTGTATCATATATTGGTGCATATGAAATTCAAAATATATCTTTAAAAAAATTAGGCTCTAAACAGGTCTTAGACTACCAGTTTTTTTCCACTTGGGGTTGTACATGATGTTTGCCATTTGTGTTTGCAGCCAGCATTATTTAATGGTATCTTGTTTCAGAAATTGACAAATATAGCATTTGCACACTAAATCAGTTTTCAGTTTTTGAAAAAAGTGCCAACATGGAGTCATTATTGTGCTGGATGTGACAGATCATCACAAACTAATCAGCTTCCTGTCCTTTGTACAAATACAGGAATGAAATTTTAAACAGTAAGCAATAAGTTTGAATTGAAATGTTTATGTTGTGGTTCTGATGTAGGATCTGTAATTTGTTGTGGTTATATTGTGTATATTTATTCTTATATTTATTGTGGACATGGTGATAATGTGTACTTTAAAATGTGCAATAAATATTTTTGGTTAATTCTTTGTCATCTTGACTAATACAGCAGAGAGAGAGAGAGAGAAATAAACATTCACAGCTACTTCTGTAAAAGGATACTATCTGTTATTGACTACATTCATTGGGATAATTGTCACATCCACAGCAAGTGCGCTGTACTACAAAGGACTGTATGAACTTTACATGTGCAAAAACATGAAGACACTGTACAACAAAAGAACTAGGAATTTTGCGTATACAAAAACACATCAAGACAATTACACTGTACTACAAAGGACTGTATGAATTTTGCAAAAACACATGTAGAGATTAATGATATACAACAAAGAACTGCATATTTCACAGCTCAGTCTGGCTTGGAAACCATGCTCGCAGTATCTTATTGATGCTGAAGTGGTCGAGATGACACATGATGTTGCATACTATGAAGTGCTCAAGCATTCTGCAGCTGATGCATTCACAGGACACAGATCAATAATTGTAGGCCTTGTATCTTAACCGTTTTTGAAGATAGCCATCACATTTGCTCTTTTCCATACATAGGGACTGATTGACTTGTTGAGGGTAGGGTACACACATTTCTACTAGATCTGTCAGGATCCTTGCTGGACTTGGGCGTGTTAAGCTTTCATAATAAACTGTTTACATCCTACATGGTAAAGAGAATGCCAGGTATAGGAGTTTGGGAAGGTCACATTTATCCTCACATGTGAAAACAGACTGGTATTACCAACAGTATGTTGGCCTCATCACATGCATCTGAATACAGTATCAATATTTTTGTATAGGGACCACATCACAATTGTCTTTATATATGGACTTGATATAATTCCAAAAATCCTTTCTGATTGTTAGGTGGTTGGGCTTTATCAGTGTGCACATCACTGCAAGATGTAACTACTGGGCGGGCATGCCCATATTTTGAGGAAAAAATTGTTGATGAAACATACTTTGCTCCAAAAGTTGGGTTCCTATTCAAATACATCACATGATCCTAGCTAGTGCACTAGATAAATAGGTAAAAGGTTGAAGAAGTTACATCCCCTTATCCTGGAGTCAGCCCAGGCTTGAACCTCCTACCATGTGAAGCAGCTTTTACATCCCATGTGAGATATGGACTAGAATTAGCTCAAAAGGTGGATAGAGTTGCATCCCTTTCCCTACAACTTGCTCCAGACCCAGTTTACTAATCTATGTGAATCAGGCTCAAGTCAAGTCACATGCAAGATAAATGATAGGGTTAAGACAAGTCAATGAACAGACATGTTTTTTGCAAAAAACAAATTTTGCTCCTAGAAGTCTGATAGATGCAAGTAACCTGCATCATTACAGCTGCTGAAGGACCTGTTGTACTGCTGTTTATGGGTTGAAACAAACCCTTTGGGATGGAAGATATTGAAGGAAAAAGCTGGACAGTGTCTTTGATCTCCAACCCAAAACTTGAATAATTTTGTTTAGGAAACAGTTATGTTAAATGCTGTTACATGTATACCAGTGATGACCGCCCAAACATCATGAACTCAAAATACAAAAAATATGAATGTTATCTTGGGATAACTAAATGGTTCTTTGATTACAGAAATACATGAAAATATATGAAAGGCATGAAGAGGCATATGCTTCTTTTTGCACGCCTGTCGTGTAACAAAATGCCATTTTACACTACCAAACACATCCCTCCAAAAATGTATCCATGACACATGAAATGGGGGGGGGGGGGGCTGGCCTTGTTGTAGATGACTAAAATATACTATAGTCCCCTTTGTAAAATTACCTTATTTGGGAAAGTGTTTGGAGTTTATTAATGCCAACAACATGTTATCAACAAGCTATGAACAGGTTTTATTGAATTTTTTGGTTAGTGGCCAAGTGGTTAGAGCATATGCCTTGAGAAGGAGGTCATGGGTTTGAACCCCAGCTGAGCAAAACCAAAAACTTAAAAAATGGTACTAGCAGCAGCCTCGCTTGGCACTCAGCATTAAGAGGTTAGTGTTAGGACTGGTCAGCCTGGTGTCAGGATAATGTGACTGGTTGGGACATCATGCTACATGTATGCGGCATTATGCCTCAGGGATAGACATCATTATAAACTGCCACACTGCTGACATCACAATGATGTGACTGAATTTTTTAAAATCTACATTAAAAATCCAAATCACACAAACAAACACACACACCAGTAATTTGAAGCTCCATTTTGTCAAAAATAAACTGTTTGATGTGATGTGATTTGGATTTTTAATGTAGCTTTAACAATTTTTCAGTCATATCACTATGACAAACAAAATGACGATAAATGAATGAATTAAAAATTATTACAATGGGTTACATCAGAGATAACTTGACTGCACACCTTTGACTATGTTGCTACACAACTGTTCATACATTTGATGTAAAATCTATCCTAGTTCTCAACTTTGATAATTGGGTTGTGTGCTTCATATTGTATGGTGAGTTAGATAATATAAAAAAATTACCCATTGATCAATGCTATCAAGATTCACATACAGACTGTGTTCCTATTTATATATGTATAGTTTGTCATCTATATTATAGAATTGGTATTCATGTCCTTATCATTCTCATGTCCTTGTCGTTCTCATGTCCTTGTCATTCTCATGTCCTTGTCATTCTCATGTCTTTGTCATTCCCATGTCCTTGTCATTCTCATGTCCTTATCATTCTCATGTCCTTGTCATTCTCATGTCCTTATCATTCTCATGTCTTTGTCATTCTCATGTCCTTATCATTCTCGTGTCCTTATCATTCTCATTCTCATTTCTTTGTCATTCTCATGTCCTTGTCATTCTCATGCCATCATTCTCATGCCCTTGTCATTTCTCATGTCCTTATCATTTTCATGTCTTTGTCATTCTCATGTCCTTGTCATTCTCGTGTCCTTATCATTCTCATGTCCTTGTCATTCTCATGTCCTTGTCATGTCCTTGTCATTTCTCATGTCCTTGTCATTTCTCATGTCATTATCATTCTCATGTCTTTGTCATTCTCATGTCCTTATCATTCTCATGTCCTTGTCATTCTCATGTCTTTGTCATTCTCATGTCCATGTCATTCTCATGTCCTTGTCATTCTCATATCCTTGTCATTCTCATGTCCTTGTCATTCTCATGTCCTTATTCTCATGTCCTTGTCATTCTCATATCCTTGTCATTCTCATATCCTTATCATTCTCATGTCCTTGTCATTCTCATGTCTTTGTCATTCTCATGTCCTTGTCATTCTCATGTCCTTGTCATTCTCATATCCTTGTCATTCTCATGCCCTTGTCATTCTCATGTCCTTATTCTCATGTCCTTGTCATTCTCATGTCCTTATCATTCTCATGTCTTTGTCATTCTCATTTTTCATGTCTTTGTCATTTTCATGTCCTTGTCATTCTCATATCCTTGTCATTCTCATGCCCTTGTCATTCTCATGTCCTTATTTTCATGTCCTTGTCATTCTCATATCCTTGTCATTCTCATATCCTTGTCATTCTCATGTCCTTATCATTCTCATGTCCTTGTCATTTTTCATGTCTTTGTCATTCTCATGTCCTTGTCATTCTCATGTCTTTGTCATTCTCATGTCCATGTCATTCTCATGTCCTTGTGATTCTCATGTCTGTACCAATTCTCTATTTTGTCATTAAGCTCCTAAAGGAGGAAATAAATGTGGATAGGATGAAAGCACAATTTACCATGAATGTAGAGTATACCACAGGTGGATCATGAAGGTGTAATTTACCATGAATGTACAGTATAATGCAGGTGCATCAGGTGCAATTTACCATGAATGTTGTTGTTGTTGTTGTTGTGGGATGAAACGCCATTTTTCAGCACACGATATGCTATGCATGGCGGCCAGTATTAATGGTGGAGGAAGAACCACCAACCCACGAGAAGCTACTGGCAAGCTTTCTCACATACCCACATTGGTCGAATCCTAGACTCGAACCCACGCAGACAGAGGTGAGATGGCAGTGATCCGTAACGGATAGCACTTTGGACCACCCAGCCACTCAGGGCCCCTTACCATGAATGTACAGTACAGTGCAGCTGCATCAGAAGGTGCAATTTACAATGAATGTACAGTATAATGCATGTGCATCAGAAGGTGCAATTGTCATGATTGTACAGTATAATGCAGGTGCATCAGAAGGTGCAATTTGCCATGAATGTACAATATATTGCAGGTGCATCATGAAGGTACAATTTACCATGAATGTACAGTATAATGCAGGTGCATCATGAAAGTACAATTTACCATGAATGTACAGTATAATGCAGGTGCATAACTGACCTTATGTGAGATGATAGATCATTCCGCCTACCAAATCATGTGACATGACGTCCTCCGACAAACATGCAGTATTTGGCAAAGAAATGTTTCAGTTTAAGTGATGTTTATTAAAAATTATTGGTATTATTCTTAAAAATGTAAAATTACAAAGTTGCATAAATTTTGCCGAGTAGACAATATTAATATTTATAGTTCAAGTTCGTATAGTAATAACCTAAGTTTTTTCCCCAGTAAATGATAAAAATCAATTTTAGAGCAGCTTGAGAACCTATTCCTGTAAAAGGAAATTCACTCCAAAAGAAGTTAGTGTATTTACTATGGTGGCGCTCTACAGTTTCGTAATTTGCATAGGTTAGAATTTTAAAGAAAAAGAATTTCCCCGGCTTTCCTCACTGGTTATACTGGCTATTTAAAAAAGACCTTGTATATCTTAGCTATAATTCAAAGAACCTTTAATTGCCTTTATTTTGATGTATGATTGATGGGTGTAATATGGGTTAAAGATAATACAGCTTGGCCTTACTCCAGATGTGCACCTTTCAAAAAGTGCTAGCTCTACTTGGTCATTTTCACTTCCTGAACTTCAGAGGCACATTGTATAAAAAAGAGCCAATAACTTTTTTTACATTTTATATATTTGGTAATTCATTCATTGCACTTTCAGAAGCTGGTATTGTCTAGTCTGGCAAAATTCATTTTCCCTATTATAATAGCTGCTATGGATAGTGTACTTTAAAAACTAATTCAGGCTGATTGTTTAGCACAAGGGAGCAGTCATTTTAGTTAGCAGTGTGCTTAAATCATATACAATTTCCAAAAGTACAATATCTAAAGAAATATCATCCACATTACATTAATGTAGCATAGAGGTATGCCAACATTCTCTCCACTGTGCATGTTTTAAATGCGAACAACTTCACCTTACATACGTCACTCTCTCAAAAGTACATAATAACTGGTGAGCGCCTGCTATATAATCTTATCCTTATTAATTGTATCTGGCTTGTGCTTGTGCTGCCTTGGACATAAATGATTAAAAATTGATAACAAATTGTAAATAATTACTGTTTAGAAGTACGTACATAATAATCTTAAAGTTCTACTAAGTTAGGTGGAATTTTTATCAGTGATGTCTGTTGATGTAGACATGTAAATGCATGCTTAATATATTGGAAGATAATTATCTGAAACCACTGTTGTTATATTTCTTTATTATTAATTACATTATGTATCCCCATTCCTCCTTCAGCCCAGTGAGATAGTAAAGAGTCACTCGAGTGTCTGAAAGATTGAGACGATAAATCATTATCTTTGGCACAAGCCAACATTCAAGTGTAAAGTTTCAAACTTTAAAATAATGCAGTCTGGGGTTCTGTGTTTTTTTATACATAATACACATCAGAGCCTGAAATTTTGGGGGTTCTCCACCCATATTCTAGTAAGGTTTATTTTTACATATGTTTTTCAATTTAATTTTCTTCTTTTTTTCTTCAGGCTATTGACAGGACATGCTTTTCTACATACTTTTAAGCAAACAAACTATTGAAAATGCATGAAAGGCTGCTATAAAATACAAGGAACATGTCCTACATCAAACTAACATTGTATACAAAGCACTCTGATTAAATGACAAAAAAGGAAACTTCATATGACAGACTTGTATAGTGTTTTTATTTCTAAAATCATGGATGTGCTTGCACATCTTTTCAGAGCAAAATTACATACAACACTTTGTGAGACATCCTGCAGTTATTCTGTTCAGCTGTATTTACATGTCAAACTTTCGAGGTATTCAAATTTATGTTACAAACAAGTACAATATTCAACATTGGAATAATTTTAAACTATCTTGTATTCCAGTATTTCTTGTATCTTTTACTGGTTTCTCTAAATTGAAGAAATATAACACAAAGAAATTTAACAACTAATAAAGAAAAATTTGTAATCATATATTTCCACACTCTGGCTGGTAGACAAAGCAAAATTTCAACTAATTAATGTTGTTTTGTCATTAGACAATTTACTACTCATGGTCGTCTCAGATTTCAGAGGGTTTACCATAATCATAAGCAATGAAACCTAAGATGATCAAACATATAGCAGCATAAAATTTACAAGCCCTGACCTTGGAATATGTATTACAAATGTAAAAGTTTCCCAATGCACAAAGTCTGAAATTTCCTCATCACATAAAGTCTTATGAAAGAGTTTTACTTTGTGGATGATTCCTATCTTCTAAAATAAATTCTTGAAAATATTTCTAAATCATATACTGTTAAATATTTGATCACATAAATATTTCTGCACCTGCATCACGTTCAACAGGCCTAGTTCAAATGTAAGTAAAATTTATCCATCCCAGTAGCAAGTACACAGTATACAATTTATTTATTTCCTCATTATACAATATATGGAATTCATTCACCAGAAAACAGGATTAAAAATTGTATTTGGTTAAAGGTCTCCCATATATAAATACATTAAGGAACATTTCTGTCCAATGGCTGGCTCAAGTTGAAATTATGTTCTGTTTCACATCTGTAATTTATATGTCCCATGAATAAGGAAGTTGTCCTATGGCAAGTACGAGTTAACTTTCACCCTTGTCTTTGCTTTCATCCTTTGATTTTCCACTGGATCCTGTAATAGAATACAGAAACATAAATACAAGCAAAGGTTTTGCAGAATGTGCTGTCAAGCCAATGCATGCCAATGACCAGGCAAGACTAGCCAGTCATAATGGCAATGATCAAGCAAGACTAGCCAGTTAATGTCAATAATCAGACAAGACTAGCCAGTCAATGCCAAAGATCAGACAAGACTAGTCAGTCTACATCAATGATCAGGCAAGACTAGCCAGTCAATGTCAGTGATCAGGCAAGACTAGCCAGTCAATGTCAAAGATCAGACAAGACTAGTCAGTCTACATCAATAATCAGACAAGACTAGCCAGTCAATGCCAAAGATCAGACAAGACTAGTCAGTCAACATCAATGATCAGGCAAGACTAGCCAGTCAATGTCAGTGATCAGGCAAGACTAGCCAGTCAATGTCAAAGATCAGACAAGACTTACCACACAAAAGAAAGAGAAAAAAATGTGTTCACTAATCGGTGACTGTGTATGACTTTGACAATGGATCCAAAAAGGTGGCATATGCCACACCTACTAGTAACAGCATGCAAGCATACATAGTTCAATCCAGTTGTCTCTACTGGAATTAAAATGTAGAAATATAAGCTGATGGAAACCTCGAATATTGGGCCTGAAATGAGTTGCATTACACACGATGATATATAAGTATACCATATTTCATTCATTTCAAAAACTGCTTTCAAGTTAACTGGCCAAAATGAAAATTACCAAAAGGTTTCAATACTGACTTGTGACTTTGGCCCTGAGGATAGGACCCCAAGTGTGAAACATGATACACCTTGTGATAATAACTAAGTATGAAGTGTGACACACCTTGTGATAATAACTAAGTATGATGTGTGACACACCTTGTGATAATAACTAAGTATGAAGTGTGACACACCTTGTGATAATAACTAAGTATGAAGTGTGACACACCTTGTGATAATAACTAAGTATGAAGTGTGACACACCTTGTGATGATATATAACCTTGTGAAGTATCATTTATCTCAAATAGCATCACACTTTAAATACAGACCAGTGACACTGATCTTCAGGATAGTAGTTTAAGAATAAAATGACACACCTTCTAGCATTATTATACAAGCATAAGAAGTATCATCCACTGATCTCAAATGTCTTTAAGGTTATGGAGAAATTCAAAAGTGGTATGAATGAATAGAGATAAAAACAAACATTATTTTTTATCATGCTTCTGACAAGGCAGGTGGTGGATTGGTGAATAAAACCTGCTGGTTATTTCTGCCTATATATGATGACTTACTCTCAACCTTTTGACTACACTTACCAGGTCCTGAACTTGACCAAAGATCTTTGGCTCCTGCTAATAGTTTGTCATAGCCTGATGTTGCTATGGCAACTGCTTCATTAGGGTAGCATACAGCAGCTGCAGACAGCATAAGTGTTGTACTCAGAATAGTCTTTCGTAAAATGCCACCTGTGTATGGATGAGCTACATATTAGTGACAAAGCATAACAAAATATAAGCCCACCATGCACCCTCAACCCATTTTCAAGTAACTGTCAACCAACTGTTGGAAGATCTAGTAACCCAGTCTGGGTTGCAAAGAAAAACTTGCCAACTTGCATTGCCTGGTGGAATGCTATCATATTATCATAAATGTATCAATTTGCCAACAAGACAAATCATAATCCGAAAAACAGCTTATGTCCATCAACAAAAAGTAAAATTCAAAATAGAAGCTTTAATGTTCGTCCATAAAATCATTACAAGTCTATGCTCTTAAAATAAGCAACAAAGAAGACTGAAAGACAACAAACTTTGTAAACTTTGACAAATAATTTATTTCCCAAGAATACAAAGTGAAAATGAAAAAAAAGAACTTAGAGTATTGCATGTGTGTGTTTCGGATTTTTAACGTAGCTTTAACAATTTTTCAGTCATATCGCTACGATGTCTGCCATGTGGCAGTTTATAGTGATGTCTAGCACTGGGGCATCATGCCGCAGACATGTAGCATGATGTCCCACCCAGTCACATTATCCTGACACCAGGCCGACCAGTCCTAACACTAACCTCTTAATGCTGAGTGCAAAGCAAGGTAGCTGTTAGTACCATTTTTGTAAGTCTTTGGTATGACTCGGCCAGGGATCGAACCCACGACCTCCTGCATCCTACAGTATTGCAAATTAAATCCCAAAATAACCCAAGAATTACAGTCACAAATCCTAGTAATTTAAAGTCCTGAATAAAACTCAGTAAAAGTATAGAAAATAATCTCAATACTAAGTCAATGATGCATAAGTGGTAGCTATTAAAGTGTTGATGTGTCAACAGTCTTTTGTTGACTCAAAGAAATACAATTCCAGGTTTGAATATACTATAAATTCCAGTGAATGTCTCTATCCAAGAATTTTATCAGAGCACTTTTGTATTTCCAGAGAAAATAATCACTTGAATTCAGTTATTTGAACAAACAAGATTCCAGCCCAAAACTACTGGTCACAACATATACAACTTGAAAGTGTAGATGTTATAGCACGAATGAACATGTCCTCACAATTACAAAATTATATAGTTCTCTACTTGACCTCAGGTCACAATGAGCATTTTTTTATATATAAAAAATCCCCATTACCTAATGGAAAATAACCTTCTAAAATGATCTGATGTTTACAAAATCAAAACCATATGTCACGGAATTGTATAAATCTTTTTATTTATTAAATACATGTACTCGGTTTTTGTTTTTTTTGTGTACAAAGATACCTGAGGGTGATTTATGTATATTGTACAATATTTCGAAATAGTGAGTTCGGTTCATCCTATGCTGCACATGTGAAGTGCTTTCAATGGGAAAAACTGAATGCTTCCAGTGCACAGACAATGCATGACAACTTCGTCTGTGTATAAATGCCTCACCGTAAGATTAAATCTTCATATTACGGAACGCCTTGTCAGTGAGCGTTCTACTTTAAGGACTTGAAAATCTTCAGCTGTTGAGGTATGTGAATTATTAATTTCTTGTGTATAAGTTATAACTATCATACTACCACGTTTATTTTTGAATGTTTGCTATGAAACTTCGGTTTACGTAGTATAATGCAAATATTTTCTATTCTTGTCTGTGACTTAGAAAGGAATTTATATTAGCAATATAAAGCTGCATTTTTACGAAACGTTTAATACCGTAGGATTCTTGTCAGGCACGGTTAGGTTTACTTCTGAGCCTGTTTGTTGTTTTGTAATTATTGTGCCGATAATGTAATCTGTATGACTTACCGTACATAACGTCATTACATTTTATCGTTTATGCCCATGTCATGCATAGTACACGGTGTTAGATGTATTTTCAGCTGACCCGAGTGACCAGAGTGATTGGAGTCGACATGGTACCAACTGCAGAGCTAACCATGTAAGTCGACCAAGACAACTGTGAAGCTGAAACATAGCAGCATAGAGCTGAATAAACAGTGTTGCTGGTCGAGTAGCAGGTGATCGGGCATTGCTGACCGAGATTGGTGGGCGCTGACTGGTTGATTGACCAACCTGGGATACTAACGGCTTCATTGGCCAGTGTGATGGGTAGCCGAGTCTGTTGGTGATGGAGTGTGTACCTCCATACTTGTAATCTTTTAGCCATGGGCTAATTTTTGGGGTTTTGAAAAACCCAGTGTGTTTTGGGGACTGTAAAGATAATTTGTATATCTGTCCCTTTTGCTCACACAATTTCACTACCTGAGTGAATACATTTTACTATACGAGTAAAATACTACATTTGTTTTACTATTTGAGTAAAACACATCAATCTTTTTGTTGTGAAATCACTGTGAATCATTCACCCCTTTTGCTTGTACTGTGTAAAGTCATTTATTTGTATTTTCATTATTAAGTCCGTGAGTTTTATGTTAACAGATCCAATATCTGGATCATATACATGCGCATATTAATCATAATTAATTACTCATTCAATTTGTTCGTTATTAAACATTGTACTTGTATCACCATCAAAAGTGTTCTATTGTTAATCCAAATCCCACCCGGTTATCTTGTTACACCAGAACCTGTAAAATTCAGGAAAGTCCAAAATACAGACCCAAATAAATGCATTTACTTCTATATTAATAAAGATCCTGATATTAAGCCCATACACATAAAAAAAATATAGCCATATATTAGTTTTTTACATGAATAGAATTTTAAAATGTCAATCACGTCAAGCAGAAATGAACTCAGTTTGGACAAGTCCAACATACAATGTTACATTGCAATAGCATGTAATGAAATATAAAAAAAATTACAACTAACACACAAACAATTAAATTAAATGTACATAACAGGATACCTTTATACCCTAATACAATTCCTCCTAGGCCAGAGACAGCTATGACCCCAATTCGTGGAAGCACACCTGGATCATTCTGCAGGTACTCTATTGCCCCTGGAAAAAAACAGAAACGCTCTCTGAAATAAATCTACCAATGATAAGAACTCATTGAAAATAAAAGATTACGGGCATGGAAAGCACAATGACCACACACATTCTCTGGCACTGTACCTCTGAAGTAGCACACAATATATAAAGGTCACCTCCCTTCAACTCTCTCACACGTAGCTAGTTAAGTAAAACTTTAATAACATCGTTCAATCGAAAAAACAATATCATTAAAAAATGGTTTTCTCAGTCCTTGCACGATACCTTCCAGTGCCTGAAATCTCAAACAATCACAACAACCATAAACCAAAACAAAACTTTATGACCCAAAGCATTTTAACATTTCAAAGCACTACTCTATTTATGTTTCCAAACTGTCATTTTCTATTTGTACTTTATTTAAAATGCCAAAATGGCTGGTACAGACAGGATGCAAATGTATTCTGTCTGATAGATAAGAGACAATACTTCAGGTTACATTGCTGCAAGACCTGACCAATACTTTTTGTGCTCTCAATACAGAAGAGTTACCAAAGAACTGTCGTGTTTTGTCAATGGTTTGATACAAGTCAATGCAACAGAGTAGCCATACAATTGTTATGTTTTGTTAATGGTTTGATACAATTCCAATACAGCAGAGTTGCCATACAATTGTCATGTTTTGTCAATGGTTTGATACAATTCCAATACAGCAGAGCTGCCATACAATTGTTTTGTCAATGGTTTGATACAATGTCAATGTAACAGAGTAGCCATACAATTATGTTTTGTCAATGGTTTGATACAATTCCGATACAGCAGAGTAGCCATACAATTGTTATGTTTTGTCAATGGTTTCATACAATGTCAGTGCAACAGAGTAGCCATAGAATTGTTATGTTTTGTTAATGGTTTGATACAATTCCAATACAACAGAGTACCCATACAATTGTCATGTTTTGTCAATGGTTTGATACAATGTCAATGTAACAGAGTAGCCATACAATTGTTATGTTTCTTCAATGGTTTTATACAATTCCAATACAGAAGAGTAGCCATACAATTGTTATGATTCTTCAATGGTTCTATACAATTCCAATACAGAAGAGGTGCCATAGAATTGTTGTGCTTTGTCAATGGTTCGATACAATGTCAATGCAACAGAGTAGACATACAATTGCTGTTTTGTCAATGGTTTGATACAATGTCAATGTAACAGAGTAGCCATACAATTGTTATGTTTCTTCAATGGTTTGATACAATTCCAATACAGCAGAGCAGCCATACAATTGTTATGTTTTGTCAATGGTTTGATACAATGTCAATGCAACAGAGCAGCCATACAACTGTCATGTTCTGTCAATGATTTGATACAATGCCAATGCAGCAGAGTAGCCACACAAATGTTATGTTTTTCAGTGGTTGATACGATGCCAGTGCAGCAAAGTAGCTACACAATCACAATTGTTCTTTTGTACATGATACACTGCCAATATAGCAGAGTAGCCACACAATTGCTAAGTTGAGTGAATGGTTGATACAATGCTAATGTAGCAGGATAGCCACACAATTATGTTTTGTCAATGGTTTGACACATTGCCAATATGGCAGAGCAACCACACAACTGTTGTGTTTTACCAGTGGCTTGATACAATGCCAAAGCAACAGAGTAACCACACAACTGCCATGTCAAGAGTTTGATACAACACTCTGGCAGACCAATCTAATGATGTGTTGTTTCTTTATGGATCATTCTATATGTTATAAAGAAATCTGGGAAATCAAGGATTTGAATGGTAATCTTACCTTTTGTGTGTGCCACTCCTATGTCCCACTTCTCAGAAATATAGTCTGTTGTGGTCTGAAAATTAGTTCCAGACAAACTTAATTACCTACTATCAAAGTGACAAAGGAAACCTTAAAATCAATATGTACTAATGTGTTTAAAAAAGTCAATTACATTGAAATTAATTCTATTAAAAAAGTATCCATGTACATTACAACAGTAAAAAGAGTCCCAAGAAGAAATTAATACTATACTGACTGAAAGGAATTTACAAAAATCCAAGAAAAATCCATTTCTACTTTTCAACTGCTGAGTGTTGAAACAATCTCTGTTCTTCTTGAGCACAAAAAAAAAATCGATTTTCAAAATGGACATCATGGTAGCTATATTAATTGTATGATCGGCATTATTTTCATCCGGGAAATTTTATACAAGTCATTTAGTAAAAAGCATGATGTCAATATGACCATCTATTCAGAACGAGCAACAATAAGACCTTCTAGAAGCCCATAATATCAAACCAAATCGGACGTAATATCAGCACTGTTTTCCATCAGAACCAACTATATTTCTAAGCTTCCTGATGAATAGCCCATCTCAAGATGACTTCCTTTTTAGAAGAAATAGATAGCAAGAGTTTAAAGATGGCTGCCATGTTGCTAAACTGCAAGTTAGATTTACACCATTTTCGTTTAGGACCAGCTAGATATTATAAAAACGTTTCAGTGAATACCCCATATCAATATTATTATCCAGCCAGAAGAAGTAATAACAAGTTTTTAAAAATGGCCATAACTGCTGTTAGAGGTCTGACCAGCACCAGTTTCATTCAGTACCAACCTGTCATCACTAGAAGTCTTATAGTGAAATCCCTATGCTGAGAATATATCTGTTCAAGTGGAGTGGCAATACCAAGATTTTCAAGATGGCTACTGTGGTGGCCATATTGGAGATCCAAGCAGCAACATTTTGTTTTGACCAAACTAAATCTTGGGATGAATGTGTTTGAAGTTTGATGGCAATCATCTGAGTTGTTTGATAGGAATAGCAATAATGAACTTATGTTAACTGATTGATTGACAGAGTAATATAATCAAGAATTTTGTTTACTTGACAGACTCTTGCCAACACACTAAACTGTAATGTCTGTGGTTGGGTTCTAAACATAACAATATTGGTTTCCCTTAGGAAAGTGATAATCTGGAAGCATGATATTGGACTGTATTACACTCCATTTATATAAAACTGAGATGAGTTTAATAAAATGACATACAGACAACTTCATTAGGAACTTTCAATATACCCCAAATCTAATCAATCAAATAAGCAAATTTGGAGTAAATTAATTCATGGCCAAGACATTCCCATACACATATATCTTTAACTATACACTACGAACGGCATTCAATAAAATCTGATTCGGTGTAAAAAATTATATCAATGTATGCATTACAGATTTAAAGATTTTCCACCCATATTGAACATCTGCTGAACCATCTATTTTTAAATGGGTATGCAATAAAAACAAAGAATGCAATTTGATACCTACTTTCATTGAATCTAGCTGTTTCCAGACAAGAACTCTAAATTCAGAAACTTTCTTTTTGTAGGTTGTTATTTCCTCCTCAATGTACTGGTATTGGTGTTTGTCTTCAGGATTCTCATATATAGGTAGCTGCAAAATATTTTTTTTTGTAAATATATAAAATCAATAAAAATAGTTAGCATAGGAAATTGCATATTTGAAAGAAAAACATGATTGAGTTGTCTACTTTCCCTGTCAGCCATCCAAATCATGTACTAGAAAACTGGATGAACAGACATTTCTTCAAAAAGACTAGACTGCCCAAAATACTGGTGGGTACTATCACGATCTGAAAACAAATTAAGTGCGAGACAATTGGATGGACAGATAACAAAAATGCCACATCTAGATTTCAATTCTGGTATGTGTACCACTGAAAAAAACTTAAAACAGTTCTGAAGTTGTGCGCTGAATAGATGGAGAGATGGAAGAAAACATTAACAAAATACAGTAAAACCTGTTATGAGAGACTGCCCATTCTGCCAACAAAAAAATGGTCTCTCAAGACAGGTGGTCTCTTGTAGCAGGCTTGTACAAAAAGTTTGGTTTCCAAAGTCCACTTTCAGAACAATTTAAAGAAAAATAACCACAATCACTGTACATATATTCAATCCTTTATTGATAGTTCTTGCTAAAATATTATATGCATTCCTCTAAAAACAAATTTATATAGCAACAAAGATATACTTCTATCATTAATATGAAATAACATTTAGATTTGAAGATCACATATATTAGCATATGAAATCATTTCTGATTTACTCCTTTTCCTTTTATAACAGCCTAAATTTGTTCTACTGATGTTTAAACTGGTTTTTTTGAGAATACTCTGCTTCTTTCAGTTAAAATAATTATTTTCTCCAGCCTCAAAATTTTTCTTTTTAGTTGGAGGTTCATCCACTGTTATTAAGGTTCTAGGTGTTAACACTATTATTGCTCAGTTGCAATATCGAACGTAAAGACGGTTTTGACTGGGCTTTGGGAAAATATGAAAAATTTAGATATGTGCATTGCATATCTAACAAATAATGAAATAAAAAGAAACAATTATCTCATCCAGAAACAAAACCATTTACTCAAAAACAAAAGTCAGTGTCTTCATTCAAAGAGGACATACAGGGATTAACTCTATAAACAAAGTGTGTAACCCAATCGCACTAACTCAAATAGATAACAACTTTGTGATTGGGATGTAATCACTTAACATCGGGGGCCGGAGGAGGGAGGGGACAACAAACATCGCAAACATTATCAAGCAAATCCCGCAAACAATTCTTTCTTGCTGGTTTAATAGACATCGACATTATTCATCCCCAGGCAATACGGATTAACTCTAAAGACAAACAATATACACGACCACAACGTCAATTTCAGCACTACCATGGCAATTCATGACATGTACATTAGCCTGGTTTATGGACTGTAGCATCTATCACCAGTAGCCACAACCCCTTTCTTTTTTCTTTTATGTTTGTATTTTATCAGAACAATCATTAATAATCAAGCGGTCATTGTAACAACTGATTACATATACGTCAGTGGTGTCTATGCTCTTGCCATACAATCGTTCATAGGGAAGCTGGACCCTACTCTTACATATAGCCAAGAAGCAGGCTAAGTGTGGGCAGTATTAGTCTGGTTCCCTGCTTTGTATACCTCCTGCATTGCTCTCCCCTATACGAATAGTGGAGAACAATTCAAGGAGCATATGAAGCAGGGAACCAGACTAGGGAACAATCTACATGTACTTTAGTCTGGTTTACACCAAAAACTATAATTCACAATAAGCATACCTACAAAATTTCAGATATTCGTATATACATGCCAACCCCTGACGAGGAAAAAGTGTAATCCAAGTGGACAAAAAGAGGAATCCAAGCAGAAAAAGAGGAGTCCACAAATAACATGCTAAAAATTCAATAAACAATGATTTATTTGCCCCTCTCATCTTTTAACATCATTTACTGCTTCAAGTTTTCATACGTAGCACTTTTAGCTTTCGAAAGCAACAGATTTTCATGTTGCATTTTAAAACACTTTGTACCAGCTGAGACCATAAATATTTTGCAAACCAGTAGAGCACAAAGTATTGAATCACTGAGCCTGGATCTGAATTCACTTTTATTTTTGTTAACAATACTGAACAATCTCTCACAGTCAGCATTAGAATGGTAAAGAACCAATATTCCTTTCATAACCTGATAAAGAAGAGGAAATTTATATCTTCCAGTGATTGTGTCTTTTAGCTGGGAAATAAGGTGCCACTGCACATTAAATCTATCTGCATTAAGTATACAGTAGTCCCGCTCTTGAACGGCCCCCCTGACCAGCAGCCACCTGCTCCTTACGACCGAAATTTGTTGGCACTGAGGAGTTTGTATTCAAAAGTACCCCTCACGAAAGGCCACCTGGCTAACGCGACCAGCAGCCAGCATATTAGTGCAATAATATAAAATTTACCCCTTACAAGCGGCCGCATTTTATTTTAATATGTATCCGGAACCAGTATTTTATCCATAACGTGTGTTAAGTTGTCCGACTTCTGTTTCCCGATGTCAGGTTTTCGTTTCTGTACCACTATGGTTAATGGTTAATATATCATTTACGCCTCACCAGAAGCCACATTTATTCCATAAAGCTGAGAAAGACTCAAATTTTAATCCATACAAAAGAGTAAGTACATGTCAACCTATCAGCCATGCTGCTGTGTTATTATGAGATGTCCGGCTGAATCACTCTGATAATTGTTAAGATTACAATTATTGAACAGTAGTAACAGTTGAGAAGTGGCAGTATCGATGTACATACACAAGTCAGCAGTAAAATGGTTTGAGAGCCTTTATGACTTCCCTTAGTAAAATATTGAGCTTGTTCACCTTTGATAATTAGTAATCAAGATCACAACTCCTAACGGCCACGAGGTCAAATCTGCATGATGTTAATTAATGGTACATATCGAAGCCATTTTGGCTTCTCTCACTTTGTTTAAAGAAATGTATAAAAACAATAGGGTACCAGACTGTGACTAACGAATCACATGACACGATTACTTCCTTTAAAAACACATGGCAATTTGTTCAAATGCAGAAAAATAGTTTTATCAGTCTTGTAGTTGGCAACATTGGAATAATTTACTGCTAAAAAAAAAAAAGTTCAACATGTCATCGAAGAAAAGAAAAATTCTCAATTTAGAAGAGAAAGTAAAAGTATTTCAACTGACCGAAAAGGGGGAGAGTTCGAGAATCCTGGCAGAAAAATTTGATGTCGGAAAGACTCAGATAAACAATTTTGTGAAAGATAAGGACACAATTCTGCGGAAATGGGAATGTGGAATGAACGGAGAAAGGAAGATTGTTAGAGCCAGGAGATGTTTGTATCCTGATTTGAATGACAAGGTTTTTCAATGGTTTTGCACTGCGCATGCTAAGAAAATTACGCTCACCGGTCAAATGATCCAAGAAAAGGCAACAATTTTATCAGTTGAAATGGGATATGACGACTTTACTGCAAGTAACGGTTGGTTGCATAGATTTCAAGTCCGACACAATATTAAGTGTTCTGTCCTTAGTAGAGAATCGGCTGATGTTAATATTGAAGTTGTCGAAGATTGGAACAAAAGACTGAACGATATATGCAGGGGATATGACAGCAAGGATATTTTTAATTGTGACAAGACTGGTTTGTTTTTTAGACTTTTACCAACAAAGTCGCTTGTACAAAAAGGGGATTTATGTAAAGGTGGGGAAAAAAGCAAAGGAGAGATTTATAGTTTTGCTCTGCGCCAGTTGTTCTGGTGAGAAACTGAAGCCACTGGTGATTGGAAAAGCGCAAAATCCAAGGTGCTTTAAGGGATATAGCCGAACACATTTGAGAGTTACATATAAGGCAAACAGAAAAGCATGGACGACAGGACAGATATTTGAGTCCTGGATCAAAAAACTTAATCAGCAGATGAAAGTGCAGAACAGGAAGATCCTGCTTTTTCTCGACAACTGTGTTGCACACCCAAAACTGGATTTGTCTAATGTCAAGGTTTCATACTTTCCTCCAAATACAACTTCAAAACTTCTGCCCCTGGATGCAGGGATAATCCAGACGGTCAAATTGAATTACAGGAAAAAGCTGTTGAGACATGTTTTGTTCCTGATGGATAATATAACAGCTGCATCAGAGATAGCACAAAAGGTGAATCTGCTGGAGGCAATCCAATGGCTGACATCAGCATGGGATGTCCTGACAGCTGAGACGATTCAAAAGTGCTTTCGGAAATGTGGGTTTTTCCAAGAGGTATTGGGTGTACCAGAGGCAGAGGAGGAACAATGGGATGAAGAGGACTATCTTCCCCTTACACCACCTGGAACAACCCTTAAGAATTATGTTCAGTGTGATGATGCATTAGCTACAGAGAACACAGTTAGTGATGACTGGGAGTCATTAATGACAGAAGGTACCAGAAATTCTAGTGAAACATGCCAGAATGAGGAAAGTGACTGTGACAGTGACACGTGTGACAATCCAAACCCAGACAAACAGTGCATTACACTGCATACTGCATGGTTACATTCCACAGAATTGATGGATTATGGCCTTGCAACAAACAATGTTGAACTTGTGGACATAATTATGAAAACACAAGACATTCTTAAATAAGATAAAAGAAAAGCTGTAGAAAGCATGGGACAAATGACACTGGATAAATTTTTCAAGCCTAAGAATTTTTAGGAACATATGTACATGTACTGAAGTGTCTACTGGAGACAGATGATGTGATCTGTAACATTATTATAAAGGTAATTTTAAATCTGTATCAATGATTATTCATAACATTCTTTTGAAAATGATATAACTGTTTCACATTGATTTCACAACATGCATGTGATTTTTAAATGAAAATATTAAATGTTTTAGAATTAAATTAGTTGTGACTTTCTTCATATGTATCAACTATTCACATTTGTCATCCCCCTCTAGAAAGGCCACCCTCATTAAAAGGCCACTTTCTTGCTGCACTAGGGGTGGCCTTATAAGAGGGGGACTACTGTATTGTCAGGTAGAATCCCAACTTTATACTGCAGGAATTCTCCTTCCAGATGAGCCAAGGTAGGCAAAGATGGTAATAGAAAGAGATATCTCTTGACAAAGAATCTAACACGTTTGAAGCTTTTTGACTGTCTCTCATTTACATCAGCAACTGAAGCATTTAAAAGCACTTCATCTCCATAAGGAAATTTCTGGAGCATGTAATCACAGGCTGTAGCATAATAATCTCTAACATCATCATCAAACCCCTTCACAACTAGAGTAGAATTGTGTTCTATGAATTATCTTGCTTTTGCACCAATAGCAAGATCTTCATTATCCTTCTAGAACTCAGTAAATAACACCTCTGCATTTATAACATTCATGAACGCAATTTAGTTCTGCTGCAGATAAGAAGTTACCTTAGTATTGGAGTTCGTAAGATGAGCTAATTCGATGTTTCTTTGTTTCCAAGTGTTTCTTCACATAAAATTTACCACCATGCCCACCATAAAAATAAGCATGATGCTGCCCTAGAATACAGGGACTCGTATCGTTGCTTAAAACTGACCTGTCATGCATGAACTATATAGTACATGTATGACAGGTCAATTTTAAGCAACGATGCGAGCCCCTGTGTCCCAGAATGGAATGACATATTATGCCATTCATGTATTCATCTTTGAAGGATTCGTTGTTTTGGGGGTTTTTTTTGTCTTTTTCTGATCCACCTGTGAAATTCTTTGAAAAAATATATGTGCTCAAACACAAACTTCAACTAGAATACATCTGATGACTTTTAGCGCCAAATAGTAAAATTATTTCCACACAGCCTGCAATAGACGTCACATGATGCTGCCCTCGTGTCCTCATCTCAGGAGGATTGTTATTTTATGTTTTGTTTATTATTGGCCTTTTTCTAATCCATCTGTGAAATTATTTGAAAGGAGATATTTTTGCTCTCATACAAGCATCGACTAAAATAAATTATACTTTTTAGCGCCAAATACCTATAGACTGGTTCTGTACTAAATATAAATTAGAAGAAAAAAAATCTGCGAGTAAAGATTAAAAATTAGAAAACCAGTCTGTTCTCACCTCACTAAGCCATACAGCTGCTATAAATAGAATACAAGGTCAAAAGTTTGAAAGTAGAACCAGCATGTTTCTAGGTAATAGGATAGTTGCTATAAATAGAACATAATACTGTTAGGAAAGTGCATGGACAAGCGTACTCTTATAGTGTAGTTACATAGAAGCCGTCTTTTCTAAAATATGGTCTGTGGGAGTAACGGGATGTTAATAAAAATGAGAAAACAAACAATTGATTTTTTTTGGAAGGTGTATATACCGAAAAAGCATAATCCATACACATTTACGCGTAAGGTGTAATTTAGTGAATAAAAGTGTAATAATTATGCCAAAAGCATAATGGTTGGCATGTATGTTGGTAGCAAGCCTTTTTTTTAAAAATGGTATGAGCAGTTGTTCTTACAGGGATTAAATAAAGGTTGGAATTTATCCTCGCTTTTGCAATGTGATCATTTATAGCAGTGTCAAAATACATATTTTGCCAAGACATCACAGTCGTTGGTCGCATTCAGCTGGTGGTCGCTCACGACAGAGCATTTATATAATAAAATTGATCTGTGCATTATGATCATGGTCGGAAATGACAGGTGGTCACTCATAGCTGAGGTTACTCATAACAGTTTTTACTGTATAGAAATTAAAGAATTCCAAAAAAACACAAAACCCAATTTGCTTAATATGATATGCCTGAACTTAACTGGCATTACATAACCACGACAGTGCTGTTTAACCCTATACATATTACATATATGTGTGTGTGATTTGGATTTTTATCATAGCTTTAAAAAAAATTCAATCATATCGCTATTATGTCCACAGTGTGGCAGTTTATAGTGATGTCTTGCATTGAGGCATCATGTCGCATGTCTCACCCAGTCACATTATCCTGACACCAGGCCAACCAGTCTGAACACTAATCTGTCAATACTAAGTGCCTAGCGAGGCAGCTGTCAGTAACAGCTTTTGTAAGTCTTTGATATGACTTGGCGGGGGTTCAAACCTGTGACGTCATGCACCTGAAGCGAAAGCTCTAACCACTAGGCCACCAGAGCAGTTCGAAATGGATAGAAATCAAACAAATTTATTAACTGACAGAAAAGTGGGATGGATAGAAATCAGACAAACTGATTCATGGACAGAATAGTGTAATGGATGGAAATCCGACATATGGATCCATTAACAGAAAAGTGGAATGGACGAAAATTAGGCAAATGGATTCATTGACAGAAGAGTGGAATGAATTGAGAACAGATATATAGATTCATTGACAGAAAAGTGGAATGGATAGAAATCAGGCAAATGGATTTGTAAACATAAAAGTGGGGGCCCCCGAGTGGCCGAGTGGTCTAAAGCACTCTCCATTATGGTTCACTGCCATTTCACCTCTGTCTGCGTGGGTTCGAGTCTCGGATTAAGCCAAAGTGGGTATGTGAGAAAGCTTGCCAGTAGCTTCTCGTGGGTTGGTGGTTCTTTCCGGGGTTTTCTCGGGTTCTTCCTCCACCATTAATACTGGTGGTCACGTATAGCCTATCATGTGCTGAAAAATGCCGTTAAACCCTACAACAACAACAACATAAACATAAAAGTGCAATGGCTGGAAAACAGACAAATGGATTCACTTATAGATAAACAGTACCAGATATCTTTTAGCATTTGCTCACCTTATTAACTGGCATCAATTTTTTTGGTTTGGTGGTTGAGCTGTCATCTCCCTCGGCTGCATACACCTTGTAAGTGAAAACTGGAATTCCTGCTGCAAGCAAACCTTTTAAAGGTCGCAACCTCAGTACCTAAAAAAATATCGAAAAGAAATTTGACAGTCTGAAATGGAAGCATGAATAAAACATTATGTCAAAACAAAGCCTGAAAGACACAATGTGTCTCATATGCTATTACATAGCTTTTGAGAGTATTCCTCATTACTGACAATTTAAAATCAGCATCTGTAAAAGAGTGTGGCTGTTAATTAGAATTTTTAAATACTGAGTATGTGTGTGTGATTTGAATTTTTAATGTAGCTTTAAAAAAAATCAGTCATATAGCTACAATTTCTGCAGTATGGCAGTTAATGGTGATGTCTAGCACTGAGGCATCATGCCGCAAACATGTAGCATGATGTCATAGCCAGCCACATTATTCTGACACCAGGTCGACCAGTCCTAACACTAACATCTTTATGCTGAGCACCAAACGAGGCAGCTGTTAGTACCATTATTGCTAGTCTTTGGTATGACCCTGCCAGGCTTCAAACCCGCAACCTCCTGCATCTGAGGTGGATGCTTTAACCACTAGGCCACCAGAGTGGTATTAAATACTGAGAAAAAAAATGAGCTAAAATTCATAATTACAATGTTACTTATGTCTGTCATACATTTGCTGACTATAAGTAAGAAACGTTTTCACCTCTCCATACTATAGGTTAATCTATTTCAATGACTACAGAGAATATGCTGCTTTGATCGACCTATCTCGATCCGAGTCTACCTGAATATATAAAACTCAACTAGATTGTTATTTGTTAAAAAATTATCAAAATTCACAATAAATGCCCAACTTTGGTCCTTACTTACAGTAAACTTAATCTTGTACAGAATATATACACAATTCTGATTCACTTCAGTGTGTCACTGAAGATATAGCTTTTCAACACAGGCTCTTAACTTTGAATATCTGATCTTTAAGCTCAGCCACCCATGTACAGTGGATCTGTGGTGGCTCAATGGTTAGTGTGCCAGACTTAAGATCAAACAGGTACAGGTTTCAATCCTACCAATGGGCCAGCTTGGGTCTGTTACCATGGTATGTCCTTCAGTAAAGAGCTTTACTAAATAAACTACCATACATACTGGTACACAATAAAATAAGTTCCAGAAGTTTTCACCTAGATCATATGTCCCAAGACTTAAGAAACAAAATAAATTTCTTTTGAATCTGTGCCCCCAGGAAATGGGTTGGGTTTATGAGATGCTGCTGCAGTGGATTATAAGAGTTTTATCTCAAGTACAGTTTTATATTTTTTATAAATATATGTTGGAGTGCATTTTCCAACATGTAATTTTTTAATGATGTAAATGGTGTTCCACAACTTATAACTTGAAAAAAAGGTCCCAGAACATAGTGTAAAAAAAAAATTACTTTAAAAATTAATTTATTGTGTCCCAACAATTACTGTGTCCCAACATATACAGTAAATGTGGTACATGTGTTGCTGTGCTATAAAGCACCAAACCAGACCAAACCCATGAGAAGCAAAACTAGCTATAATGGCAGCCAAACTTCATATTCAGAACTTGTGTTTTCTGTATAATTCTGGTTTTACCTCCACAGTGCTTTCTCTATGTAACAAAACTTCTTATGGTGTATCCATACAGCAAAGCACTTTACGAAATAAACTACCATATATATTAGGACAAAGTTATTTGCTTGTTTTAAAATAATGTTTATTGTTGTTGTAGGGTTTAACGCCATTTTTCAGCACACGATAGGCTATACATGGCGGCCAGTATTAATGGTGAAGGAAGAACCCAGGAAAACCCCGGAAAGAACCACCGACCCACGAGAAGCTACTTAGCATAAACAGGTTTGATTATGGTCTGAATGGGACCAAAATAAGTGGCCATTCTGCAGAAAACCAGGTTAAAGAAGAAACTGGGTTACAGAGTAGGCCTAGTAACTGAGGGGACTGGTAGAATATAGGACAGGTTACAAAGGGGGCTAGGTAACACAAGGTCAGGTTACTGGGAAAGCCAGACTATAAAGGTAGTTGATTACAAACATGGTGTGGTTACAGAGAAGGCCAGGATACTTAAGGACAAATTTTTAAGAGAAGCCTTGTGACAGTAGAGGCAAAGTTATAGAGTAGGCCAGGTTAGATAAGAAGCTGGGCTGCAGTGGGAGACAACCTAGTTACAGAAGGGCCAAATCACAGAGGAACAAGAAGAATGATTGCAGAGGAGGCCTGATTGCTGAGATGGCCAAGTAACGGCAGAAAATGGGTTTAAGACGGTGTCTGGTTAAAGAACAGGTGGTTTGGTTACAAAGGGGTCAATTTATGTTAGCTTCAATGTATGCAACTTTTTTTCTCTCTATTCTCAATATATAGTTATAGATTAGCTATATAAAATGTACAAGATCTTTTACTGTCGAGAACACGCAATCAACAATGTTACCTTTGATTATTAACAACTGTAAAACTTGTCTATTAAGCAATGAGATGCTTTTATTGATTACCTACTTATTGAACACATTTTACCAACTGCACTTTGCAAAACTGTACAGGGGCCCCAAGCGGCTGAGTGGTCTAAAGCGCTCACTGTTACGGATCACTGCCATCTCACCTCTGTCTGCGTGAGTTCGAGTCTCAGGCTCAGCTAACGTTGGTACGCGAGAAAGCCTGCCAGTAGCTTCTCGTGGGTCGGTGGTTCTTCCCAGGGTTTTCCAGGGTTCTTGCTCCACCAATTATACTGGCCACCATGTATAGCCTATCTTGTGCTGAAAAATGGCATTAAACCCTACTACTACAACAAAAAAAAAAAGCAAAACTGTACAATGGCAGACAAGTTTACCATATTTGGTGGTAATGTCTCTGCTATTACATGCAGTTTTTGGTATTTGGCTGTAATACCTGCTATTAAATGCAATTTATGGTATTTGGTGGTAATATCTGTGCTTGTACATGCACTTTTCAGTATTTGGTGGTGATGTCTCTACTATTACATGCAGTTTCGTTATTTGGTGGTAATGTGTCTGCTAGTACATGCAGTTTTAGTTGCGATGAGGCATGCAATATATGTAATAACTGTTATAAGTATTTTTTGTTTAATATAAATCAGGTTGGTACATGCATCAATCAAGTCGACAATTGTGTATTCCTCCACCCACCTTGAATAGCTAAGTGGACAAACATACAATATTTTCTTCAGTTAAACGACTTGATTGGATACTGCACAATACAGTACACAGCACAAAGTGGACACCAATCATAGTTATAGCTGTGTTTCACAATACAATGGTCAAAAGTTCACAAAAATGGATATGAATATACAGTAATTCATTTGGTACACCTTTCCTGGCCATAATACCGGTACTCCACTATCTTCAAAAGATCACCTTTCACATGATTGTGATTCAACTCTTTTGTTGTTATCCATTGACAAAGACATATTTTTTTCAGAATTTTCAAAATATGGTTTAAATTTAGCCTAATATGGTTATGCATTTTGAAGCAATTAGCAAGCAGGTGTTGCTTAGTAAATTTAAGTCAATAATTAAGATGTGACTGTCTATTACTCAGCATTTACCTATTATATATGGGATTGATGTGCTGGTCCTAACCATTTCAACTATACACCTCCACTGCTCACATGGTTGCTATTATTACGTTAATGCTTTCTTTAAAGCTGTACCTTAGGTATGGATGACAATAAGAGACAGATGCATGTAAAAATTATGATAACAAAAAAATAATCCCCAAACAAGTTTCCATGGATCACCTATATTTTTATATGTTGACATTCTAGTCACACTCCCATAAGATTTAATTGATAGATAAATATAAATATATTAACAATTAATATGTATTTGTGCAATAGTTGGCAACTATTTTAGGTAACAGTGTTCTTTTTAGGGTACATGACTGGCAGACCCCTGCCAGATTCAGACTGTTCGCCTTAAATACAACTACAATACAAGGCATGTAAACTATATTTACCAATATATCAAGTCATTTCCTAATTGAATGGGGTCATTTTCATTCCCAGTCTCACTTCTTAAAGTATAGATAATACTCTTCACCTACTAATAAACATGTGCCATTCCAAACAATTTTACTGTCAGTTTCCACTGCACATGTAACCTAACATTTAAAAAGACAAACTGCTAAAATCGGTATAAAAATTATGGATAATGTCTCCTATAGCAGTTTTTTTCAAAATGTATATTTGTTGTGATGTATAGTGAAAATCAATGATATATTTACCAGTACTGAATAGGATTATTAACACTTTAAGATGGTAGAGTGGATTAGAAGATATTATGTTCATTAACAAACAACTGATACATAGGTAAACAGGGTTTCCATAGATATTAATCACAGGTAAATGAAGGTAAAAACAGTCTGAATCAGTACAAAAGGAAAGTGGGAGAAGTACTGCCAGTCCTCAAGAAAAAGAGTTTAGGCTACCACTGAGTATCTGAGTAAATAATATTAACTATATATTAAAAACCTCAGTCTTAGTTGTGATGAGGCATGCTGCAAATTTTATTCTAGCTACCATTTAAAACTTTTCATAATATTTATCAATAAATCTGAATATAAATTCCTATGTATGTATGTATGAAGATTTACAAATAAGTATGGTCATAAGCATGATCTGCAGAATGTGACGGTTTACAATAGATGGTAAAATACCCCTGCATGCTTTGGATATTCAGATAGTCCTACAATGTAAGACCTATCACATGTTATTTATGTTTTGGTGCTACATTAACCTGCCCAAATAATGGCCTTGTGTAGCTTGTCCTGGTGTTGACTGACATCAGAATGAGCATCCAAATTTTAAAATTTTCTCATACACTTGGCAAAATGTTACCTCTCGTTCTCCTGTCAGTCGAATTGGGAACAAGCTACACAGTGCCATTATTATGGCAGTAAGACGTAGCACCAACATAAAAATATGTATCACTACGTTGTAGGACTAGATATTTAGAATGTTTACTAGACCTACATGTAAGACATAGCACATTTTGATTTTGTTGAGGTGCTATGTCTTACTGTGGTCTAAGGTTGACATTGCCCGGGGTGGGAGTGGGAGACAAGCGCCCCAATCCTCCAAAATGCCCCATACGGCCTGCGTCTCTTACTGCCTCTGCCTCTACATTCAGCCATCACAGCTTACGGGAGAGGGAGCGAAAGAATGTCGACTGGTATGAGGCAAACTGGGAGGAGATGGAGCCCGTGATTGAGGCAAAGAGGAAAGCCCTCCTGGCATACAAGGCTGCACCTAGCCCCAGAACACTACAAGCCCTAAGGACTGCAAGGAATAACGCCCAGAAGACCGCCCGCCGCTGTGCCAACACCTACTGGCTGAACCTTTGCAACAGTATACAGACAACTGCTGACACCGGGGATACAAGAGGAATGTATGAGGGTATCAAAAAGGCGACAGGCGCCCCCAGCTACAAGACCGCCCCCCTCAAGTCCAAGACGGGCGAAGTCATCACAGACCAGGGGAAACAACTGCAGCAATGGGTTCAGCACTATCTCGAGCTATATGCAACCCAAAACAATGTCACTGGAACTGCCCTGGATGCCATTCCAGACCTGCCTGTCATGGAGGAGCTAGACACACAGCCCACCCTGGAAGAGCGCGGAACAGCCATCGATTGCCTTGCCTGTGGGAAGGCTCCTGGAAGCGACAGCATTCCGCCTGAAGTCCTCAAGAGCGGAAAACCAGCACTGCTCCAGCCCCTACACACATTCCTCTGCCTTTGCTGGGAACAGGGATACATCCCACAGGATATGCGTGACGCCAACATCGTCACTTTGTACAAAAACAAAGGAGACCGTAGCGACTGCAACAACTATCGGGGCATCTCCCTCCTCAGCATCGTCGGAAAGGCCTTTGCCTGTGTTGCCTTGGCGCGCTTGCAGATCCTAGCCTCCCGCGTCTACCCAGAATCCCAGTGTGGATTTCAAGCCAGCAGGTCAACTGTAGACATGATCTTCTCACTACGTCAGCTGCAGGAGAAGTGTCGCGAGCAGCGGATGCCCCTCTACATTGCCTTCATAGACCTGACGAAGGCGTTTGACATGGTTAGTCGGAGTGGACTCTTCAGACTCCTGCAGAAGATCGGCTGCCCCCCACGTCTGCTTGCTGTCATTATGTCATTCCACGAGAACATGCACAGCACAGTGTGCTTCAATGGCGCAACATCTGAAGCATTCCCAGTCATTAGCGGAGTCAAACAAGGCTGTGTCCTTGCACCGACGCTCTTTGCCATCTTCTTCTCCATGCTTCTCCAGTACGCATTCAAGGACTGCAGCGAGGGAGTGTACATCCATACCAGGGCTGACGGCAAGCTGTTCAACATCGCCCGTCTCCGTGCTTAGACTAAAGTCACAGAGGTACTCATCCGTGAATTGCTCTTTGCCGACGATGCAGCCTTGACATCACACACGGAAGGTGGACTCCAGCAGCTGGTATGCTGCCTCTCCCATGCATGTAAGGAATTTGGACTGACCATCAGTTTGAAGAAAACGAATGTCATGGCACAGGACACAGACTCCCCTCCCTCTGTCTCCATCGATGGGTACAATTTGGAAGTTGTCGAGAACTTCACATACCTCGCGTCTAACATCTCCAGCTCACTCTCCATTGATTCTGAGGTGGGCGGCAGGATTGCCAAGGCAGCAGCAGTGATGGCCAGACTTAACCAGAGGGTCTGGAACAACCCCAACCTCACAGAGAAGACCAAACTGCGTGTCTACCAAGTGTGCGTGCTCAGCTCACTTCTCTACAGCAGCGAAACATGGGCCACCTATGCAGGACACGAGAGGAAACTCAACAGCTTCCACCTGAGATGTCTGCGGCGCATTCTGCACATCCAGTGGCAGGACAAAGTACCCAACACAGAGGTTCTAGAACGCGCCAACATGAACAGCATGTACTCCATACTCAGCGAGAGGCGCCTTCGCTGGCTCGGCCATGTCAAGAGAATGGACCCAGGTCGCATTCCCAAGGACCTGTTATATGGGGAGTTAGCAGAAGGTGCACGACCAACTGGACGACCACATCTGCGCTACAAAGATGTTTGCAAGAAGGATATGAAGACAGCAAACATCAATGTCAACGACTGGGAGAGCTGTGCAAACAACCGTTCCAGCTGGCGTCTAGCTGTCAGGCAGGGAGTTCAAAACGCAGAGGAAAAGACAAGAATAAAGCAAGCTGAAAAGAGAGCTAAAAAGAAGGATAAGCAAAAGCGTACTTTGGAGCTATGCCATCGTCTCTCGTAGACGGACGGATGCCAAGAAAAAAAGATGTCTTACTATCCAAATAACGGCCTTGTATAAGCGTGTTCTGATGTCGTTGACATCGGAATGAGTAATGAAAATTTCAGGAACATCTCACACATTTGGCAGCCTATATCAACATTTTTCCACTAATTTATGTGTAATTAATATACTTACTGTGCTGTCTTTATCCTGGTGGAATGAAAATATGACACTAGCAAATTGATGCATTTTCACGTTCCGTTGACATACATTTGAATTTGTTGCAATGCGACGGTAGTCGAAGTATGCCGAAGTAAGTTCAAGTAGGTTGATATTTGGGATATGTTTCTTGAACGAAACGAACCATTGCTTACAGTTCTAATAGGCATAATATATTTTTATTCGTTTCGTTAAAAAATAATGTTTCAACTTTATCCGATTTCAGCATTCTCGGCTTTCATCGCTTTCCAGCCAACTGAAAAGTAGGCCAAAGAAACTTGAAAACGGGTCCATTTCGTTTGTGAGAATTTGAATTTATTAGAGAAAAGGCATCATAGTAAGTAAAGTCTGACTAAAACATTATAACTTTACTTTGTAGAAAAGCATCATTATTTTAGTTGTCAGTTGTGTGAAATATTCCTGAAAATTTTACTTTCGTAACGATGTTAGTCGACATCAAAACACACTACACTGCGCCTTTAGTTAGGCTGTAAGACCCTGACGCCCACAACATAAATATCAGCGTCGGGTCTTACAGGTAGGACTAGAATGTTTACATGTTAGGACAGACTAGCTAACAAAAGGTTATGCCAAAACTTCATTTCATTAAAATACATATGATCTTTCCTCTGAGTATACGCGAGATACAGTGACAAAACGGCATTCATTTTCAACTTTAAATAGACCATATAATTTGTACATTGCACCATATTTGTACAGTGTTACAAGATGGACTTTCTCGATTTTATTTATTTCGTCATGCCTGATACCTTTATGCAAGAGTTGTGCAATTTAAGCCACACACACACCCAAACCAATAAAAAAAATATTATAAACTGTTTAAATCTCTCTAGTAATTTTGTTGCTATTTCAAATTTATGGCCAGTAAAGGTGTGAATGAAACAGCTCCGGTGGCCGGTAAGTTCACCTTGGCAGCCATGCTTGGGCAATGCATAAAGGGAAACCACTCTTACTGACTGTGAACACTCGTAGACCTACTCTCCGACATGGTTGCTACATTATGTTTGGATTTTAAAAAAATAAAAAAATAAAAAATAAATAAAGAAAGAACTTATAACTAGTTCAGATAGATTTTGCAGTATAAGTGGGTTAGCAGAACATAACAAAAGAAAAATATGATAAAGAAATCTGTGACAATGGAACAATATCATTTCAAAAGAAATAAGAACAAACAAGGAGTCAAGTTGAATTATAGTTATTAATTATTGTCTTGGATGAAAGGTGACAGGAAATAATGAAACAGCTGGTTTTCCTTTGGATCCTTATTCTTGCCTAATTTGTTCATTCTTTATTTTTGTGGGAGTGGGGAAGAGGCAGATATTCGTATAAATATGGCTTATTAAAGGGGAAACAAGTTTTAGATTCTAATGAAG
The DNA here is from genome assembly GCA_028554795.2 of Sinohyriopsis cumingii. Classification (NCBI taxonomy): domain Eukaryota; kingdom Metazoa; phylum Mollusca; class Bivalvia; order Unionida; family Unionidae; genus Sinohyriopsis; species Sinohyriopsis cumingii. The sequence continues at coordinate 104,705,381 of CM068837.1, read as the reverse complement.
TTCAAAACTCTACCTGTGCTTTGAGTGGTCTCTGTTATTCTCAGTACCAGATTACCAAATAGGCAGAGTAGGCACCGGGTAGGGGCCCCGCGACAATGGATCAAAACGATACAGTTAAAACGTATTAAGAGATAATTTGCGAGGGGATGGGTCAAGATTTCGACTGCCTAAGGGCCTCCACAGGCCTTAATCCGGCATTGGCTATTTCAATATTTACCGGTACTGAACAAGAAAAGTGAAAAACCGGAAACAATCTTGCGGTATCTGCTTTGCATCTTACTCTAAAAAAATAAAATAAACAAAAATATAACAAAATTAAAAATTGCCACAGTTAACAGAATGTGACACTTTTTGTGACATTTGAGTGCTGTTGTCCCTTCTGGATAAACCCTTGCATTATGCTAGTAGACATGTAATTTTCAAAGTGCCATGGTGAAGGCATGTAAGTGTTTTATTTTAAAGTAAGTCTCAGACTAATTTTGTTTTATTTGAAGAAAAAAATGGATGCAAAAAATATATATTTGCACTGTGTGATTTACGCAAAAAGGCCGAGTAACTTCGCTACTAAACGTACACAATACACACACAAGGAAGGAAGCATGTAAAAGTTGTTGTTGTTGTTGTTGTAGGGTTTAAAGCCATTTTCCAGCACATGGCGGCCAGTATTAATGGTGGAGGAAGAACCCGGGAAATCCCCAGAAAGAACCACCGACGCTCGAGAAGCTACTGACAAGCTTTCTCACATACCCACATGGGCCGAATCCGAGACTCGAACCCACGCAGACAGATGTGAGATGGCAGTGATCTGTAACGGGGAGCGCTTTAGACCACTAGGCCACTCGGGGCCTCCCATGTAAAAGTAAACAGCATGCAGTTTCATTGAACGACTAAGGCACATAGCCGCGTGAAACGGTCACAATGTGTACAAAAAATTCGGAATACAAAGTGTGTTGCTGTTGTTGTGGGGTTTAATGCCATTTTTCAGCACGCGAAAAGCTATGCATGGCGGCCACTATTAATGGTGGAGGAAGAATCTGGGAAAACCCCGGGAAGAACCACCGACCCACGAGAAGCTACTGGCAAGCTTTCTCGCATACCCACATTGGCCGAATCCTAGACTCTAACCCACGCAGACAGAGGTGAGATGGCAGTGATCCGTAAGTGTGACCCGTTTGACAGGATTGGATATTTAGCATTAGCACGTGTATAAAAATTTGTCAGGGGAAGCCCATACCTAGATTTCCCTCAATGGGTTAAGAACAAATATGTTATATAAAATAAAGACAGCAAGTGTTTCTTGTATTCTCTGGAATCTGTTTTTTATTTATTAAAAAAAATACCTAGTGATCATGTAAATAGAATTAGGTAAAGAAAAATGTTAAGATGCAATGTGCTAATTTTGAGGAGTTTTGGGGATGTCTGTATGAAACATTACAAACTAGACCCTGTTCGCTATTAAAATGCACCCGGATTAGCAGATACCGGGTGAGGAATTAAAACGTTGATGGCATGTTTTCGATGACTGAGAGAGGAATACAATGTGGAAGTAGCGTAATACCACATATATGCGCCGAAGCAAATTGCAAATAATGGCTGCACGAAGATGTTCATGAGAAAAAAAAAATTATAGTGATGTCCATGATGCGGAACGGCGAAGTCTTTGCATAGGGCAACAGCGCCGAGAAGTTCGGAATTAAAGATTTAAGTCAAGGTCATTTCTTATATACTAATGCTAATAATTTCTCTGTATAAGTTATTAGCCAATACAAAATTTTCGATGGGCAACTGATCGACAATTTAGATTCATGGAAGGAAAGAAAACCCATAACGAAGGTTCATTAGAGCATTTTCATTTTAGAAGCAAATTTGGATATTCCAATACCCTTGCATGACTATATCAATGGCTGCTCATTAGTACCAAAGAAACTAATTCCAGATAAAAATTATTCATATCTCCTGAAAGAGAAAGTAATCGATGGTTAACACGGTACAAGACCAACCATCAGGATTGTCACGCACATTGAAAAACGATCAGAAATACATTATTCACTATCGAAATGTACAGTTTGAGGTACACTTATATTTATAAATTGAAACGATATTCGATGTTGTCCTGTGACTCAAATCTTTCATTTAACCAAATACAACCTTACGTTTGAGACAAAAGACAAGAAATAATTTAAAGAAACAGCTGTTTTAACCAATGAATAACATTATATTTGTATAGAGATTGAGAATTTGAGGAATGAACGGCAACAAAAAAGGACATGTATAGGGATGATACATTTTTTTAAATGCAGGAAGATTTATTAGAACAATTATTGGCTGTAAATTAGTGTAAGTCTGAAAAAAATGAAACAATTAACAGAACCAATTTAGGGCGGATTTCAGTATTAGAGTTTCTGTTACTACGACCATTTGAGACTGTTAATGAATGATGCTGAATCCCTGAGCAGTAGTGTTAAGACAGAACACATTTACAATGAAAAATATATATCACCAAGCTATATGGCACTAATGACTCTTTCAAGTACAACTAATTTGGTTTGTCACAAATAATATGAATAAGGAAGTTCCTGGACTTTTCAAGGATCAGTTGAATCTATTCCAGTTTGGGGGTCTTGTGGGTGTATTCACACGAGCCTGATCAATATGAAACGACAGCTCTATTGTGTCAGCTATTTAATTATATAGTTTCTTTGGGGTGGGGGGTTGCAGTACCATTTTGCCTTTTTAATGAAAATCTCCAGGTTGACTAAACATAAAAATTAAAGCTGTCTTTGTTGGATGAGGACAGAAAAGCAAGCTCTGGAATTTTGTAAGTTTACAAGACCGATCAACATTGTACTATCGCTACTTAACTGTTAAGACCATGTATTGAATGGCAAAACATCTTTTCAAGAGTATGGTGTTTGCTATGAATACAAGTGTAGACAAGGGATATTGATTTTGTAGGAAAGACTGGGCTATTTGACACAGTAGCTAAGGTTCTATATGTATGGCATTTTAAGAGAATTTAAGTCAGTACACAAGGTCCACGAAAAGTTTTCACTGAAACGACATGGTTTTAGTACACGATCTCAAACAGTGGACGAAAACCGCTACATAGTTTTAATGATCTGTAAAAGCGAAAGATAGGATCAGGTGGCAGGGTCCAGTTCCGTAACTTGGCCCCTGGCAAATTTCTTAACTGAAGGCTATGGTGTGACTTTTTGTTAGGTATTATTGTTCACTATTTAAAGATATGGATATATTTGTGAACTAGGTGTCTCGGGCTTGTGTTGTTCTTCAAATTGATGTCAGGCATGTACAGCTTCCATAGCTACTCTGCAGTTTGTTGATAGTGAAATACCAATAGCCGACTAGGAAGAAGAGCTAGCCTCCCATAACAGTAAACACGTGGGTTTGGGGCAAGTAGAATATCTCAAAAACGGCTCGGATGACAATTATTTTCAATTGCATCAGCCTGTTTAGTACACTGTTTTGCAGGATTGTCATCTAGGAAAAGGGTTTGTGTTTGCACTGTACCACATGGTGTCAAAAATTACCTTTGGACATGAAAATTGCCGGTAGAAATTTGGGGCTGGGTGCATACACGTTTTTTGCTATGAACTGCCATTGACTTCCCTCGTGATTCGCTCCGGGACAAAACAAATGGCTCAGCTTTTAAAGGGAACTTGTAGAGCTATGTAATTTTGATAGCATCTACGGACAGGACAACGCTACAATTTCAAATCAAAAGGCCAGGCAATTAATATACAATCAACAATTATTCATGTTGTGATGTTTTAGCTATTACAAATGAAGACAAAAGACAAAACAAACGGCTGACAGCTCTCACCCACTATTCCTGCAGCCGTGTGATTCTCGCATCACTGGAGTATACACTGGTAATGCAGGGAATTCTCCCACGAAAATACTCTCTGCTAGCTTTTTGAAGAGAAAAGACGTGAGAGTGAAATAGAAGCATGACATCAAATTATTGTAATAAATTTGGAGTATGCGCATTAGCAGCAGAGAGGGTGAACAGACCATAAAATTCCGACAAAACAAATAAAACAAACAAATAAAATCATCTCGTAGAAAGGTCAAGATTTTTACAAATGAACTTTTCCTTGAGATGTTTTATTTCTGTAATGACCGATTGTACTAATAAAACCTCAGTTCGAAATAGTAGCTGAAAAAATAAAGTACTCTACGTGTTTATTTATTTTTGTTTATTTTTTTGACGACCAACGTTGGTAGGTACCCTCTCTGCTGCTATTAATTTACCACCATACCAAGTTTGATGAATATTTTTCAACGCGTTCTCGCTGTCGTTTTTCCTCATCTGTTTCATCCTTATTTGTTTTATCTTTATTTGTTCTATGTTTCAAGTAATATTCAAGTTCTGATGGTGGTTTTTCTATTTTTGGATTTATGTTCTTTCTGTGTTTATAATATATCATCAAATTTCGATATCGATCTCCACCGCAATTTTTGCAAATCTGATACAATCCTCTAACGCCTTTGTTTTCAACACAACTTCGTGGACCAGCATGAAGGTTTTTCTTTATAAGATAATTATGTTTCTTGCAATATTCTCCACGGCATTTTTTATTACATTTGTTAGTGGTTCATTGATGTAACCACGCACAGTTGTTCATTATCTGTTTAATTTAATTTTATCATCACCCCTGTTACCCAAATATTTTATCAAGACCCACACGATATCTTGTTCTTGGATCATGTAAATTTATTGTTATAAATCCATGTGGGGTAGCTTGCGCTCGTGAGAAGAATTTTTGAATTTAATTATATCCATGTCACCGCTGCACCAAGTTTGATGAATATTTCTAAGTGTGTGTGTGTCTACGCCATTAAACACAACTAAAATGTTGCAGTTGTCTCTGATCACCTTCGGAATTTGTGTATATCGTTGAGTAACATAGATCACGTCTGTATTTTTATGTCTACCTCGGGAAAATATTCTGGCTGGATTTGATTGTTTATCTAGCATCACATCGTCGTATACAACTAAATTATTAATAAATCCGTCTATGGAATCTACGGATGGTGCTTCATTAATATCGGTTATAAACTCTATAACATCATTACCTTCATCCAGTAATCGTGCGTTTTCATTGAAATCTTTAAGTACATCATAACATCGCTGATCATCAGCGGATGGTGCTACTAAATACAATTTATCCCATTTCAACCATCTCATTATCAGATTAAGTAATAATTGCGTCTTACCCGATCCAGATGGTCCTATGATAATCATTCTGATGGAATTTGGTAACGCAGGGTGGTGTTTAACTGGCTCTCGTTTTCTTGTTGCTGAGAAATCAATTATATCCATATATGTTATAACAGGAATCTATATTGTTTACGCTGTAAAGTTAAAACTCCAACCACTGATTTAGCTACGGTTATAACAAAAAATAAAAAAATAGCGTACGGTGGAAAATGTTCTGTATGCGGTAGAAAGAAATTTTCGTTTTTACCTAATAAGCGCGGTGGTGATATTGCTAATTTGATGTCAAAGTTTCCAGGTGCTCCATGGGCTAAATACAGTGGAGAAAAACATCTACCGGGATATAATTATTGCGGTCCTGGTACTCGACTCGATATCAGGCTCGATAATCAAGATCAACCAAAACCAGGCGAGGAACCAATAAATGCTATTGATCGAGCTTGTCATGTTCATGATGTAGCTTATAAGAGTAAAAATCTACAAGACAGGCATATTGCAGATGTGAAATTAATTCATGCATTAAATTCTATAAAAAATAAAAATATTAGAGAATCATTAGCTAATTGGTTAGTAAGATCCTCGATGAAAGGTAAATTAGCGCTTGGGGCTGGTAATTAATAATGGAATTAATTTATTATTCACCAAGAGGATACTGGAGAGGCAAAGCAGCAATTGGTAAACTCGCTGATGCAGCAGTGGTTAAACATTCTACTGCTAAAGCGTGGTTATCCAAACAAGCAATATGGCAAATTTATCTACCACGTCCTAAACGAATTCAGTACGCGTATTTCGTTGTCAGTGTTCCTAATGAAGTTCATCAAGCTGATATTCTGTTTTTACCGCATGATACTGTGCGTAGAAAAACGTACAAATACGCGTTAACCGTAGTTGATGTTGCAAGTAGATATAAAGAAGCAGAGCCGCTATCAGCAAAAACATCATCTGAAGTAGCCGATGCGTTTGAACGAATTTATCAACGAGGACTCGGACCACAAGGTGGTCTGCGATGGCCACAGCTACTACAGGTTGATCCTGGTAAGGAATTTCTTGGTCCAGTATCATCGCTGATGAAACGACATAATACCAAAATACGACGAGGTCATACTGCAATTCACCGTGATCAAGCAATTGTTGAGCGATTTAATCGAACACTTGCTGAGCGGTTATTTGGATATCAATACGCGAGGGAATTTATTCAGGATAAAAGATCTCGCGAATGGGTTGCAAGATTACCAAGCGTGATAGCTGCATTAAATAATGAGATCACACGAACAACCAACATGAAACCCATTAATGCAATTACAAAAAAAAAATATACCAACACAACGAAAAGATGTTAAAAAACAAAAAATATTAGGTGATGTCACAGTCAGATATTTATATGAGCCTGGTGAACTTGAAGGTGGTAAACGAAGAGCAACTGATCCTATTTGGAGTGTTACCACACACAAAATATCCACCGTGACAAGATCCTCAGGTAGACCTGCAATCTACAGATTAGATTCGGCCGCTCCTCAGCTTGGATTTACACGTGAACAACTACAAATAATTCCCGCGGATACACAACTACCACCAAAATCACTTCAGTGATTTCGATCACTTAACTAGCACCCAAGGCGCTAGCGCCTCTACGTCGATTACACTCAAGACAGGTTAACATGGTATTTTCTCGTGTATGACCGCGACTATTATCTTTTCTATCTACGGTAAATTGTCTTGAATCATTACTCGAATATCGCCATAACATTATACAATTACAACTGGCGCAATGATTATTCTGCTGCTGTTTTAACTCAATAATAAATTCAACATCAAGATCAAAGTCACGTTTATTTTTTTTATCAGATTGTTTGTATCCGATTAATTTTTTTCTTGTTATATCATCATCGATGATGTTAAATTTATCAACGATTTCAGGAATTATAATTCTACGTAATTGAGATATATTTCTGACCCTCGATACCGCTAAATAAACTAAATTTGACCACTCGATGTGATCGTCTACAATCCAGACTCGTGTATCAGAAATAGTTAATCCCTGAGACGAGTGGATTGTCATAGCGTATCCCAACACCCATGGAGATCTGTCAGCGTGTATTGCATCTTCGACACACTGATATCAACGGCGACAATATCATTTAATACGAGATTCTGTTTCCTTGACTCTGTCAAGGGTCCTGGAATATCAACATTAATATTCTGTTTTCGTGTATCTGATGGTCTATAACACAACGGTACGGGTAATTCTGAGTATTTTTCTTTATGTAGTTGAAATAACTGTTGTTGTAAAGCGTCTCTGATTATTTTTCTACTTGCTACGATCAAATCGGTGGGTCTCCATAATTTCAAAAAATCACTCATTGAGGTCTCTGAGATCACTCCACGTATTATTTCACACTGAATTTTGTTTGATTGTAATCTGATTAATTTTTTAAATTCCTTCAAATTTGCATCAAGAGCTCTATGATCATCATCTATTTCTTCGTAATAATCAACGAAATTTTTTAACCAATCATGTGGAGATGGTCCAACAAAAGGCGGCGGTTGACCATGATCGCCACACATTATTATAGCGGTATTTTTTGTCAACAACCAATCAAGAAACTTTTTTAATGTATCCAATGAGACCGTGCATATCTCATCCCAAATAATTATTTTAGGTATATATTTTTCTCCCATCCGTTCAGGAGTCCATGTATCTCCGCGCCACCGAAAGAAACTATGATACGTACACGATTGTACTTGCCGCTGTTTCATCTCACGTGCAAGTCTATGTGTGGATGTCAGCACGATTATATCTGAATTTCTAAAAACATTAATCGTTCGAGTTGTTTTGCCGCATCCACCAGGTCCATTTAGATATACTGTCTTATATCTGGTTATTGGATCACTCAACGATGGTGCTTTCGACATTTCTGATATTTTATTACCCTTACGATAAAAATCTCTCATTGGAACATCTGCTGATTCTGCATAATTGTGTAATAGTTCCTTTTTTATTCTCCACGAACCCCATCGTTCATCATTACTTGTAAATTTCATAACAAGTTCTAAATATTTACTTGAAATATAAAACGAATCTGTTACGACTCTGACTGCGGTCTCAGGAAATCTATTAATCGTCGATAATAAATTTATAGAAACATAAGCCAACATGGAAGATCTTAGATGAGTATATTGTGGGGATACGTCATTTATGTAACTAACGATCGTACCCAATTTTGTTCCGTCGGATAAATAAACACTTTCTCGATTTACAAATATATTTTTCGCTGTTGTATCAGCGATTATAAAATCGTACTCGGCATCATCTAAAATTAATCGTGCGTGATGTCTTTTATAATCATATGCACCACCTTGAGTAAATTTACCTATAATTTTTCTACCGAGATCTTTTGCGGTTTTGAGTTTATTAGGAATATCATCTTCGGAAACATCAGGATATTTTTCCTTAAACTCGCTAATAACTTCAGAATCTGACATGGGCAACCAAACTTTGGTCTGTGCATGATATGATATAATTGCCTCACTGACCACCAACGATGTCAGTATCATACAATCTAGCATATATCGCAACAAAACTATAGGTGCCCAACGTTTTTCACAAAAATGTCTACCAAACCAAACATAACAAATCTTGTGAAGATTTTCGTTAAACTCGAATGATTCAATACAGGCGAATCCAGTCAGATCAAAATCAGGTAATGGTCCATTAATTGCCACTCGCGTCATCTCGTTTGTTGGGTGACCAAATCTTTCAAAGTACACAGAACAATCTCCGTATCCCAGAAAACTTCCTGGATAACATGCAACCATATCAACCGAAATAACATCATTGTAATTATATTTGGTATTCCATAATCCGCCATGTCCATATTCGACGCAACTTGCGCGTACGTCCTCGAGTAAATCAAATCGTGTTGGTTTCCAGGAATTTCTTTCTCTGGCGAAATGAGCCGCAACAGATGGAACGGTAAAACAATTAGTTAGTAATTTTTCAGTATTTTCCGCGTGCTTGCACTCTAAAAACGTCGCGAGATCTTTCATCTCGTCATGGAGGGATTCTGTTCGATATATTTCACCGTTTGGTTTGACAAACTGATCAAATTCACCTTCTTCATTACTTTTAAATAACCATACCGATACAGGATCGGTTTTACTTATTTCTTTAATAAAATCAAACATACCTCCCCCAGAATTATCTGTGGGGTAAAATCTAACAGTTCGATCACGTGGAAATATTGTTACTGCGTTAGTCCATGCGTGCGCGTTATGATCGATAATATTTATTGGAGCTCCCTTCGATTTATATTTTGATTGGTACAGTACTTCTCCCGTTATTGTCGCTACGGTTATTGGAAATTTTAATATTTTTCCTAACTCAGCAACATCTTTTATTGTAGCACCGGTATCCTTAACTGAATCAGCCCACGAGTTTATTTTTTCACGCCTTAAATCAGTTAATCCATTTCCACGCATCGCGTTTGTAAAGTGTTCTATTACTCGTTCGGCTACACAATTTAACCTTGAAAATTTCATCGGCGCTAGTTTATCAACGTTGGGTTTTTTATTTATCTCATAGATTCCATAAATAACCGCTGTTACAGGATATGCTCGCTCATAATACGGTTTGTCAGTACCCGTCAGCAGACCCGGTCTGGAATTTTTACTTAATATGACAGTTTTATTATTGCCAAGGACAGGATCATATTTGTCACGGATAATCCAACTACCTGTTTCTGTTAATACAATAAATTTTACTCTGAAGAAATATTTTTGATTGCCCTCGTATTCAGCGATGTAGTTAATAATAGTTGCCGCTCGCTTGTCGTTCATTGTGGCGTCCGTGACTTTGTCAGCTTTCTTGACTCCGTCAAGGCGTATGATCTTGAACGTTGACCATGTATGAGATGCACCATCCGTGTAAAATTCTTTCTTGGCGTCGTGAATTTTCGAGATCAAACTTTTATTTTTCGGATCAACCAAATCTCGCACTGGCAAGTCAGAAGATAATCTGTCAAGGTTGAATTTATATTTAACAGGCCTAGTTTGGGATAATCTCTCAAACTCGTTCATATAATTAAAACAAATATTTAAAATAAAAAATATTATATATACAATGTCTCAATGCAGATGGTTGATGATCGGCTCAGTAAATCGATGCAACAAATCCTGCAGAAAGGAATTTTGTTGGATGCACTCACAAAACATACGACGAGGAAGTCTAGGGCCAATACCATGTCTGCGGTGTGGTATTGGAGTGCGAGGAAAAACAGAATTATGTGGAAAGTGCGGCGAAAAACGGTTCAGAGAACTTAAAAGATATTATGACAAAAAAAAATAATAGCGGTGAAAACGCTATAAAATCCGTGGAGGATTATATATCAAGATTTCAGACAAACAATGATTTAAACAAATAATATTATTATAATGGAGCAAAATAAATTTGTCCCACATCCTGTCATAACAAACTATGAATCAAATATTAATGGTATCATCAGACACTGCAAGTTGAAGAGACAAGTTGGTTGTATTAATAATCATGGTTATCTAAGGTTCACATGCGGGGGGGGGGAAGAAAAATTATTTCTGTCATCGTTTCATCTACGAATGTTTCTTCGGAGTGATCAAAGACGGTCTTGTTATTGATCATATTGACGGGGATCCTCAAAATAACTCCCTACACAACCTTCGAGTTGTCACACGAAGCGTGAACTCTGCATGTGGTAATACAGTAAGATGTAAGACAATCGGAAAGAGGGCGGTAATTTCCACAAACACAGAAACTGGCGAAAAAATTATATTTCAGTCTATGCGTGCTGCTGCTAAATATTTTGATATTGACCCGCGTGTGGTAAAATACGTCGCAGAAAATATAACCAGATCTACTTTCTCGAAAAAATATAAACAGAAAATTACCTTTCAGTATCAATAATTATCATCACCACATTGAATTATATCATTATTTGAGGGGGCCCAGTACTGTCTGATTGTATACTACTGAATTTTTGATTATATAAAAGGGAGATTACTTTGTAATATATAGTTTTCTTCGTAGATTTTTGATTTTTTATGATCGTAATTAGTCAGTTTAACTAATTACATCGTAATTAATTACTCGTAGAAGTATTATTTATGGTTTTTAAATATTTCCCATCATACAACATTACGAGAAATCATGATAATGTTATTGATCCGCAAGGAAGCTGTAATACAGGTACAGAACAGAAACCGTTGTCATGGTAATCGATCTGCAGGTGTGTTCATGCCACTGTTATTATTGATTCGCAGTCTGCTTAGGAAAAACGCTGTTTATATTCAGAAACTGTTGTTATAAATACAGAAACTGTTATTATTCAGAAACCGCTGTTTTATATTCAGAAACTGTTGTTATAAATACAGAAACTGTTATTATTCAGAAACCGCTGTTTTAGTGTAAATATTGGTTCCTTGGCTATATATTAACTTCCGAAACATATGTTCGTAACAAGGTTTGATAGCTCAATCAGTATGGTATTGGACTGTGATGCTCGCGGTCCAGGATCGAATCCCCATGGCTGACAATTTTTCGGTGGTGTGCGCATAATTGCGATTTTTATAATAATGGGGGAACCGCAAAACCCCCCGCTCAGCAAAATTTAACCACAATATTGACTTGTGGTTGATACATATTTTCGTATCACCCACTGGATTAATTATTGTGGGTGGGATTTTTGCTGAGCGTATATGTTTGTACTGTCCTTAGTTAAGTTATATGTTTGTGCCGTCCAATGCATAATCTGAGCTCGCTAATACACTCGATAGGGGCTCTTCATTCATAATCTGAGCTCGCTAATACACTCGATAGGGGCTCTTCATTCATTGTATATAATCATTTCATTGTATATATCCATTTCATTGTATATATCCATTTCCTTAGTTATATGTTATGTGTATATCCTCTAAACTTGGTAGATTGCGGTGGCAAGCTACGAGTTTAATGAGGATTGTGCCGTCCTTAGTTAAGTTATATGTTATGTGTATATCCTCTAAACTTGGTAGATTGCGGTGGCAAGCTACGAGTTTAATGAGGATTGTGCCGTCCTCCCTCTTGGGCCTTCTAGACCGTTGTTTGGCGGGTTAGGGGCTCTCGTAGAGGGAATATTTGCCTAATGAACTTGGTAGATTGCAGTGGCAAGCTACGAGTTCTTGGTTGTGCTGTCCTTGAAACATCCCGACGAACTCGCTAAACACTCGATAGGGGTTCTAGGGATATTTTTTTATTTTAAAGATTTATATATTATATAATGAACCATGAAAATATCAATGATGTAATTGTTGCTATTAAAAAATTGAAAAAAGATGGAATTAATATATCCGATGAACTTAATCCTGAAAAAATAGTTTCTGACTTTGAGATTTTACAAGAACGTAAAACCCAGGGGACACACACACTATCATCTGAATACAAGCTCATGAAGCGGATTCAGGCGGCAATGTTTCAGTCGCTAGCTACCGTAGAAGATGATCATGTGAAGGAGTTCGTTCCTCTCTCTGCCGCCGTAGAAAGAATTAAATCGTTATTATCCCACGAGTATGAGGCAAAGAAAACGATTAGTACTCGTATAAGACAATTAAGAAAAATTATGTCAGAGAGTAACTTCGTTACTGGTGAAACGATCCAGAGTAACTTTGTTACTGGTGATAATGAAAGTTTTGGTAACTGGGGTCCCTGTCACGTGTAGTGTAAAATGATCAAATTTTCAGAAAAAAAAAAATATTTTTTTTGCAAGGCCGATTAATTTGTACCAAACACAAATTTGTGCCAGTAATAATAAAATATTTTTTTATTTATTTTTTTTAAGTTGATCGAATTTGAGTCTGATCTCTGTTACAAATGTTCTTCTAACTGTTAAGAAATCCTCGTGTGTAAAAACCCTCCATTACATAAAGATCTACGATTTCACATACAGATTTATCACAAGTTCTTCTCCACGTATGTCAATTAAGCGATTAAGGTGGTCTGTGAGTTTAAAATTGATTCGTGTTAACATATTATTGTGACACCGCAAATACACAGGATTAGTTGGTTCTTGCACGATTAAACTTCCAGGGGGAACTTGTGGTGTGAACGTGTACAGGATGTATCCTTGTTGAGCTTGATTTGATCTTCCGAGATCTATTTGATAGCTGCCATCGATTACGTCACAAACCAGATTGACCGCGACCGTCGGTGTTATATTAACGATTCCCGGAGATACGTGTCTTCCGCCGCCATGTGGATCATTATCATATCTAAGAACGGTTGCTGGTGGAATTAATTTTCTCCATGCATCGAGTATTTTAGGAAAAAACTCATCAATGACATCATTGACAGATTTTCTTAACTCAATTACACTATACCCGGGAAATTTAAAATTTGGTACATCTGCTTCTGTTAATTTATACTTTTCTAACCATTTATCTGCACCAACTTGTTTAAATGATTCTAAACTAACCATCGCTTGAACTATTCGGTTATTAAAATATTCCATATCTGATATAAGCTGATTTAATATTTCCACACGCGTGATGATTTTTTCACGTGATGACGCTGATATGTCAAACATATGTTCGTTAAAATATTGATTTAGTTGATCTAGTTGTTTTTTACATTCTTGATTGATTTCCTGAAAATATTCAATAATATCACTTCGATGAAGACCAAAAGTATTAATTGTTTCCTCGGGATTTCTAAAAGTCCATGCCTCCACACTACCGAGAAAGATAAAACTGCTAAACATTGATTTATTTTTTAAAATACGTAGTTTTTCCCCGTATGATGGATTAATTTCATGATATGATTGCCTATCCGTGACATAATCAGACTTTTTCGGTTCTGGTGGTATCGGTGTTATCGGTGGTGATATCTCGGGCCATCCTAGTACGGATCTTATCGTGGACTGATAAATATCAACGGCATAATCAGGCAAGTTTATTTCAATCGTCGAGGATAGGGTGGGTTCATGAACATTAATTGATATTTTTGCTTCTTTTCCTGTTATTGATTTTATTCTACGTTGAAATTCCTCACTGATCTCTTCAATCTCGTAACTGCCAGTTGGTATTCCAACAACAACCCAGTCAGGTGTTCCATCGAGTTTGTTGTTGTTAGCAAATACAAGCGAATTATTTGCTGGTGTACCATTAAATGATTTTGATCTGATATTTGGCCAGCTGTAATATACTCGTAATTGCGCTAGTGCTATTTCTTTTACTGGAATTGCAGTAGGAAAATTAACACTAAATTCAGGATTGATTGAACTTACCGAGATCATCGTTATCTTTGGCGGAGTTGTGTTGGTCACGATCTGCTGGAGTAATTCTGTCATTATTGATGCTTGTATCTTTAATACCGATACCTTCGTCGTATATTTTGGTTATCATTGAAAATTCGAAATCAGATATAATTCCATCACTGAGACTCGCTGATAACAACGAGGATAATTTCGAGTATGCTACTGTCGCTGTATGTAATTTTATTGTGTAATCGGATAATTTTTCGTTCGTGCAAGTACATATTTTTTTTGCGATGATATTAAGCACACCTGCAATAGTTGTTGCTGCTGAAATACAAATAGTTACAGCTACTGGTGCCATCGTTGTCAACGCTGATAATATGACACCGGTTTCAGCAACAACAGCGGATACTGAATAAACAATCACGTCGACGATAACCAATCGTCGTCGATATTTTTTTACTTTTACTGTATATTGATCGACTTGATCTTTTAGCTCCGCCTGCCATTCACGTGCTTGATTGTACCTGTATTGTGCACCGTCCATATATATTTTTATGCAGTAACCAATTGAGGTGTTTCAGCTACAAATTCCAAACACCACCAGAAGGATGTTGCGGTTAATTTCTTATCAGCTGCTTCCAGAATAAATATTTCTTCGTTTGCGCTATTTAATACAACAGATACAACCCCGGAAAACCTGTCGGTGGAATGACGCCATGGAAACCTTGTAAATATTTCAAATTTTGCAGCACTAAACACAGACAGCCTGTACACGCCAGTGACTGTTGCGGTATATTTGATAGTATTATTTTGCTGCGACCATGTTGCAAATCCCGATGATACCGTGCATACGATGTTTGTGATATGCCCGGGAGTTATTCCAGCTGAAATTTTAATCAAATTGGTTTTATTGATAATCTCAGGAATTCCCGCTATGATGTCTAGCTGTGTTTGTTTGATCGTGTCTAGGTTAGTTTTGATATCAACGAGTTTCATGTCAATGGCGTGTGGAGTACCGAAGAATTTATTTACGGCATCATCGGTTTTTTGAAAATTTCTTCGAAGTCTTATAAAACCGGTTACGTGAACATCATATTCGGCCCGCAGCGTGGATAGTTTTCCATCCAAGTTGTCAACGTATTTTTTTGTTGCTGCGTCTTCGTCAGATGTTGGATCTTTTAAAACTACTATTTTATTTCCGTTCATGCTGAGTTCACCTGTCATTGTGTCACCGGTGTTTTTTACGCGATTAGCAACACTTTTTGCAATTTCATCTCTGATGGTTTTAAGTGACATACTTGAATCTCTGATTTTGCCGCTATCAGTAAACACGGGAATATTATCCGGAACTGTACCGAGTACTCGCCGGACTATATCATTCCATTTGATATTGCTGGTTTTTAGTTCACCATATCGATCTTGAAAAATAACAACTTCATCTGGGTCAACTTCAGCCAGGTTCATGATATCAGCAAGGTCATCTTTAGTCGCATACTTTGACAGATCAACGTCGCCGGGCTTTTTCTTAACGCGTGAAGATCTTCTTCCGTAAATATCAACCATTATATAAGATCCTTCGGATCTAAGATCTGTTTAAAACGCTTTACGCGCAACAAATCGGTTGCTTGTATAATCGTGCACGACTTTATGTGGCGGCCTGGATGATTTTGATATAGCGTCGAGTACATTAATTACTTCACGGCCGCATATTGGCGGATCTGTCATTGTTTGTGTGGGTAGCGTTGAATACCAAACTTTGGAACCTCTGGTTGTTGCGTGAAGTGGTGCGACATACTTGATAAATTCAACAGGTGGAGCTAACCCGTACGAATCAAAATAAATGATTCCACGTGGATCAACCGCGTATGATACCCAATGAGTACCGGGTCCGGAACGTTCGTCAAGATTAATAATACCTGTTTCGAGTTTGTTTGGTTGTTTCGGTAATTGATCTCGCATAAAAACACCTCTAAAGGCTTTTATTTTTAATTTTTTAGCGGCATTAAGTAAATCAAAATTTGATGCTGGAACGTCTAACGAAGTGATCCTGGAAGCCTTAGGCCTCTCCCCCAACGAGATCCTGGCAATCTTAAGCCGCGTCCCTTTTTTGTATCCTTGCCCTGTTGCTTTCTTTAGTGCCATTCCAGCAGCTGTTCCAACAGCACCTAACGCGGCTGCTTTTGCTACGGCTGGAGCAGCTGCAGCTATTAATGCCGGAATGGCCGCAAGAAGTGGAAATATACCACCGGTTTTAAACATGTCTTTGATGGCGCTCGGGGAGAGATGGAATTGAACTCCAGTTTTTGATTCTAGGGCTTTATTGAAATGTTTAATCTGATTATTTGTCAGCGATAATTTGTTTGGACCACCACTAATATGATCTCGTTTTAGTGATATTTTAGTTCCGCATTTGTTGGCGGTTTTTGATTGAAGCTTTTTTACCTGACCGGGGGTCAGAGTAACATTAACATGACTATACGACATTTTTTATATAAATAATATTTTTTCTGAATAACTAAAGATTTTCCACTGGTGCATCAACAACTCTCATTCGACCACTACCACCTTCAAGTAACATGGCTTTGTCGCTAAGTATGACCGCGATCGCTCTGTAATCAACACCACCGGTATTTAATGTTGCTTTGAGATGTATATCAACGACAGATTGTTTTGATAGATCAAGATGTTCTAATGAAAAATAATAAATCGGGTACAAGTTTTTAAAATCTAGTTGTGATATTTGCAACCCAGTATCTACATTTTGATCACGTCCCATAAATGACATCAAACGATGATATGCACGTCCTATATGATTTTGTGCATAATTTAGTTGTACGTTCTCTGTTGGTTCCTGTTGTCCGTTTATCCGTAAGGAAATATTTGTGAGACCTAGTTGGTCAAATATCATATGAGAGTGAGTTTGTGAGTTTAAACGATTAGTTTCCTGAAAAGCAATAAAAATATGTCGTGGTGCAGAAACACCCTGTTGTGATGCTATATGCCATGTAAACTGACCGTTAACGTTAGTTTGCATACTATCCGTGCTTGTTGTTAATCATGACAACAAGGATTTACCACCTGCATCCATGAAAGAAATCAGTTTTTGTTCTTCTGCGATCGTTGGAGTCATTAAAGGCATCCACAGTGAAAGTTTCGATAATACTACTTTACCAGCATCACCAGCGGGTCTCCACAGAGCATCATTATCATCGTTCTTTCTTACAAGAACAACCGTGTGTCTAGCTCCAAAAATAACCTTTTAAACATTCCTGCAAAATCCAAAAATATGCGATAGTGGAATTGTGCATGAAAAACCTCTATTGCCTCCTAGCAACATATTTCTACGTGCTGCAAATCCCAAATTGAAATTGTCATTAGAACCATGAACTACTGGCCACACAGGAGCATCAGCGGTATCGGCATCATTTCTTGGTCGTCTTATATTATACGGATTGCTTTCAGGGTGATTGGAGTTATCTTTCACAAACATCATTGTGGGACCTGCTGATCTTGTATAATCATCAGAATATCTTGCCAATCCTATTATTGTTGCAGCAACGTCGACATCATTCTGAATTGATTCAATATTTTTTCCATCAATCATATATGTGGCGCCACTAAATAATGCCATGATCCCGTTGTTGACAAAACCAATTTTTACTGGATCTAAGTAATTAGTATTATCCGTTTTCACAATTGTACCTTCTACCTCAAGAAAGGCATCAGCGGGTAAAAAGTATCTACTTGTGTCATGAACTTGTAGTTCAATTCTTCCACGTTGATCTGGTTGTTTTGCGTCATAGGAATAAAATTGATAATCACGTACCGATTCATCCTTAAGGACGGGTGCTTCCATGTCAAATGCTGTGTCGGATACGCGCTTGAACATTTTATTATAATTATTTTTCGTCTAACACGTTGATTACCGCTTTCGGGAAATTCCACTTCGGGAAGTTCCACTTCGGGAAGTTCCACTTCCGGATATCAAACTTGAGATATTATTTCCAGATTCACCGAGTCCTTGATCTACTAACGCTGCTAGTTTTTGATTTGCAGCTTGATTTATTATTTTACTAACATCTGCAGGCATCACCTCAGTACTTGGTAATTTTACTAGTGGTTGTTGTTTTCGTCGCAATAATCGTGCTAGTCTTTCTTTGATCGCCGAGAACGCCTTACCAGCAACATTGACAATTGCACCAGGAGCTTTATCACGAACAATATCAATAGCCTTCATCGATAATTGTTTTGCAACAGGTGCTACTTTTGGAGCTATCCTTGTAAATAATCCCTGAATAACATCACCAAGTCCATCTCCGTAAGTAGCTCTATAGATTGGTAATCGTGAGTTTACAGCCCTGACCTGTACAGGTTTGCGATGATTATTATGCATTATCATCTTATTTTTATTTACCATTTATCTAACAACTAGTCATCAGCAAGTTCATCGATAAGTTCTCGGTAAACGCCGATATCCATGATACCACCTTGAAATAGTCGCCGACAAATATCAGCTGCTTCATTAATTATTTCTGGTGAATTATTTCCAGCTCGTTTTCCTCCTATGAGAACTTCTAACCGTGACACGTCATTGATGATATTATCAGGACAAACAAAATTGTTTTCTTCTGATGTAGTCAGAAAACCACTTCCAACAGCGCTCGGAGGATCATCATCAGGATCTCTTTCTTTACCCAGTGAACGTAATTTCTCCTGTTGTTTAGTTTCTATACCTCTAAATATTTCTTCTTCTTGTTTCCATTTTTCTTCTGCTTTTCGCTTCATTTCCTTTGCCATCTGCCTCCTTTTCTCTCTAGATGGTTTCAACATCAATTGTTGTTGTTCTATTTGTTGTAAAGCTGAAGGAAGCTGATACTGGGGGAATTCTTCTTGTTCTGGTTGTTTCAGTCTCTCTCTATGAAGTCTTTTTACTTCTTCATTAAGTCTTTTGAACTCTGAACCTCTAGCTTGTTTTTTGTTGTAATATACGCGATATATCCATTTAATGAAATTATCATCACTTGTTTTTTCATGAAAGGGTTTTAAAATATTAGATTTATCAGATATATTATTTAATATCATCTCAGGTAATTTTTTTCTTTCAGTATTTCTAATAATATCAACAACTCCTTCGTTAAATCTTGCAATTAGTTTTAAGTTTTCTTCTGCTGATTTGGATTCAGATGCAAGTTTTTTTCTCACATCGGCGACTTCAGTACGAAGTTCTCCAATACTTTCAAGTACTTCCTCACCAACAGGTGGAGGTTGAGCTGCAGCTATGTCAGTTGGAAGGTCTCGTAAAATCTTCTTTGCCTGTTTAGTTCTTCTTGCTATTTTTTCTGATACCGGAAGAAGATCTTCTTTGATGACAGTTGTAACTTTCTCAGTAGCTGCAGTGACGGGCTTAAATAGTTTTTTAGTTTCTTCTTCATACTCAACTTGTGCTTCTTGCTGCGCTTGCAGATTTTTTCTGAATGAGTCTCTGACAGGAAGAAATTTTTTAATTGCTTCTAATCGTTCTCGTGCTGTTCTTGCAGTATGAGATCTGGATGTATCATTTTATTATAACATAATGATTTAATTAATATCAGCAGAAGGGGTGTAAATTAAATTAAAAAAATAATGAACAACTGTGCGTGGCTGCGTCAAGGAACCACTAACAAATGTAATAAAAAATGCCGTGGAGAATATTGCAAGAAACATAAAGAAAAACCTTCATGCTGGTCCACGAAGTTGTGTTGAAAACAACGGCGTTAGAGGATTGTATCAGATTTGCAAAAATTGCGGTGGAGATCGATATCGAAGTTTGATGATATATTATAAACACAGAAAGAACATAAATCCAAAAATAGAAAAACCACCATCAGAACTTGAATATTACTTGAAACATAGAACAAATAAAGATAAAACAAATAAAGATGAAACAGATGAGGAAAAACGACAGCGAGAACGCGTTGAAAAATATTCATCAGACTTGGTATGGTGGTAAATTAATAGCAGCAGAGAGGGTACCTACCAACGTTGGTCGTCAAAAAAACAAACAAAAATAAATAAACACGTAGAGTACTTTATTTTTTCAGCTACTATTTCGAACTGAGGTTTTATTAGTACAATCGGTCATTACAGAAATAAAACATCTCAAGGAAAAGTTCATTTGTAAAAATCTTGACCTTTCTACGAGATGATTTTATTTGTTTGTTTTATTTGTTTTGTCGGAATTTTATGGTCTGTTCACCCTCTCTGCTGCTGCATTTGGTTACAGCGCCCCGTTTTAAGGGATTCTCAGATTTGTGTGATTACTTGTTTGATTATTGGAACTCGGTGCAGTGGAGATATCTCTTAGCCCGAAAAATAATTAGCCAATTACTAGGAGCAAAGGCTACGGAGGGAAGTGTTAGTGAGTTTCCATGATGCCATGGTTCACCTTTAGTGAATTCAGGTCAAAACCGCACGAGTGTCCCTGTCGTACCATAGTCCTTTTAAAACCTAGTGGTGTACATTGGTGGTGTGACTGCCGCGGCAGTGTTTACGATAGGAGACCGGTACATTACACAATGGAATTAACAAGAAGGGGACTCGGCAGATACCGTTTATGTCGCCATGGTGGCAAATGTCATGCAGTTTTACTGGTGAAATGTGCCTTGAAACCATCAATTGGCTGGCCTAAGGTGGCGTATTAAAATTGTTCCATGTGTTATGGGGTATAGTTATATAGTTTCTTCGGCGTGAACTGCTGCCGGAACGGAAAGTTGGTGAAGAGAAACCATGCAGATGTGCGGTTGATAGATATTTGGAACGTTGTGAGAGCTGTGGTCTTGCATTGATTAGAGTAAAATTTATATATAGAATGGACACTTCGGGCTTTCTAATTTTCAACTGAAGTTGTATAGAAGTCTTTGAAAATTTTGGAGTAAACGTATGACTTCTAGCGGAATAGCGCCAGGGTTCGATACCGCTCGGTCAAGCAAATACTCCTGGCAATTCTGTTTGAATTTAATAAATTATTGTTTCGTTCAGTGTTTAATCTTATGTATAAACTTGGAGTGAACGCCATTTGTAACGTTAGCTGATTCATCGTGGTTTTGTTTGTTCTATAGTTGTGGTTATATTGTGTAGCACTTTTAGTGTCTGAGAGATTTTATAGCATACTGTTAAACTGTCTCAAGATCGTCCCACCACGTTTTCATGCAAAAACCAGGTCAAAAACATATTTGTAAACATAATTTGTCACGTTGGATAAATATTATTATTATTATTATTATTATTATTATTAAGTTACTTTCGTTGTTTAAGCGTCGGGGATAGAATCTTCAAAATGATGATATGATATGTTCACATATATACTGCAACTAAACTGCACGTACAGGAATCCAAGACCACATTTCATAGGAAGTGTTCGAAAAATATTATAGTATACCACGGCAATAAAATTTACTTTGAAAATATTTGTATTTATTAATGCAGGAGCCTATAACTGAGAAGCAATAACAAGGCAAAGATGATAGAAATGGAAGGGGTATAATATGAAACACAAGTATGCCTCAACCCAACGATGAGGAATAAATACAAGATTGGTCAGTTTAGCTCTTTCTTCGTTATAATTTGGATTCGACTTTGCCTTCATATCATTTATGTTTGCAAAAAGAGAAACATTTCTAAATTACATATAACATTACATTAAAAGGTAATAAGTCACATGTAATATATATAAATTAAATACAACATTTAAAAGTTACAGATAAAATTCAAGATAGCCGTATTATCCAAGACTTGACTTTGGACAAATAAAACCCAACTTGTCCCATCAGGCAAGCTCTTTCACGTGGATTATTATTGAAAGTGAATTATTCGGGCAAATAAAATCTTTTGGGAAAATAAATTTCACGATCCACTTTCCCCACAAAGGTAGTTTCTGAAACTAATGACATCACCTTCTGTTTTTTTTTCTTGGAATTATCCTTTTTGTGCTCATTTATTTATTTATTTATTTTTCGGGAAGGGTGCTTTTAACTGGATGATATTTTTAGACCATTTAGGTAGGCACTCCTGCCCTACTATTATAGTTGCCAGGCGGCACGTATGTTATAGATTTTGATTTTGTATATGTTTAGGTTCATTATTATTATTATACATCTGTATATTTTTACCCTGTGAATTGTATTTTTAAGAACAAAATACTTATCCATATATTCTAGACATTCGTTGTAATCTAATAGGTATCTTTCCATCAGTCTGTACTCTTCTCTTATTTTCTTCTTATACCTTTTGCTCTCCTTCTGCTCCTGTCTAGTTCTTTTATTTGTTCTTCTGTCCGAGTTGATTGTTCTGGTTCAGTTGTTTTTGTCTCTGTTAATGTTGTAATTGTAGATTTCGATGTGTTTTGCTTCGATTTCGTATTCTGTTTATCTTGTTCGTCTTGTTGGCCCTGTCTTTGTTCTAGCTGATTTTGTTTTTCCTTTTGTTTGCTTTCAAGCTTGATGTTCATTTGTTCTTGTTTCATCTTAGTTTCTTCCTTGGCTGTTCCTCTCATTCTTTGTCGTTGTTGTTTCTGTTTTCCTATCTCTTGTTTCTGTTTTTCTTTTTGTTTCACGATTTGCTTCTGTCCTAATTATTGCTGTTGTTCTTCTCTGTGTTGTTGTTTTTGGACGATTTTTTGTGTTGTTGCTCTTTATGTTTTTGTTTCCCAGTCTCCTGTTTCTGTTTTTCTTGTTGCTGTTGGAGTTGCTTTTTCCCTCGTTGCTGTTGTTGTTATTATATTATTATTGTTCTTGCTTTGAGCATTGTTTTTCTTCCAGTTGTTTCTGTTGTTGTTGCTGTTGTTGTTGTTTTGTCTGTTCTTCCTGTTGCTTTTTGTTTGGGAAGATTTCTAACGTCGCAGTGTAAGTTTGTTCATTTTGTTCTTTTGTCTCTTCACTGGTCCCTACTTGTGTCTCCTATTGATTTTTAGGGCATTTACGTGTGTGTGTGTGTTGTTTGTTCATTTGTATAGATGATTTTTTATTTTAAAAAATATTTTATGTTAATTTTTGATGGGATATTTATTATTTGTCTCTAGTGTTATCTATGGGGTTGTTCATCCGAGCAGGTTTCTTTAACCTTACTCGAATTTCCTTCCCATTTGTTTTGTGTGACCTTTGCCAGAGGTCTCCTAAGTCCCCTGTTTGCTATGTGTATATTAGTACTAATATTAGTACCCTTACTCCTATCTCGTGGACAGGGTACAAACATGAGCATATACGTGTCAATGGAGCAAGCATAATATCAACATTTTTAACATATTCCTTGCATATAATCCAATAAACTGAGTAGTCCTCTTATTTAATACCGGAAGTATCTAAAATCATTGTAGAAATAGTTGTAAAGACTCGTTTACAAAGTTATCCGATATTTTCGTTTAGATCGTCCGCCATATTAGTTCAAATAATGATTACTTCCGTTCTCAGCCTCGTTTGTTTGTGTGCCATATAAAGACATTGAGGCCTTATTTGGAAACGTAAACAAATCATAGTAAAAATATTGCGCGGTTTGAGTCAGAAATTCTGCGCATTAAAAGTAGATACGGTTTATCGGCAACTTTGAAATTCCACTTAGAAGCCATTATTCGCCACTTGATTGATAAAAACATAGCGTAGAATATCCAAATATGGTCTGGCAAGCCTTACGTAGAAAAGGGATCACGGCAAGAGTCTCGCGTTATCTGTCATGGCGGACACGGTGAGGTTAGTGCAACCAAGCCAATTTAGTTGATCGTGTTAGGCGTAATAAATTCCAAATAAGCCAAACTTCTTTCACAACATGATTATACTTATGTCGTAGATTTCTACAGTTTGTTTTTCTGACTTTAGTGATGATTTTTTTTTTTGCTCCATTACATGATATAGGATCAGTTCGTAGCCTCAACCACAACAATTCAAGTTGAGGCTACGACGAAAAAAAGTGGAGAAGGAAGGAACTATACAGTAAGGGATATGTATAGTTGATTAGAGGGATATAGAAAGGTGCTAGATTCATAATATCCTATTTCCCTGTGTTTGTGTATTGTCTACATGGGGTGTTTTTCCAAGACTATTTCATGGGCCTGTCCAATTCGCGTAGCGCCATGTGACATAGCCCCATGACGTCATTGCCTCGTACATTCCCAAAACATAGATTCGCTGTCACACCCCTTTATTTATTTTATGCTATTGACTACAATTTGTTTTTCAATGCTATGGTGAGTTTCATTTAGGTCCGGGTTGAGGGATGAGGTGGGGGCTCCAGCTTTGCTTTGTACGTGCCTTTGCCGACGATAAAACAACAGACTGTATTTGTCAAGAAGGAGTTGTACAACATGCTCTGTTATTGTATTATTGACATTTTCCAACAAATAACAAAAACAAAATCAACATCAAAAGAAGTATACTCAGACTAGTCACAATACTAATATGAACTCTAAATCAGCCATATTTTTGTACCAGACGAAAATCTAACAGGTGAATTGGTCTAATAGTATGTCTTATATTTGATACTATCACGAGAATAAACAAAGAATACCAGCTATTTTGTTTACATTGTTTAAATATTTATTCTTGAAACAGATCTCTGATAAGGTTAGATAATTAATGAAAGTAACTTGGAAACAATAGTTGCAAAAGTGATATTGCCACTGTGACGATAAAAGTGACATCGCCACCGTGGCATTTTGCCAATTCCCCTCTTCCCCTTCCCCTTCCCCTTGACATGTTTCACTATCTCAGTATAAAATATATTATAAATAAGCGAGTAGCAAAGTTGAATATCTATACCTGCTTGGATGTATTAAGGAAAGCGCGTTTATGATGGAGAAAGTTTTGTTCACCTGTGAACTATGATTCTCTCTCTCTAATATATATATATATATATATATATATATATATATATATATATATATATATATATATATATATATATATATAATACTATCATACACGTTAGAGAAATTTGAATTCGTACGCTACGGAGAATTGAACTCAGGTCCGCGGGTAATAAACGAACCCATCGCCTTGCCTGCACACACGAATCTGGAATGACTGTGAAGATAGATGAGAAATTAATTACTAGGTCGTCATGCTACACACGAGTGCATATAACACCGATTAGGAATCATCGTTTATTGGTGATGTGAGCTTATTTATTAGGGAATATGCTCGTGTGTGCAGCCAAGGCGATGGGTGCCGTTTACCAGCGGTAATTCTCTATAATTAATTCTATATAACTTGATTTCTTTCATAGGAATCCGTAATCACTGTGTTTATAGATGAGAATTAATTACTGTGTTACGTATATTTGATTTAATTTATGTTTGATTTAATTTCATTGTTTGTTTGTATGGGTTTTTCTTCTTCTTCTTCATTACATGTTATTGTAATGTAACTTTATTTACTGGATTTGATATTGTCGAGAAATTCAGTTCAGTTCTGACTGATTTTTATTTTTATTTTTGAGGTAAACAACTTTATAGGAACATTGTATCTAATGCTCAGCTAATTCCTGACAATGATTCAGAACCAGTTATAGTTTGTAGTAAACAACTTTTAAAACAAAATCACATTCTTTCTGAGAGTAACACTCATAAAGTGGAATCAATGTGGTATCTGGCCTATGTGTCAAATAACATGTATCAAATGGGTTTTTCCAGAGGAATGACCCATATCCAGGCATCTGTTTTGCGTTGTAGCTAGATTTATTATTGATGTTTTGAGAAAGAATAGTCATTAGTGCCTTAACACTTGAGAAGTTAAAAGTATTTTATGTTGTGACCAGTTTGGGGCAAATTGTTTAGTTTTCTTCAATTTATTTGGATTTCAAGTTTGTTTTCCCTGGAAATGTTAGTGCCCTAAATTAATTCTTGGACAAAGACATATATCGTAATTTACACAGAATTAAAAAAAAACTGGAATATTATTTTCTGTGATTCAACAAAGAACTGTTTACACATCAGTACGACGCCGACCACAGCATACATCGTCGCCTTTCATTTTGGATTTCATCGGGATTTGAACTCAGTTTCATTAGGACTTTTTATTACTAGGACTTCTATTTTTTAATTCTTGGATTAATCTTGGATTATTTTTGGGTTTGATTCGTAAAGCCGTAAGCTCTTTTTCTCATTTTTAACTTCGTTTTCTATAGAAATAAATTATTTGTTAAATTTTACAAAGCTTGTTGTTTTCACTCTTTTATTGTTACGTTTTGTAAGAGCCTAAGCACGTAACACTAGGTCGTCATGACTGTGTCTCCTACACACGAGTCCATATAACACCGATTAGGTAGCATCATTTATTAGCGATGTGTATTTACTTGTGAGGAAATATGGGCTCGTGTGTTCAGCCAAGGCGATGGGTGCCGTTTACCCGTGGGCCTGGGTTCGATTCTCCGTAGAGTGCGAATTAAACATTCTCTAATCTGTATGATAGTATTATTTGTATTAAATCTTACTATTGCCTATTATTATCAAGGATTCTTCTATAGAATCCATGGATAGCACTTTCCGTTCTGTCAGATGTATGTATGTATGTATGTATGTATGTATGTATGCATACATGTGTGTGTGTGTGTGTGTGTGTGTGTGTGTGTGTGTGCAGCATGAACACCAGAGGCAGAAGACTCATATTGACCTTACAATCCATGATAATGACCTTGCTGACAGTAAATCACAGACGATAAAACGATAAAAAATAAAGTGAGAAAAAAGAAATATAATGATATCTATTTTCTTTTTCATTATTACCTATCTCTACTTTATACGAATGCCTGTACCTGCAGTCGATAAAGCTTGTTAGCACACACTACACAAAAAGAAAATGAAGTACAATACTGGAAGATGACAGTTTTTACATCCGGGTATTTTGTTGTTAATCTCGAATTCCGCAGAGGTGAAAAGTAAACATGTATCCTTCATTAATTTAGTATTTTCATGACCTAATTTTGACGTACTGATCGCACCTTTCTTAACCTATTATTTAATGGCTTTCTCTTCATGCAATTAAACACGCTCATTCAATTATTTAATGATGTGATTTGAATGCTACTTAAAACACAAGTGTGCCTAATTCAGTCGTTCCCATCCGGGGCGCCAGGATTTTTCTTTTTGGGCGTAGAAAAAATTATCAATATGTGAAAACGGGTTCGTTAGACTCCTGACGTGAAAGTTCCGAAATTTCAGGTAACAGGCAAGGAGACCTTATCCTCACCTCTTCTCCTATGAGATTTAAAAACTGAACGAAATTTCCCTATTGTGCTATTTTTTTGATAGTATTACCTTTGAATCGAGAGAGGTGTTTTACCTCTATCATCGATACCTTGCATGTTAATTGCGTCATTCAATGAATAACAATAAGGAGATTTTAATTAGAAGTGAAATGTCTTCAATAGTCAAATATGCTCATTACCGCACAACACACACACACACACACACACACACGAACGTGTGGTGGGGTGGGGGCGGACTGGGCCAAAAAAAGAGAATATCTGCCGTAAAAGGCAAACAATGTGTTGCATTTTTATATCACTGTGTGTCTACAAATTGCAAACTAAAAGCATATCCACAATCGCTTTGACGATGTCATATGTTACTAAAGAATATAATCCCTAAGAAAATGTCACGGCTATAATTTTAACAAACATAGCAATATGCATATGCATGTGTGTGTGTGTGTGTGTGTGTGTGTGTGTGTGTGTGAGAGAGAGAGAGAGAGAGTTGGATTTTTAACGTAGCTTTAACAATTTTCAATCATATCGCTACGATGTCTGCAGTGTGACATTTTATAGTGATGTCTTGCACTGGGGCATCATGTCGCAGACATTTAGCATGATGTCCCACCCACTCACATTATCCTGACACCAGGCCGACCAGTCCTAACACTAACCTCATAATACGCCAAGCGAAGCAGCTGTTGGTACCATTTGTATAAGTCTTTGGTATGACTCAGCCGGGGATCGAACCCACGACCTCTCGCATCCGAAGCGAACGCTCCAACCACTAGGCCACCGGAGCGGTCTGCATTTGTGTATGTTGGAGATTTCCGATTTCAAATTTCTATCAATTGTAATTTTAATTTTGCAGCAGTGTTTATTGGGCATGATCAAAATGTCGATAAATTGTACGATAAACTCTTAAAATATTCAACCTCAGATGCTATTTACTGAATGCGTATAATGTATTTGAAACTTATAACAAATAGGAAGTCGAGGATACCACATATACATATTTTGGATTTAAAAAAAAGAAACATAAAGCTCAATGTAACAATAACGAAAAAACAGTTAAACAAACAAACAAACAAAAACCAGTGTGTTAGTGTTTTCTACATTATTCGTCAAGATTGTTGTTTCTGTATTAAAAGGTGCGTAGAATCAGAAAAGAAATCTGATGGCAAAATGAGGATGACCGTATAGTAAAGACGTAAAACTATTGACGTCAAGGACTGTTAACATCTTAATCTAAGAACTAAGCAGTATACAACAATCTAAGAAAAACAAAGAAACTGTCTATGTGTTGGATGAAGTTTTTCTTTGTGTTTGTCATATCTCGAACAGCATGTCAATAGGTGTAATTTTTCCAGCCGTATCCACGACGACGATATCAGCTATGTTTG
Source organism: Sinohyriopsis cumingii (assembly GCA_028554795.2). Taxonomy (NCBI): domain Eukaryota; kingdom Metazoa; phylum Mollusca; class Bivalvia; order Unionida; family Unionidae; genus Sinohyriopsis; species Sinohyriopsis cumingii. Next base: position 104,676,267 of record CM068837.1, on the reverse strand, counting down.
CTATTTTTATTTTATAGATTTTTATTTTTTTAGTTTCCGAAAACCTTGGAAACACACATTGTATTATTATTCATAGTAAAGACATTGATTCACTGAACCCTTTCCATAGCGCTTACTGTATACATGTATTATATTCCATTATCTTGTATTTTTCAACTTGTTTGATTTTAATGCAATATATGTTGACATGAATCCATTTTTAAACTGGTATCTATTCTAATTGCTCAAGCTAAAAAGCTTAACAGCTTTCTGACTTGGTTTCAAAGAAATGATTTTGTTACAAATTTCTTAGCACAATGCCTGCACAGCTGGCGTACATACGGGTGACGGCATTTACCTAACACGTGCACATGAAAACTACAGCACTGTCAAACTGAAGTGTTGACCAGAAACGGAATATTTTAGAACACTATTTATTTTATCCTAAAAGTAGCGTTGATCACCATTGGAACGTCTATGATTTTATTAGTAAAACTCACATTGTATTTTCTACTTTTACAAAGATTTCATTTTTAAGGTTTTGTACAGGCATATATTATTCTACTGTATAATTTTAAGTTGGATTCGTGTGCCCCTTCCCCACTTCTGCCCCAAACATTGTTCCACAAGTTCTTTGTTTTGTGCTGCCACCCACCCCATCCCTCACCCGCCAAGTAGACACTCCTGTGTAGTTTATGATTAGTTTAAGGTAATGCGAGCAAGTACCAGAAATTCACAATATGCCCGTCCGATATAATAACTTCAGGTAGTATAAATTACTAGTAACAAATGGATGGGTGAATGGATAAATGGGTGTAGGTAATTTAGTGAGTCGATATAGGTTCCACTGATAAAGTTGTGTCCGGATAGACACATAGATTTCAATGTGTGTGTGTGTGTGTGTGTGTGTGTGTGTGTGGTTTTTATTTTGAACGTAGTCATATCGCTACGATGTCTGCAGTGTGGCAGTGTGGCAGTTTATATAGTGATGTCTAGCATTGAGGTATCATGCCTCAGACATGTAGTATGATGTCCCACCCAGTCACATTATCCTGACACCAGGCCGACCAGTCCTAATACTAACCTCTAAATGCTGAGCGCCTAACGAGGCAGCTGTTAGTACCATTTTTATAAGTCTTTGGTATTGTTCAACTGTGGTTCGAACACGCGACCTCTCACATTCGAAGCGAACGCTCTAACCATTAAGCCACCAGAGCGGTCATAGCTTTCAATCACAATTTAACTATCTTATCAATCTACTCATTTATATGTTCGTCCTTCCGTCCATCCGTCAATCTATCTTTCTATATATGTAATAAAAATACAAATTACTAAGCCTTTATTCTAAGGTACACCTCTCATATTATTTCAAGAAGAAGAGTCGTTGTACCTTTTCGGGCGTTTTCGTAGATGTACCTTATGTCTAAACTTTAAGTGTTACGAAGAAAGTTCCACGAAAATAGCTAATACATGACCACATGGATTTCCCGCTATCCCCCATTGCTCTTTAAATGTTAAATGCATATAAAGAAAAGCTTTGGGGATTCTTCAGGTTATACGGTGAGTTGTCAAATGAAATAAACTTATCTCCCTTTACCGTCATACTCGCTTAAAAGCCGTGCCTAACTACAACAACGTAGACCCTAATCTTATGTCATATCATGCTCAGGCGGGTCAAGGTCTACGTTGTTTGCTCTACTGATTACTCCAAACAAAGGCCATATACCTATATCAACCAACGCATATGTAACGGTAGATCTGGGTCTATTCAGTTTACAGCAGGGCCTACGTTATAAACGTATATGCACGACATTATCCTGTAATGTCTGAAAGAACGCAATTGTTGCCTAGGAAACAAATTTTCTAAATAAAAAGAATGCATAGCTACTATATATTGTCGTGAAGTATACAGCATGCTTCAGGGTCAGTGCCGGATTAAGGCTTTCCATGACCCCAAGCACAGAAAATATTATGTTGCCACCCTCACCCCCGTACAGAAAATTAAAAGCTAAAAAAGGTGGGGAAAATACCAGTGTTGGCATCATTCCAAATCAAAATATTCGTACAAGCAGATAGAAAGAGTCATATATGATTCATTCAATTTTATCTTCAACAATTAATTTGAATTTTGTATGGTGCTCCTGTTGGGCTGGTGCCCTAAACACGTGCTTAGTGTGCTTAATGGGTAAATCCGACCGTGCTTGGAGTGTGTCAAACATTTGCCATATATACTCTACTAGTTGTGTGTGTGTGTGTGTGTGTGTGTGTGTGTGTGTGTGTGTGGTTTGGATATTTAACATAGTTTTAACAATTTTTCAGTCATATCGCTACGATGTCTGCAATGTGGCAGTTTATAGTGATGTCTAGCACTGCGGCATCATGCCGCAGACATGTAGCATGATGTCCCACCCAGTCACATTATCCTGACACCAGGCCGACCTTTCCTAACACTAACATCTTAATGCTGAGCGGCAAGCGAGGCATCTGTTAGTACAATTTTTAGGTCTTCGGTATGACTCGGCCGGGGATCGAACCCATAACCTCCCGCATCCGAGGCGGACGCTCTAACCACCAAGCCACCGGAGCGGTTCTACTAGTTGTAATCAAGTATAGAGTGTGCAATATATACTCTTTTTTTTTTCTTGTTGTTGAAACCTTTCATCATTTGACAAAGATTTTGATCCACTTGGCTTTAATATTATTTTTTCATTCTACGAAGAAGTATTTTCGTGACGATTTTCGCAAAACCACCAGACCTGCATCATCGATACCTGGCAAATAAATTAGGTTTATATATAGTTGCAACAGGTAATGACATTACCTGGCGATTTTGATTAGTTGCAGGTAATTCTAATTAGATTCAGGTATAGAGATATCTAACATAACTATATAGTTTACTATCATTGTTTCTGTTTTGTCCATTTTGAAAGTCATACTGAGCCTCATAATGCAAATTCTTCGAAAAAGATTATAATTATCTGGTGATAATACCATATCCCAATGACTATTAATTAATTTATAAGAAAGAAGAACATTAAATACTGCTATCAATGGGTTGAATCAAGCGATTCAAATTACTGAAGCTCAATAAGCTATCGGCACAATACAACACAGCATACATGGGGGATTTACGAATGAACGAGTAGCAATCACCAAACGGAGCTTTAGTTTTAATAATACCAATTACAATTTTCTGGAATGAAGTTTTCATATTTCCAAACAAAATAGGGCCTTTTAGTGTTTTAACTCCAGTATGTCCAAGGTTCCTAATCGGATGTAAACAACTTTAATGGAGTCGCTGGGACAAGGCACATGGGAAAACTATTTACAGTGATACAGTCGTCATAAAAAAAAAAAAACGGATTTGATCTATTTGGACCAGAACTACAATATTGCGACAACTGAGTAGGGCTGGGGTTGGGATTTTCTGTTTACTGTTTTCATCCCGAATCACAGCTGGAAATTTGTTAATTCTAAAAGCTTTAAATTACAAAGATATTTTAATAACGACCAAATTTTTTTTTTATAATTCAACTTGCTTGGTTTCTTAACATTCATTGATATGATATGTTTGTAATGGACTACTTTTAAAAATCACTGCGAGTGAACATTGGTGAAAAAATCTACTCCTATAATAAACATTATATATAATTACACACCAAATAACTTTCGTTTAAATATGTTCATCACAAACAACTTTGAGATTAATGTTAGGTATTTTAATGGACATATACACCTGCTAAATGACGTAGTGAAACAATTAGAGCTATCCTCATATAAAAACCATCAAGTCGTCAAAATACTCCATAAAATAGCTACATACCTGAGCTTAATTAAAAAAATGTAATATGTGCATCTTCCCCAAATAAGAATTTCAGCACAAAGACTTGGGAGATAACAGCCAAATTAAAAGACAGAATAGATTAAACAACTCTACAAGCATACCATAAAAATTTCACTCTACAATAATCATTCTCAAACCTAAACGGGCACCTGCTAAGAAAGAACAAAGTAAAATCTATAAAGACTTCGATATATTTCTTTGGACATTTCTACACAGACTTTACCGCAATAGTTGTCGGTAATTTATTCATGAAATGTTATGTACTAGAGGAACAAGCAACTCACTGATAGATGAACAAGAATGCTAACGTTTGATTATTAGGTTTATTTTTGGCAAAATCTTTATTACACTAATGTATGTATATACAATGCTTTTTTTTTTTTTTTTTTTTTTTACAATGGAGGCAATTTAACTCAGGTTGACAACAAACAATATCACACTTAATACTCCATTCAAATACGAATATAATAAAAGCTTACACAGATCTCTTCAGTCCGCAATGCATGGATACTTATACAATTGGAAATAAAGAAAATATATTACGATAAATAAAAATTAAATTAATCTGATAATATAATATAAATTATATTGGAGAGTTTTCTTAAAACTTCAGGTTTTGTCGGAACTTAGTAATTATTTAAACCTTGGTACTTTTATGTTACTGCTGACGTTGTTGTTGTTGTTTAGGGTTTAACGCCATTTTCAACACAAGATAGGCTATGCATGGCGGCCAGTATTATTGGTGGAGGAAGAACCCGGGAAATCCCCGGAAAGAAACACCGACCCACGAGAAGCTACCGGAAAGCTTTCTCACATACTCGCATTGGCCGAGCCCGAGACTCGAACCCACGCAGACGGAGGTGAGATTACTGCTGACGTGATTGGATAGTAGTTTCATTCTTTGTTCCCAGAAATAGCTGCTTTAAAGGGGATAAAGACATGTATAAAATTCCAGAAAAAAGCTGGACAATCATTCATATATATTTCAATTTGCCTCCATCTTCCCTTGGTTGCATGTTCAAAAGTTTATTAGATTTATCATATTTCTTTGTATTCTTTTAGTAAATAATGTTTTAAAGTTAATAAACTTTTAAAAACAAGGAAACTTGTTTGTGAAGGAACGCTTAAGGTTTATCTACCCATTTTGGTCTTTACATCATGTATTTTGGTCATTTTACCAAGTTCGAAACATTCGCATCCAAAATTGAACTCACCCGTTAAACCATATGGTTGGTTGTAAAGTTGACGTTAATCACACGTAACATAAGTGACCACTTTGATTTGTTGTTGTGGGTGGGTGGGTGGGTTAAAATTTAAAGGGCCCTCCAAAGTAAAAATCTTTTTACTGAAATTGTGCATAATACGTGCGAAAGAATAAAACGATGGTAAAATTACAAGTGAAAATTGACTACGTTGGTAAAAGTATGTTTTTTTTTTTTGGGGGGGGGGGGCGAACACCACGAAACCCGACTCCCCAATTTGAATAGATCACCACTCTTGAGTGAAGTCCGTTGTCGATGTGATGGCTTGTACAGTTGTAGGGATTGTTTAAAAATCTTTTGAAATATTTTGCACTTCGTAAATATGTGGTGAAGATAGATAAACTAATACAAAACAAATATTGTTTGTTCTTGTGTCAGTTGATTACTATGCTTACCTATATGCAATAGCACATACGTTTCTAGGTAACCATTGCCTTTAAAAGTAACTACAGCGTATATATTTCTGATGTGCGCCTTTTAAATCAGATGTCCTCATTACAAAATGTAATGACCAAATGGGGACACAAATCTTACAAAACTAAACTATTTTTTTTAAAAAAGCAAAAAACCCAGCTTTGTTATGATACTATATTCAATTATTAGCATGTGTCTAAAGATATACTTATAGTACTGTAGATGTACATAGTTGCTACTATTTGTTGTTCTGCAACCCATACCTTTATAAATGAAGTTGACGTGGCTTGTTTCAAGACGTATACACCCCAAAATGGGCCTCCTTTACACATGAAATCCATTCTTGTCTCGTGTAACATTGCGCAATCTGACGCAATGGAGATTAGGAAAGCAATAGAGAATAAAGCCAAGACAGCTACTAAAATCAAGCTTACGTAATCGTGGTAACTGGAATGGAGCCAGCACAAGCGGCTCCATGACATCGATATTTTTCAAAATGTCAGATCTGGTGAGATATACTGATATATTCTGATATATTATCCTATATTTCTTCTTTGTGCGTGACCAATCGCCTATGGCATTAGCGTGCTTCGGTTGATTTTCATTTCCTTTTGAAATATTTTCACATGTGCTTAGCGTCCCCCCGTCTGTCTCTCTTTCTCTCTCTCTTTCTCTCTCTCTCTCTCTCTCTCTATATATATATATATATACCAACACAGTTGGTGGCTGAGTGGTCTAAAGCGCTCTCCGTTACGGATCACTGCCATCTCACCTCTGTCTGCGTAGGTTTGTTTTTTTATGGAGGGTTCTCTCTTCCTTTTTGATCTTCTCAGACCATTTAGGAGAGGCCCTCCTGCCCTGCATGTTATGAGTTGCTATTTGTGTATGTTTTGCTATTATGTTATTGTTTTATGATTATTTATTTATTTATTCTATTTTTTTTAGGACTTTATGTATTCAAATTTTGTAATATATTCATCTTTGTTAAACAAGGTTTCAATTTCCATTCTTTTTTTCTCCTCTTCTTGTTTTTGTCTTCTTTGTACTTTTCTTTTGTTTTTCGTCATTTCTCTGAATGCTTTCCGTACTTCTGGGCTTGTTTCCTTTGGTGCTTCTTCCTGCCTTTGTTTTGTATTTCTGTTCTCTGTTTGCAGCGATTCTGGATTTTCGCGTGGATTTATGTTTCCTTGCTGCGCTGGATTGTTGCATTTTGTTATTTCTGATAATTTGGGTACTTGAGTTTTTTGGATCTGTTGTAATCTGAATATTGTAATCTCCTGTAATGAATCACTTCTTATGTCTTGCATTTGTTTTGCAATTTCTATACCATGAAGCTGTTGTGATTGTGTTGGTATCGCTTCTTTTCCTTGTAGGCTTCGTTTAGTTTGTTGTTGTTGTGAGTTGTTTTCTGGTTGTTGCTGTGGTTTTATTGTCTTTTGTTGTTGTTGTTGTCCGGTTTCAATATCTTGTTGGCTTGACGTGGTTTTTTGTTGTTGACTTTTATCTTTACTTCCTGTTGGTGTCTGTATTTTGTTGTTGTTGTTGTTTATATCCATTTTCTACTGGAATTTGGGCTGTTGGTGTTGTTGTTGTTGAATTTTCTTAATTTGTATTGGTAGTTTCTTGCTGCTCTTGTCTGGTTTCAATCACCTGTTGTTGTTGCCTTGGATCTTTATTTCCTGCTTGTATCTGTATTTGTTGTTGTTGTTGCTGTTTATTTCCTATTGGAAACTGGGCTCGGATCTGTTGTTGTTGTTGTTGAATTTTTTTCCCTTGTTCTTTGTTTGTAGTTTCTTTCTGTAGTGAATTTTCTCTTCCATGTTGTTGTTGTGGTTGTATTTGTTCTATCCTTTGCTTTTTTGCTGCTTGTTTTGGTATTTCCTGTTCTTGGATTTGTTGTCCCTGTACTTGTAGCTGTTGTTGTTGTTGTTGCTGCCTATCTTGTGATATTGGTTGTTGTTGTTGCTGCGTATTTCCCATTTGTCTGCTGGATATGTTTGTTGTTGTTGTCGTTGTTGGTACTACCCTTTCTGGATTCTGAGGACATCTGAATGGTGTGTGACCTGTTTTCTTACATCTATTGCATGTACGGTCATATATGCATCATTTGTACCAAGACTTGGTTAGGAACTCGAATATGTAAAAAGCTGTCTTGACCTTCTTCATATTACTTTTTTCTATTTGTAATATTCGTGTTCCGTCTAATATTGATGTTGTTTCTATAGTTCTATTCCGTGCTGAGCTAACTGGGATATGAAATTTTTCCTCGAAACGCTTCACTATTTCTTCTAGCGGAATTTCAAGCGGGATGTCTGTTACATGTAATTCTCCTGTTCGTTATTTTATTTCTCTTAGCAGGGGTGCTGGTTCTTTTACTGTCACCTTTTCTTTCCCATTACACATCTCTCCATATGGTAAAATCGGTGTCTTCCCTTTCGGTCTTACTATGTAGCCTTTGTATCCATTAGGGTTTATGGAGTACACTCTGTTCATACATTCTGGGTTGGCTATTTTCATGGCTATCATTACCGTAGTAAGATTAGGTATATTTTCCCTTTGTATGTGCCTCATATCTATTTCTTGTGTTCCCTCTCTATATGTACATTGTAGGTAGCTTCTTTCATGCGTCTCTACCCTTTTCAGCTTGAAGAATTTCTCAAGGTAATTGTCTTCTCTTCTATTCGCCATATTGCCTCGTGTTGCACGTGATGTGGTTTCGCTTTGCTGATTTTCCATGTTAAATTTCCTTTATATCTGTATTTGTAGATTTGTCATTAATTATAAAGTTGATTCTTACCCTTGATAAAATTTGGAGTCCGTAATGGACAGTAAAGATAGCCCTGTAGGGGGGTCCAGTGCTTCTAAACTGTTTGCTTTGTCCTTGCCATTTTCGGACTATAAAACAACGGACTGTACTTCTCAAGAAGGAGTATAAGAAATAAGAATGCCGCGTTGATATTCAAAGCGAAAAATCTAAGTACGGGCTAGCGTTTCGGGAAGTACACAACGTCCATGGCTGGCTTGCAGAGTGCCTTTCCTCCTTCACCATGCTCGGACAACGTACTGCGTAGGTTCGAGTCTCGGATTCGGCCAATGTGGGTATGTGAGAAAGCTTGCCAATAGCTTCTCGAGGGTCGGTGGTTCTTTCCGGGGTATTCTAGGGTTCTTCCTCCACCATTAATACTGGCCGACATGTATAGCCTATCGTGTGCTGAAAAATGGCGTTAATCCCTACAACAACAACAACCAACACAGTTGCGTGAGAGGGTCATTTTAGCGGCAATTAGCTTATTTTATTATCTTATTATATTCCCCCCCCCCCTTTCTCAATTGCTCACAGTAAATCCCAGACAATAAAACGATAAAAATACAGAAATCTTAATGAGATTCCTTTATGAACAAAGTTATTTCAATTTATTTTCTTTCTCTCTAACTCTTTTAAATATACCGATTGTTTTTACAGCAAAATTGTCATAATGTATGCAACATTTTCACGCATATCAACGAGCCTTGGTAGCACAGTGGTTAGTTTGGTTGACAACCGACCAAAACGACGCAAGTTGGACTCGTACTATGAAATCAGCCTTCGTGGGTTAACATAGTGCGCAATTTAGCATAACGCTGTTTGTTGCGACAAGCCAAGCCAAATCATGTATCTTAAGTCTTGCAACTTTGACAGAATAGGGATGAGTATACACTCGTTCAAACGAATCCCGCTTCTTCTACTTACGTAGTCTTTATGGCCAAAATGATTGTTGTTGTTGTTGTTGTTGTTATGTGGTTTAACGCCATTTTTCAGCACAAGATGGGCTATACATGGAGTCTAGTATAATTGGAGGAAGAGCCCGGGAAGAAGCACCTACTCACGATATCTTTATGGCAAGCTTTCTCACGCACGCCTGAGACTCGAACCCGCAAAGATGCTAGTCAAAAGTATTTTGGGGTGGGTTTGTATGAGGAATAACTTTACTAAATAAGAAAGACATCTCAAAGACTTATAATTCATAATTTAGTTCGGTATAGCACGTAAAACTGAGTAGTGTGGTTAATATGGGCAACAAAAAGAGAATACATGTAAAGCCAATTTTTTGTTCGTACCACCTATGTCGCTACGTTTTTCATATCTTCTAAGTTGATAAAGTCGTCAGAGAACTGACGAAAGGATTTCGACGAAATTTGACATAACAATTTGAACCTTTGACGTACGGAGAATGTTTTCATTTATATAAATACCTACTGTCTGTTGAAAAAGTTAACGTTTATATCTCTAAAATAGAAATGAAAAAATTCAAGAAAAAGACAGTTTCATGTCGGTGGTTTAACATGTAGGATAGACTGGTATCTTCTAGACATAAAGCCTTGTAACTTTAATTGTGGCCTTCATAATGCAGTCCATTTATGAGGAAACAGAACTTAATATAACAAGCCTAATCGTTTAAGTTTTATTTTATAATTCTTGTTTTATTTGTCTTATAATTTGTATATGTGTATAATATAACAGCTGAGGACAAACAATATAAAGAAATTTATTGCTACGGAGTTCTTCTATGGCTGCCATCCCCATCATCTCTGCTTCCTTCCCTATCTCTTTTCCGTTGTACAGTTGGATAAGCAACTCCAATCCTTTCAAATATCATTTTTACAAATACGGACTTCTTTTCGCCCAGTCAGATCAGTCTTAATTGAAAAACATGTACAATTTTTTTCTGAAATACATGTATTTTTTTTTCTTGTTAGATGAGTGTGTGTGTGTGTGTGTGTGTGGTGCTGGTGGGGGGAGGGGCACCAGGCAGATGCCCCCTCCCCTAGTTGCCGAAAAAAAGGTTTTTGTGCCCCTAAGGTCTGCAGTGTTGTGTTTATAGATAAAAGAACTTTGAGCAAAAATGTATTTAAATCTGTTTTCAAAGCGGGATATTTCCTAATATTGAGGAACCCAGGATAAAGGGTTGTTCATCCGACCAGAGGCTTTTGTCAGAAGCGAATTCCTTTCCCGTGATTTTTGTGATCTTTGCCAAAGATCTACTTAGTCTGTGATTGCTGTATGTGTATTTGATATACTGTTTGTGTGATATGGAAAATCCTGCGAGGACGGCAATATGTTGAATAATTCCCTATAATTCTATTAGTAATTTTTTTTTAATTAGATGTAAATCAAGCTATTTTTAATTGCACTCCACCAATGATTAGAAATATAAAGCTTCGACAGGTATTAAAATTATCGTTTTCAATAGTTTCTTAGATTACAACTTATTTTAACGGCATGCAATATTGCTAACTAAAGCAGGTGTCTCAAGCGCGCAGCCCGCCAAGCCGTATCGTGTGTCCCGCCAAAAAAAGTCGTCACAAGGTGTCATGAGCGATAACAAAGATGGTGTGACCCTTGGGTCATTGGTCATCGAAAATGCCCTCTTGCGTCCCTCAGGGTCGTTTGAGTTTGAGACCCCTGGACTAAAGTCACCTCGGAGTTTCCGTCAATATGCACGATTTATCAATTTGATGAGCAACAATGGGGGTAAATTTCAGTTTTGTTTTGCAAACAGCTTTATCTTTAATACTCTCTATCCTTAAACACGTGTGTAAATGAATTTTCAAAGCGTTGTTTTGAATGAATACAGACGGTCTAAAGGAACTTCAACCAGTTATGTATCATAACTAGTGAGCGAGTCGTGGCTAATGCCATGCATCACACATCAATGCCAAGGTCACAGATAGGATAGATATAATTGAGTGGCTTCCATCCATGTATTGATATAACTTATAAAATCAATGAAGTGAATTAAAAAACAGCAATGAATCTATCTTGACCGCCTCTATGTCAAGGTTTCAATAATACATAAGTCAGTGCCTGGTTTACTTGTCCTGATTGTCACCCCTACAGATATGTTGATGAAACTTTATCTAGGTCCACACCTTATATAATTGTTAAGTTCCCCGAATCAATTTAATTCCAATTTAAGATTTTAATTAACTACAGGAGTTGAATCAAGGCAGGGTTTCTAGATCAGTCATATTTGAAGGACACAAATGACCTTTTTAACCTTGACATGTTGGACACAGCTCATAAAGTACCCATAATTATCCCATACAATTGTTTGGTCATTATATTTTGGTCATTTCATTTTCTCAAGTGTGGACACTATTGCAATGTAGCACAAGACAAAAGGGGTGTTGAAGCATATCTCCTTTACTTGCAAGAAGCTTATAATTTAATGACTGCCCCAAGGTATGTTGAACTATATTGGTTGTCATATATAAGACATTTAGATAAAAATATGTAGCCTAGACCCTAATTAAAAAGATAGGATAGCAACAATATCTGGCTTTTATTATCATCCTCCAGCACTTGTCAAAGACCTGATCCAACATTACCAGCAGACTTGACTGGAAATCTTGTTAAATAGAGGATTTGTACTTGGGATGTAGCTGGTTTGCTTGTTGTCAATATTTAATAGTAACAATTACAGCACAGGATAAATGTTGTTGCATGAAAATTCTATAACAGTGGTTCTTAACCCATGGGTCACAACAAAAAACTGGGTTGCCATGCTGTTTGAGTGTTTTTGCCAGGATCAACCAAAACAGTTTGATATTTCCTACATAAGTTTTTGTTTTCTACCATTTGATGGGTGGAGAGGCTAACACCACAAACCTAATCTGGATCAATGCCCCAGTGGTTAAGATCTGCTGTTCTATAACATATTTATGTACATTTTTTCAATAAATAATCCTTGAAAAAACTAGTCAGATATGAAAAGATAACACTAAAATAAATTGAAGCAACAGAAAAACTAGAGCTACAATTAACACAAACTCAATTGTGTATTAAAATCATGATTGTCAAAGGCAAGACGGCTTGTACAGTCATGGATATACCAAATTTCTATCATAAATGTAAACTATACACATAGAAAATTATCCAGATCAAACTGGGGCCTCTTATGTCACCCACAAAATAAATTAAACATAAAAGCCAAAATAGCTGGTTCCATTTTTCCCTGTTGGAATCGTTAACATATGGGAACTTAGTGAAGTTTCCAGTCCCCCTTACATTCATCAACAGAAAAAGTGTTCAGGAATGAATAGGGTCTAAACACAGACAAGAAACAACAATGAATAGCATATTCAAAGTGACTCTTTAATGGTTTCTCTTGCTTATCATTTCAAATGCACCAAGTCCATATCTAATCACACTGATACCCATTTTAAACTGATATTGAAAAACACATCCAATAACTTATTGTCTGTTACGATGGCATATATCCATTAACTTCTTGTCTGTTAAAAAGGCATGTTGCTGAAAATGGACTCTCAATGTTCACTAATCCTTGTTCTCACATTAAAGCCACAATTTACCATGTTCCAAAAAAATAAATGCTCACTGCTTTGAATTTGATCCTTTCCATCGTAATTTTGTGAAGAACGTCATTTGAGCAACAGGTCTATGTCTCTGACATCATGACGAAAAGTATCGGATGCTGAATATGTTTTACAAAAAGAAGCGTAATTAGATATTTATTGCATCATCTCACTTTTATTACTTGGAAGGATTTTACTCATTATTACAGGATCTTTGACAGCTTCACAAAAAAATTTCACACTGAAAGTTATAGATATCTTCTTTCTTTTGCATCACCATGAAGATCTTGTCACTCCGGAGAGATAATTATAGTCTGCATGGTGTCGGAAAACCATTCGAGCCAAACGCCAAGGTCTTTTAACTGCTCTTGGTCTTGAGGTGATTACACATCTATTATGAATTCGTGTTGGACAACTATCACGTGGAAGTGCTGCAATTTCTTTATCAGCTATTTCCTGAGAAAGAAAAAAATATTAGTGATATAGGCTTCACCACTATCTGTACACAAGCCTCAAGTAGGCTTTAAAACTATGTACTTCACTTCAACAAGTTCTATATTCGAATCATAAAAGGTAGAAATGAATTGTAGAACAAGGTCATTCTACACATTGGGGGTTGAAGATCATTTGAAGATAAATGGAGTAGGTCTCTTTTTCTGTAAATAATGGTAAAATCAAGTCATGAAGATATGCGGGAGATGGTCCTTGGTAAATTTGAAATAACTGAAGCAGTTTGTGCTTGTAACAGACTTTAGGCTTTCCCAGCTAGTTTCATGAGACAGGTGTGAAGGAGATGCACTTTTTTATGCACCTGTTATTATTCTCATCATTTATTTTTTTCTAGGAGTTTTTTTCTTGCATTTTACAAATGTCCTAAATGTGATCAGAATAGTGGATATTCTGGGTGGATAGTGAACCTACGACCCTTGGAATACAGTCTGATGCTCTACCATGTGAGTTACCATGGCTCCATGGTAGAGATACTGTGAGACTGTACATATGCAAACATTTCTATGTGTGCAGATAATGATGATGATGGTTGTATAGCTCCCCTCTACTTTGTAAATATGAGCTGAAAATCAAGATACATGGACCAGAATCAGCACAAAATATGTATTTATCACAAAAATGTATTGTGCAAAATTATGAAACGGTATCCATATATATGCTATTAGCTTTTTCACACACTGCTTAACATTGACACTTAACATGTCATTCGGATCAGATAGCAGCGATCGGCTGACATGCACCAAATGTGGATAGGAGTTATCAATGCTTAAATTGATCAAAACCAATTAAACAATTCTCTAATGGACTGAATATAATAAAAAATATTCTTATTTGTCAACATGATAAAAGAAGTGTAAAGTTTTTCTTTCTAATTAATAATCTTAATTCACCACTGGCCATCACAGTTCCCACAGGTTTTTCCATCAAACAGTAGTGCTATATCAACTGGATCAATCATGAAAGCCTCAGTCTGAAGCACCAATTCGAAGGTGCTCAGCAAGATGTGAAAAGATCAGAAAACAATTAAAAGCAAAGCATATGTCCGATCAAGAATGCTGTGATTATTTTAATTAAAGATATTTTCTGGTGTTTTTCTTTGGGTAACTGCATAACAGAGTAAACCAAATCTATCACCAGCACGGTGTGATCCAGCAACAGTTTCCCAGTGACCATTACACCAAATTATTTTCCTGCTACATGTGAACCACCAAGAGTTTCCAATCAACTCTTAGCTAAATCAATCGCCACCTAGGCATGAATTATCATATAAATCAGGTGGTTAGTGAAAAGCTTGCCCATGGGCATGGGCCAAGTAGAAAGCGGGCTACAAAATATGTACATGTACAACTTTTATAATGCTGACATTTTACATCCAATTTTCACTAAATTATCACAATCTACCTATGAACCATGTCTGAATCACAAATACATTCTTCAAAACAAAAAACATGGGGTTTAAAGAAAAAGATATGCAAATTAAAGTGGAAAATACTTTTTTTTTTAATAGAAGTTTATTTTGATTTTACAATACACAATAAGTATCAATAAACATGTGTCACTGAACAAACATGTTTCTTACAGCTAGCTGAACATCTGGCATTAACAAATCTTGAACAATTAGGTGATGGCAGGAAGTAGCTTATCATGCATGGTTGACTCTACAATGAAGACATCTGATATTTTGTAAACAATAACACCTGGCTGGAATAACTGTCAACTGACCTGAAGACAACACAGAGCAAGTTTTTACCTTCACCATGGTCATATTCCTTATAAGCACAGAAAAACCTATTTATTGTAATTAATTGTAAGTGTTACTAGTACCAAGAATTAATTATAATACTGTGATTAGGGTACTAGTAACAGTTGAACAGGTTCATACGGATCAAACTGAAAATAAATGAATTTTCAATAACATGTTGTCAGTTTTGAAAGAATATTATCAGTATCATGTGTTCTACCATCAGCTGCTAATTGAAATACAATAAATTAAAAACAAGAACAATAAAGATAAATAAATGTAATGAAATGTAAATCATAATAAAGTCATGGTAACTGGACCTAAATGTTTAAAACATTGCTCTTCAGCTGCTGTACTTTCTTATCCAGTTGTGACTTCAGTAATTTCACTTGGTCTTCTTTTTCTTTTGACTAATGTGTTGAGACGTAAATGTGATTTCCTCTGATCTGCTGGGATGGTTTTATTACTACTGTAAGTCATCTGAGGGAACTGTTCTGGTTGATTTATTTGTTCTACTGGTCACTTTGTCTTGTCAGTGAGAGGTTTATATACCCCTTTGTTGCCCGAGTTGCAGGTGAAGCCAGTATTGATACAAGTAAGGTCATGTCTAAATTGTATTGTCACGACCAATTGTTGCAGTATCCAGGTTTTGAATTAAACCACTGTCTTGCAGTAATGATCTGGTTAAATGACAGATAAAGCATAGGTATATGTTCCTAATGAGGGGTATAAACAAAGAAATAACTAGAAAACTCTTATGAATTTTTTTGTTTTGATTTACATATGCCTAGTTTTTTATATGGTGTATGTGTGTGTGATTTGGATTTTTAATGCTGCTTTAAAAAAAATTCAGTCATATCACTACAATGTCTGCAATGTGACAGTTTATAGTGATGTCCAGCACTGGGGCATCATGCTGCAGACATGTAGCATGATGTCCTACCCAGTCACATTATCTTGACACCAGGCTGACCAGTCCTAACACTAACCTCTTAATGCTGAGCGGCAAGCGAGGCAGCTGTTAGTACCATTTTTAAACATCTTTGGCATGACTCAGCCGGGGTTTAAACTTGCGACATCCTGCATCTGAGGCGGACACTCTAACCACTAGTCCACCGCAGCAGTCTCGTTTTCTATATAGAAAAAGTTAGTCTCTGTAACACTATACATAATAATGCCATGATAATTGATATTAAGTCCCTGCCTGGTTATAAGAATATCTATAGGGTTGACATAAGGATGGTGTATGATTCCATCAGACTGTGTCTCAGTATCACAAGGCTGCTTATTGTATTCTGTATAAACCGAGTTGACCATTGGGTTGGTATATTTAGAACACTTGTTTTTTCTTGTGATTCAACATATCTTTTATTCTGAAAATTCTAATCCGTATGACACTGATACGAAAGGGTGTAATTTTGATATGTCGCACTAATTATTGGTGATGTTTGAATTTTGTTTCACAATAAACACATCAGTAATCCATTTTGATGTGTAGAGGTTGTGCAGCAGGGTGACTGCATTATGGTTTATGAGGAGTGTTTTCTCAGAAGAGCAGAATATTCCAGCAATCTGAATGTGGGACCAGAAGATCTAAGTTCACATTGGAGGATATATAATAAATTAAGTTAAAAATGCCTGGACTTTAAACAGGTATGTTAATCACTACTGGCTGCGCTTTTTGGTCACGATTTCCATTTTTCTAACAACTGTACGTGTAGAAGAGTTGGACAGGAGTGATGGTACACTCTTGTATAAACTCAATGGGTTTTCAGTAGTTTGGGGATCTATCTGATTTGTTTCCCTGCAGAGAGTTGCCTTCACTTCCAAATGCTACTTATGCAAGGGCTTGTTGGGTCACATGTACTGGCTGAAAGCTTGAAAAATACCTCTTGGGGAATTAAATTAAATGTATGGATAATACTAATTCAATGAAAACTTTGCATGAAACATTGTTTATACAGCAAAACACAAATCTTAATACAACTACAGGTTGTTTCGATTTGTTTCAAAATGGAAACAATATACTTGTTGGTAAACACCCAATGTAAATAACATATATGGACACTTCACTTTGCGGTTGGAAGTATTTAATTTACCCAAAACTTTTTATTAAAATCCAAAATAACTGCAGATACAAATACTGTGCACTACTGGTTAAAGAAATAAAAGCTGTAATGACATTTTGTTCAAGAATACAACACATCATGACATATTAAATAAAACTGTTTATTATGGTATTAAAATTTGTGATACTTCAAGAAATTAGTGGAATTAATATGAAATTTTGGAAGCCATACCATAATCTCATTAAATCTGAATCCATGTTATAATAATGCATATTAGAGCACGGTTTCGGTGTTAGAATGATTAACTAGCACTTAAGAGCTGTGAAAATTTTAGTAAACATCTACCAGGTACTCATTCAATTCGATTAAAATCAGATCTCCGCTATTCATAATGAAGATCTGACGATGACCGTTTAAGGGTTATGTTCTGGAATTAAGCCGATGGAAATGCAGCTTTTAAAAATATGAAAGTGAATCAAATCATTTGGTACGCATCCATGATCTTCATCCACACTGCTCAGTCTACAAACGCAAAGATATAAGACTTCATGTGATTGGTTAATAAATATTAGTGATTATGGTAATGACATATATCACCAGAACATGACTTCTAAGCTGTTGCTATCAGATTTACATGTAGGGCAGCGTATATTTGATTTTAATCAGAATTACTCACTGATCACAAAGATCGTTTACCCAGTTACCTGATCAAAGGGAAATTGTTTTAAATGTGTACAAATCAGAATTGCTTTGCTGTAGTTGACACAGGCAGAAACGGCATGTAAAAGTGCATTTTTTTCAGTGGTCAGAGTTTACAAGTCAGATCCATCTAAAAAAGAGAGTTGTCATCAGTGGGTCAGAGTTACATTTTGAAAAAATATTTAATTCCAAATTGATACACTGTACCACTCTGGTGGCCAAAATGGTTAGAGCATCTGCCTTGGATCTCAGAGGTTGCAGGTTTGAACCTCAGCAGAGTCAAACCAAAGACTCATAAAAATGGTACTAACAGCTGCCTCGCTTGGCACTCAGCATTATGAGGTTAGTGTTCGGATTGATTGTCCTGGTGTCAGGATAATGTGAAAAGGTGGGACATCATGGTACATGTCTGTGGCATGATGCCCCAGTGCTAGATATCTCTATAAACTGCCACAGTGCAGACATTGTAGAGATCTGTTTGAAACAATGTTAAAACTACGTTCAAAATCCAAATCACATACACACGGATGGATGGATGAAAAACTGTGTAAAACATACCTGTATTATGGATTGGAATATGTCACAAATATGTTGACAACTTACAATTTGTTCTAATTAAATCCACTGAATTCACAATGCTTGACATTTTAAATCCATTTATATGATGTATCCATCAAATTAAATTATAGATCACACAGCGGTACAGCAATAGTTTAGATAATCCAATTCACAATATCCCATGATATGTTAATTCATTGCATCTTACCAAAAAAATAATGGAAGTTAAGAGCATAGTCAAATACCCACAATCTGTTAGTTGCTACTGAGCATGTATCACTTGTGTCTAAATCAAAGGAAAAAGATATTAAGATTAAGGTGCTGCCAAGTTAATCAGTTCTTTTTTAAAAGAAAACTTATGGCAAATGTGTACCCAATGGCTCATTTACTGGATTATTATCAACCTGTTCACAGCTCTATTAGCAATAATTAAAAAACAAATGAAAGTCAAAATAAACTAAGACTCAAACTTTGTCAGTACACTAAACAAACCTGAAGTTCTTTTGGCAGAATAGTATTTTTACGGATGGCATTTAGTCTCATTCTAGTGGGGAAATATTCTGCTGACAGTTTCCGTCTCTTTAAGTCCCTCCACATCATATGGTCATAACGTGTTCGGATTTGTGTATTCTGAACAAGAGGGGATACATCTCGCTGCAGGAGAGACCAAGAGTTCATTCTCGTCACCTAAAAATTATGAAATATGGTTTCAGAACAGAGTTCTATATATTTATTTCAAAGTATCTGTTACATCGTTTTTTTTCACTATTTAAATTATTCCTGGCAATCTCAAAAACTGTCAGTATCTCAACATATTTACATGCATCCAAGAAGATTTTCTGGGGGGGAAACATTGAAGGCTAATATGTTAGTAGAATATTTTGCAGCTCTTGCAAGCATATTTAAATCAATTTTACATTATAAGTAATATTAAGAAATGTTTGTAGAAAAATATATATACAGATCCATTTATGACACGATAATAAATCTGGATAAAGAAAATATTCCAAGCATGTTAATTTTGATTTAGATGCTAAAAATCTATTTACCAGTTTGAAACAGAATGCATTGAAAATGTTTCTTTTCAATTTAGAGGGGTTTATTCACTATATATATATATATATATATATATATATATATATATATACACACACAAACAAAAACATACATATATAGTTTTTAAACAAATGGTGTTTACTTCATCCTCTTCAACCATGGAATAGATATCAAAGCTATACACATTTTTAAAGCAAATAACTTATTAGTAAATGTGCCAATGACGATCTGCCAATGATAAAACCCTTTTGTCTGACAGCAAAAGGGTTTCAATATATACCCTAAGGTTGTCTGATCTATTTTCAATGTGTTCTGGCTTCAGATATATTGTGAGAAAACAAGTTATTATTATATGACCATTTAAACTGGGGAAGTCACTCCAAGAAGTATTAAAGAAACACATAAAACTTTATTTCTTTCAATCATTCACATTAAAGAGTAGTTTTGTTTTGCTGCAAAAGCTGATATAGTTTTTCTTATCCCATGTACTGTCTTGTCTACTTATGGGCTTTTGAATATTGGCTTAATGGATGGGTGGGTGTGGTATAGTCAAACTATCAAGTATTACATACAGCATGTACTGAGTTTAAAGCTATATATTAACTTTAAAAAGTTGTCATTTAAATGTTCAGTGAATTTGTTTAGTAGAAAATGTATTTGTCTGAGCTCAAATGGGCAATATGGTATTGTACTTAAACACAATAAATCATGACATTGAGAAAATATAGATATATTTATTGTAATTATCTTGTTGTTTAAAGACTAATGAAGATGCAACAAGCAATACATTTTTTTAAACACTTATATGAACAATTAGTAATGTATATATTTACATATTTAGTGTCATATTTATGCATTTGTCATAACAAGTCATTATTACCAAATACATGGAGAACTGTGTTGTATTCATCACAAAATGATACTAATGGCCAATACAGTCCTTCAAACCTATTTTTTGGAACTACTGTCAAGGTTGTTCAGGACTGACTAGAATCCATTTTGTTTTGCAAACATGTCAAAAATAGTTTATGTTTGATTTCTTCAAGTTTTATTCGAAATCCACATCTCCAGCCCACTAATTGGGGTATTCATTAAGTGTCAGAGGCATTTCATTTTCCTTATAGACTCCACATTGCTATATACTATGTACAAAAATGTGTGGAAATTCACTTTTAAAGTATTCTTAAACACATTCACTGCAGAAAGGTGTGTACAACTTGAATGAATGAAATGGGACATCCCTTTTATCATCATTTTTGTCCATTTCTTCATAATCCGATTACTATCCCCTACCCACCTGCACTATAGGCGTCAAGATCAAATTTTTTCAAGAAAATGCGTAAACATGTCGCAACAATTTCTTGATACTTGTATGTCACACTGAGGGAGCCAAATTGTTACTTACAATGTCCATATTCACGTACCATTTATAATAACACAAGCCCCGCCAATCCCACATGCTTAATCTATGGAGAGGGGTGATTGATTGCGTGATTTGATCAAGAATACATCTAATGTACAATTTAACCTTGGTTAAAAAATGGACAAGTCCAGTTCGTGCAGTGTTTAGAACAGTAAGAGACATCATCTGATTGTTTATTTTCACGTCAAAATTTCTTCATTATCGTGATCTGACGAGAATTACTCCAACATTTGCAAAATATTTTCAGTTTTGCATTGAAACTATTAACCGGAAGTTGCACAACCGGCTAACATTGCCGGCTAGTGACGTCAATTCTAGTACCCCTCTAGAGGACGTATATATATCACGTGACTCTACTTTGTTCTTTCCTTTACATTGCGGCCAGCTGCCTCGGTAAGTTAGATGTCATATGTTGATTTTAATCACAAAAATCAGTGTTCATTTCTTACCATCATTTGTCTTTGAGATGACATAAAAGTATATAAATGATAACTTTAATTATTGTTTAATACATTTTTTTTAAATGGTACCGATTTTCGGCCAATATTGTGACCGGCATTTGAATGGTTGATTTTATTACACGTCGGCACGTCTGCCATATTTATTGAAGGTATTCTTTAAAAAAATGTGGATTTTCTAGAAAGAATCAATTGTTTACATTAATATATTTCAAGGAAACAATTGTCTTACCATTAGGTTTAGAATTCATCATTTAAGTATATATTGAAAAGGTCGACATGGCCAGCATTCATGATGGAATGACGTCATATGAATAATTCTGCTTGCCTACAACCCTTTTTGTACGATTCAAACATACAAAAAGTGTTGCCAATACAAATTTAGGTTGAACGTTTCCTTTTAAGATTTTGGCACCGTACTATACGAAAGCAGTTTTTTTTTCGCAGAAATTCTTGTTCTAAATGTTGGTGTGGGTTTGTCGGCTCTGCTTAGTCCACTAATACACGTGTACTGGTCCCTCGTTCAATTTTTGATTTACAGTTCACTTTTCAATAGACTTTCCTTGGATAATTCAATATGGCGGACAGCACATGGTTGGCATGCATTCTGTGCACTGGCGCGACGTGTAGACTTTTCTTTTAATGAACGAGTACAGTGGTACTAATACTTTGTTGAAAGAAGCATTGAAACGTTAATGGAGCAGCTTGGTGACACCCATCGGCACACATGTTCACGTCATATACATATGCTGGCAATTTCACTTAGAAACCATTGCATTAGTTTCATAATGTCCGTGAAATCTAGTATACTATGTCTGAGGCATGCTGCCTCAGTGCTAGATATCACTAAAAACTCATTGCAGGCATTAGAGCTATAGGATTGAAAAATTGTAAATGCTTTGTTAAAAATCTTGTCTTGCACATGACCATTTCCAGCCTTGAAGCCACATAATTTTTTTGAAACCTGTGGTATATACTCCTGTAGTACTAATATTGGTACCCTTACTAGCATCTTGTGGACAGGGTACTAACATGAGGATATACGTGTTAATGGAGCAAGCTGGGTGTGATTCACACCCAGAGCTCTTTTAGCCTGATAACAACACTTGAAACATTCCTTCCATATAATCCAATCAATTGAGTAGTCCTCTTGCTTAATACCTGAAGTATAACAATTTCATTATAGAAATAGTTGTAAAATCTTGTTTACCTTTTTTAGCCAATATTTTTGTTTAGCTCGTCCGCCATATTATTTCAAATCATGATTACTTCCGTTCTCAGCCTTGTTTGTTTGTGTGCAATATAAGGACATTGACAAATTATTTGGAAATGTGAACAAATCGTAGTAAAAATTTGGCACCGTTTGGTAAAAAAAAATTTTGCGCATTAAAATTTAATATGGTTCATCTGCAACTTTGAAATTCCCCCAAGAAGCGATTATTCGCCACTTGATTGATAATAATGTCGAGTAGAACAGGGGTCGGCAACCTAAGGCACGCACATGACGGGTGGCACGTCGAGATTTTTTGTGGCACGCAAAGGGCAGCCAAAAATCAAAATTTTAAGTGTTACTCTTTTACTGGTGGCACGCGCTCATTCATTTTGTAATTAATTCTGGAAAAAACTTGGCACGCTATGTAAAAAAGGGTTGCCGACCCCTGGCGTAGAATATCAAAAATATGGTATGGCAAGCCTTTCGTAGAAAAGGGGTCACGATGAGTGTGTTATCTGTTGAGGCAGACAGGATGAGGTTAGAGTAACCATGCCAATTTATTTTATCGTGTAAGGGCTTAATAAATTCAAAATAAGCCAAACATCTTTCACAACATGATTATACTTGTGTGGTTGATTTCTACCGGTTTTTTTTCTTTCTGACTAGTGATTTTTTTTGCTCCATTATGAGATCAGTTCGTAGCCTCAACCACAAGAAATCAAGTTGAAACTACGACCTTGTAGTTAATACGTCTGGTGCCAGTACTTTGGACAGGTTACCAGCATGAATGTATGGACACGAGTGGAACAGCTGGTGTGCGATTTACACCTAGTCCTACATGCAAGGCCTCAACACTGACGTTTGTTTTAGGCATCTGGGTCTTGCTGCCCAACTAATGGCACTGTAGCATGTTTTGATGACTAACATCGCAAATGGTCTAATTTTCAGTAATATCTGGCAGCCAATAACGATGCTTTAAACAAAAAAGTGTCATATTTTAGTCGCACTTAACTGTTCGTCTTTTCTCTAAAAAAATTTCAAATTCTCTAAAGAAATGGACCCGCTTTCAAGTTTCATTGGCCTACATTTCAGTTAGCTGGAAAGCGATGAGGCCTGGAATGCTAAAATTTGTGCATGCTGAAATATTAACGAAATGAATCAAAATATATTGTGCACATTGGAACTATAAGTGCCGTTTCGTTCATGAAACATATCTCCAGCATTAACCTACTTAAAAGATAACGCTGACCACTGTTGCATTTCAACAAACTCAAACTTCAGCGGAACATGAAAGTGCGTTCATTTGGTAATGTCTGATTTTGATTCCCCCAGAACAAAAACTGCACAATAAGTATATTAACCTGTTGCCTCTTGCAAGCACATTTTGAAGTCTACTCCATTCGCATGGAAGCGCATTTTGATATTGGCTCTAAATATCGGCCATTTTAAGCCAGTTTTCGTAGCACCACATTTGGGAAAAACCCCTATTACATACTTCATTTCTGCAAATGACAATTACGTCGGATCACATGGTCATTTTTTATGCTCTGGTCTATATCTGCTATTTAATGTAACTGGTTCGGAATTTCCACTCGCCAAAATGGAGGTCACGTACTTCATTCATTACTTGAAGTTTTTATGATTAGAATCACAACTATGAAAGATTCAATAACTTGAGTAAAGGATCTGATGTTGATGTAGGCAGCCATTAGTTTTTATACATTATCAAATTCTGATGACTTGGTGATCTAGATGCGGACAAAAAACTTGTAAATTAAAGTATGAGAAATGGCAGCTACAGTTGGTCTCGCTGACTTCAGTTTTAAAGCACAATTTTGTTGTGAAAAATAATTACTCACCTATTGGACTTCACTCTTAAATTTTTCCACTCATGTGTACCAAAAATGTGAGATGGTTCAAATTGCTGTTAAACGTAACCTGCACTACATTGCTTAACAGTTGACAGGCTGGCCTATGTGTATGGAGTCGAATAGTTAACACGTGTTCTATTTATAGCTCGCTCCGCTGGGTAACTTTGCTGTACAAGGTAAAGGGTTAATTACGTAATTGTGGAAAAGTTGATGTGGGCTGCCACGCGAGAGATTCCTGACACTTTGAATACTTGTTCCGGTGTCAATCGACATCGGATCACCAGTCCTGCCAACTCTTGCAGTTTTGCTGCAAGTATTGTGAAAATTAACACTAAAATGCATAATTGTGACATAAAAGTAATGATGATTATTGCTTCCAGGTTTCATATTATTCCAGCAGCACATTGGACGCTTTAAATCGACATGTTTGTTCATGCAGATTTTTAATATAAAAGCTGGAAGGGACACTGTTATTGTACGTCAACATGTGAAATGGAAGAATTGCGTCGAGTGATAGCAAAAGCCATTGAGCTGCATAGGGTTTGGAACGAGAGTTTGTGCTACTGTACTAGTTGCAGGGGCTTGTTATAAAGAAAATAGAGTATCTGTCCATGAATCGAGGGATGAGGGATCTAACTTGTAACAATATAACACCAGGGAAGATGCCAGTCCACACCCCTCTGTAGTTCAACACTGCTAGTTTATCATAATTGCATCAGCTAATTTCCAATGTATGCCAGTCGCAATTCAGAATAGTTAAATTTTCAAAACAGCTCAACACATAGTTCAATTTGTGACATAATGTAGAAAATGCAACAATTGTTCACTGATTTGGACAAATGTTGGCAAGAAGTGCCATTTTGCATTCGGATATTCTTGGATTTCACCATTAGCCCAAGTTTAATTGCAGGGGTTGTCGCATTTTGTCCTATTTGTTTTCCCTTTATAGCACAATCATAATATTGCTGCTGGTAATGGTATTTTGCAAGATTTAAATGTTTCAGCTGAAATTGCAATGCAAAACTAAAATTTATCTTTTCAGCAAAATCGCCAAGTCGAAGTCACCTCAAGGCAAAATGGGAAAAGAAAAGATCCACATTAACATCGTCGTCATCGGACACGTAGACTCTGGAAAGTCAACCTCCACTGGTCACCTTATTTACAAATGTGGAGGTATCGATAAAAGAACCATCGAAAAGTTCGAGAAGGAAGCACAAGAGGTGAGTTGTTCAAGATTTTTGTTGGGCGACGATTGGAAGACTCTTTGGCAGCTTTTGGTCAGACCACTGATACAGCCAGTGGACACGATGGATACCTGCTTGACAAGGTTTTTGATGGAATTCTCCAAAAGTAACGCTTATTAGCCCTGATAAGTGGTATCAAAATTGTAACCAGTTGGGTCTTGAAGAAGACCGCTTTTTCACAACATTCGACTGTAAATGCCTATCCATTTTCCATTTTCTTTTTCTTGAAATGTTTTTATTTGTGCAAGGTGATGCCTGTGTGGTTTTAAATGTGACCACTTTTCCTCTCCATGCCAGAGGTATTTATCTGTCTGCATATTTAGTCGAAAAAATATTTCGCATTTGCTGTACAAGTTAGTTGGTAATGTCATTTTGTAGCCACTTTTGCTCGATGTTTCGGTTGCTTTGATAATGCTCAGTGGTTCTTGGAGCGAGGGGGGAGACTAGGAGCTCGATCAGTTGACCATAGCTGGTCATGTACCCCGGTTTGGGACAAGCGATCACCATTCAAATTTATGTAAAAGTGCAATTATCAACTTTATGAAATTTACAGTTACAGTAAAAGGGGTTATTGAATGATTAATAAAATTATTGCACACCTGGAAATGCATTTGGGCTAAATGTGCAGCTTCAGTAATGTAATCACGATATTGACAAGGGTCATTGTGAGTCGAGCAGGTGCTAGAGTTTTTAAATTTGTGCCAGCACCATCTGCCATGTGTAAATTTGTAAAAAGACTTTAAAAAAATCAACCCAGACATTTATGTGGGTTAAGGTCTATCAAATTCACACCTTCTAATCGTCTTTATTTAAACTGCCCATAGTAGTTTTACATTGGCTCCTTTTGCAAACGTTTACCATTTATACATATAATGGTGGCAGTGTTTCCCTTAACGCACATTTGTGCATCAGGGACACTCGCAGGGGAAAATTGACGCACATTTTGTTACTGTGCTTTTTTTTACGCAAGGGTTTTTCATTATATGATCAGGATTGATTTAATACCCAATGCATTGGACGATGGATAACATCGTATATACTTCACATATAGGCATTGACTGGTTCCCTGCTTTGTTTGCCCCCTGCCTTGCACTTCTCTATTCCTATAGCAAAGTGCAACGCAGGGAACATAAAACAACTAGACTAGCATAGTCAGTGTTATAACCGAGTAGCTTCCCCATATCTCTCGCGCTTCTCGCGATTTCAATTGAGCTCGGGAAGCTGTTCTAGATATTTAACATCAAGGCTCGTTGCACTAGAAAGTGATCGCCAGATTAAAACGTGCACTAAAAAGCATTAGCAAAGAAAGTGAAAGAAGCAGAACACAAAATAGTAACTGTGGATCTAACTTTAATGAAAAAATGGAATATTCATTATGATTACCGGTGTGACTTCTGATGGCGTGATTGCTTAGACTGCAAAAGTGAATAATCCTTTTGTGACAGAATTTTAGAATTTTTAAAAATGGGCCCTCGTTCACCATAAGATATCTGGAGAACACATTATAACCTAAGACATTATTTCACAACATAGAAATCTGTAAACTTGCAGAGACAAAAGCGTTGTTTAGATTACAGCGTAGTTTGGATTACAAAGTCGGCGGGTCATTGCAGATTTTGTTGATTTTTAACTTTTACTGCAGTAAAAGAAAGATCTTGAAATTCAAGTGCAACTTATTAGAAAGATGAATCTGTATCCTTGATATTAGGATAGATGTTCTTGGACGAAGTACAATGAAACCTATGATAGTACACATTTGATGAAAGGCAGTAAACTGACTCGCCATTTGGTTAAAAAGATTTATTTGGCTTTTTGTATTGGCTTATATGTAATGTGTTGGGCTATAATATTGTTGAGGAGACTATTAAAAGTACGCCTTTAAAAGAAAAATGAACTAACAAAATTATTCTTTGAATGGACAATGCATTTGTTTGTTAATTGTGCATGTTAGTGTATTTGTATGTTTAGAGAGAGTATGTTGTGCAAGGTGCAATATCCTATTTCAAGCTGAGAAAGTACGAGTCGTATGAAAATTTGTCAGTACATTTTTAACCCCCACATTTTTTATTTCACCCCCAGTTTTGACACCTAGGGGTTTTTTGTACCCTCAATGTTAAACCCCTGGGGGATACACTGACATATATATATATATATATATATATATATATATATATATATATATAAGGATAATGTTAAAAGTAAGACTTTAAAAGAAAAATGAATAAAATTATTCTTTGAATGGACATTGCATTTGTTTATTAATTGTGCATGCTGGTGTATTTATGTTTAGAGAAAGAGAATGTTGTGCAAGTTGCAATATCCTATTTCAAGCTGAAATAGTACGAGTCCTATGAAAATATTGGTACATTTTTGACACCTAGGTTTTTTGGTACCATCAGTTTTTACACTCTGGGGGATACGTTGGGTGGTATGTACTGAAGTTTCTTCTGTATGCTCCCTTGCATGGTTTCATAAAAATATTCTTGTGTAAATTTTGTTTTATTTTGAGCCAGTTAGTACTCGCCTAGAATATAGTGGGGGCCTGATCTGAAATTAGACTACTCCTAGAAGATATATTAATTGAGCACTAGTATGCATGCTTTTTACAACCTGCGAAGTTTCTGAAGTGTGCAGTTGTCTTGATGGATACATTTATTTATCAGATGGGCAAAGGGTCCTTCAAGTATGCCTGGGTTTTGGACAAACTGAAGGCCGAAAGAGAAAGAGGTATCACCATTGATATTGCCCTCTGGAAGTTCGAGACCACCAAATACTACGTCACCATTATTGATGCCCCAGGCCATCGTGATTTTATCAAGAACATGATCACAGGAACTTCCCAGGCAGACTGTGCAGTACTGGTTGTGGCTGCTGGTGTGGGTGAATTTGAAGCTGGTATTTCCAAGAATGGACAGACCAGAGAACATGCTTTGTTGGCCTACACCCTGGGTGTCAAGCAGCTCATCATTGGTATTAACAAGATGGACAGCACAGAACCACCATTCTCTGCGGTAAGTGATTGACACTGTACCACTTTGACGACTAAAACAAAGTAAAATTTCATTTTAATATCCAGTTTTACCAGAAAGAAAACCATATCCTTCAAAGACTGAAAGTTGATTAAACTTTCACAATTCAGAAAGTATCTTAAAAACAATACAGAAACGATGTCCAAGTAGAAAGGCATTTCCTTAAAAGTTTTGCCACACATTTACTGCTTGTTTGCGTCACTGTGAAATGTGAACAATTTTGGCATACATGTAATCATTTGACTGTTGTAACTTAGGGTTTGGATGAAAGGTAACTCTACTTGATCAGCTGCTACTACGGTGGTTTTAATAATTGTGCAGACAAAATAATATACTGCAGAAATTGAATATGTTACTCTTGTAGTGATGGTGATGTTAAAGAATGGTGATAAGCATGTGATGCAATTGGTTGAACTGGGCATCACTGGTAGGGATTGGGGTGGGTTATGAGGTTTGCAACTGTACATGAATGCAAAAAAATGTGACTGAGCTGGCAAATGCACATTTTTTAAAGCCTGATTTGATGCACCATGCTGTTGCATTGTGTGAAATGATACTTTTGACTAAATTCATCAATTTACTGCTTACAATTAATGCCTTAAGTGCCAGATGTTGACACAAACAAAAATTGACCATTTGATGGAATGAGATTTCATTTGTTGCTTTGAGAACCAGTGACAGTTTTGACTATAACGGTTAGTGTTGTGCAGATATATTGTAACAGATCATTTCCAGCCCTATATACAAGTAAATTTCCTAATCTCAAGAAGTACTGTTTACTTTGAAACGGTTGGTGAAAAACTGTACAACACTGGTTGAACATAAATGGCAGAAATAGCAAATTTTAAAAAAAGATGTCCCAACCTGCAAGTTTTTGGGGCACCTTTTCAGCACCTGCAACTTAAAGATGTCCATCTGAGTGTGTGCCATCTTAAAAGTTTATAAAATTTGCAAGGAAGAGATAGAAAATGTCGATACTTTAGTAGTGACAATATTCAAAGTTTGTAATCGTTTCCCACACTTCTGGGAAATTTGAAACAATCAGATAGTTCTAAGAACATTGTAAGGTTGTAGTATGGATCATTTAGTTGTTTGCCATAAATCTTTTTGTTGAGACAACCCAAATGCTCATTGGATTACATTCGCTGGTAGACTTTTTTGTTTCACACAGTTTGATATTGGTATATTATTCAACATGGTATGAAAACCGGTCTAGAATCAAGAGGCCATCATGGTGGCCTTGAAGCATAGCTGCTTTGAAGATGGGCAACCAAACTTGAACATTGTAAAATTGAGTTGTACCTGCATGAAATCGTTATGAAAACGATTATCACAGAAATTGTGAGCAAGTCAATATGCCTTTAATCTGCTGAAAGACGAAAACTAGTGCATTGATGAAATTTGAGCTGGTACTAACGATTTCGATTGCTGGTTGCACGAGCACACATAATTTCCCAATAGTCATTTTCAAATATTGTAGAAAAATGCAAGTCTTGTACTGGTTGTAATTAAAATGCAAAAACGAACGAGCACAACATTCTCTATATTCCGAGACCAACTTCTGGAGCTTTGTTGCATCTCGTGACTGCCAAGTTGAGAACCAGACTGCTCTGCTTAATGAATCAGACAGGCCAAGTTTCTTCTAGTTCTCGAAATAATGTTCTTTCTGGTTTTTAAAAAGGTATCAGACTTTCGTTTAATATAACTGAAATTTTGTACGACAGCATTGAAAAGGAGTGTTGTTGCAATCATGATTTTGTACTGAAGATGTGCGAGAGTTGCAAAGTCACGTGACTATTGACGCAAATGGCAAATACCTGGTCATGTTTCATCTATGCAGTTTCATCTAGCCTGTCGTTGGGTTAAAGACGTAACGATTATAATACTTGCCTTTTTTTAGAGAATAATTTTCCTATAGATTTTATGCAGCTACAAGTAAATATAACGGTTTAAATTTGCTATGCCCACTGGTAAGCTATCTTGTGGTGGCGACAGA
Source organism: Sinohyriopsis cumingii (assembly GCA_028554795.2). Lineage (NCBI taxonomy): Eukaryota > Metazoa > Mollusca > Bivalvia > Unionida > Unionidae > Sinohyriopsis > Sinohyriopsis cumingii. The sequence goes on along the minus strand of CM068837.1, from coordinate 104,645,545 downwards.
TTCAAATTTTTTGATATGTAATTGCTCTGAACCCACTCCATTCTAAATGTCCATTGGAAGAAATCTGAATTAGAAAATTACAAATCTCTGAGCTGAACTGTGGTGAGAAACTATTGCACATTGACATGTAGCTTGAAGCATTGGTTTCGGGTCTTCACTAGAATGCAGGAGAACTGGGAAATTGTCCATTTTTATATATATCAAGAAACTATTTTATTGTGTATAGATAAGATTAGAACCCATGGATCAATACAAGTTTTGGGAACTGGTTTATTGAATTACAAGACAACACCTTGATTTTATGGAAAATTCAGTTCTTGTTTAGACAACAACGTATAATTTTAAAGGTCTTTTACCAAAATTTAAATATTTTAGATTTTTTTTATACTAAAAATTGTATAAAGTCTTAACTCTTTACCTCATAATGCATAGGGACAAAGTGCAGCATGCTATAAATAGAACACCTGTTACCTAGCTGAACGCATACGCATAGGCATGCCTGTGAATTGTTAAGTAATATAGTGATCTGTTTAACAGCAGTTTTTAACCATTTTACATTTTTGGTACACATCTATTATGTGGAAAAATTTAAGAGTAAAGTCTGATTGTTATAGCTGTAAATAGTTTTCACGGAAGTATATTTTATGTGCTTTAAAATCAAGAGAACTCGTTCAGTCATGTCAGTGCGGCCATGTGACCAACCGTATCTGCCATCCCATACTCTATGTTGCACGATTTAGTCTGCGTCTAAATCACTTAAGTCATCTAACTTTGATAATAAAAACTAATTGCTGCCTACATAAATATCAGAGCCTTTACCAAAGTTAATGAATCTCTTGTGGTTGTGATTATAATTGTGAAATTTATGTGCTTTATGTGCTTCAAAATCAAGAGAACTCGTTCAGTCATGTTAGTGAGGCCACGAGACCAACCGTATCTGCCATTTCCCATACTAGAAACTTGCACGATTTCGTTTGTGTCTACATCACTTAAGTCATCTAAATTTGATAATAAAAACTAATTGCTGCCTACATAAATATCAGAGCCTTTACCAAAGTTAATGAATCTCCTGTGGTTGTGATCGTAATTGTGAAAACTTCATAAGCACTGAACAAAATCCTGCCTGTGAACTGTTAAACAATATTGTGTATGTTGATGTTTAACAGCAGTTTTAACCATTTTACATTTTTGGTACACGTATGGAAAACTTTAATAGTAAAGTCCGATTGTTATAGCTGTGTAATTATTTTTCACGGAAGAATTTTTTATGCTTCAAAATCGAGAGAGAACTCGTTCAGTCATGTCAGTGAGGCCACATGACCAACGGTAGCCGCCATTTCTGATACTCGAAATTTACAAGGTTTTCATGTGTGTCTACATCACTAAGTCGTCTGAATTTGATAATTTATAAAAACCAGTTGCTGCCTACATTAATATCGGAGACTTTACCTAATTTATTGAATCTTTCGTGGTTGTTATTCTAATCTTGAAAACTTTGTACGTACTGAATGAAATCCGCCGCTGCCATTTTAGAAATTGGAGATTACGACCCTGTTACTTTAAACAGCATATATCGACCAGTGCATAAATAGCAACCACATGATCTGACATAATTGTCATTCGCAGAAATGAATGTAGTATCTAATGGGGAGGGGGGGGTCCCAAAGGTGGCTCTACGAAAACTAGCTCAAAGTGGCTGATATTTACAGCAGGCATCAAAAGGCGCTTTCGTGTGAATGGAGTAGAGACGTCCAAAGACACTTGCATGAGGTAAAGGGTTAAGGACTATGCTAGTTGGAAAATCTTGCTAGAGATTTTATTGGCACACAAATTCAGGGTTAAGCTTTGTTACATGACAAGGTTCTAATACTTTGCATTTATTGTTTTTTATATATAGTGTGATAGGAAATGTTTACTTTGTATGTCATGCACATGTATTGCTCTATAATTCTTTCGAAAGGTTTGAAAGGAAACAATTTGATCATTACGTTTCCATGTAGCAACATAATGTATGTCAGCAAAGTAAAGCTTGAATTTGTATTTTGTACATTGAAATGGCTTTGAAAGCCATTTGTCTGATTTGTTTTGTGTGACTCGTCTTGTGGTTTTTGTACATGATAATCCTTTCCGACATATGTTTTGGAGTCTTCGAAGCAAAACTTAAGATTTGGAAAAGGCATGTTTTTTTTCTAAATCCAAAATGTTCTTGATTTCCATTCAGTAGTCATGTTAACCTTAAAAAAATTATGCATTTAACCTGAAAATGTTGTATTGGAGCTTTTGAATGCTAGGTGATGTTTTTTCTGCAGTATGCAGGCCAGCTGCTTGAAGATTATGTTGAGCCACTTTTTGCCAAGGTATTCTTTTTGGAATGTCGTGATTTGACTCCATTACCATTTCAGGCCCGTTTTGAAGAAATCAAGAAGGAAGTTGAAGCTTATATTAAAAAGATTGGTTACAACCCCAAGGCAGTCCCTTTTGTGCCAATCTCGGGATGGCATGGTGACAACATGCTTGAACCCAGTGAACGGATGCCATGGTTCAAAGGATGGGCTGTCGAGAGAAAGGAAGGAAATGCCTCTGGAAAAACTCTCTTTGAGGCTCTAGATTCCATCTTGCCCCCATCAAGACCTACAGATAAACCCCTACGTCTGCCTCTGCAGGATGTTTACAAAATTGGAGGTTAGTAGTTTAGTTGACAGATTCGTATTGGTCATTGCTATCCTTGTTTCATTGACACTTACATGTGTTCCAACCCAAGTGCTGCCTGTTAGATCTTGCAAGGCTCCAGTTCTAGTTGTAGTCTTGCAAACTAATGAAGGCAACTTCAGCTTAAAATGATAGTACATTTTGAAACGAGAACTTTGTCATATTTGGCATTGTTTCTGTTTGGTGAAATGTCAAAATCTTTAGCATATTTATACACATGGCGTGTTGGGGAAGTCCATAATATCCCTTGCTTTTGCAATAGCTACAACTGCGTTTAGTGGTGATTTGGAATAAGAATCTATTGGGACTTTCCATGTATTGCTGAATTTAATGGTTAATAATTAAAAATTCTCAATTTAAAGACTTAGATGGCATGGAGCTGGTGATGGTCACAGACACCTCAGCAGGTTGGAAATTTGTTGTTCTCGTGGCTATTATACACATGGCAAGTATTTTAGTACCAGTTTATAGTTTGGTTGTCCTTTTGGTAGAACACCTTTGATTGTCCATTTGGTAGAACACCTTTGATTGTCCATTTGGTAGGGCACCTCTTCCTGTGTTGACTGCTTCTGTCCTTTGTACCAGAATGTTGCTCCACATGGTAATTGCTAATGTTGCTGTTACTTATAGATGCAATCAGGTTCACTATTTATTCCGCCGTCCTTGAACAAAAGCATTTATACTTAATTTTAACAACTTTCTAGTCTTGTGATTGTAGTAATTTTGCAAAATAATTTACATAGTTGAAAACTAACCTGAAATTTTAAATGTGTATCATGTTTGAACTCCTTCACAAAGTCTTTATTTCGCTCGGCTGATGTTGGCATGGTTAAATTTTATGCACATTGCAAACTTTTGTAGGTATTGGAACAGTGCCAGTAGGCAGAGTGGAAACTGGTATCCTCAAGCCCGGAATGGTCGTCACATTTGCTCCCAACAATGTAACCACTGAAGTCAAGTCTGTAGAAATGCACCATGAAGCTCTTACAGAGGCTCTTCCAGGCGACAATGTTGGTTTCAACATAAAGAATGTTTCGGTGAAGGAAATCCGAAGAGGCAATGTTTGTGGAGATAGCAAGAATGATCCACCAAAATCTACCAAGAGTTTCATTGCACAGGTTGGTTTCTAGAGCTAGAGTTGTATGTTCATTAAAAATTAACGGAAAATGATAGTTGCCGAAAAATCTGATCAGTTCATCCGTTCTTGATGATAGATCAATGTTTCATATTAGGCTTTGTAAAACGAGTCTGAGAACCAGATTAACTTTACAGCAGCACCCCAGATGCTTTAAACTGCACCTATGTATTCATGCAAAGCGTCTGAATGATCAAACTGTTGATTATCTGTTATTTTTTTTAAATGGCATCCAGAATCGCACATGTTCGAGACTAAAGGGCAGAATGGAAACTGGTATTTATAGAGTGTTATTAATCAACACAGTAGAACACGAAGGAATATTCAAATTCTTGTAAATATAAGCTAGAATGGACAGTTGTTTATTGGACATCACAAGCAATTTGTGTCTCACTGCTGGAGTCAAGATAGTCGTGTGAAATGGATTCTCCCCCCCCCCCCTCGAAAAATTGTGCAGAGTTGCATAGGGTTTTGGAAATAAAATTTTGCAACTGTACTGGTTTTTAAAGTCTACGCATACTTAACAAACTTTTCATTTGAACATAATGTTTATCATCACTGCCTCGAACTTTTAATTGTTTTCCAGCTTTACCATAGCAGTTACTGATATTTCGTTACTGTAAAATTGTCAACCTTGCGGGGAGAAAATTAACTGCCTTTCTGAGACAGACTTTTCAAAGTTGGCAGGTCTGTAGTATGGAATTGAGGCTACCTATGGGTATTAGGAATACTGTACCAATTAGTTGAAGAAAATGCTAGGTGGTTACTATTGTACCTTTCTCGGCGACATTTTTGAACATTCCGACAGAACCATCTGTAATTTGAAGTGCATTGAGCATGAGCAAAGCACAAAAACGCCCAAGAGTAAGCAAGAGTACTTGCACTCAAAACTAAATCTTGATTGTTGGGAATGGAGAAACTGCTATGCTTGCAACAAAAATCTGCATGCAAAATGTGGTCATTTTTGGGATTTAACCTAATAGACTATATGGATATAACTATTATGAATATTTAAACCCTGAAGGAGAACAAGTATTTTTGTAGTTCACTTCTACTGTTTCATTTATTTTTGATCAAAGCTTTAGCTGCACAAAGGAACAAGTTCAGAAAAAGAATAAAAAAAGTCCAGAGAGCTGAACTCTTTCATATCCTACCATATTTGATTTTGATAAAGAAGCGCAAAAAAGAAAAGCAGTGGAAGACGTATGCACAGTGCATTTTAGTATAAACCAAATAACAACGATACTTTTCATATTTATAAAACTGAGTTATTATTATTTAATTTCACAAATTTAATCATATCTGTAACTCGATAAATCGACTCTGAAGGCCGGCATTTTCCTGGTTTCTTTCTTAAGATTTTTATCATTCATCTATATTGTAGTATTTTGCAATCATTGTTTTCTCATATAACGTAATTTGTATTCAAAATGTTGGCAAAAGTAGGCCTTTGAAATCAATGTTTGTGGTGTTTGAAAGTTTATGAAAAGTCTTTGAATGAATGAATCATTCAGAATTCTGTATGAACCCTGTCCCGATTCATAAACTTGGCACATGGTATTAATGAGTGGGTTTTGGTTTGCCATTGCAATTTTGTAAAGAAAAGGTGAACGTGGGCCTGTTTTGTTTTTTTAAAAAAAATCTTTACATCTAAACAGACGCAATGCAATGCCTTGGCTGCCTGTCATAAAATGGTTTATTAAGGCATTGGTAGAATGAATGCAAGTAGACTAAATTGTACCCATTGTTTCTTCAGGTTATTGTATTGAACCATCCTGGGGAGATTAAGAACGGATATTCTCCTGTACTTGACTGCCACACATGCCACATTGCCTGCAAATTTGCCGAGATCAGAGAAAAATGTGATCGCCGATCTGGCAAGAAGCTGGAAGACAACCCAAAATTTGTCAAGTCTGGTGATGCTGCCATTGTAGAACTGACCCCAACCAAACCCATGTGTGTCGAGGCATTCTCAGACTATCCACCACTAGGAAGGTTTGCAGTCAGAGACATGAGGCAGACTGTTGCTGTTGGTGTCATCAAGTCCGTGGAGAAAGAAGATGCTGCTGCCGGCAAAGTCACCAAGGCTGCTCTGAAGGCAACCAAGGGAAAATGATTAGAAGTGGAACTAGATGAAGAAAGTATCTTGTTTCATCCTAAAGTAAAGAAGTCGTTCCCAAGCTTCGTTAAACATAATTTTCATTTTAAAATGGTGATGCAACTTACTAAATATTGGACTTTGTTTCTGCTTAGGTCTAAAATTCATCGCAAAGAAGTACGTAGGAAAGGAATTCCCAAGCTTAGCAAGATATGCTAATGTGTACATTAATAAAACAATAAAAAATGAATCCGTTTTGTTTGTTGCATTTGTCACAAGAATACCATGACAAACATTTGCCATACTGCTGTGGGAGGAAATAATGGTCTCTCTAGTTTTGTTTCTTTTGTACTAGAAATTTTGAAATGGCAACCTACAAATTTGTCAACCAAATAATGGATTTGACATTTTAGACTTCATCTAATGCAGGCTCAGTTGAATATACACAACTGCCTTTCGCTACAGAAACAACCACTTGTTTTCACAAAAAATTTCCCTTTTGATATCCAATTAGGACCAACTTCAAGCACTGCCACGTACTATTGAATGGATATTTGTGGACTTTTACATATATCATCTAGTAACCTGATCTCTATTGAGACCACCATAGCAACTTGTTGCAGAGCTCTTCAGAATGATCTTCAAGTAGTTCAAATTTGGAGTTTGGGAAGGGAGCTTAACTTAATATTTTTGCCTTGGACATTTGAATTCCCACAATTTTTGATGCAAAATATGCATGATAAACTGGTACAGAATTATTTTAGGAAAGGTGAAGATTCGGTGTTGGGGGGGAGCAACAATTTCACAATGTGACGTATGGCTACGAGTGGATCATTTTTGTGGGGATCCTATTATGGGAAGAATAATTGTTGCCATGACAAAATGAATTTAAAGGATTACGGTTGAGATGGCAAGAAGATGTTGACCTCCATATGGTTTAAAAATACTGGAGGTAATTGAGGTCCAAGTTGGAACTATTTTTACTGTGTCGATCCATCTTGCATCACATTTTTGGAGTTCAAATGTGCATTTCCGAGCTTGACAAAAAATGTATTTTGATGCATCCTACTTGACGTGAACTTTTGCACGTTTTCCAGCTGGAAAAACAGTTCATGACATTTTGTTCCTCAAACTGCTCCAACTTGATGGGGAAAAAAATCTTCCTTGCTGAAAGGGTCTTAGGGTTGGCAGGTCAGCATATGAAGGGATAAATTTGCTCCAAGTAGAGCTCTTGTAGCTGGACTTGAAATGTCTGCAAACTTGAACATGTTAATTGAGATGCCAGGTTTGTTCCAATCTGATCTTCCTCGCATTTAGCTGAAATTTTTATGCTCATATTTGTTGTCCGACGAGTATTTTAACTTTGCTTTGAAACTAATGTCCGACCAGTATTTTGTTCCTTAGTTGACAGCTTGAAACTAGTGTAGTTGAATCATTTTCATGCATCTACCAGTGAAAAAGAGTAAACATTTAAGCGCTCCCCTTGTTTGCCAGTGGCAATTGGGTGAAAATCTGTTGGAAGTTTCATCCATGCTACAAAGATGAAATTATCCCACGTCCCCAATTTTGCCCATGAAGTAGCAAGAGGTGGGTGATGCTTACATAACATTACTGCAAACTTGAACCAAGTAAACTCTTGCAAAATCTCGAACTGAAATTTTAAGATTTTATTTAATACCTGGCATTAAACTGGCTCGTTTAAGGTAGAAACCACTGAACCTGATCAACAAGATATGGATTGTATCAATATGCTGTTCTGACGTTTGGAATTTTGCAGAAAGTTTAAACTTCTGTTTTTCTCAAGTGTAACCACCAATCTAATTTCCATTATGGCTGGCAGTTGCCATGTTGTAAATAATTTTATTGATGCACTTAAATGGATGGCACTGTTTACTTTTGGTTTTCAACAAAGCTGTTAATGATTGGCTCTGAATCATAATGGTCATGAACTTTGACCACTAAAGCAACTGGAAAAATAGAAAAAACAGAACTCGAGGTAAAATAGCTGCTGCTCAACCGTGAACACAAAGACGAGATACTTGATAATATTGACCAGCTTCGTTCTGAAGTAGCCAATATTAAGGATCTGAACCAGAACAAGCAAGAGAGAGAACTGAAATAAATGATAAATTTACACAAAATAGTATTAATCACATGAAAATATTGACAGCATGGAGAAATAATCTGCTTTTGCTGTGACAAGTTTTGATTGTAGAGAAAAAGTTTAAAAACCAGTGTGCTGTTGATGAGTAAGTCATAACTGGTATAAATGGATATTTTGCATACATTATGGAGTTGATCAGGCCCGAAATAGTGATACAAGGTCTATGGTATTTATCAGAGGAATAGATAACTACATTGCACAGTTAAAACAACCACAGCCAGTAAGTATTACAACAACCAGTCAAACAATCTGAAAAGGTTTTGCCACTGGCTGTGTGACAACAAAAACAAGAAACCCTTCCTTGACCAATAATCTTTGTCCCAATATTATTCTCTCAGACGTTGAACGACTAGAAATTAAAAATATAAATTGGTGAAAGACTAGTCGACAATACTTCCCCAGAAATCATTAACGAAGCAGCTGCTATTTGTCTGAAATTATTCACAGATGGTATCATGGACATAAGTGTTTATCGGTCCCTCATTCATGAAATCGTCTACGATTACCGCATTGATTGAGGGTATGCAATTAGATCAGTGACAAGTGAAATGATCATACATAATGCTCAACGTGGACCTGTAATAGTCAAGGTGTTAAATTTGCGATTACCAACATAATAAAGCGATATATGGGGATGGAGTTGATGTTATTCAGGTTATATTTAGAAGGATAACAACGATTGCTCTCTTTCATGGACTCGGATGGTAAATCAAAGCAGTTGTGGTTGACGATATGGTATTCAAAGCAATGTTGCCGGTTTATTCACATGACAGATAGCATCACAGCAGGGGTGTGTGAGCACCACGACATATTCATCGCGTTTAAAGAAATGCCAGAGTAGATTCGCAGGAATGAAATCCAGTGGTGTTTGACACGCATGGGGTTAGTGAAGTTTATTTGCGAATAAACGGACACCAAGAACAGCCTGAAGAAGTGTTGTTGAATTTTGATAATCGTGTTGCACGTGCTTACCATCGTTGATGACATTCATGCGACATGATCAGAATCTTGATTCTGGTTTGCAGATATCTTGGCGGTTATCACGGCATTTGCTCCGATCCATTATATATCACTGGAACTCTTGGAATTGTTTGGTCAATCAGTCGTTGATAAACACTTCCGAGTTCATGTAGCATGACTGCCCACTGGTGGTTATAGAGCAATCGCTGTTGTACTCTGTCAAAACAATGCTGCTTGAAGGTATTGGTGGACGAATGAGTCATTGATTTCCCAATAGAAAACGTGTAATGAAATCGTCTATGATATTATAATGTCTATGATATTATAATGTCAGATCATCATGTTAGTGTCATATTAAAAAGCTACAATCAGCATTAAAAAAGAATTCTGGAATAAAAATATTACTGAAACCAGCACAGATCGCAGGTTGTCCAAATAAACTCGCTGACTGAACATCAACTCGAGCACTTCAAGGACACCAAACAATCAAAGACCGGCGTTAGACTTAATCTTTCTGCGGATGCCATTAAAGATGCATATTTCCACTTCTTGCAGTTATACCACCATTGATGGATGTTGCAGCCTCAACTGTTGAAAAAGTATCTGCACTTGGTGCTGTTGGAACTGCCGCTGAGATGGCATTAAAGAAAGCAACAAGTCATGGACTAAAGACTTCCAAAAAGGGGCGGGGTCTAAGACTGCCAGGATGCCCACTCCCCCCCCCCCAATTCATGGCATGGTCAAGCCACTCGCGGCTCAGGCATGAAACTGCCTGGGACACATCGTTGATGTCTCCCATGTCCAATTTTGATTTACTTGATGCTGCTAAGAAATTAAACAACAAAATCTTAGTGACCAAAACAACCAAACCGTTCTGAAACCGGTGTCATTAATGTCGAGTTAAGTTCTGGTCCAGGCACTCGTTGGGTTGCATATGCGGTTGACCCACATGGAGTTGTTTATTTGTATGGGCTGGTGCCACCAAAATAATTTTTACAATATAGCGGCTTATCCGGTGACATACCAATATGGTATTCAACATTACTAACACAGACAATAACTGATCTGCCAATATGTGGCCGTGAAGTACTTGCTGTGCTCGACGCTGTGTCAATGTCTATGACACCGCTGCATAAAGTCGTGTACGTAATTATACAAGCGGTCGTTTTAAACAGATGTTAGTGTAATATTCAATGTTAGATATTTGCAGAAGATCTGCTAAAGACAAACCCAAAGGTGTCTTATAAAAATATGCAACTTTTAACGAGGTCAAGAATGAACTCGCTGATCTTTTGCGTCTCGCAGATGTGGACACAATGAAGGTGTTGTCTTTTAGGATCAGCAAGGACGGTTAAAGACGAGCAATATCCTGTTGATATATATTATTCTGCAAGTTACATGCGCGACCGAAGGTAACCTAGTGGTGTTTGCTAAAAACTATAAAAGCAGAGAGGGTGAACAGACCAAATTACCCGAGCAAAACCCTTGTGTTTAGACCAAAAAAAATCCGTGCTCGTTCATATAGGTCATACCACGTCTACGATTATTGTTTGTCCCAAACAAGATTGTAGACGAACCCTCTCTGCTGATATTCATGTTGCAAAAGAAATTTTTACCACCATATCAAGTTTGATGAATATTTCTCAACGCGTTCTCCTCATCTGTTTCATCTTTATTTGTTCTATGTTTCAAGTAATATTCAAGTTCTGATGGTGGTTTTGGATTTATGTTCTTTCTTTTTCTGTAATAGTTCATCAAACTTCTGTATTGATCTCCACTGCAATTTTTGCAAATCTGATATAATCCTCTAACGCCGTTGTTACATCCAACACAACTTCGTGGACCAGCATGAGGATTTTTCTTTAAAATATAATTATGTTTTTTACAATATTCTCCACGGCACCTTTTGTTGCATTTATTTGTTGTTCCTTGAATTAACCATGCACAGTTGTTCATTATATGAATGATATCTGTTTAATTAAATTTACACCCTCTCTGCTGATATCAATTAAAAAATTGTTATATTAAAAATAATGGTATATCCAGAATCTCGTGCTGCAAGAATAGCACGAGAATGATTAGAAGCAATTAAAAAATTTCTTCCTGTCAGAAATTCATTTAAAAAAAATCCACAAGCGCAGCAAGAAGCACAAGTTGAGTACGAAGAAGAAACTAAAAAACTGTTTAAACCCGTCACTGCAGCTACTGAACAAGTTACAACAGTCATCAAAGAAGATCTTCCGGTATCAAAACAAACAGCAGAACAAACTGAAAAAATAGCAAGAAGAACTAAACAGACAAAGAAGATTTTACGAGATCTTCCACCTGGCATAGCCAGGGAAATAGCTGCGGCTCAACCTCCACCTGTTGGTGAGGAAATACTTGAAAGTATTGGAAAACTTCGTACTGAAGTTGCCGACGTGCAAAAAGAACATGCACCTAAATTCAAGCCAGTAAAAGAAAATATAAAATTAATTGCAAAATTTAAAGAAGGGGTTGTTGAAGAAATTAGGAATACTGATATAGAAAAATTACCCGAAAAAATATTAGATTATTTATCTGACAAATCTGGGATTTTAAATTACATATCTGACAAATCTGGGATTTTAAAACCCCGTCATAAAAAAGTAAAAAATGAGGATCTTATTAAATGGATATATCGCATACATGCAAACAAAAGACAGGTTAAAAGTGATGATTCGAAATACAAAGATCTTTATAAAGAAGTAGAAATACTTCGCAGAGAGAGACTAGAACAAGAACAACTCTCCCAGTATCAGCTTCCTCCACCTTTACAACGTAAAAAAATTTCTGTGCCGGCAATGACATTTACACCGATAGATTCACCACATGGATTTCGAAGTGACTTACCTGACATATCCCCAGTCACCACTGAAGTACTTTATCCGGTGATGCAACCACCAGTATTGAAAACACCTGAAGATGAACCTAAAACAGGATCTGGTTTATGTCCTGATAATATCTTCAATGACGTGTCACGGTTAGAAGTTCTCATAGGAGGAAAACGTGCCGGAAATAATTCACCAGAAATAATTAATGAAGCAGCTGATATTTGTCGGCGATTATTTCAAGGTGGCATCATGGATATCGGAGTTTACCGAGAACTTATCGATGAACTTGTTGATGACTAATTGTTAGATAAATGGTAAATTAAAAAAGATGATCATACATAATAATCATCGTAAACCTGTACAGGTCAGAGCGGTGAACTCAACGATTACCAATCTACAGAGCTACTTACGGAGATGGACATGGTGATGTTGTGCGGGGATTATTCACAAGGATAGCTCCAAAAGCAGAACCCGTTGCAAAACAATTATCGATGAAAGCTATCGATATTGTTCGTGAAAAATCTCCTGGAGCAATTGTCAATGTTGCTGGTAAGTCGTTTTCGGCAATCAAAGAAAGACTAGCACGATTATTGCGATGAAAACAACAACCACCAGTGAAACTGGCAAGTACTGAAATTATGCCCGCAGACGTAAGTAAAATAATAAATCAGGCTGCAAATCAAAAACTAGCGGAATTATCTAAAGGCAGAAAGAAATATAACATCAAATTTGATAGCAGATCAAAGACTCGGTGAATCAGGAAATAATATTTCAAGCATGATATCAGGAAGTGGAGTTTCCAAACACGGTTTTCGTGTTAGACGAAAATAATTATAATAAAATGTTTAAATGTGAATCCGATGAAGCATTTGATATGGAGGCACCTGTCCTTAAAGATGAATCGGTACGTGGTTATCAGTTTTATTCTTATGAGGCACGAATACCAGATCAACGTGGAAGAATTGAACTACAAGTTCATGATACAAGTAGATACTTTTTACCCGCTGAGGCTTTTCTTGAGGTAGAAGGTACAATTATAAAAACGGATGACACTAATTACGGAGGTGCAGTAAAAGTTGGTTTTGTCAACAATGGGATTATGGCGTTGTTTGATAGCGCCACTTATATGATCGATGGAACAAATATTGAATCGATTCAGAAAGATGTAGACGTTGCTACAACAATAATAGGATTAGCAAAATATTCTGATGATTATACAAGATCAGCAGGTCCTACAATGATGTTTGTGAAAGATAACTCCAATAACCCTGAAAGCGATCCGTACAATATAAGACGACCAAGAAATTTTGCCAATAACGCTGATGCTGATGTGGCCCCAATGGTTCATGGTTCTAGCGAAAATTTCAACTTGGGATTTGCAGCACGTAGAAGTATGTTACTAGGAGACAATAGAAGATTTTCATGTGCAATTCCACTATCGCATATTTTTGGATTTTGTAGAAATTTTAGAAAGGTTATTTTTGGAGCTAGACACACGGTTGTTCATGTGCGAAAAGGTGATGATAACGATGCTCTGTGGAGACCTGTTGGTGATGCTGGTAAAGTAATATTGTCTAAACTTTCACTATGGATGCCGGTAATGACTCCAACGATCGCAGTAGAACAAAAATTAATTTCTTTCATGGACACTGGTGGTAAATCCCTATTGTCATGGTTAACAACAAGCACAGATAGTATGCAAACTAAGGTTAATGGTCAGTTCACATGGCATATAGCATCACAACAGGGTGTTTCTGCACCGCGACATATTTTTTTTGCGTTTCAGGAAACTAATCAATTAGGCTCACAAGTTCACTCTCATATGATATTTGATAAACTAGGTATCACAGATATTTCTTTACGGATAAACGGACAACAAGAACCAACAGAAAATATACAACTAAATTATGAACAGAATCGTATAGATCGTGCATATCATCGTTTAATGTCATTCAAGGGACGTGATCAAAATGTTGATACCGGTTTGCAAATATCACAATATTATTTCAGAACTTTGTATCCGATTTATTATTTTTCACTGGAACATCTTGATCTATCAAAACAATCTGTCGTTGATGTACATCTTAAAGCAACATTGAATACAGGTGGTGCTAATTATAGAGCAATTGCGGTCATACTCAGCGATAAAGCCATGTTACTTGAAGGAGTGGTCGAATGAGAGTCGTTGATGCACCAGTGGAAAATCTCTAATTATTCAGAAAAATATTATTTATATAAAAATGTCGTATAGTCATGTTAATGTTACTCTGACTCCCGGTCAGGTCAAAGAGCTTCAATCAAAAACCAACAGCAAATGCGAAACTAAAATATCACTAAAACGAGATCAGATGGGTGGTGGTCCAAACAAATTATCGTTGACAAATAATCAGATTAAACATTTCAATAAAGCCCTAGAATCAAAAACTGGATTTCAGTTACTTCTTTCTCCGAGCGCCATCAAAGACATGGTTAAAACGGGTGGTATATTTCCACTTCTTGCTGCTATTCCAGCGTTAATAGCTGCTGCCGCTCCAGCCGTAGCAAAAGCAGCCGCGTTAGGTGCTGTTGGAACAGCTGCTGGAATGGCTCTAAAGAAAGCAACTGGAGGACGATATGGCAAAACAAAAAGGGACGCGGTCTAAGATTACCGGGATCTCGCTGGGGAAGCGGTCTGAGGCTCCCACGTTAGATGTTCCAGCATCAAATTTTGATTTACTTGATGCTGATAAACGATTAAAAATAAAAGCCTTTAGAGGTGATTTTATGCGAGATCAATTACCAAAACAACCAAACAAACTCGAAACAGGTATTATTAATCTAGACTCGACTTCAGGACCCGGTACTCATTGGGTATCATACGCGGTTGATCCACGTGGAATCGTTTATTTTGATTCATACGGGTTAGCTCCACCTGCTGAATTTATCAAGTATGTCGCACCACTCCACGCGTAAGTCTGGTATTCAACGCTACCCACACAAACAATGACAGATCCGCCAATATGCGGCCGTGAAGTAATTAATGTACTCGACGCTGTATCAAAATCATCCAAACCGCCACATAAAGTTGTGCATGATTATACAAGCAACCGATTCGTTGCGCGTAAAGCGTTTTAAATAGATCTTGGATCTTAAAATATAATGGTTGATATTTACGGAAGAAGATCTTCCCGCGTTAAGAGAAAATCCGGCGATGTTGATCTGTCGAAGTATGCGACTAAAGATGAACTCGCTGATATCATGAGCCTGGCTGGAGTTGATCCAGATGAGGTCGTTATTTTTCAAGATCGATATGGTAAACTAAAAACGAGCAATATCAGATGGTATGATATAGTTCGACGAGTACTTGGTGCAGCTGCAGATAATATTCCTGTGTTTACTGACGGTGGTAGAATCAGAGATTCAAGTGTATCATTTACAACCATCAGAGTTGAAATTGCAAGAAGCGTTGCTAATCGCGTGAAAAATACCGGTGACACAATGACGGGTGAACTCAGCATGAGATGAAATAAAATAGTAGTTTTAGCGGATCCAACATCCGACGAAGATGCAGCAACAAAAAAATACGTCGACACCGTAGATAGTAAATTATCCACGTTGCGGATCGAGTATGACGTTCACGTGGGCGCTTTTGGAAGATTTCGCAGAAACCATCAAAGAACCGCAGAAGAATTCTTCGGCATTCCGCACTCCGTTGACATGAAACTTTGTGATATCAAGACGAACATTGACACGATCAAACAAACACAGCAAAACATCGTAGCGGGGATTCCTGATATCGTTAATAAAACCAATTTGATTAAAATTTCAGCCGGAATAACTCCTGGGCATATCACAAACATCGTATGCACTGTATCATCGGGATTCGCAACATGGTCGCAGCAAAATAAAACCATCAAATATACCGCAACAGTCACTGGCGTGTACAGGCTGTCTGTGTTCAGTGGTGCAAAATTTAAAATATTTACAACGTATCTATGGCGTCATTCAACGGATAGGTTTTCCGTGGTTGTATCTGTTATATTAAATAGCGGAACCGAAGAAATATTTATTCCGGAAGCAGATGATGAAACATTAGACTCACCATCTTACTGGTGGTGTTTGGAATTTGTAGCTGAAACACCTCAATTGTTTACTGCATAAAAATATATGGACGGTGCACAATACAGATACAATCAAGCGCGTGAATGGCAGGCGACGCTAAAAGATCGAGTCGAACAATATACAGTAAAAGTACAAAAATATCGACGACGATTAGTTATCGTTGATGTGATTGTTTATTCAGTATCCGCTGTTGTTGCTGGAACCGGTGTGATATTATCAGCGGTGACAATGATGGCACCAGCAGCCGTAACTATTTGTATTTCAGCAGCAACAACGATTGCAGGTGTGCTTAATATCATCACAAAAAAAAATATGCACCTGCATGAATGAAAAATTATCCGATTACATGATAAGATTGCATACAGCGACGGTCGCATACTCGAAGTTATCTTCGTTGTTATCAGCGAGTCTCAGTGATGGAATTATATCTGATGCCGAGTTTTCAATGATGACTAAAATATGCGACGAAGGTATCGGTATTAAAGACATAAATACTAATAATGACAGAATTACTCCAGCAGATCGTGACTAACACAACTCCGCCAAAGATAACGATGATCTCGGTAAGTTCAACTAATCCTGAATTTAGTATTAACTTTCCTACTGCAATTCCAGTAAAAGAAATAGCACTGGCTCAATTACGGGTATATTACAGCTGGGCAAATATCAGATCAAAATCATTTAATGGTACACCAGCAAATAATTTGCTTGTATTTGCTAACAAGAACAAACCAGATGGTACTCCTGACTGGATAGATGTTGGAATACCCACTGGTAGTTATGAGATCGAACAAATCAATGAGGAATTTCAACGTAGAATAAAATCAATAACCGGAAAAGAAGCAAAAATATCAATTAACGTTTATGAACCGACGTTGTCCTCGACGGTTGAGATACATTCTCCTGATTATGCCGTTGATATCTATCAATCCACGATAAGATCCGTACTAGGTTGGCCGGATGTTTCCCCCCCCCCCCCCCCGTGTATGAAGGACCACCAGAACCGAAAAAATCTGATTTTACGTCAACAAGTAGCTCTCGTCACGATATTGAAATGAATTCAAATTGGTTAGGTTACATAGAAATAAAACCAACGGTGATAGATTGACGACTTTATTATGATCCTGACTCTATTTTTTATTATCTTATTAGACGTATTATTGTTTTGGATATTGATCCTATATTTTCTTAAATAAACTCAGACCATAAAATACAGTTAAATAATTTACATGATAGTTTTCGGGAGTATTTATCTGATTTGACATCTGCGCGCGATAATATCATCAGGTACATAGAGGTTTTAAATTTTATAGTTGATTCTTCTGAAATTATCTATAATAAAATTATAGATGTAGTTCTTAAGTCATCAAGCGATTATAAAAAATCCTTCGCAACCAAATACAAAATATCCGAAGCTGATATTGCAACATTTAAGTTCCCTGATTATAATCCAGATAGATTAAGAAAATCTGTCAATGATTTCATTGATGAATATTTTCCTAAAATACTCGATGCGTGGAAAAAACTAACACCACCTCCAACTGTTCTCAGACATGATAATGATCCACACGGCGGCGGCAGGCACGTTTCTCCGGGAATCGTTAATATAACCAGCACGATTGTGGTCAATCTGGTTTGTGACGTAGTCGATGGCAGCTATCAAATAGATCTCGGAAAATCAAATCAGGCTCAACAAGGATACATCCTATATACATTTACACCACAAGTTCCCCCTGGAAGTTTAATCGTGCAAGAACCAACTAATCCTGTGTATCTGCGGTGTCACAATAATATGTTAACACGAATAAATTTTAAGCTCACAGACCACCTTAATCGCTTAATTGACATGCGTGGAGAAGAGCTTGTGATAAATCTGTATGTGAAATCTTAATTAATCCAGCAAATGTTACCAGCACGTGATTGTTTTATATACACTTGAAAAACACCATCAGAACAGTGTTTTCAAAACACAGAGCAATTTAGCGTTAATTTAGTTATTGATGAATTCGGAAGCGAGAACAGTTAGATGAACTCCGCCGAGAACATATTATTGAGATCATTTGTAGCAGAGATCAGATTCTAAATTATACACACTCCTGTATTAAAGTCGATCAACTTAAAAAAACAATATTCCAGAATAAATAAAACAAGGGGGGGGGGAATCAGAAATATTTTATTTTTATTTTATTTTATCAGAAATATTTTATTTTATTTTATCAGAAATATTTTATTTTTTTCTGAATTTCAGTGAAAAATCAACAAATTTCGTGTTTTTGAGGGGTATTTTACTGGTTTTGGGTGATTTTGTCTATTAGATCGTCGGGTAAAGTTGCCTGATTCTCTAATTGATTTTAATTGAATAAAATACCAAAATCAATAAAAACCAGTAATTCAGTAAAAAATTACATATTTTTTGAGCTAATTTTACTGAAATTTGAGCTAATTTCACTGATATTTGAGCTAATTTTACTGATTTTTGTAATTTTTACTGGTTTTTATTGATTTTGGTATTTTATTCAATTAAAATCAATTAGAGAATCAGGCAACTTTACCCGACGATCTAATAGGCAATTCAGAAAATAAAATAAAATATTCAGAATAAATAAATCTGAGTACCAACTAACCCATCAGAATTGCAAATTTGATCATTTTACATAAATCTGAGTACCAACTAGCCCATCAATTTCAGAAAAAAATATAATATTTCAGAAAAAAATATAATATTTCAGAAAAAAATATAATATTTCAGAATAAATATATAATATTTCATAAAAAATAAAATATTTCAGAATGAATATAATATTTCAGAATAAATATAATCTCAGAATAAATAAAATATTTCAGACAGGGTTGCTTTGGTCGTTACCCGCTGACATAATTTTTCTTAAGTATCTTATGCGGGTACTGATTGTTTTTTTTTGTTTCGTATTCGCTGGATAATTCCGACCTGATCTTTTCTATTGCAACAGAAAGAGGAATAAATTCATTTACTTAATCATCGTTCACCACAGCCAGTGACTGAAACATAGCTGCCTGAATCCGCTTTATGAACTTATATTGAGATGATAGAACATACTTATTTTCATTTTTAAGTTCTTCTAACGTTTCAAAATCATAAATTATTTTTTCAGGATTTAGTTCATCAGATATATTAATTCCGTTTTCTTCTAGTTTTTTTTAATATATAATGGTTCATTATATAATATGTAAATCTTTAAAATAAAAAAAATTATCCCTGAACCCCTATCGAGTCTTTAGCGAGTTCAAGGTACAGGTACACGAAACACTACCCCGCTATGAGAGCCCCTAACCCGTCAAACAACGGTCTAGAGGCCCAAGAGGGTGTGTTTGGTGAAGATATACAATGAAATGGATATATACAATGAAATGGGTATGTACAGTGAATGAATGACGGCACAAACATATATTATGAAACGATTTTCTTAGCAAGTTCATTAAGTATCAATGAAATGGGTATGTACAATGAATGAAGGACATTACAAACATATATTATAAAACGAGTTTTTTTTAGCAAGTTCATTAAGTATGAAATGAAATATATACAATGAATAATTGAATAAAGGACTGCACAAACATATACGCTCAGCAAAAACCCACCCACAATAATCAAGCCCGTGGGTGATACGAAAATATGTATCAACCACCGGTTGATACGTGGTTGAGTTTTGCTGAGCGCGGGGATCTGGCGGAGCCCCCAATTATTATAAAAATCGCAATTATGCGCAAACCACCGACATGTTGTCAGCCATGGGGATTCGATCCTGGACCGCGAGCGTCACAGTCCAATACGATACCGATTGAGCTATCAAATCTTGTTACAAACATATGCTTCGAAAGTTAATATATAGCTAATAATCATTGAAAAGGAACTAATTTCGAATATATTTACTCAAAATACAATTCTGAATTCAAGAAATACGTTTATATGATATAATTTCACCAAACAAAGCTAAATTAAGGAATTTCCTATTTACTATACCACGCCATGTATGATAGAACATCCGGTCTAGATCATCTAATTGCCAGATTTTTCCATCCTCTCTATTACTCGATAAATAAATAATCACACATACATACACAATCTCGCATTATATTTCTGCACTGAACAAGGAAAATGCAACTGATTTTTAATTCCAAACACTATCGTGGACCTATGAGTCAGTACATTGCCACACGATACAGACTAGACGCTGGATTCTGCACTCAGTAGGCTGGAATATATACATGTCGGTTTTCTGTAGGTTAGGATGAAATATACATGTATTCTATATGTTACATTCCTTGAACAAACAATAGGTAGTCGTGATGTCCTAAAGTATACATGGTTATAAGGTGGGTCGAATGCGCTGTTCTAATAGGGCAGAAAAATACACGAACTGTAAGTTAGAAATCTGTAATACATACTGTATCCACCAGGCATCACAGACCTTGGATGTTGTATATGATTATGACCATAAATTATCTCCCTTTCATGAGTCAAAAAATAAGTAGTATAATAATGACAATCTCCGACCCCCCCCAAAAAAAATAAATATAATTCGAGGTGGTGATGATAGTTAACAGTACTGAAAGGTGATTTTCTGCTTATATTTTTTGGAGAAAGCAGATCTGGTTATATTTTCTGCTACTTTTTGCACTGAATATGAGTGAATGTCAAAGTATTTCGCAGCTGAATGCATCGAACGAAATATAATTACTTCGCCAGTTTCTGTGTTTGTGGAATTTACCGCCCTCTTTCCGATTGTTTTACATCTTCCAGTATTACCACGTTCACGCTTTGTGCGACAACACGAAGGTTGGATAAATTATTGTTTTGAGGATCCCCGTCAACATGATCAATAACAAGACCGTCATTGATCATCCCATTATGACATTCATGCACAAATCTATGACAGAGATAGCTTTTCTTTCCTTCCTCATATGCGAACGCTAGATAATCAGAATTAATGACATGACCAACTGGTCTCCTCAACCTACAGTGTCTGATCATGCCATTACGATCTGATTCGTAATTCTTGATGAGAGGATGTGGGACAAATATATTTTGCTCCATTATAATAATATTATTTGTTTAAATCATTGTTTGTCTGAAATCTTGATATATAATCCTCCACGGATTTTATAGCGTTTTCACTATTATTAATTTTTTTGTCATAATATCTTTTAAGTTCTCTAAACCGTTTTCCACCGCACTTTCCACATAATTCTATTTTTCCTCGCGCTCCAATACCACATCGCAGACACGGTATTGGTCCTAGACTTCCTCGTCGTATACTTTGTAAGTGCATCCAACAAAATTCCTTTCTGCAGGATTTGTTGCATCGATTTACTGAGCCGATCATCAACCATTTGCATTGAGACATTGTATATATATAATTTTCTTTATTTAAATATTTGTTTTAATTATATGAATGAGTTTGAGAGATTATCCCAAACTAGGCCTGTTAAATATAAGTTCAACCTCGACAGACTATCTTCTGATTTACCAGTACGAGATTTGGTTGATCCGAAAAATAAAAGTTTGATCAATAAAATTCACGACGCCAAGAAAGAATTTTACACGGATGGTGCATCTCATACATGGTCAACGTTCAAGATTATACGCAATACTGTCAAGGACGCCACAATGAATGACAAGCGAGCGGCAACTATCATTAACTACATCGCTGAGTATGAGGGCAATCAAAAATATTTCTTCAGAGTAAAATTTATTGTATTAACAGAAACAGGTAGTTGGATCATCCGTGACAAATATGATCCTGTTCTTGGTAATAATAAAATCGCCATATTAAGTAAAAATTCCAGACCGGGTCTATTGACGGGTATTGACAAACCGTATTATGAGCGAGCGTATCCTGTAACAGCGGTTATTTATGGAATCTATGAGATAAATAAAAAACCCAACGTTGATAAACTGACTCCCATGAAATTTTCAAGGTTAAATTGTGTAGCTGAGCGAGTAATAGAACACTTTACAAACGCGATGCGTGGAAATGGATTAACTGATTAAAGACGTAAAAAAATAAACTCGTGGGCTGATTCAGTTAAGGATACCGGTGCTACAATAAAAGACGTTGCTGAGTTAGGAAAAATATTAAAATTTCCAATAACCGTAGCGACAATAACGGGAGAAGTACTGTACGAATCGAAATACAAATCGAAAGGAGCTTCAATAAATATTATTGATCATAACGCGCACGCATGGACCAGCGCAGTAACAATATTTCCACGTGATCGAACTATTAGATTTTACCCACCAGATATGTTTGATTTTATCAACGAAATAAGTAAAAACGATCCTGTATCGGTATGGTTATTTAAAAGTAATGAGGAAGGTGGATTTGATCAGTTTGTTAGACCAAACGGTGAAATATATCGAACAGAATCTCTCCACGACGAGATGAAAAATATCGCGCAGAAGTTTTTAGAGTGCAAGCACTCCGCGGAAAATACTGACAAATTACTAACTAACTGCTTTACCGTTCCATCTGTTGCGGCTCATTTCGCTAGAGAAAAAAATTCATGGAAACCAACACGATTTGATTTACTCGAAGATGTACGCGCAAGTTGCGTCGAATACGGACATGGCGGATTGTGGAATACCAAGTATAATTACAACGATGTTATTTCGGTTGATATGGTTGCATGTTATCCAGGAAGTTTTCTAGGATACGGAGATTGTTCTGTATACTTTAAAAGATTCGGTCACCCTACAAACGAGATGACGCGAGTGGCAATTAATGGACCATTACCTGATTTTGATCTGACTGGATTCGCTTGTGTTGAATCATTCGAGCTTAAGGAAAATCTTCACAATATTTGTTATGTTTGGTTTGGCAGACATTTTTGTGAAAAACGTTGGGCGCCTATAGTTTTATTACGATATTTGCTAGATTGTGCGGCACTGACATCGTTGGTGGTTAGTGAAGCAATTATATCATATCACGCGCAGACCGAAGTTTGGTTGCCCATGCCAGACTCTATCAGTGTTGATGAAATTATTAGCGAGTTTAAGGAAAAATGTCCTGATGTTTCCGAAGATGATATTATCAAAGAAGCTCCTAAAATTCTCGAGATTAAACTTAAAACCGCAAAAGATCTCGGTTTAAAAATTATAGGTAAATTTACTCAGGGTGGTGCATATGATCATAAAAGACATCACACACGATTAATTTTAGATGATGCCGAGTACGATTTTATAATCGCTGATACAACAGCGAGAAATATATTTGTAAATCGAGAAAGTGTTTATTTATCCGACGGAACAAAATTGGGTACAATCGTTAGTTACATAAATGATATCTCCCCACAGTATACTCATCTAAGATCTTCCATGTTAGCTTATGTTTCTATAAATTTATTATCGATGATTAATAGATTTCCTGAAACCGCAGTCAGAGTCGCAACAGATTCGTTTTATATTTCGAGTAAATATTTAGAGTCTGTTATGATATTTACAAGTAATGATGAACGATGGAGTTCGTGGAGAATAAAAAAGGAAATATTACACAATTATACAGAATCAGCAGATGTTCCGATGAGACATTTTTATCGTAAGTGCAATAAAATATCAGAAATGTCGAAAGCGCCATCCTTGAGTGATCCAATAACTAGATATAAGACAGTATATCTCAATGGACCTGGTGGATGCGGTAAAACGACTCGAGCGATTAATGTTTTTAGAAATTCAGATATGATCGTGCTGACACCCACACATAGACTTGCACGCGAGATGAAACAACGGCAAGCACAATCGTGCACGTATCATAGTTTCTTTCGGTGACGCGGGGATACATGGACTCCTGAACGAATGGGAGAAAAATATATACCTAAAATAATTATTTGGGACGAAATATGCACGGTGTCATTGGATACATTAAAAATGTTTCTTGATTGGTTGCTGACGAAAAATACCGCTGTGGTGGTGTGTGGCGATCATGGTCAACCTCCGCCTTCTGTTGGCCCATCTCCACATGATTGGTTAAAATATTTCGTCGATTATTACGAAGAAATAGACGATGATCATAGAGCTCTCGATGCAAATTTAAAGGAATTTAAAAAATTAATCAGATTACAATCAAACAAAATTCAGTGTGAAATAATACGCGGAGTAATCTCAGAGACCTCAATGAGTGATTTTTTAAATTTATGGAGACCCAACGATTTGATCGTAGCAAGCAGAAAAATAGTCAGAGACGATTTACAACAGCAGTTATTTCAGCTGCATAAAGAAAAATATTCAGAATTACCCGTACCGTTATGTTATAGACCATCAGATACACGAAAACAAATATTAATGTTGATATTCCAGGACAGACTGAGAATCAAAATCTCCTATTAAATGATATTGTCGCTGTTGATATCAGTGTGGTCGAAGATGCATTACATGCTGACAAATCTCCATGGGTGTTGGGATACGCTATGACGATCCACTCGTCTCAGGGATTAACTATTTCTGACACACGAGTCTGGATTGTAGACGATCACATCGAGTGGTCAAATTTAGTTTATTTAGCGGTATCGAGGGTGAGAACTATATCTCAGTTACGTAGAATTATAATTCCTGAAATCGTTAATAAATTTAACGTCATTGATGATGATATAATAAGAAAAAATTAATCGGATACAAACAATCTGATAAAAAAAAATAAACGCGACTTTGATCTTGATGTTGAATTTATTATTGAGTTAAAACAGCAGCAGAAGAATCATTGCGCAAGTTGCAATTGTATAATATTATGGCGGTATTCGAGTAATGATTTAAGACAATTTACCGTAGACAGAAAAGATAATAGTCGCGGTCATACACGAGAAAATATCATGTTGACCTGTCTTGAGTGTAATCGACGTAGAGGCGCCAGCGCCTTGGGTGCTGACACTAGTGCTAGCTAAGTGATCGCGGTGGTAATTGTATATCCGTGGGAATTATTTGTAGTTGTTCACGTACAAATCCACGTTGAGGAGCAGCCGAATCTAATCTGTAGATTGCAGGTCTACCTGGCGATCTTGTCACGGTGGATATTTTGTGTGTGGTAACACTCCAAATAGGATCAGTCGCTCTCGCGCTACCACCTTCAAGTTCACCCGGTTCATATAAATATCTAACTGTAACATCACCCAATATTTTTTGTTTTTCAGTACCTTTTCGTTGTGTTGGTATATTTTTTTGTGTGACTGCGCTAATGGGTTTCATGTTGGTTGTTCGTGTGATCTCGCTATTTAATGCAGCTATCACGCTTGGTAATCTTGCAACCCATTCGCGAGATCTTTTATCTTGAATAAATTCCTTAGCATATTGATATCCAAATAACCGCTCAGCAAGTGTTCGATTAAATCGCTCAACAATTGCCTGATCACGGTGAATTGCAGTATGACCTCGTCGTATTTTGGTATTATGTCGTTTCATCAACGATGATACTGGACCAAGAAATTCCTTACCAGGATCAACCTGTAGCAGCTGTGGCCATCGCAGACCACCTTGTGGTCCACACCTCGTTGAAAAATTCGTTCAAACGCATCGGCTACTTCAGATGATGTTTTCATTGATAGTGGCTCTGCCTCTTTATATCTACTTGCAACATCAACTACAGTAGTGATAGGTATTCTCCAGGCCCAAGTAGAAAGGTTAGAACAGGAACTCTCTGCACTAAAATCAAAGAGTCTACACAGTGTTCAAATGGATAAACCAGGTGCCAAAAAAGTGTGCCAGAAAACCCAGACAACGCAATACACAAACATGTCAGAGGACCAGAAAGCATGTCAGGGCACTCAGACCATACCAAAACCAGCTATTAGAAAAAAATCATTATGCACACAAACAGATGCAACCACACCAATTAAACAAGATGAGTCTCTTCTACAGGTATTAGATGGACAGAGCCAAAAGTTAACTAAAGCACATGCTGTAAACACTGACCATCATGTGTCTCATTCGACATCAAATCCAGGTACTGAAGAAACTGTTCTAAAGACAACCTCCAATTACCCACAACAAGGAGCTAAATTAAATACAAATACTAAATACAGCAGTCACCAAACTCTCAGTCAGTCTAGTCATGGAAATCAAGAAGTTCAAACAATGCAACTGAACCCCCCACTGGTCAAAATCAACAACACAGTTAAAGACAGATCTCTTCTCATAGGATCATCAATAATCAAAGGAGTAAGAACAAGAGGGTTATATAAAACTGACGTAAAAACTCATAGAGGTGCTACTATTAACACTATTACCGAAAAAATATTGGAAATGGATATGTCACCATATCATACTGTAATTCTTCTCATTGGTGGCAATAATTACAGTAATGGCCAATCTTTGAAGGGCATTGAGGATGATTATGAAAGTTTGTTGTATGCCATCAGGTCCAAAAACGCAGAGTGTAAAATAATCATCTCAGGTCTACCGCCAAGAAGGGATGCACTTATGACTCAACTAAATGACACCCTAAGTATGTTGTGTGAAAATTTCCAAATACTCTTTGTTCCGCAATACTGGACCTTCTTCAAAGACAATCGAGTGAACCAACAATTGTACCAGCGAGACCAAATCCACTTGTCCAACAGAGGTACTGCCATGCTACTTAGGAATATAGACCAGTACATAAGACTTATAAAAGGGGTTAGGCATGAGTCAGACAACTGCTTGTATTGTGGAGAGCACGGTCATGTAACACAGCGGTGTCTGCATGGAAAACAGATTCGCTGCCATCTTTGTAATGAACTAGGACATAAGCAAAAGTTGTGCACATACCAATAGGTAGAAGGCTATGATGTACAGGCCTATGCAACACATATCCAGCAACAAAATGCATTAGAATATGTGTACACTTTTCAATGTAATAATTATAATTCTATAAACAGGTTTCAGGCACTATCTGATTTGTGTACAAAGTGCAACTTGTTAACATGTAAACAACTGTGTGATACTGTTCAAGTTACTTCTCCCTCTGAGGCCCCCCAAGTGTCTATGTCAATGTCTTCTTGTATGTATGTAAATCAGTCTCATATTGAACATTCTCAAATATCCACTACATGTGGTCATGGTACAACAGATGGATCTTGTATGTTATCTTCTTCATATGTTTATGTAAATAATCAAGGCAATGTAAAGAAATCTGTCAAGTCTAAAAACAATATATGGCATACTACTTTGTCTGAAGATCAATCCTCTGATCAAAATTGTCATGTATTTGGCCTCCTCAAAAGAGGTCTGCAAGTAATCAACCTAAATATTCAACACATCCTCCCTAAACTGAATGAGATAAAGTTAATATTACAGCAAACTAGATCAGTCAATATTCTAGGCCTATGTGAAACCTTTCTTTCCGACGATACTGATGATTTGGCTCTCCAAATACAGGGGTTCAACTTTGAAAGAAAAGATAGGGAATCCATGGGGGGTGGGGGTATTCTTCTCTATGTAGACAG
This sequence comes from Sinohyriopsis cumingii, assembly GCA_028554795.2. Taxonomy (NCBI): domain Eukaryota; kingdom Metazoa; phylum Mollusca; class Bivalvia; order Unionida; family Unionidae; genus Sinohyriopsis; species Sinohyriopsis cumingii. The sequence goes on along the minus strand of CM068837.1, from coordinate 104,618,078 downwards.
TTCCATTAGTTACAACAGACGTGTTGATCTAGAGACTATTGGGGTAGAGAGCATCTGGATCGAAGTAACCCTTGCCCAATCAAAGCCAATACTCTTATGTTCGGTTTACAGGCCACCTAGTTCCACAGCTGATTGGATTGATAGATTTGAGGTTCAAATTCAAAAAGCATTACTTAAGGAAGATTTAGAAATTATCATATTAGGTGATTTTAACATTGACTATATGAAAACTCCACCATTAACATGGATAAGTAGCTTTGAAACTTACAACTTTACTCAATTAATTAACACCCCAACTAGAGTAAAGGATAAAAGTGCTACTATCATTGATCATGTCTATACTAATAAACCTGAAAACGTAAGTGAAATTAAGGTACCAGTGTATGCACTGAGTGACCACTACCCAGTCTGTATAACTAGACATGTTCCAAAATCATCTAAAAATGGCCAACACATTGAAATTCAATACAGGGACTTCAAACAGTTTGATGAGGAAATGTTCTTAAATGATTTAGTTTGCAAACCTTTCCAATCAGTCTGCACTATAGCTGATGTCAACACTGCCTTGGACAAATGGTATCAGATGTTCAATGCAGCCTTAGACAAGCATGCCCCAATTAAAACAAAAAGGGTTAAACACCAAATTACACCCAAGTGGATTACCCCTGAGATCAATGAGGCTAGGCACCTAAGAGATAATTTCCACAAGAAAAAAGACATGAAAAGCTATAGAAAGTGGAGAAATAAAACTAAGTACCTGATAGATAAGGCAAAAGAGAACTACTATAAACAGGCTATCAATGAAAGTAAGAGTACCAAAACATTGTGGAAGCATCTAAAAGAGCTGAACCCATGCAAGAACAGTTGCCTTCCCCCTAGACTTAAGCAAAATGATGATATAGCAACATCTGTACAAGACATTGTGGAAATGTTCAACAATTTCTTCATAAGCATCTCCAGTAAGAGTATTCAGAACCAGACTAATATCCCAATTGAACTTGATGCTCTTCTATTATTTATAAAAGCTAAAATTCCTGATGAAAATTATTTTTCAATAGCTAATGTTAGTGAAGGTGATGTTTTTGATATGCTAATTAAGGTTAATATTAATAAATCCTCTGGATTGGATGGTATTGGTCCACGAATTCTTAAAATTGCTGCACCAGTAATAACAAAGTCACTAACGCATATCATAAATTTAAGTATAATGAGTGGTAATTTTCCAGAAACATTGAAATGTGCAAAGGTTACACCTATCTTTAAGAAAGGAGAAAAGGAGGATCCAGGAAATTACAGACCAATATCAATTCTACCTGTATTGTCAAAACTATTTGAAAAGCATGTAGCCATTCAGGTCTATAAATTTTTCGAAACATACTCTCTATTTCATAAAGCTCAATCAGGATTTAGAAAGTACCACTCGTGCCAAACAGAACTTACCAAATTAATTGATCTTTGGCTGAAGGAAATGGATAATGGACATATGACTGGGATTGTTTTCCTTGACTTCAAGAAAGCCTTTGATCTTGTTGATCATGAAATTCTGCTGCAAAAGTTGAACTGTTACAGATTTGACAATCCTTCTTTAAACTGGTTTAGATCATACCTAAACCAAAGGTCTCAACAAGTAAGCATTGGCAATATTAGCTCTCAAACTCGCACTATTCATTCAGGAGTCCCTCAAGGCTCAGTTTTGGGCCCTCTCCTCTTCCTTATCTATATCAATGATCTACCATTAAATAATGAATCCACAAACACAGATTTGTTTGCAGATGATGCAACTTTGTATACATCTAGTTCTGATACTGAAGTTATCCAAATGAAATTAAACTCAGACCTTATCAGAGTCCAAAACTGGGCACAACAAAATAGGATGGTAATTAATGAAGGTAAAACAAAATGTATGATTTTGGGGACATCACAAAAGCTACACAAGTCAGGGAACCCAAAACTGTCTCTTGCAATAAATAATCATCCATTAGAAAATGTCAAACATGAAAGGCTTGTAGGTGTGTCTGTAGATAATAATTTGTTATGGAATGACCATATTGATAAGCTTTGTAAAACACTGTCATCCAAAATTGCCCTTCTCAGCAGAATCAAGAAATATTTACCTATGGAAACTCGCAATCTATACTACAAGTCATATATTCTTCCAACAATGGATTATTGTTCTAATGTATGGGGAAACTGTGCCAAATCTGAGCTTGACAGGATTTATAAACTTCAGAAACGAGCAGCACGTGTAATTTTAGATGCATCTGTTGATCATCCCTCAAAAGCATTATTTACAGAACTCAAATGGTTCACAATATATGACAGGATAGATTTTCACAAGGCAGTTCTTTTATATAAATGTCTACATGGAACTGCACCAGAGTATCTTCAAGACTTATTCAGGCCTTTTTCAGCACAATACCAGTTGAGATCAATATCACATGGAAACATTCTAATACCAAAACCAAGAACAGAGCAATTTAAAAAGAGTTTTCAATACTCTGGCACAGTTCTGTGGAATAAGCTTCCACTACATGTAAAATCTGCTGAAAATATTAGAATATTTAAGAAAAGATATCATGAGCATGTATGTGTTTCTAACAGATAATGGAATTTAGTATTTTAATACTAAACATGTTAAAATAAACAGTAATTATTGCCATCTTCATATAATGTGCATTGTTATACTCTCCTTAAGAGGGCCTCAAGGGAGAATAGTCCTTGACTAATGAGTCACCCTCTATAAATAAAGCATTATTATTATTATTATTATTATTATTAGTTAACGCGTACTTGTACGTTTTTCCACGCACAGTATCATGTGGTAAAAACAGAATATCTGCTTGATGAACTTCATTAGGAACACTAACATCGAAATACGCGTACTGAATTCGTTTCGGTGGTGGTAGATAAATTTGCCATATTGCCTGTTTGGATAACCACGCGCTAGCAGTAGAATGTTTAACCGCTGCTGCATCAGCGAGTTTACCAATTGCTGCTTTGCCTCTCCAATATCCTCTTGGTGAATAATAAATTAATTCCATTATTAATTACCAGTCCAAACGCTAATTTACTTTTCATCGCAGATCTTACTAACCAACTAGCTAATGATTCTCTGATATTTTTATTTTTTATGGAATTTAACGCGTGAATTAATTTCACATCTGCAATATGCCTATCCTGTAGATTTTTACTTTCATAAGCTACATCATGAATATGACAAGCTCGATCAATAGCGTTTACTGGTTCCTCGCCTGGTTTTGGTTGATCCTGATTATCGGGCCTGATATCGAGTCGAGTACCAGGACCGCAATAACTATATCCTGGTAGATGTTTTTCTCCTGGGTATTTAGCCCATGGAGTACCCGGAAACTTTGACATCAAATTAGAAACATCACCACCGCGCTTATTAGGTAAAAACGAAAATTTCTTTCTACCGCACACAGAACATTTTCCACCATACGCTATTTTTTTTATTTTTTGTTATAACTGTAGCTAAATCAGTAGTCGGAGTTTTAACTCTACAGCGTAAACAATATAAATTCATGTTATAATATATATGGATATAATTGATTTCTGAGCAACTCGGCAGCGAGAACCTGTTAAGCATCATCCTGCGCTACCTAATTCCATCAGAGTGATTATCATAGGACCATCTGGATCGGGTAAGACGCAGTTATTACTTAATCTGATAATGAGATGGTTGAAATGGGATAAATTATATTTGGTAGCACCATCCGCTGATGATCAACGATGTTATGAAGCATTAAAAGATTTTAACGAAAATGCAAGATTACTGGACGAAGATAATGATGTTATAGAGTTTATAACAGATATTGATGAAGCACCGTCCGTTGATGTTTTAGACGGATTTATTAATAATTTAGTTGTGTATGATGATGTGATGCTGGATAAACAATCAAATCCAGCCAGGATATTTTCTCGCGGCAGACATAAAAATACAGATGTTATCTATGTTACTCAACGATATACACAAATACCAAAAGTAATCAGGGACAATTGTAATATTTTAGTTGTGTTTAATGGCGTAGACACACACACACGCTGCGAAATATTCATCAAACTTGGTGCAGCGGTGACATGGATATAATTAAATTCAGAAATTTCTTTTCACGAGCGCAAGCTACTCCGCATGGATTTATAACAATAAATTTACATGATCCTAGAACAAGATATCGTGTGGGTCTTGATAAAATATTTGGATAAATTAATAAATTTAATTAAACAGATATCATTCATATAATGAACAACTGTGCGTGGTTAATTCAAGGAACAACAAATAAATGCAACAAAAGGTGCCGTGGAGAATATTGTAAAAAACATAATTATATTTTAAAGAAAAATCCTCATGCTGGTCCAGGAAGTTGTGTTGGATGTAACAACGGCGTTAGAGGATTATATCAGATTTGCAAAAATTGCGGTGGAGATCGATACAGAAGTTTGATGAACTATTACAGAAAAAGAAAGAACATAAATCTAAAACCACCATCAGAACTTGAATATTACTTGAAACATAGAACAAATAAAGATGAAACAGATGAGGAGAACGCGTTGAGAAATATTCATCAAACTTGATATGGTGGTAAAAATTTCTTTTGCAACATGAATATCAGCAGAGAGGGTTCGTCTACAATCTTGTTTGGGACAAACAATAATCGTAGACGTGGTATGACCCATATGAACGAGCACGGATTTTTTGGGGTCTAAACACAAGGGTTTTGCTCGGGTAATTTGATCTGTTCACCCTCTCTGCGGCTCTCTGAGGAATAAATTCTAACACTCGTGGGAGGGATTACTGGACGCATCAAAACAATTGGATATATTATGTATGGCGATCTAAACATGAGCAAAAATAAAATTCTTAATGTAAGAGAACCAAAATCAGACGATGATGTGGCAATTATTTTTGTATAAAAAATACGTGGACAGCAATGACACGACGGTCATAACTGAGATCAATAAATGCATTGCTAAAGCTGGTGATGCAATGACTGGTTCTCTGAATATGGCTAATAATAAAATTACTGGTCTTGGAGAACAAGAATCAAACGATGACGCTGCAGCAAAGAAATACGTCGACAATAGCAACATCCCGATGATGACATCGTTAATTAGAATCAATGATGGATTGAACACTTTTAGATCTGAATATTCTGATTATGTAACCTCTTTTAACAATTTTCTTAGAAACACAAATATAACCATTAATGATTTTTTTGGGAAGTCCAGTAGTCATCGACAAATTAAGCTCTGACATCAAAACGATTACCGATGACATCAAAAAGAGATTGCCAATCATACAACCCTTGTACATGTAGCAGCCTCTGGATCAGCATTATGTGCTTCACTCAATAAATCCATCAAACATCGAGAACATGTTACCGGCATATACAGGTTCTCAGTATTCGGCGTTACATTTACAAAATCTACTACAATATCACGGCGTTATCCCCTAACTGGATTTTCTGTATCTATTTTAGTGCTACTGGAGCAAAACGACGAGGAAACATTTTTTACGAATCAAAATATAAATCAAAGCGAGCTTCGATAGAAATCGTTGATCATAAAGCTCACGAGATCGAACTGTTAAATTTTATAACGGTGATATATTTGATTTTATAAATAAAATTAGAAAAAGACATCCTGTATCTGTGGGGTTGTTTCCAAGTTCCGAATATGGAAATTATAATCAGTTTGTACGACCTAATGGAGATATTTATCGATTATTTTGAACAATTACTCTTTAATTCTTTTACTATTCCGTCGGTTGCTGCTCACTTTGCTCAGAAGAAATATTAACGGAAACCAACATGATCGGAATCTCTTGCATATGTGCAGTTAACCTGCTGAGAATACAGACACGGTGGGTTGTGGGATACTACATACGATTGTTGAGATGTTATCGCAGTTGATATGATTACAAGTTTTCTTGGAATGGGAGAATGTGCTGCATATTTTAATAGATTTGGACGTCCAACACAAGAGGTGAACAGTGTTGCGATAAATGGATATTTACCAGATTTTGATTTAACTGGATTTGCATGTATCGAATCATTCGAGTTTACGGAAAGTCTCCATCCGATTGTTTATGTTTGGTTTGGTCGTCATTTTAGCGAACGCGGGTTCAAATAGTGATATTGCGATATATGCTTGATGCTGAAATTTTATCGTCGTTAACCGTAAGTGAAACAATAATATCGTTACTAAAACCCAACGAGGCTAAGAAAACTATTCTTGATATAATCTTTAAGCGTAATCCGGATGAACTTGAATGCGAAAATAAACTGGCATAGGATCGCGGCAGAAAAGTAATTGGTAAATTTACTCAGGGTAGTCCATATGATCATGAACGACATTGCACAAGATTAATCCAAGACGATGCTGAACTTGATTTCATAATTCCTGAGAAACAGAGAAAGGTACATTTATAAGCCGGAATAATGCTTACAAAAACAGATGGAACTAAATTAGGTGCCATTGTGAGTTAAGTTGATGGTGACTCACCACAGTTTACGCATTTCAGATCTTCTATGTTAGCACATGTTTCGATAAATGTATTATCAATGATAAACAGATTTCCTGAGACCGCGATTACAATTGCTACAAATTCATTTCATGTGGATAAAAACATGCGGATTTGTTAAAGGGGTACAGATGCATCATGGGACAAATGGAGAATAAAAAGAGAAAAAATACTCAGTTATTCTGAATCCGCCGACGTTGAATATAAGGATATATGCTATAAATATAGTTAAATGTCACAAACAACATCACCATCTGTATATGATCCCGTGAGCAGACATAAAACCATTTATCTTAACGGGTGCGGTAGTTCTGGTAAAACAACACGTCCGATTGAATTATTTCGGAAACTTGGCATGGTGGTTTTGACGCCCACACATAGACTTGACAGAGAAATGAAAGAGCGAGGAATTAAATCTCATACTTATCACAGCTTCTTTAGATGGAAAGGAGATGCGTGGGCTCCTGAGCGAATGGTTGAAAAATATATACCTAAAATTATTATTTGTGATGAAATATGCACGGTATCGCTAGATGTGTTCAAAATATTTCTTGATTGGTCATTGACTCGATATACTGCAGTAATAATGTGCGGTAATCATGGTCAGCCACCAACTTTTGCATGATCATCTCCGCATGAATGGCTGAAAAAGTTCGTAGATTATTATGAGGAAATAAATGATGATCATAGGGCTGTTGATGAATTGTGGAAGAAATTTAAAAAGCTAATCAGACTGCAGCCGGATAAGATTCAATGTGAAATAATTGGTAAGGTTATTCCAGAAACGCCTATAAATGATTTTTAGAATTTGTAAAGACCTGCTGATTTGATAATTGCAAGTCGGAAGATAGTTTGCGATTCACTTTAGTAGCAATTATTTCTGTTGCATAAAGAAAACATTTCAGATCTATCTATACCATTATGTTATCGCCCAACATATACGCGGCGGCAAAATATTGATATTGAAATTCCAGGTGACGGTGGTAAACAAAATCTTGTGTTAAATAATATTAGTTTAGTTCCTATGAATGCTACTGAGAGCGCATTAACGATGGATAATTCTCCATGGACGCGAGTATATGCTATAACGATTCATCCGTCACAAGGATTAACAATTTCCGATACAAATATTTGGATGGTTGATGATCGTATTGAATGGTCATATTTGGTTTATCAGGTAGTGTCTCGAGTCAGAAACATATTTCAGCTGCTGAGGGTTATCATAGACTTCACAGTAAATAAGAACCAAACTCAGGGAACCATTTCTTGCAATGGCGACTATAGTGTAAGGAAATAATTAGCTAGTTATCAGAGATATGACAATAAAATAAACGCGACTTTGATCTTGATGTTGAATTTATCATGACACTGAAGCAGATACAGAGTAATTACTTTGCTTGCAGTAACACAGTAATGCTGTGGCAGTATTCGGATAATAACCCAAAGAACAATTTACCGTGGATAGAATTAATAGCGGTCTCGGTCACCTACTTTAAAATGTGACGTTGGCCTGTCTTGAATGTAATCGACGTCGAGGAGCCAGTTCACAAAAGTGAAGGCGGTGGTAATTGTGTATCTTCAGGAATTTCTTGTAATTGTTCACGTACAAATCCAGTTGAATCTAGTTTGAAGATTGCAGGTCTACCCATGGATCTTGCCACGATGGAAATTTTATGTGTGGTTACACTCCAGTCTGGGTCAGTCGCTTTTGTTTTACCCCTTTCAAGTTCACCAGGTTCATATAAATATCTGACAGTAACATTACCTAGTACTGGTTGTTTTCAGAAAGATTTATGTCGTTGTACTGGTATGTTTTTTTCGTGATTGCATTGATGGGGGTCATAACAATTCCACGAGTGATTTCATTATTTAACGCAGCTATCACACTTGGTAGTCTTACAACCCATTCAAGATATCTCTTATTCGCCTGAACTTTGTTATGTGATATTCCCTTTGCGTATTGATTTTCAAACAATCGCTCAGCAAGTGTTAGATTAAATCTATCAACAATTGCCTTATCACGACGAATTGCGGTATGTCCTCGTCTGATTTTGATGTTATGTTGTTTCATCACCGACGTTACCGCACCAAGACATTATTTGTCAGGATCAACCTTGAGCAACTGTGGCCATCGCAAGGACCCTCGTCGATAAATTCATTCAAGTGCAGATGCAACGTCAGTCGCTGATTTTGTTAATAGCGGTTCTTCTTCTTGAAATCTATTTGCAACGTCAATGACAGTCAACGCGTATTTGTATGTGCGCGATTGACGTCTCCCAGTTGTAATAGTATCATGTGCCAAAAAATGTCTGCCTGATGCACTTAAATTTCGAGTGCTTACATCAAAATGTGCGTACTGAATTTTTTTAGGTGGTGGTAGATAGATTTGACATATTGCCTGTCTTGCTAACCAATATGCAGCAGCAAAACATGCAACACCTGCCGCATCAGCAAGTTTACTAATCACTGCTCTACCCCTCCAATATCCTCTTAGGCTATAATAAATCGATTCCATTATTATAATAATAATTGGCCGACTAATTACCAGCCAAGTTTACCTTTCATCGCAGATCTTATAAAAGAATTAGCTGGCGATTCTCACATAATTTATTTTTTACAGACGTTAACGTATATATCAACTTCCTGTCTGCAATCTGTCGTTGTCGTAAAGCTGGATTTTTATACACGACATCACGAACATGACACGCTTGGTCAATTGCATTTATTGCATACTCTCCAGGTTTTGGCTGATCTTTCTCGTCAAGTCGGATATCAAGTCGGGTTCCAGGACCACAATAATTATATCCAGGAATATGCTTTTCGCCAGGATACTTAGCCCATGGAGTCCCTGGTAATTTTTTCAGTGAATCAGCGATATCTCCGCCTGTTTCATTAAGATTAATCTGTATCTTTTGTACCACATTTTATACACTTGCCTGTAGGTGCACGCTTTTCATTACTGGTCGTTATTGTTTTTAATCCACTGGTGGTGGTGGTGGGTACTCTGCATTGAATACAGTGTAAATTCATATAATTAATATATATTGATACAACATGAATGTCATCGAGGTCTCAGCGACACGAAAGCAAGAGCCAATCAAGCATCATTCAGACTACCAAATTATATCACAGTTATTATCACAGGTGCATCTGGGTCTGGTAAGACGCAATTGTTCCTTAACCTGATAATAAGATGACTCAAGTGGGATAAGTTGTATTGACACCATCTGTAGATGATCAGCGATGCTCCGACGTGCTTAAAGATTTTGTTGAAAATGCAAAGTTGTTGAACGATGACGGTAATTATATTATTTATTTTATCACCGACATTAACGATGCTCTATCTGTGGATGATCTCGATGGATGTATCAATAATCTCGTAGTATAAGATGATGTAATGCTAGACAAACAATGAAATCCAGCTCGGACATTTTCCCGAGGCAGACGCAGAAAACACAAATATTATATATGTATACACAAATCATAAAGTTATCAGAGATAACTGCAATCTTCTGGTTGTCTTTAATGGAGTTGATACTCACACACTAACAAACATCCATCAGACATGGTGATCATGAGACATGGATAGGATTAAATTTAGAAACTTCGTTTCACGCGCTTAAAGCGATTCCTCATGGATTTATCACGATACATTTCCATGATCCTTGGTCACGATATCGCATAGGTCTCGATATAATTTGTGGTTAAGAGACAGCAGCAGGGACAGGACGGTATCCCGGGTCGGTAAATACATTTGAAAATACAAGCGTCAATACAAAAATGAGCTAACCCGGTTATAGGTCTCGGTTTAGCGTATTGACGCTTGTCTGTTCATTTTTGTAGGAAGTTTAAAAAAAATAAAAAAATAAAAATTAAAATAAAATAAATGGTCTATTAACCGCCCACATTGTCTAAGTTGATGATAAAAATATTTGTCGGACTCACACACCCAATTTGTTTTTGTAGGAAGCTTTTTTTCTCACGAAATAACTGCTCCAGAAACTGTGTTCACGCTCCCCTACTTAACGTTATTGACGCTTGTAATTTCATTTTCGTAGTAAGCTTTATTTTCACGAAATAACCCTCCTAAAATCTGGTCTGTTCACCCTCCCTGCTGCGAAGACAAATTAAAACACTTTCCACAAATTTGGATCTAATTATATATTCCTACTGTACCATTATTTTAATAAGAATCAGCTATAACGCTTGTATGGTTTTGGAACAAAAGAACGCTATCGTAATGTGAGCATTATAAGAATTCGGAATTTATAGCTGAAATTATACATTTTTATAATGCTCACACTACCATTGCACAAGTTTGACTATTTGTGGATATGATGTCACCTTTTCATTTTTTCCGACTGCAGATGTTTAAAGAACCACACCTCTGTACAATCTGGGTGCTTACCAGTATTATGTATTGCTTTTTATAGAAAATACACCAGAAGGAATGGTCATATCTGACATGAGATTTTCAACAAAAGTGAACAACAAATGATATTTTATTGTTCCGAAATATGGTGCTGAATCCAGTATTGTCCATCAGAGAGGACAATTGAAATATATTGTGCCTTAAAAGTTTGTTCTAAACAGTTAAAAAGAAATGGTCTTATCACGTGTTCCTGTTTTTTTTGTTAGTAGAGTTTCAAGTCCTTCAAGAGACCGCCCCGGTGGCCTAGTGGTTCATTAGAAATTAATAGAAAAAAGAATTATAAAGGACAAAATATTAACAACAAATCAATTCACGTTCACTTTGAAAATGTAAGGAAACGACTACAAACAAATCAGCAATTATGTTGTGGATGCAATGAAAATACATAATACCACAGATCCAACCTCGACAACATTTCTAACATATTTCAAGGTAAGTATAAATAGAGCACAGTAAACTTGTGTAAGAGACACTCAACAAGTTGCAGGGAAATAAAAAAATATCAGTTTGATTAACTTTTCTCCGTATACGGTAGACGGTGAACCAAATATAAACTACTCATTCTTTGTCGAGAAGGTGTTTTGTATATATGACTGACATACATAAAATCATTCAGCACCAGATACCATCATAAAATACACCAAAAACGTTTAATATGGGGATAACTTTCTGGATTGTTTAAAAAAAAACTGCGCAAAGCAAAATTGTTTTTAAGTCTTGATAAATCATGTAGTAACTGACACTTAAAGAGAGTTTTAATCTAACATTTAGAAAACTTATCAGCGATAGCACTAATCTGATGTATTTAAAATAACATCACAATATAATTATATGTGGTGTTGTAAAGCTTGTACTAGATTTGATTGATACTGAATATAAAACGTTTTTGACATTATTTGTCCAACATTTATGTACAAATAAGACCTTCAACAGAAAACAGCTTTTTAGAGACAATTTAATTGTTGTAGGTCAAGGTGATACATTAAAATTTCTATAATTACTTTTTAGTGTATATCATGGCATTACTAGTTTGTAACTGATAGATGGCTGTACAAACTTCGAAGATTGGAAAAAGAAGGCAACGAACCTAGCCAAGCAGTGGTAGAAAATGCGAATAACTGTTCTTGATGGTGCAAAAATAAAACTGTTATACAAGATCTGTAATGTTTCGTATATCACTTGTTTATGCTCGAATAACCAGTAACACAAGAAAGAGTGAAAACAGCAAGGTTTTAAAAAATACAATAAATAATTTATTTACCTGTAAAAATTCTGTAAAAATGAAAAACGGAGAAGAACTTACGGTTTCAAGAATCACATCCAAAAATAATCCAAAAATAATCCACGAATTAAATTGCAAAAGTCATAGTAATCAAAGTTCTAATAATTTCAAGTTCGAATCCTGATGGAAAATCCAAGATGGATGACGATGACGTATGATGTAGTCTGTACTCTGTTGTTTTATACAGTTCCTTGTAGAAATACTAATAATGACACTCCGGTTTTGGAAACACAAATTAAATCTGTAAGCACTGTCTTTCCGAAATTTATGTGTGAGCACTCCTCAAAATATTTCCAGAGAAAACAGAATTAATCCTTTTGAAATCCAACTGATGTGAAGAAAATTATAACTTAAAATCTGGCTACAACAAAATAACTTGACATCATTGTAGAAAGCCCAATACTGAGAAATCTCTCTCTACGCATCTCTATTAAAACTAACAAATGCTCAGTAATGGAAAACCGGAATTGCGAAACATAGGGTCACGTGGCCGTGTTTACCCAGTGTGACCCTAACGAAAACCAACCATTTTTACTCTTAGAAATAAAAAATATAAAAAATTGTTTATATCTTAAAGACAAGGTCCCATTATGACCTTGGAAACAACCAATCATTTTAAAACAAAATAGAACTTGTTTACGAAGGTAGCTACAAAATGTGAAAAACAAGGTCAGGATTTAGATTAACACCTGGTGTTTATAAACTAACAGTCAAGGTGAAACTATTTTTTAAAAAAGTATTATCTCTAGTGATTAAATTTTCATTACAATATCATGTAATGAAAAATATTTTTTTAAAAACTGACAAACAATTAAATTGAAATAAATATTTATTAATAAATATATATTAAATCAGATATAATTAAATCAGTTATACATACCATATAATATTATATATCTCAGGATGGTAGGACCTAATTAGATCCATCATTAAAGCTCATAGTATCCACTAATTAACTTGTCGAAGTACAAACTACGGTAGTCGATCCGGAAAGGTTTCAATGCTGAAAATGGAACGTGCATCCTTTTGGTAACCAGTCCAGCTTCTGGACCAATATGGGACATGTCAATATGGGACATTAGCTCCCACTAAATTTATTATGAGATACGTGGGATTAAAGATTAGTAACTGATACCCTAATTAGAGCATGTAATTTGAGATTTCGACATATATAACTACGCACTCATCCATGAAGACATATTTACAAACGTACGTATTGTTGCTAGCCAGGGGTATTTGCTTGACCGAGCGGTGTCAAATCCTGCATCGATTTCGATAGATGTCAAAAGTTTACCCCTAATTTACAAAGACTTCTATACAATTTAAGTTGTAAATTAGGAAGCCTGACGTGTCCATTCTATACAAAAATTGTTATTTAATCAATGTAAGACCACAGATCTCACATCTTGCCAAATATCTACCAACCGCACATCTGCATGGTTTCTCTTCATCAGCTTTCCGTACCGGCAGCAGTTCACGCCGTAGAAGCTATACAACTATACCCTAAGGTCTCACTGGATAGTTTCGTATTTTGACCCCCCCCCCCCAATTTTTAAGGTAGAAGGCATGAACCTAATTATCACAAGTCTAGCATTTATAAATTCACACATAAGCTAAATCTATAATGTGGTTTAGATTTACTTTGAGTTAGGCTTGGAAATAGGTTGGCTTGTTGGTGACTGCCTGTCACAGTTAGATGAGCATTGGAGATCAAATGCGTAACTTGGGCTGCAAATGAGCTGTCGACATGGCTTACGTATTTATGTGTGTCTGCTACAGAGGTAAATATCTAAAAATCTGGATGGTTGAGGGGTGATGAAAAGTATGCTAATTTGTTATAGTATTAGTGAACTTTATTCATGCATAAGGCACATACTGATTCTTTTAGCTGCCTTGTCACAGAAAAATATTCAAAATAGCTATTTCTTGTCAAAAATGAATGTAAAATTTAGGGGTTGGTGGCAGTGTTGGTTCAGTATAAAAACCTGATTAATGCAGTCAAAATCTCACATGTATGATTTCTACAAAAATCATTAGTTTGTTTTGATTTGTATCTTCAGTGTAAAATTATTCTCATTTTTCTGTAATTGGTCATTGTCGGATGAAAATTCACCAGATAAACTGCCCAGTGAGACCTAACAAAGAAAACTATTTTTACTAAGCCACCTAAGGCCAGTCAATTCATGGTTTCAAGGCACATTTCGCCAGTCAAACTGCATAGCATTTGCCACCATGTTAACATAAACGATATCTGCAGAATCCCTTCTTGTTTATTCCTTTTTCTAATATGCTGGTCACCTACCGTAAATACTGCCGAAGCAGTCACACCACCGATGTACACCACAAGATTTTAATAAGGACTATGGTACGACAGGGACACTCATGCGGTTTTGACCTGAATTCATTAAAAGTGAACATGGCGTCATGGAAACTCACTAACTCTTCACTCCGTGACGTTTGCTCCTAGCAATTGGCTAATTATTTTCATGCTAAGGAATATTTATATTGCACCGAGTTCTAATAATCAAACAAGTAATCACAAAACCTAAGAATTCCTTAAAACGGGGAGTTATACTCCAAAGTTATTACATTACCTCCGCCTTCTTTTGGTCATTCGTCCTCGAGTGACACAAACGTCACATTTATGTGGTCTAATCAAAATTGACGACTTTCCCCAAAATCAACTACCAACCCGATTAATGATTCCCAAACATGATTAAGATAAAACTCTGAATCAGTGAACTTGTTTCTAATAACCCATCACTCACATCCACAACTAAACTATTTTTCTGAATCACTAATTTCTTGTTAATTCAACATTACAATGTTCCCACAAGTTACTCAGGTTCAGACTCTCCCATAACAATCCTCAGAATTCGCTGCAGGAAAGACTTCTCTACACATAGGTATCTAACAACAAGGCAACAAATGTAACCCGAAAAACTCAGGAAAGTTGATGAAGAGAAACCATGCAGATGTGCGGTTGGTAGATATTTGGCAAGTTGTGAGATCTGTGGTCTTACATTAATTAGAGAAAAAATTATGTATAGAATGGACCCGGTCATTTTTTTTAAAAAAAGGAGCCACCCACGGTTTTCAAAATCGAACAGTCTACCAGTAATGAAACCTTGTTTTATTTTATTCAGCCTAAATTCTATCCATCATAAATGTCATTGTAATTTTATAAGTTCTAATTATCTTTTAAAAAGGAACAAAAAACAAAAACGTTATAAACTTAAGGTTAAAATCATACCGCATCTATCTTGGGCGCCATATTAATTTTTAACACATATGCATTTATCATGTCATATAACCATTGCATACTGATGACGTATTTTCGATGCAGTAAGTTTTCTTTTTAATTTCTTTAAACCAAGTCTTTCACACAATGATTGTTGTTTTCGAGTACATGCCGTGACAAAAATTGAATGAGTTCTTACCCTTCCCACCCTACTCCACCCCCTGCCATTCATCCTTCCACGGGTTCTTGCAAATAGGATAGCAAACTCAATGGACTTGAATGAAACAAGCTTATTTTATTTATTTAAAATTTACCATTCTTTATACTCGCTGAAAGAAAATCATAATCACCTAATGCACAAACTGACCTATATGAATTGAGTAAGCTTTGATCCCTGCGTCTGTGCCCCTTAAAGGGGTACCCAGTGTTTCGCTAAAAGGCCTGCACTTAGCGGGCATGAACATAACGTGTTAAGAATTTGTGTAAGCGATATTATTGTACATGTACATAGTTTATTTGTCTGTCTTGGTGTTGGTTTTGGGAAAATCGTCACGTACGGCAACACTTACAGGTACTTAACCACCTTTTCGTTCTCACCTCTCACCTTGTTTCTTTTTTTATTCGTTTTTTTTTTTTTTTTTTTTTTTTTTGGCGATGTGTGGGGTGTAAATGTAAGACGGGTAAGGGGAAACAACTCCTACAATGCAAATGAACTGCCAATGCAGTTCCTGCTTGCCTGTAACTTGAATTTAATTGTGAAATTGCTTTTCGCCTTTCCACCAAGGGTAGAACTAGTGAACTCAGTCGGGGTGTGTTTCGCACCAACAAACTAAATTTGAGAGAAATTGTAGAAAGATGTTAAACCAACTTGCATGAAACAAACATCTATTTATGTTTAATCGCCAAGTTCTGCATAGTTCATGAAGTGTTTTTGGACAATATAAAAGTTTAATCATAGCGTGATAGCCTTCAGTCTTTTGCATACATACATACATACATACATACATACATACATACCACAATGCTCTTTTAAATGGCCAATTTTATCAACTGTGCAGCCATTTTGCTGATTTGGATTTGCATGATCTAGTCAGTGGTTATGCACAGGATCCCACGAAAGATTTTTGTTGTTGTTGTTGTAGGGTTTAACGCCATTTTTCAGCACACGATAGGCTATACATGGCGGCCAGTATTAATGGTGGAGGAAGAACCCGGGAAATCCCCGGAAAGAACCACCGACCCTCGAGAAGCTACTGGCAAGCTTTCTCACATACCCACATTGGCCGAATCTGAGACTCGAACCTACGCAGAGAGAGGTGAGATGGCAGTGATCCGTAACGGAGAGCGCTTTAGACCACTCGGCCACTCGGGGCCCCACCCCCACGAAAGAAACAAACAAAGTGCATATTTACATAAATCAGCAAATCTTCACATTTTATTTAATTGGAAAATGTCATCCGCATGATAAACTTTACTACGACACCTGCGTCCTGAAAATATTAACTATTTTACCAAGAACACTATCTGAGACTAACATACATGATTTCATGCCGTCCCGGATGCTAATAAAACCTTAACACTTTTATTTTCTCGGCATCGTATAATCAGCCATGTGCTAAATGTGCCGTTAAAAATATATCCACAAACGATCTTGGGAATAAAGGAATTTTGCATCATGGTTTTCGAATGTATTTGTCTTGAAGGTACTTAGGGTTAGACTATAGAATTTGTACATTTTTTATGATCACAAGTGTATTTTAGACGTCTTCAAATTGCTGACCAATAATATAAGTACAATTTGAATTAAATATAAAATTATGAAAATCATGACAATTTTAAGGAAAAACATATTCCATAATTTCTATAATAGATATATTGAATCCACTTGTAGGATGACTAGAATTAAGTCGTTACTAAAACTGTATTCTGTCCAAGGAAACCATTATGGTTCCTCTTTACTATTGTTATATAGGATGGCGGACTGTACACTGATTCAGCTTTTGAACTAGGTGTCCGAAAGTTGTATGCTGTTCTCAGAAGCAGTGGAGCAGTGAATATTGCATAAGAAAATTAATTTTCTGTTTGATGAAATATCGCATTCATTTTTCCACAAGGCTGATGACCGTACCACATCTTTATAAGTTTAAAATGGTATATCTACATTTGTTTAGTTTACAAACAGTATAAACCTATCCCCAAAAACTACCTTAAAATTCCAAATAACACACACACACACACACACACACATTCTTTTCTTTATCCTTTTTTCCCCTTGACATATTTAAATGTGTAATCATTCAGGGATTTGTTGATAAAACAATGAAAATTATGAAACTGGGCAATTGAGAGACCCTCGGCAAATTATGAAAGGGAACCAAACACAAATCTCATCTTTTGGAAGCTTTGTCATCTCTTTGAGTTGTTCCCCCTACACCATGGTACTTTTTCTAGAAATCTCTGCACGTAAGACACCGGCTGTTATCAAAAGTTTTGTTTTTGTTTTTTGATTGTCATTAACATCAAAGTATGTATGTATGTATGTATGAAATATACATATATTCCAAAGTACCTGTACATGGTTTTGGGCGAAACAATTATATAATATTGATGTCAATACAAGCAGTAACGGCCATATTATATACGTGGCCGAGTTTGAATCATTTTAGCGGGGCCCCCAGAATTTACGCGTGGGGTCCCCTGTGAGCAGGGTATTTAGAAATAAACTTTTTACCAAGTTTTTTTTTAATGATATTAAAATTAAAAAAATTTCTTCCATCGCTTTAAAATTACTTTCTCTCTTTAGATATGAGCGTGGGGCCTGATTTGGGCCAGATTGGTCCAATCGGCCTAAGGCCGGCCCTGGATATAAGGAATTTCATACATAAATTTGCAATGGCACAAGCTTCAGCAATTACTTACCTAACCTGTGAATCTATAATGGGATTAGAACATGACCGAACCAACTGTAATTAAGTCATTATGAAGCGATAGTCTGACCATCAAAATCATTGTGGTCCCAATATTTGCTAATATGGCGGATGGGAGTGACTCTCGCAGCTCTTTGAATGTGAAAATGAAAAATCAAATATTATAAAACAAAGAGTAACTTTGGAAGAAATATTATCAAAGTATTGTCAACACTATCAGAAAACACAATTCGATTTCTCTATCAATGCGTCCTTGTTCCAATACCCTTTGTCCCATTTTAGCAAAGATTGAGCGCGAAACTGAAAAGGTTATAATGTCATCCACGACATGTTCTTAAAATTAAAAGACTGCTGACGACATAAAATTGGAATGATTGCAGGAATTTAATTCAAATGATGACTAAAGAAAGTCACCGTACTCATGGCCTTGCAAAATGAATGAAAACATTGAACTGGTTTGGTGCGAGCTATATATCACCGACAGAAATTTAACCAGTGATTCCTGTCTTTGACTAATTGACGTTATAAATAACGTTATAATCACTTAAAATAAATTGTCACTAAAATGATTTTAATTCCTATGCAATATTATGGAACATTTCAGTAGTTTCATAGAGAACAACTCTAGTTTCAGTTTACAAAGACAATGGCATTCAAATATATTAAATCTATATGAAAATAGCAAACTCACTAGCTGGATGGCCAGCTGATCATGAGAATCACCATTGCCACTAGATTGGCTCGAACTATCGACTTTTCGTTTCATAAGCGAACGAGCTAATCAATTGTGCCACAAAGGAATCGTTTTGGATAATAACAACCTTTTCTGGACTCGGATCTTCTTCTCCTGATATGGGTTCTAGTTCCTATATTTGTCAGTATAAACATATTCAGTGTGTCAAATCGATGTTTTGTCATTGGTTATTCCTTTTTTATGGCGATGATGAACTGTCAACAAATAAACCATACATAAAAAATGTTAAATTGTAAGTACAGTAGCTCATATAGTGGCTTACAATTTACCTATGAACATTTACTATACATAGGGACTATGACAATAACAAGGGATGGCACCTCTCTGCTTTCTTGCTCGACCTATTTACAAGTTTACAATCAATCAGATTCCGCAAATTGATTGTAAGATTTTAATTTAGAACCAGTTAATCAGCAGAAGACGTCTTCTGATGGAAAACCTATGTTGATATGATCATCTATTAATGAAGACAAATGGCAATTATAATGACAACATTAGATGTAATATTAGCAACATTCAACTTTAGGATCAGCTACATATCAGACGTAAATGTTCTGGTGAGGCCCCATGTTGATAATAATGTCCATTCATGAGGAGTAGCAGCAACAAGATTTTAAGATGGCTGTTATGGTGGCATTATTGGAAATCAGACTGGCACCATATTCATTTACAAGAAACCGTGCACCATAAGAAGTCTTCTGATGATAACTACATTTTGAATTGGCTTTCTGCTTACGAGAAATAGCGATGACAAAATTTGTACGAATTTTATCAATTTGGCCATATTGGCACCATTTTTATTTAGAACCAACAATACATTATACGAAGACTGAAAGCCATGTCAGTGTGAACGTCTATCCAGGAAGAGTTGTGATAGCAAGGTTTTCAATAGCACTGCAGTGACAACTATATTGGATGAATGCCCCATGTTGATAGGACCAGGATGAATATCAATGACAATTTATTAAATCTGGCCACTATATTGTATGTATAGGAGGATTGATTGGCATCTTTTTATTTTCTTCAATGATACATCATAAGAAGAGTTCAGGTGAAACATAATGAGTTGAAAAAAACAAGATTTTTACACCACAAACACGTTTAAGCCTATGACAAGAAGAGCTAAGAACGAACTTCACAGCAATTACGGAATTGTAGGTGGCGAGTCCTGTACAAATAAATAGTGAAGAATCTCAGGCTACGGCTTTTAATGAAACTTCGGACACAATGGATGCTTTTGCATAAACAATCCTGGCGACTATTGTTCCCAGAGAAACATAATTAGTGTTCTCACCACTGTTTTATAAAGGTACAGATTCAGTACTTCTAGTTTTAGTGACCTGTACAAATTTCTGAAACATTTTTTAATTAAAAAACTATATTTTTGAAGAAAATAGGAAATCTGCTTGGTACATGTAGTCAAATTGGGTAACAATGCACCTTATGGACATATCTCTTTATTAAGGTCTATTTTTTGCAGTGCGCAACAGTTAAGAAAGCATTTAGCAAAAGGTGCCATTTTGGAGGAAAAAGGCCACCGGATCCATTGAAAATGTTACAATGATCAGAGATTCACATTAATGCAGCAGATACGGCATCTTTTCAATTGACACTCTAAGATGTTCCATTATATACAAGAACCACCAAATGGTTCTATTTATGGAAACAGAAAGACATCCAATCAAATTATTTCTCAAAGGATGCAAGGGGTGGGTCTATCTTTGTGAAAAGCCTTCTGAACCAAACGTCAGACCATATTCTGATCACATTTTTAAAACATAGCCAAATGTATGAAATATGTTTCCCTTGGTAATATAATTTGCCTTGTAAATATTAACTACACTAACTAATTGAATCATCTGTTGCTACATCCTTTCGTTGTCCACAGTTTATTTTTCTTTTTCCTGAGTAGGTGTACCCAGTACCAGATTGTATATATATATATATATATATATATATATATATATATATATATATATATATATATATATATATATATATATATTATAGAGCAATTGTGTTTGTGTTTGCTGGCGCTATCCAATAAATACCTTGCCCCGGTGTTGGCATCCGACAAGAATATTCCCGGCCTATTAAATCAGATAGTAAACTGTAGGTTTTAGCGTGAACACTTCCCATTTTTATGAGCAGTCTCTCTAACTTCAGGAAGATCTCTTGTGCAAGTGGTGAGCTATACTAGAAGATAACTCATCTTGATCTAGTTAAAGGTTTCAGAGTTATACAGCAATCGGCATACACATGGCTAATTCATCTAATATAAGGTATTGCTGATTTAATTTTCGGGGGTGGAGCGGGGCGGTTCAGTTTTATTTCGAGATGACTTTTATCTCAATTAATTTTTTAATTAATATAAAGGATATAATAATTATAAATCAGAGTAAAATATTTTCTCAGCTATTGACTGACGGAAATTTTCAAAACAAGTTCCTTGCTACTTTCAGTTGTTATCTATTTTTGGCATATTAAACCTTATATTTATAAATCAGAGAGTGAGCGACGGTTGGATCACTTATACTCTGTCTTTAACATTCCTACTGGTTTGCAGTTTTGTACCCTAATGGTGATGTGTAAAAACCTTTCTCCGACATTTGAGATGGAAAATTCCCGTTTCACTCTGGTGGTTCTCACAAAACTATATGTACCTCAAAATGTTTTGTATTTAATTGCTCCAATTTTGTTTTAAACCTATCTGATTATGGAATCTGGACATCCAATCCTCTGCACATGCGGTGTGCATTTAGCAGAAACTATACTAGAACACGTAACTATTTGATTGGGATGGGTCTTTGTAATTTTGTGTAATGCCTCTCATTTCCGGATTGTTGTCTGCAGTTTCATGGTATCAAAGGATTTTCTTTATAAAAAATATAAAATAAATAAATAAATAAATAAATAAATAATAATAATAATAATAATAATAATAAGATACAAATAATAATAAAGCAACAAAACAAACAACCTAATAAATAATATCAAAATCTAACATCCTCCATTAACTGTTAATCAAGCTATGTGCTTTCGGAAAGAAGTAGTCATTGAAAAGTTAGAATAAAAAAAGAAACCAGAAGAAAAAAACAAACAAGTAAACTGATAATAAGTGGTCCCATAACGTTTGTGGCACAGTGCGATCTCTACTTTGAGAAAATGCAACATGTGTTCCTAAATATAGTAAGAAACATTTTGGTCGTAAAATAAATTAGTAACAAAAGAACAGATCCTCCGTCCTTCCATTGCAATTTTATATGTAAAGGGAGAGAACTCTGATTTAGGTAACTTAGTAGCCCTGATAATGGTTATATCCACAAGAGCTTGTTCCACGGATTGTCATTCTTCAGTATAGGTACTTATATAAATTCTCTAGTAAAATATAAAGAGAAGAAAATTAAGAAAACTGTGAACATAATTTACAACAGCAAGCTTATGATTACGCTTTTGAACCAAATGCTGTTCACCCCACCCCCTCAACAAAAATTCTCAGATCTTCAGGTAGTCCACTCAAGGTAAATATACTTTTCAAATAGAAAATTCATTTAGTTTATGTCATATCGTCAATGCTAAGTTCTATGGAATCGAGCCGAAAATAATTGCGACACTTTTTAGCACATCTACAAATTAAGAACAAGTAACTCAAAAGTCGTTGCATATAAGTTTCTTTCTTCGCTTAAATAATCACAGGAATCAAAGTTTATTCAATCTCCCTCCTTCCGCTCTCTCTCTCTCTCTCTCTCTCTCTCTCTCTCTCTCTACACAAATAGTTTTTATTTTATTTCTTAAAGCTTTTATCACAAACTTGATTCGTTGTGTCTTGTTCTTTTGGCGCGTCATTGAAGAATTTACACAGTATCCTGATATGAAAGTATTCGTATATGTTCTTATAATAACAATAATAATAATAATGAGAACTTTGTATAGCGCCTGATCTTTAGAAGATCTAAGCGCTTTACAACATTAGACAACACCTATAAGATAAAAAAACAAATAATGATATGATTACAAAAACAAATAGCTATGTTCAGGTCTATGAAGAATCCAGTCTAAAATGTGACCATGTTTATGGGTGGGTTGGTTAACTGACTCTTTGAGGTTGAAAACATTAATGGAATCTAGGAGTTTTGATGTGTTTGGGTTTCCGGGACAGTCAAAGTGAAAGTTGAAATCTCCAAATCAGGTTGCCACCTATCGAATTTCCATATTCAAGGAGATTCTGAAATTGCCCCAAAAAGAGAGATTCAGTCAGCTTGTTTTTTCTACTAGGAGCAGGGCGGTATAGGCAGAAAAAATGGATTGACCTTTGCCCCAGCGTGAGTGTGGATTGGACTAGTTCAATCGATGTGTGGTCGAAATTGAATGTTGTGGTGTGGTTAAGACGTTTCATCATGGATTTTTCTGTGATGACAGAAATTTCACCTCCGCGAGAGTTACGTCGGATCGACTTGATGGAGTAACCAGTGGGTGTTAGATCCGCACACTTGGGCTCATCGCCTAATGTTCTTAGTCATTTTCCTCTCAGGAAAAAGATGTCAATATTCTGGTCGTTGATAAAATTAACTATTTCTGTGCGCTTTTCCGGTGGTCCTACTGACTGGGCATTGAATAATGCAATACGCAGAGGTATATCTTGGATAGTTGACACAGAGGTTGACGAATTAATAGGGATTTGAATTAGGTTATCTAAATTAACGGTCGATTTTTTTTTTAAATTGTTGAGTGGAAATAAGGGAGCTAACTGGAATTATTCTTCCTGCTCTACGCCGGCCAACTTTGAAACAACGTTTCTTTTTTCGCTTCTGTTTACATTTAGGTAATGACGAATGTAGTCCCAGTTCGTTTAGTCTAGAGCACAATGTAGCGTGGAGAGCCAAGGAGTGATCATTTAAACCAATTAATGAGGGTCCATCGTAGCATAAACGGGTTGACCGGCGAGTATCACGTGATGGCGGTTTGTTCAAAAACAGTGGAACAAGACAGCTGAGAAAAAGTCTAATTGTTCTCATTTCCAAAACAAGGAGATGAAGAAACACATACGAATTGAACAGCCAATACATACTGAACACAATAACGAAGATGAAGACAGGCAACAAGCACAAATATTATGAAAAAAGCACAAAAAAACGGAACAGCTGCTTCAAGCCGGTTAAGCGATAGCGGCCATCTTGTTTAATGGTTATACGATATGGTTCATCGGGATTATTTGTAGTTCACACCATAATTTTTAGCATGTTTGCAGGATGACATTATTATTCGCTGCGTGCCTTTTGTCCATATGGTGTCTACTTCTGACAATTATTTATATATAAAAAACGCATTGATTAATCTTTTTTTCTTTTTTTTTACACGGAAATGTCACAATATCCATTCTCGAAAAAGTAGACTTGTTTGGACAATCGTGATTTTGAAAGTTCGTATGTGTGGAACTCAGTGGCTCGTGTTGCTGCATACAGTTTACCTACAAGTCATATATGCATATATGTACTATAAAAAATATACGAAATAGGTCGGTCGCGCGATTAGGGATAGATGTGTACTTCCTCTGTTGTAGTTCATATAAATGGACTGATAGGTAAGCAACGATACGAGCCCTGTGATTTGGAGCACGTAGTCTATTGCAGCTACGATGTATTTTGTCCACGGATGCTGTAATATAAATATTTTTGATTGATTGCACATTATAATACATGGCTTGTCTTCTTACGTCTGAAGACTATGCTATCTGGTATCTAACATATAGCGTTTTATTTGTAGTCACTCGTGTGAAAATAAATCTATTAGTTGTTCTTTGCTCTGTATTAAAATGTATTTCATTTCTAGTTTAAATCAGTTTAAATCAGATGATTGCGTGAAACGATCGATACATAGATGTACATTCAATGTTATGCAAGGGGAGTTACTGATAGCAAGGTAATACAAATAAATATTTGTACGATGGCATATACTTGTCATAATGTTGTAACTTGATATGCATGTTGCTCAAAGTGTAATTCAACTTGACAAATGGATAATATTTCCATAGTCCTCATTCTGCCACCTGTTCCCTCCAACTACAGAAACTGATCTGAAAGAATTTAAGAAAGCATCTGTAACCACCTATGACGTGGGAGTGGCGCCAGAATTGTCGGTGAGACTGGGACCTAAAACTTGAGCATGAAAGTACATGTTGGACACGTCACCAGAAACTGTTTAAACAACTCCAGGTGTTCCATCAAGCAGCAGAGAGGGCGATCAGACCACTTAAGGGAGTGGTCACCCTTGTGTTTGGACCAAAGAAAATAGTGACCCTTCATAGAGGTCAATACCACGTCTACGATTATTGTTTGTCCCAAACAGAATTGTAGACGCCCCCTCTCTGCTGCTATCCATGTTGTAAAAGAAATTTTAAGTTTGATGAATATTTTTCTTTTCATCTGAATCATGGGAATCTTCGGAATCTTCATCTGAATCATGGGAATCTTTTGTTTTGTTCTTCAAGTAATATTCAAGTTCTGATGGTGGTTTTTCTATTTATGGATTTATGTTCTTTCTGTGTTTATAATATATCATCAAACTTCTGTATCGATCTCCACCGCAAATTTTGCAAATCTGATATAATCCTCTAACGCCGTTGTTACAACCAACACAACTTCGTGGACCAGCATGAGGGTTTTTCTTTATAAGATAATTATGTTTCTTGCAATATTCTCCACGGCATTTTTTATCACATTTGTTAGTGGTTCTTTGACGCAGCCACGCACAGTTGTTCATTATATGAACGATATCTTTTTAATTAAATTTACCCAAATATTTTATCAAGACCCACACGATATCTTGTTCTTGGATCATGTAAATTTATTGTTATAAATCCATGTGGAGTAGCTTGCGCTCGTGAGAAGAAATTTTTGAATTTAATTATATCCATGTCACCACCACACCAAGTTTGATGAATATTTCTAAGTGTGTGTGTGTCTACGCCATTAAACACAACTAAAATATTGCAGTTGTCTCTAATCACCTTCGGAATTTGTGTGTATCGTTGAGTAACATAGATCACGTCTGTATTTTTATGTCTACCTCGGGAAAATATTCTGGCTGGATTTGATTGTTTATCTAGCATCACATCGTCGTATACAACTAAATTATTAATAAATCCGTCTATGGAATCTACGGATGGTGCTTCATCAAACTCTATAACATCATTACCTTCATCCAGATCTTTAAACATCGCTACAATCCCATCTCAAGTAATAATTGCGTCTTAATCATTCTGATGGAATTAGGTAGCGCAGGATGGTTCTCGCTGCCGTTGAATAAATAATCTAACTACAGTCGCAAATGTCATCATGGCAACAATGGGGGTTGTGCATTTTATTTAATATCCTATTGTATCTTAAAAAATTCATCATCGAGGTGTCCGCGATCATCATCGAGGTGTCTGCGATCATGAGGGAACTTTCATAAATATGTTTCGGACAACAATTATTTTTCATGATGATAAATATTCTTCTAATGTTGGTATCGGTCGATTTCTTCTCGTAAGATACTCAACGAGTAATCGATATCTTGTTCCGCCGCAATCTATACACAACGGAATTTTACCACGGACACCTTTACCACAACTAATGCATCTCTGAGGACCTCGCGAGTTATTTGATTTTCTTGATATTTTTTTATGATCACCACAAAAATCACCACGGCAGTTTTTTCCGCATAATTCTGTTGATCCTTGAAGAAGCCAAGCACATTTGTTGACCATCTTATATTTAAGATCCTATATATTTAATGGGAGATTAAAAATAACAATCAATTAAAGATATGGATATTAAGTATAATGAGCGAAAAAAAGTACGAGACAGAAATGAGCGGTAATACTATTAGTATTACAGACAAATTTCTAAATCAAAATTATTACTGCATCGAGAATGATCCAACATTCATAATAGAAACTCTATTCGACAATGTCACTGACTTTGACGCAAAAATCCTATCAGAGAGAAATTATCTCATGCTGCGTGATTATTACAGCATATTTCCCATATGTTCGTTAGATCAGCGTGTTTCAACAACAACCAAAAATTTAGCCATTGAATCATTCCAGAGTGGAGCTCATGAAAACTACTACTTACCAGGAATTATTATTCAGCACTTCAAAAACTTCTACGTGTTCGCGTCTGATGAGGACTTCGAATCCATCGCGGATAAATTCGCCAATCAAACATCAGTCACAGAAATCATACCGAAATTTCGCAGTAGATATCCCGTGTTTGATATCGATTCATTCTACAAGCTCCATCGAGAACATATCAATAAATACGACAAACAAGGAACGATAACAGAATCAGACGAGAAATTATCTACGGAAGAAATTATCGAATATTTCTCCAGATTATGCGGCTGCGACCGTGATAAAGTTTATCTATTCACGACAACACACGGATATCATGTGCTCTGCAAATGTCAGCCCGTATCATTCGAGCAGCATCAGAAATTAATAAACCAGTCAAAGCAAGATAATCCCACATGGAAGATTGATCTCCAGGCGGGATTGCACAACATAAAATTAGCCGGAACAAAATCCAACAAAATCAATTCAGTCTGCAAAAAATTAATATCCGGCCAAATATCTACGTATCGGGATTTATTGGCCTGTCCAACTTTCATTCAGCCACGCGAGATTAAATATATCAAACCACGAGAAGAACCCGGCCAATTTTCAAACGAGATACCCCAGCAAGATCTTGAAAGAATATCAACCGCGCTAACTGGTGAATCAGATCAACTGATCGCCGTTACATCATCGATACGAAACAGACTAACAATACAGCGACGTCCAGGTCACTATTGTATCATTTGCCAGCGACGCCACGGCTGGAATGAGATTCATGATCACATCGAGGACAAATGCGACAATTGCCTCGTTTACGTCCACAGCGATTGTTACATTGTAGTCTGTCCAAGAAGTAACGGAAAAATAACCGTCCCGAATAATTATGATCAGCAAATCGAGAATTATCTCGCAGGATCACCAAATGCTGCCATTGATGCCGTCGTATAATCCATCTCGGTAAATCAGCGTAATCGGGATTACATAAAATATCTAATGATGTCAAAATACAGGAAACAAACTCATCCTGGAATTTTTATCGATAAAACACCCGATTACGCATACACGAATAAACCACTACACGAAGCCGGACTAGGCTGTAAAGGTTTCAGCGGCGATTACATTGACGGATCCGCATGTGGCATGGGAAAATCCATCGCGGCGATATCATCAATAAATGCAGATCATTCCGTGTTGTATCTGTCATATGGAAAAACATTCACACAAAAAATAAAATCAGATTATAATTTCGAATCCTACCAGGATATCATCGGCGATATTGTCATTGCCAAACACAGAAAGGTAATTGTTCAGTGGGAATCATTGATACGTGTATGTGGCGTTCCAGATGTAATTATCGTCGATGAGTTACATGGATTAATGCGACAATGCTTCTCAACAAACGACAGACGAATATTCGAGAAATTTGCTGGCCTAATCACAATGGCACCACGTGTTATAGTTGCCGATGCCGACGCGAACAATGATGATCTCGTACTATTTCGTGATAAACTATCGCGGCATAAAATGAAATTCATCGTGAATGATTACCAGCCCGATCATGGAAAAAAATTCATCGTGGAAAATTCACACAAGGACAATTATCTCAAACTACTTGAACACTTATCACAAGGAACACGAGCTGTTATATTCACACATAACAAAATTAACGGTAATTATTCCGTTGAAGAACTAGCTAGGCAACTGCAGCATCTCAAATATCGAGTAAAATATTACCACGCCGACACAAACACAAAAGAAAAGTCCGACGATTTCTCCGACATAATCAACGCGCTCAACGACATTGACGTTGTAATATTCAATCACACACTGGAAGCCGGCGTCAGTATCATCGATGATAGATTCAAAACATTATTTATATTCTCATCTGAATTAGGATCCGTCGAAGCGACCAAGCAGGCCGTTCACAGGTTTAGATGCATTGATGAAATTCATTATTCAACAATAACACGGTCAAGCAGAAATCTTCCTCTGACTCGCGAGGATATCATTGCAACTATCATAAACAATGAGAGGAATCTCACCGAAAAAGAAAAGTCATTCAGAATGCCCAGTCCTGGAGAACTCACCACGCCATACGGATACGCGTTCATCAGCTACATCATCGATGAGAATAACTCAAGATGTTACTTTACAGCGCGACTGATTGAACTAATGAGACGAACCGGATATGAGATAATTCAGACTCAACCGGACGAGTATGATATCTGGCTGAAGAAAACGAAATCCAAGAAAATCACCAAAGATGATATCAACGATAATCCAGCTGTAGATGATTTTCTCAAAACGTCAATCGGGGCAAGAATAAAATATTCCATGGAAGATAATCCCGAGGAGAACAATCCCACCGAGGACCATCCGAAATTTTACCGATACGACCCTCGAGAAGATCTCGAGCCATATCAGAAGAAATTAAGATACATGAACTATTTATTCCAATGCGACTGTGCCAAACTAAGCGAGGACAAAATCGAATATCTCCACAGAAAATCCCCACATCTGAAACGGGCACAACAAGTAATCGTTAACAAATTCAACAACGGCGATATCACAGAAATGTTTAGATCTGATAGATTATCATCGCGAGAAAAATTAACGATAATCAGAGATGTCCTTGAAATGTTCTCGTTGCCCGATATTGTTCCTGACAATCTGTCGGTGACGTCAGTGACGATTGACAGAAAAAGATTGATATCGAGCATCAGTGAAGCAATGACCGATCTAGATAATGTAGAAAAGTATAATAAATTTATCAAACATTTCTCGACAATATTCCCAAATATTCAAAATAGATCAAAAACAACAATAACAACAACAAAAAATATCATCGAGAAAATAAAATCAATATACAAACATTTTGGTGCGGAGATGAAATCGGATGACAGTAAAAATGCCAGTAGATGCGATTACATGTTAAATTATCCCGTTTGGCCTGAATCAGATTTCATTAATAATGATATATGGAAAAACACAATAAATCCCGATGAATGTCATTTTGGAGGTAATGATATTTATATCGTTGACGATCATACTAGATGGTTGAAATATCACATATGGATCGTTAATAGATGGTTCTCCCAGTCATGATGATCCTACCTTTCTATCGCTAGTGAGGAAACTTACAAAATATCATATATATATAGGAAAATGTAAGTTTCCTCACTCGCAGATATCGATGTCATCGACGAGAATAATTATCGATGTTGTGTATGTTTCAACAATCATTGATATTCTGATTGTTGTCATCGGGCAGAATAATTATCGATGTTGTGTATGTTTCAACATTTCGTCAGTTTGACCATCATCAGATTCCCCGCTCCAAATTATTCATTTGTTAATCTGAATCTTGATGTGATTGAGGAAAGTTACAAAAATCATATATATATAGGAAAATGTAAGTTTCCTCACTCGCAAGATGATGCGAAATAAATTTAATACCCGAGTGGCCTTATTTAAAGAACATCTGAAATTATATGGATCGATCCTCAAGGATGAAAAAACATTAATTTTTTTCACCACATGTCAGTCAATGCGGAAGTCCCAAAACTTGATGACGTCACACATTCGGACTTTATCATGGAAGTACATATACTGAAGAAAGATGTTCATCGATCTCATCATTGTCAAATTTGATCTACGGTGTTGTGATGAAATATCCTAATTATTTCAGTGCGACGATGACATTCCTGGTAAAACACCTGATTTGTCGACGTGCGTGTGATTTAATGGCCGATGTGATTTAGATTTTACTGAAACAGTATTATGTGATTTATACTCATTGTGTGATTCAGACTTTACTGAAACAGTATTATGTGATTCAGATTTTATTATGTGATTCAGATTTTACTGAAACAGTATTATGTGATTTATACTCATTGTGTGATTCAGACTTTATTATGTGATTCAGATTTTACTGAAACAGTATTATGTGATTTATACTCATTGTGTGATTCAGATTTTATTATGTGATTCAGACTTTACTGAAACATTATTATGTGATTTATACTCATTGTGTGATTCAACATTATTATGTGATTCAGATTTTACTGAAACAGTATTATGTGATTTATACTCATTGTGTGATTCAGATTTACTGAAACATTATTATGTGATTCAGACTTTACTGAAACATTATTATGTGATTTATACTCATTGTGTGATTCAGACTTTACTGAAACATTATTATGTGATTTATACTCATTGTGTGATTCAGACTTTACTGAAACATTATTATGCGATTTATACTCATTGTGTGATTCAACATTATTATGTGATTGAACATTATTATGTGATTCAGACTTTATTATGTGATTCAGATTTTACTGAAACATTATTATGTGATTCAGACTTTACTGAAATATTATTATGTGATTCAGATTTTACTGAAACAGTATTATGTGATTCAGACTTTACTGAAATATTATTATGTGATTCAGATTTTACTGAAACAGTATTATGTGATTCAACATTATTATGTGATTCAACATTATTATGTGTTTCAGACTTTATTATGTGATTCAACATTATTATATGATTCAACATTATTATATGATTCAGATTTTACTGAAATATTATAATGTGATTCAGATTTTACTGAAACAGTATCATGTGATTCAACATTATTATGTGATTCAACATTATTATGTGTTTCAGACTTTATTATGTGATTCAACATTATTATATGATTCAGATTTTACTGAAACATTATTATGTGATTCAGATTTTACTGAAACAGTATTATGTGATTCAACATTATTATGTGATTCAACATTATTATGTGTTTCAGACTTTATTATGTGATTCAGACTTTATTATGTGATTCAACATTATTATGTGATTCAGATTTTACTGAAACAGTATTATGTTTGACATTATTATGTGATTCAACATTATTATGTGTTTCAGACTTTATTATGTGATTCAACATTATTATATGATTCAACATTATTATATGATTCAACATTATTATATGATTCAACATTATTATATGATTCAGACTTTATTATGTGATTCAGATTTTACTGAAACAGTATTATGTGATTCAACATTATTATGTGATTCTTGTTGATTTTTACTCCAAATCACATAATAATGTTGAATCA
This sequence comes from Sinohyriopsis cumingii, assembly GCA_028554795.2. NCBI lineage: Eukaryota > Metazoa > Mollusca > Bivalvia > Unionida > Unionidae > Sinohyriopsis > Sinohyriopsis cumingii. The sequence goes on along the minus strand of CM068837.1, from coordinate 104,585,683 downwards.
CATAATACTGTTTCAGTAAAATCTGAATCATATAATAATATTTCAGTAAAGTCTGAATCACATAATACTGTTTCAGTAAAATCTGAATCACATAATAATATTTCAGTAAAGTCTGAATCACATAATAATGTTTCAGTAAAATCTGAATCACATAATAAAGTCTGAAGCACATAATAATGTTCAATCACATAATAATGTTGAATCACATAATGAGTATAAATCACATAATAATGTTTCAGTAAAGTCTGAATCACACAATAATGTTTCAGTAAAGTCTGAATCACATAATAAAGTCTGAATCACATAATAATGTTGAATCACATAATAATGTTTCAGTAAAGTCTGAATCACATAATAAAGTCTGAATCACATAATAATGTTGAATCAAATAATAATATTGAATCACATAATAATGTTTCAGTAAAGTCTGAATCACATAATAAAATCTGAATCACATAATAATGTTGAATCACATAATACAATCTGAATCACACAATGAGTATAAATCACATAATAATGTTTCTGTAAAGTCTGAATCACATAATAATGTTTCAGTAAATCTGAATCACACAATGAGTATAAATCACATAATACTGTTTCAGTAAAATCTGAATCACATAATAATGTTGAATCACACAATGAGTATAAATCACATAATAATGTTTCAGTAAAGTCTGAATCACATAATAAAATCTGAATCACACAATGAGTATAAATCACATAATACTGTTTCAGTAAAATCTGAATCACATAATAAAGTCTGAATCACACAATGAGTATAAATCACATAATACTGTTTCAGTAAAATCTGAATCACATAATAAAATCTGAATCACATAATACTGTTTCAGTAAAGTCTGAATCACACAATGAGTATAAATCACATAATACTGTTTCAGTAAAATCTAAATCACATCGGCCATTAAATCACACGCACGTCGACAAATCAGGTGTTTTACCAGGAATGTCATCGTCGCACTGAAATAATTAGGATATTTCATCACAACACCGTAGATCAAATTTGACAATGATGAGATCGATGAACATCTTTCTTCAGTATATGTACTTCCATGATAAAGTCCGAATGTGTGACGTCATCAAGTTTTGGGACTTCCGCATTGACTGACATGTGGTGAAAAAAATTAATGTTTTTTCATCCTCGAGGATCGATCCATATAATTTCAGATGTTCTTTAAATAAGGCCACTCGGGTATTAAATTTATTTCGCATCATCTTGCGAGTGAGGAAACTTACATTTTCCTATATATATATGATTTTTGTAACTTTCCTCAATAACATCAAGATTCAGATTAACAAATGAATAATTTGGAGCGGGGAATCTGATGATGGTCAAACTGACGAAATGTTGAAACATACACAACATCGATAATTATTCTGCCCGATGACAACAATCAGAATATCAATGATTGTTGAAACATACACAACATCGATAATTATTCTCGTCGATGACATCGATATCTGCGAGTGAGGAAACTTACATTTTCCTATATATATATGATATTTTGTAAGTTTCCTCACTAGCGATAGAAAGGTAGGATCATCATGACTGGGAGAACCATCTATTAACGATCCATATGTGATATTTCAACCATCTAGTATGATCGTCAACGATATAAATATCATTACCTCCAAAATGACATTCATCGGGATTTATTGTGTTTTTCCATATATCATTATTAATGAAATCTGATTCAGGCCAAACGGGATAATTTAACATGTAATCGCATCTACTGGCATTTTTACTGTCATCCGATTTCATCTCCGCACCAAAATGTTTGTATATTGATTTTATTTTCTCGATGATATTTTTTGTTGTTGTTATTGTTGTTTTTGATCTATTTTGAATATTTGGGAATATTGTCGAGAAATGTTTGATAAATTTATTATACTTTTCTACGTTATCTAGATCGGTCATTGCTTCACTGATGCTCGATATCAATCTTTTTCTGTCAATCGTCACTGACGTCACCGACAGATTGTCAGGAACAATATCGGGCAACGAGAACATTTCAAGGACATCTCTGATTATCGTTAATTTTTCTCGCGATGATAATCTATCAGATCTAAACATTTCTGTGATATCGCCGTTGTTGAATTTGTTAACGATTACTTGTTGTGCCCGTTTCAGATGTGGGGATTTTCTGTGGAGATATTCGATTTTGTCTTCGCTTAGTTTGGCACAGTCGCATTGGAATAAATAGTTCATGTATCTTAATTTCTTCTGATATGGCTCGAGATCTTCTCGAGGGTCGTATCGGTAAAATTTCGGATGGTCCTCGGTGGGATTGTTCTCCTCGGGATTATCTTCCATGGAATATTTTATTCTTGCCCCGATTGACGTTTTGAGAAAATCATCTACAGCTGGATTATCGTTGATATCATCTTTGGTGATTTTCTTGGATTTCGTTTTCTTCAGCCAGATATCATACTCGTCCGGTTGAGTCTGAATTATCTCATATCCGGTTCGTCTCATTAGTTCAATCAGTCGCGCTGTAAAGTAACATCTTGAGTTATTCTCATCGATGATGTAGCTGATGAACGCGTATCCGTATGGCGTGGTGAGTCTCCAGGACTGGGCATTCTGAATGACTTTTCTTTTTCGGTGAGATTCCTCTCATTGTTTATGATAGTTGCAATGATATCCTCGCGAGTCAGAGGAAGATTTCTGCTTGACCGTGTTATTGTTGAATAATGAATTTCATCAATGCATCTAAACCTGTGAACGGCCTGCTTGGTCGCTTCGACGGATCCTAATTCAGATGAGAATATAAATAATGTTTTGAATCTATCATCGATGATACTGACGCCGGCTTCCAGTGTGTGATTGAATATTACAACGTCAATGTCGTTGAGCGCGTTGATTATGTCGGAGAAATCGTCGGACTTTTCTTTTGTGTTTGTGTCGGCTTGGTAATATTTTACTCGATATTTGAGATGCTGAATAATTACCGTTAATTTTGTTATGTGTGAATATAACAGCTCGTTTTTCTTGTGATAAGTGTTCAAGTAGTTTGAGATAATTGTCCTTGTGTGAATTTTCCACGATGAATTTTTTTCCATGATCGGGCTGGTAATCATTCACGATGAATTTCATTTTATGCCGCGATAGTTTATCACGAAATAGTACGAGATCATCATTGTTCGCGTCGGCATCGGCAACTATAACACGTGGTGCCATTGTGATTAGGCCAGCAAATTTCTCGAATATTCGTCTGTCGTTTGTTGAGAAGCATTGTCGCATTAATCCATGTAACTCATCGACGATAATTACATCTGGAACGCCACATACACGTATCAATGATTCCCACTGAACAATTACCTTTCTGTGTTTGGCAATGACAATATCGCCGATGATATCCTGGTAGGATTCGAAATTATAATCTGATTTTATTTTTTGTGTGAATGTTTTCCATATGACAGATACAACACGGAATGATCTGCATTTATTGATGATATCGCCGCGATGGATTTTCCCATGCCACATGCGGATCCGTCAATGTAATCGCCGCTGAAACCTTTACAGCCTAGTCCGGCTTCGTGTAGTGGTTTATTCGTGTATGCGTAATCGGGTGTTTTATCGACAAAAATTCCAGGATGAGTTTGTTTCCTGTATTTTGACATCATTAGATATTTTATGTAATCCCGATTACGCTGATTTACCGAGATGGATTATACGACGGCATCAATGGCAGCATTTGGTGATCCTGCGAGATAATTCTCGATTTGCTGATCATAATTATTCGGGACGGTTATTTTTCCGTTACTTCTTGGACAGACTACAATGTAACAATAGCTGTGGACGTAAACGAGGCAATTGTCGCATTTGTCCTCGATGTGATCATGAATCTCATTCCAGCCGTGGCGTCGCTGGCAAATGATACAATAGTGACCTGGACGTCGCTGTATTGTTAGTCTGTTTCGTATCGATGATGTAACGGCGATCAGTTGATCTGATTCACCAGTTAGCGCGGTTGATATTCTTTCAAGATCTTGCTGGTGTATCTCGTTTGAAAATTGGCCGGGTTCTTCTCGTGGTTTGATATATTTAATCTCGCGTGGCTGAATGAAAGTTGGACAGGCCAATAAATCCCGATACGTAGATATTTGGCCGGATATTAATTTTTTGCAGACTGAATTGATTTTGTTGGATTTTGTTCCGGCTAATTTTATGTTGTGCAATCCCGCCTGGAGATCAATCTTCCATGTGGAATTATCTTGCTTTGACTGGTTTATTAATTTCTGATGCTGCTCGAATGATACGGGCTGACATTTGCAGAGCACATGATATCCGTGTGTTGTCGTGAATAGATAAACTTTATCACGGTCGCAGCCGCATAATCTGGAGAAATATTCGATAATTTCTTCCGTAGATAATTTCTCGTCTGATTCTGTTATCGTTCCTTGTTTGTCGTATTTATTGATATGTTCTCGATGGAGCTTGTAGAATGAATCGATATCAAACACGGGATATCTACTGCGAAATTTCGGTATGATTTCTGTGACTGATGTTTGATTGGCGAATTTATCCGCGATGGATTCGAAGTCCTCATCAGACGCGAACACGTAGAAGTTTTTGAAGTGCTGAATAATAATTCCTGGTAAGTAGTAGTTTTCATGAGCTCCACTCTGGAATGATTCAATGGCTAAATTTTTGGTTGTTGTTGAAACACGCTGATCTAACGAACATATGGGAAATATGCTGTAATAATCACGCAGCATGAGATAATTTCTCTCTGATAGGATTTTTGCGTCAAAGTCAGTGACATTGTCGAATAGAGTTTCTATTATGAATGTTGGATCATTCTCGATGCAGTAATAATTTTGATTTAGAAATTTGTCTGTAATACTAATAGTATTACCGCTCATTTCTGTCTCGTACTTTTTTTCGCTCATTATACTTAATATCCATATCTTTAATTGATTGTTATTTTTAATCTCCCATTAAATATATAGGATCTTAAATATAAGATGGTCAACAAATGTGCTTGGCTTCTTCAAGGATCAACAGAATTATGCGGAAAAAACTGCCGTGGTGATTTTTGTGGTGATCATAAAAAAATATCAAGAAAATCAAATAACTCGCGAGGTCCTCAGAGATGCATTAGTTGTGGTAAAGGTGTCCGTGGTAAAATTCCGTTGTGTATAGATTGCGGCGGAACAAGATATCGATTACTCGTTGAGTATCTTACGAGAAGAAATCGACCGATACCAACATTAGAAGAATATTTATCATCATGAAAAATAATTGTTATCCGAAACATATTTATGAAAGTTCCCTCATGATCGCAGACACTTCGATGATGATCGCGGACACCTCGATGTTGATCGCGGACACCTCGATGATGAATTTTTTAAGATACAATAGGATATTAAATAAAATGCACAACCCCCATTGTTGCCATGATGACATTTGCGACTGTAGTTAGATTATTTATTCAACGGCAGCGAGAACCATCCTGCGCTACCTAATTCCATCAGAATGATTAAGACGCAATTATTACTTGAGATGGGATTGTAGCGATGTTTAAAGATCTGGATGAAGGTAATGATGTTATAGAGTTTGATGAAGCACCATCCGTAGATTCCATAGACGGATTTATTAATAATTTAGTTGTATACGACGATGTGATGCTAGATAAACAATCAAATCCAGCCAGCCAGAATATTTTCCCGAGGTAGACATAAAAATACAGACGTGATCTATGTTACTCAACGATACACACAAATTCCGAAGGTGATTAGAGACAACTGCAATATTTTAGTTGTGTTTAATGGCGTAGACACACACACACTTAGAAATATTCATCAAACTTGGTATGGTGGTGACATGGATATAATTAAATTCAAAAATTTCTTCTCACGAGCGCAAGCTACTCCACATGGATTTATAACAATAAATTTACATGATCCAAGAACAAGATATCGTGTGGGTCTTGATAAAATATTTGGGTAAATTTAATTAAAAAGATATCGTTCATATAATGAACAACTGTGCGTGGCTGCGTCAAGGAACCACTAACAAATGTGATAAAAAATGCCGTGGAGAATATTGCAAGAAACATAATTATCTTATAAAGAAAAACCCTCATGCTGGTCCACGAAGTTGTGTTGGTTGTAACAATGGCGTTAGAGGATTATATCAGATTTGCAAAAATTGCGGTGGAGATCGATACAGAAGTTTGATGATATATTATAAACACAGAAAGAACATAAATCCAAAAATAGAAAAACCACCATCAGAACTTGAATATTACTTGAAGAACAAAACAAAAGATTCCCATGATTCAGATGAAGATTCCGAAGATTCCCATGATTCAGATGAAAAGAAAAATATTCATCAAACTTAAAATTTCTTTTACAACATGGATAGCAGCAGAGAGGGGGCGTCTACAATTCTGTTTGGGACAAACAATAATCGTAGACGTGGTATTGACCTCTATGAAGGGTCACTATTTTTTTTGGTCCAAACACAAGGGTGACCACTCCCTTAAGTGGTCTGATCGCCCTCTCTGCTGCTCATCATAAAGTAATAAATCGTTTACAACAATGTTTCAAAGTAAACACTTGTCAATTCTGAAAGTCACCATAAAAAAAAACATATCAACATACTTCACATTCTGACTCGTATATGCTTTCTTTTTCAGTCATTCGATCTCTTCGTTCTTGACGAATACTATAATCATGTGATCCGATTCTTGCATACCATCTTTCAAGATTATCAGATGACAAGCTGGTTAACCGATTTGTTACAGTTTTATCAATTTTAATGAGATACAGATTCTGCTTGAGAAAATGGGTTACGGACATTTTTAAAACAGCAATATTCATAGATGCATTTTTAAAATAGTACATTCGCCAACAATCCCGATATTTTCCTGAAATCAGCTGGTGACGCAGAAGAAGTAAATTGTGGTCATATAGTTTATATAGGATAAGTACACGATTAGATCGCTGTGTAGAAACATACAGAAAACATCAGAGTACCGCGATACCATAGAACCCGCGATATCGTAAAAAGTTATTATAAATATTGCCATTCGTAAGGCTCGATACTTCAAAATTATGCTTGCATTTTGGCGACAGTGCACATTTAGTAAGGAGACATTGATGATGATCCGGAAGTGAAGTCTGTGATCTAATGCACGGTACTTTGTTTACAGTACAGCCTCTCAACTTCACAATAAGCTCAACCTGAAGGTACTTTTGAATAAGATTTTATTTATTATCATATGTACAGAATGGAAAAATTCAGTTCTGAGAAACAAATGTAGAGAATATAAAGTAAAATTAAATATAACCTGACACCCATTGTCTCTACATTTAATGTAATAGTTTTCGTGTACAAGAATGAATGCAATTACAACAGTAAATAGTTACGCGCATTTCTATTCGTTGATTCGCCTGAATTATACATTTATTTCGGAGTAAGTAAAAGCGAGGTGAATTCAACTCAATAGAAAATCATTGAACACACCACAAATATGGCTGCCGACGTCATCCGGGACCTCTATACCATGCAGGTTTGCTTGTATATTATACTCAGCACCTATTGTATAAGCTGCGACAGTATTCTATGGCTAAATACAGTGGTTCACTGCTTTTATTTTATTAATAATATTTACGTTATGTTGAAACAACTGAAAAGGCTTTTTTCAAACTACAAGATATACATGCTCATAGTAAAAGTGTGTTGCTAGTGCTTTAATTGGTTCTGCAATTATTCCGTTTACAGAAACAGTCATGTTTTCCGATTCTACAGTTGTAGCTGTCTGTACAAAAGAAAAAAGAAAAATTGATTCACTACTTTTATAATATAATTACATCTGTAAACTATAATGAAGTTTAGAAAAGTCCATTCTTCAGTTAATAAGATTAAGTTTGTAAAGGTTGCTTGTCAGTCAATTGGCCCTGTATGTCAACTACCTTCAGCAACAGTTAGAATATTTTCACTTTATACAGCTATATATTTATATCTTACTATACAGAAATGAAAAAGGGGTTAGTTAAATTTTATTAGTATAAATATATAAAACACTGAAAGAATAAATTAAGTTTTTTGGGACAAGAAGGCAAATTTAATTATGTATAGATATCTAATACTGCACCCAGAACAACAATAAAAAAAGCATGTTCCCATATTACACTTGGAGATGTGGTAACAAAAAAAACAATTTCAAAAAGAGATTGATTTACTGGTTGAATTTTAAATTTTAAAGAATCCGGGGATAACTTGTAAAAATGCATTCTTCGAAATGAGACATTGACATGACACATGCACACAAGGATTGCCTATGCATCAACAGGCACCGTAGCGATACTGTTGTGAATTGTGCATCAATAGACACCGTAGCGATACTGTTGTGAAATGTGCATCAGTAGGCACCGTAGCGATACTGTTGTGAATTGTGCATCAATAGGCACCGTAGCGATACTGTTGTGAAATGTGCATCAGTAGGCACCGTAGCGATACTGTTGTGAATTGTGCATCAATAGGCACCGTAGCGATCGTATTATGAATTGTGCATCAATAGGCACCGTAGCGATACTGTTGTGAATTGGGCATCAATAAGCACCGTAGCGATACTGTTGTGAATTGTGTATCAATAGGCACCGTAGCGATACTGTTGTGAATTATGCATCAATAGGCACCGTAGCGATACTGTTGTGAATTGTGCATCAATAGGCACCGTAGCGATACTGTTGTGAATTATGCATCAATAGGCACCGTAGCGATACTGTTGTGAATTGTGCATCAATAGGCACCGTAGCGATACTGTTGTGAATTGTGCATCAATAGGCACCGTAGCGATACTGTTGTGAATTGTGCATCAGTAGGCAAAATTGCGATAATATTGTGAAATTTATACAAGAGTTCCTTGCTGAGACTCATGCTCTACTGGCCAATAAGAATTTTTCTGGAATCCAAGATAAGAATGTTTCTTCTTCTTAGCTGTGGAGTTTGAAGCCATTGCAGATAACTTGAGCAATATTAAGATTGCTAGAATCGTGTGGTGGTGACTATATTCGATGTAAGATCAGCAACCGTTCAAGTTAGAACCAGCTAAACATCGAAAGTAAGTAGTTTGGTACAAATCCCATGCTGATATGACCATCCATTCATGAGGAGCTAGCAATGATAAGATTTTCAGTATGTCTGTCATGGTGGCCATATTATATATCAGATTGACAGAATTGTCATTGAAAAGAAACTAGAAACTATAAGAAGTCTTCTGGTGAAAAGTACATTTTGATAAGGCTTTCCGTTTAGGAGCAGCAAGATTTGTAAGATGGCTGCCAAGATGGCCATTTTGGCTACCATTTTCATTTAGCACCAACTAGACATAAAAAGTCTATTAGTCAAAAACCATTTAAATATGATTGTCCATGTCAGTATGATTGTCCATGTCAATATGACTATCCATGTCAACATGATTGTCCGTGTCAGTATGATTGTCCATGTTAATATGATTGTCCATGTCAATATGATTGTCCATATAAATATGAATGTCCATGTCAATATGATTGTCCGTGTCAATACGATTGTCCATGCCAGTATGATTGTTCATATAAATATGAATGTCTATGTCAATATGATTGTCCATATAAATATGAATGTCCATGTCAATATGATTGTCCGTGTCATTACGATTGTCCATGTCAGTATGATTGTTCATATAAATATGAATGTCCATGTCAACATGATTGTCCATATAAATATGAATGTCCATGTCAATATGATTGTCCGTGTCAATACGATTGTCCACGTCAGTATGATTGTTCATAAATCTCGAAATCAGCTCCAAACTCAGTTCTTCAAAAATTTAAAACCCGACCCTAAAAATGTCTGACAACAACAAAGCTGCAAAATAAATGTTTCATCGTTTAATACTCACTATTGCAGCTGCCATAATTTTGTATCCAAAGTAATTGTATGCGGAATCGAAAATACCTTTTTCCACCAATCTTTTTTATTTGGAATGAGGAATTTAATTTTAAAAACTTTCTAGAGCGTTGGGACACTGAAAAGAGGGGCCCTCGAGTGGTCTAAAGCGCTCACCGTTACGGATCATTGCCATCTCACCTCTGTCTGCGTGGGTTCGAGTCTCAGGCTCGGCCAATGTGGGTATGTGAGAAAGCTTGCCAATAGCTTCTCGTGGGTCGGTGGTTCTTCCCGGGGGTTTACCTGGTTCTTCCTCCACCATTTATACTAGCCGCCATGTATAGCCTATCTTGTGCTGAATAATGGCGTTACACACTACAACAACAACAACCACTGACAGGAAGACTTCATGAAACTATTATATATCTCTTTGCATCTTTGTAGATTCCTTAAGAGGGTTCGGATTTCTTTTTCTCATCTTTCAAATTTAATCTTTAACTATAACCTGATTGCACTTATAATACCATACTATTATCTGAGGTGAAAAATCATATAACTCACAAAAGCTTTCATATGATAAATATTAATCTTTCTCATCAAAGAGATGGTATATAAATACAAATTTCATATGTTGTTCACCATTATGTTTTTAATTTTCCAGACTCCCTCGTGTGACATTTTAAAGAGGTTTCTAATTTTTTCGATGGTCATAAATTCTTTCCATGCTGAAAAAATGCTTCCAAAACGATTGTATTCTAGTTGTGGATAACTGCGATATTTGCGAATTATTTAATTTAAAATGTTATAATGCGACAGGTCATATTTATGGAGAAAGTAATCTATTTTATTTTGCTATTCAGACAATTAGTCAGCAGACACTTTAGCCAATAGATTTTGTAAAGATTTGATAAAAGATGTTAGATATCTCATGCACAATCCACCTGTTTCTAGATTATTGATACGTAATGTTCTACTTATTTTATGAGAACCGCTAGTCCATATACAGGTAAATGTAAGCAATATTGCTTTTTGTATTCGTTGTAGAGTTACAGGGTACGTGCTGATGGATTTGATAACATTAAGAATAAATGTGTCAGTTTAAATAAAACCAGTAATTTTAGTACAACGATTTCCCCCATACATTCCTAGTTTTCGTCGTTTCCATTCCAATAGAAGTTTTGGTAATTCTAGAACTTTGTTTTCAAAATTCATATCTACATTTTTTCTGGATTCACGGATAACTCAGCTCCTAGTAAAGAGAAATTTGAAACCCAATCAAATCCTAAATTTGTACACAACTGTGTCTGTGAAATCTTAAATGCCTCTCTTTTTGTAACTCTTGTTTCGTTGATATTCACTTTTAGTCCCGACGTTGATGCAAATGCGTATAATATTTCTACCGAGGCAGTCAAAGAGTTCCACCCATCTAACAGAAATGGTGTATCATTTAAATGATTCCCCTTCAAAAAGTAGTAGTAATAGTAGTAGTAGTAGTAGTAGTAGTAGTAGTTGTTGTTGTTGTTATATAGTAGTAACAGAAGAATACAGTAACTTTATTTCTTCCAATTTCTTCTTTACCTTTTCTACATATATTTTTTGTTTTGTCAGACCTCTGGGTTATATCTTGGAATTTCATGGTATCTAGGGCTTTTCATTCAAGGAAAGTCAATTACTAACACAAAAATAATGATATCTGAGTCTGCCAAACATTAGATTGTTCGTGTAAGATATACCTGGGAGCCATGGAAGGCAAATTGAATGAGGGGAAGCCACATATTGATTCAACTTGTATCTTTTTCACTCGAACTCTTTTAATAATCAGAGCACCTTAATATATATATATATATATATATATATATATATATATATATATATATATATATGTATGTATTTTAAAGTGCCTTCATTGGATACCATGTTTGTTTAAATGGATCAGCCCCTATTTCACATCCAGAACATTCGTAAGGAAAACATTTAAAAGTTTCACTTCTTAATGAAGTCTGATTAATCTATGCAACTTTTTTCTCTCACTTTTTTCACTTTTTTCACTTTGCAAGGAGATTCTGCTTTTGCACATCACTTTCTTGTTTCACTGAAATAAACACTGATGCTACATTTGTTTTTGGACAATTTGGATGTATTCTCCATTCTAGGTTGTATAATAAGTTGGATTTAGGATTTACAAAAAGCAAACCGCATAATCACAATGCTCTGTGTGTGTTTTGTTCTTTAGTTGCAGCTTTAAAGAATTCACAGTATCCTGGGAAACAAGAGTTGTACATGTTCAGCTCTGGTGACCACGACACTTTACAGTAATCAAAATCTTTTCCATTAACCGTACCAAAGGGTCTAAGCACTTTGACGGTAGAGTTTCACAACTCGTCAGCATTATAAGGAAACATTCTCTTCTGGAAAAGTTCCTCATTGTATGTATCAGAAGTCCTCTTGCCTAATCTTTTATTATTTGGATTAATACACAATCACAAATATGGCTATTTTGACCAGCTTCTGTGATGTTGCCTAATTGTGAGGTTCACATCTTGTTATCCACAGATGCCTTCATTGTTATCTTTTACCGATGATTACAAATTTACAGTAATAATGCTGTACATACTTTTTGACTACATATGTATAAACACCACGTACACTATCCATGATTAACCAGTTACAAAACACCATTGATTCTGTTTCTTCAGGTTGTCTGCACCGAGAGCATGCCTGGAGTAAAGAAAACAATTATTTCCAGCCCAATTAGGTTGGTTCCCTTTGGTCAGGGTACTACATACATGCTAACTTGAATGTCTTGATTGTAAGACAATATTAGTACATCAGTGGTAAGAAAATTCAGTCGGGTACAAAATTCCTTAAAAATAAAGTACATCGTTCATGTACAAAATTCCTTAAGAATAAAGTACATCAATGGTAAAATGGTAAAAAAATTCAATAAAAATAAAGTACATTAGTGGTAAAATATTCCGTAAAAATTATGTACATCAGTGGTAAAAAAATTCCTAAAAAATAAAGTACATCAGTCATGTACAAAATTCCTTAAAAATAAAGTACATCAGTGGTAAAAAAAATTCCTTAAAAATAATGTACATCATTCGTATACACAATTCTATAAAAACAAAGTTCATTAGTCATGTACAAAATTCCTTAAAAATAAAGTACATCAGCCAGGTAAAAAATTAAATAATAATAAAGTATATCAGTCAGGTCAAAAATTCCTTAGAAATAAAGTACATCAGTGGTAACAAATTCAATAAAAAAAGTACATCAGTCATGTACAAAATTCCTTAAAAATAAAGTACATCAGTGGTAAAAAAATTCAATAAAAATAAATTACATCAGTCATGTACAGAATTTCTTAAAAATAAAGTTCATCAGTCAGGTAAAAAAATTGAATAAAAATAAAATACATCAGTGGTAAAAAAAATTCCTTTAAAATTTAGTCCATCAGAGGTAAAACATTCCTTAAAAATAAAGTACATCAGACATGTACAAAATTCCTTAAAAGTAAAGTACATCAGTGGTAAGAAATTCAATAAAAATAAAGTACATCAGTGGTATAAAGTTCAATACAGTACATCAGTTAGGTAAAAAAATTCCTTGTAAAAAAAGTACATCAGTCATGTACAAATTCATTAAAAATAAAGTACCTCAGTGTTAAAATTTTTTAAAATAAAAACAAAGTATACCAGTGGTAAAGAATGCAATGAAAATAAAGTAAATCAGTGGTAAAAAATGCAATGAAAATAAAGTAGATCAATGGTAAAAAAAAATTCAATAAAAATCAAGTTTATCAGTGGTAAACAAAATTCAATAAAAATTAAGTACATCAGTCAGGTAAAAGATATATTATAATAAAGTACATCAGTTACGTACAAGAGAATCATAAAAAATTAAGTAAATCAGTCCGATAAAAAATTCATTAAAATTAAAGTACATCAGTCGTGAAGAATCGTCAGTAATAAAGTACCTCAGTCAGGTTAAAGAATTCATTAAAAATAAAGTACATCAGTCAGGTAAAAGAATTCATTAAAAATTATTAAAGATATTTTTGGTGTGGATATCAATTAGGTCATTAGTGATATTGTAGAAGCGGTCCAGTTTAACATCCATTCTCTCCGAATGAATCGTGTTTTCGCAAATATTTACATTTTTGTAATAAAACTGTGCATTTTAACATAGTTTATTATAATCTTTCCTTCAATTAATTTTCTATATAAATTGGTTAATGAAAAATAAGAAACCAAATTGATTGGCAATGTTTTTTAACATTAAATAATGAGGAATTTAAATTTACCTCTCGTTCATAGACAATGACACGCAGACCAGCCTCTAAATCTTTGATTGTAGTTGCCATAGTAACTTGCATTTCACTTCATCTTTGCCAGTACCAGAGTGTGAACGTGGCCTTTATGTAATAAGATTGTACATTTCCTCAGAAATTTTTTATGTAGTGTTTTGGCGACATCCCTCGCTATACTTATTTCCCTTGGGTCACGCACTCTTGTCATGAGGCTCATATCCTGGTCTGTTCTCCTATTCAGATAACGTTTTTTGGTCTTTACTTTTGGTTGTTTTGACGCCTTAATATAACCATAGTACATGCTTTGAGTTTCAAGCTGTGAAATAAACAAATACAGTTAGAATTACATACTGTATTGTTTATACTATTTCTTTGTCTCAATTAGAGCTAGTATCCATTCACAGTCTGGCCAGATTGACATGTGGCCTCTGGTTCCATACCTCTACATTCATCACTTTCTGATGTGACAAGTGACGAAAAATAACACGAATCTGTTAGCTGTCCTAAACACGTATTAAATATGATTCAAGGAAATAAAATCTCCAAGAAGTTGATGAAAATAGGGGGTTGTATAATTAATACCTTTTTTTTAATGAATATAAGATAATGCATATAGGTGGATATTTCATGCACAAACTTTGAAAATCTGATAAATGGGAAATAAAGAAAAATGTGAGAAAAAGTATAGAAAATACTGGCTTATTGAGTTATCTACATCTGTAAGGTATAAACGGTAACCATTCTTGAAATGCAGCATTCATTGCCATCTGCAGGTATTATACAGGTGTTCATTGTTAGAATACTTTATATAGCGCTGTAATTCAAAGTTGCATGAGAATCTTGTAAGTTTATTGCACACATTGGTGATTAATATGTTTCTATATGTATGTGATTTGATTAAAAATATGCCCCCCAAAAAACAATTTATTTGTTTTTTTAATTTAAAATGCTTTAGGTTACAATGTGTTAGCAACTGAAGACCATTCGAATTTTACAATGTTTACTACTACCGCACTGTTCAGATAATTCATCTATTTTATCGGTAGGACCTCTGACTATGATCTAACATGTTGGTGGTCACTTACAATGAGAATAAATACTCTAATGCACGCGGGGAAAATTATTACCTGGGATTTTTTTCTTCAAAAACATTAACCCAGGCGTATGATAACAAATGCCGAATGCTTTTTCATTGTTATTGATTTTGCAAAGGGGTTAAAACCTAAGAGTAACCAAATTTAAAAATGGATGAAATAAAAAAAACGACCTTTGTCTTTAGATGTCAGATTTTATGTTTACAGAGTTTAGCATCTATTGATCATCTTGTACTTTTTATTGTCTAGTGAATCCTTATTTAGAGTCATCTTTTAGTATTATCACAGGATAGGTGATTGGCAAAAAGTTGGATGTCTCAGCTAACGTTACCAAAGTATTGGACTATACACTAGATCGAGTGTCTCAGACTCATATCACCATGAGGGGCACATGAAGACTGGTACGTTGTAACGAGGGCTGCATCACTGAAGAAAACAAATCTGCATAATTAATTATTTTACATATTCTGGGTTTCGTTGTGGCCTGCAGGAAATAACTCCGCGGGCCGCGTGTTTGAGACCCCTGCACTAGATGCTGTGTCGTTCATTTTGATCAGGATGCATGAAAACTTGGAGAGAAAGACATCTAAGCAGGCAGGTAAAGACATGCAAGTGGTTCATTAGTTAATTTAGTTTTGTCTCATGGGGTAGTTCGTTTATTTTTGTAAAAGAAATGAAAATAAGGTTATTTGTAACTGAGCCAGGAATCATAACTATATAAAACAAAACTTTATTATAATTTGGCAGGGTGTATAGGTTTTTAAATTAAGTTGTTGTATTGGAGATACAACGCATTATTTTAATAGTACTGATTTATCTTCAACAGTCATGACATAAATTTAATTAGGGTTATTCAAATATGACATTTTTGCTCTTGTTTAGATCCAAATGCTGTCATTAAATTTTACATAGGCCATTTCAAATATTGTGCATTATATTGAAACATTATTTTGCTTTTAAATGACAAAAGATGACTTGATTCAATGTTAAACCCTGGAAAACCCCAAGAAAAAACACTTATCAACAGGAAACCACTCGCACGTTTTCTCACATCAAAATTCTGTCCACGGAGAGATGTGCGTGATCTGCAGAGGTGTTTGTCTTTGACCAATCAGCTACCCAGGGCCTCCAGACCATAAAGGCATTAGGCATTAAAGCAATACCAAGATACAAAACCGATTTATTTATTTTACATATAAGCCAATGCGCAATTTTGATAATTACACATAAAATTGTACAATAATGAATCAATTAATATATACAGAGCTTAGCTCAGCGTGATATGACATTTTGACAACATTTATTATATTGATCAGTATTGTGGAATATTGTATTAGCATTAAACTAATCAAAATATTTCAGTTTTGTTGTAAAACCAATTTGATGTATATAATCAGATATGAAAATTGTTTTGAATGCCCAATACGGTTACCAATTGATCAGGGTTTAAATCCAACTACCAATAACTTAGATCTAAAACAATTTTGCTATATGTGTATTCCGCCTTATCATGATATCATAATTGAAGATATCTAAATCGAGAAAATAAATATTTGAACACATCAATGTGTTAGAACATCTACTATAGCTGGTGTTAAAGATGTTTAGAAGTGTTATTATAGTCATGGTTCTGGAAGAGTTGGATACTGGAGAGAAAAATAATGCCAACCGATGAAATTAATAAAATGCTGACAGCTGATGAAAAGATGGGATAGTTTTATTTAGAAGATAACAGCAGACTAACAGAGAAAGGAATACCTAACTAGAATCAAAGCATCCAATCTTATGTTATATGTATTTCAGTTGTTCAAGTGCAAAATAGAACAAAAATTACGCAGTCTGTTTCATCTTTTCAAGACAGTTAAGAAAGTTATTTGAAAATATAATTTTGGGTGAATTATCTTACTCAGATGAATGCATTGTCATTTAATTTCATCAATACATTTAAGATTTCATACGTCATCTTCCTCCATCTTCGAGTTTTTGACAGGACTCCAACTCAGATTCATTTAGGACTTTTTATTTCTAGGACTTCTATTTTTTAATTCTTGGATTATATTTGGATTTAATTAGTAGAGCCGTAATTTTTTTTTTTTTCATTTTACCTTGTATTTCTAGGAAAATAAATTTTCGTTACATTTACAAAACTTGCTGTCTTCACTCTTTTCTTGTAACTGTTTTAAAGAGCCTAAAACGTAACAAAGAAAACTGGGGAACTCGTCCTTTGGATATATGAATTTTGGCAAAAATATTCAAGAAAACGTTGTTTTTTGAAATTTAAATTCCCATAGTTCTTGAAAGTTTTTAAAATCCCAAGTATTGTTTTACATTTTAGAAATCTTTAGTGAAATCAGCAAGTTTATTTACATTGTCATCAAAAGTGGAATTCATTCTTTCAGATCCTACACAGGAACAATTAGACCTCTTGAAAAAAGATGAATCGATTCAACTTGCCAGAAAATAGGATCTTTCTGAGGAAAAAGCTTCATTAACGAAGCAAGAAATAAAACATATTTTGGTTCAGTATTTATTTGAAAAGAGTGTTTTGGATAAAAGTGTTCTGGTTTTGATCAGTAAGTCTGTTTCAGACTCTGACATAAAGGTAAAGGATTTAAAATTAAAATACAAGACAGAATTAGAGTTACGGAAACTGGAACTTCAGAAAGATAAAGAAGAAAAACAAATGCAGTTACAGAAAGAACAAATCCAAATGCAGTCAGATAAGGAAGAGACATGAAAGACAAATGCAGTTACAAAAAGAACAAGTGCAGTTATAGAAAGAGTAGAACGAAACGCAATTAGATAAGAGAGAGAGAGAGAGAGAGAGAGAGATGCAAATGCAAAGAGAAAAGGAAGAGAGGGAATTTCAATTTAGAATAAAATAAATGGAGCTAGCAAGCGAAAAGCACATTCTCACTTCACATTCAAATTCAAGTTTTGATGTCACTAAGAATATTAGGTTAGTGTCCCCTTTTCTGGAAAAGAAGTAGGCAAGTATTTTCCTTATTTTGAAAAAGTTGTTGAAAATTTGAAATGGCCAAGGAAGTACTGGACTCAATTATTACAGTGTACAAATTTTGGTAAAGCCCGATATATCTTTGCATCTCTGTCAGTACAACAGAGTGCTGACTATGATTTTATGAATTAAAGCATTTTAAAGGGTTTGAGTAAGTCCATGAGGCTTATCGGCAAAAAATTCAGAAACTATAAAAAGGAAGCTAGACAAACCCATGTCAAATTTGCAAGAGAAGAGGAACAGTTATTTGGTAGATTGTGCTTAGCTAAGAAAGTTGATAAAGTTTATGAAAGTCTCAGACAACTTGTAGTACTTGCCGAGCTCAAGAACTGTATCCCTACTGGCATTAGAACTTATCTTGATGAGCATAAGGTCGAAACCTTGGAAAATGCTGCTCGTGCTGCTGACGAGTATTCCTTAGCTCATAAAGTTTCTTTTGTAAATAAGACTTCCACTCAGCAGTTTTCTGGAAGAAAAGTATTTCAGCATAATACAAGCCCTCCTTAATCTCAGTCTGGCACAACTTTTAAAACTCAAGCTTCTGATAAGCTTGATCAAAACTTCTTGTCTCTTCCTACGTGTACCTATTGCAAAAAGAAAGGACACGTTATTTCTGATTGCCACAAATTGAAAAATAGGCATAAGAATCAAGGCAGACCTATTCCAGATGCTCTTATATCTAAGAAGTCAAGGTCACGGTCATGTATTGAAATCAATAGAATTGTTGAGTCTAATAAACCCCAGTCTGAATTTATTATGGAACATTATAAACCATTCATATTGAATGGTTTTATATCACTCTTGGGTGATTCGGCCAATCGTATCCCTATTAATTATTTTAGAGACACAGGAGCTTCTCAGAGTCTTTTATTTCCAGGTACTTTGCCTTTTTCTGAGAAGTCTTCTTCTAATGAGACTGTTCTTATTCAGTGAGTAGAGTGCGGCTCTGTTAATGTTCTTCTTCATTGTGTAAATTTGTATTCAGACTTAGTCCCAGGACCCGAGACAGTCGGAACAGTATATTCTTTACCGGTTGAGGGCATTCGTTTATTAAGGGGCAACGACATAGCTGGAGAAAAAGCTGTGGTTAACCCACTTGTAACTGACAGGCCTCGTTTGGATCAGAAAGCCGATCCTATCGAAAAAGAATTCCCTTATTTATACCCAGCTTGTGCAGTTACTAGAGCTATGACAAAGAAAGCTCTTGAGAATGATGTTGATCAGGAAAGCATTCCTTTAGCTGTCACATGTATTGGTCAGGCTTTTGATAAGGTCACTTTCACTCCTTGTTTGGATCACTCAAAAGGTACTAATCAAATTGATCCTCTTTTAACTACTCATTCTCTTGATTCTAAGCTGGGTGACAAACGATAATCACTTGTTGTCGAACAGGAAAATATCTTGAGATCTCCTAGAAATACAAGGTAAAATGTTTGTTTCAAAGGGCCATTAGTAAAACTAAAGCCACTGAAATACCTGTCTGTTATTGCATTAAAATGGAATTCTTATGAGAAAATGGGGACCTCCCGAGGTACCTGCTGGTGACAAGTGGTCAGTGAACAATCAAATTGTAGTTCCAAAATCTTACAGACAGGAAAGTCTTAGTCTGGCCCATGCAACTCCTTTGGCTGGTCATTTGGGAATTAATAAGACTTATCACAAGAGCCTGACTCACTTCTATTTGCCAAAAACCAAAAGTGATGTTTGTAAATACCGGTGATCTTGACATGCTTGTCAAATGGTAGAAATACCCAATCAGAAATAACTAAGGCTCATCTGCAACCTATTCCTGCATTTGACGAACCATTTAGCAGAATAATGGTAGATTGTGTTGGACCCTTACATAAGCCCAAGTCAGGTAACCAATACTTGCTGACCATAATGTGTGCGTCAGCAAGGTTCCCAGAGGTAATTCCTTTGAGATATATTAAATCTAAAACAATAGTAAAATGTTTGATAAAGTATTTTACTGAACTTGTCCTCCCCAAATCTGTCCAGTCTGATTAAGGGTCGAATTTCATGTCTGGAATTTTCCAGCAAGTTACGTACGAATTAGTCATTCAAATATTCAAATTTTTTGCCTATCACCCTTACAGCCAAGGGGCTTTAGAAAGATTTCATCAGACTTTGAAAAATATTATTCGATTGTATTGTTTTGATACGGGTAAGGATTGGGATGAAGGCATTCATTTACTATTGCTTGCCGTTAAATAATCAGTTCAAGGATCTTTGGATTCAGTCCCTTTCAACTGGATTTTGGACAAGCTATGCGTGGACCATTGAATTTGTTGAAAGAAAAACTTCTTAGTAATGAAGACATTGCAATTAATCTTCTCGAGCATGTTTCCAATTTTAAGCATAAGTTGTCAAAGGCTTGCGAGGTTGCAAGCGCACATCTGTACTCCACTCAATCAAAAATGAAATTAAGGTATGATTAAAAACTCGAAGGAAAGGAGTTTTTCAGCCTGGTGATTGAGTTCTGGTTTTCTTACCCATATCACAAAACCCTCTCCAGGCCATGTAGTATGGTCCCTTCACAGTTGAAAAGAAAGTAAATGATTTACATTGCATCATAAATACTCCCGGGAGGCGAAAACAAAAACTTTACCACATAAACATGCTAAAGGAGTACATTGAGAGAGATGGCCAATTTAAACATGCAATTAATTTATTTGTACCTGTCCCATTCAGTGAAGATTTAAGTAAAGGTATACCATCAGACTCTACTGATTTTGGAGTGACAAATCTTCGGAATTTAGAAATTAGGATTGATCTGGACCAGAAACGTTCACATCGGCAACAGCAAGAAAGGAATGAGCTTAAATATTTATTATTTGAATCTGAGTACTTATGTCCAGATGTTCCTACAAGAACCAACATAATTTTCCATGACGATGAAATTATAAATTCTAAACCTGTGAAACAACACCCGTACAGGATGAACTCTCTCAAACAGGAATACTTGAAAAAAAGAAATTCATTATTTGCTGTAAAACGATTTCATAGAGCCCAGTAAAAGTGACTCGAGTTCACCATATGTTCCGAAACCAGATAAAACTTTCCGTATGTGCACTGATTATATGAAGGTAAACAGTGTGACTAAAACAGATTCATTTCCATTACCAAGAATCGATGACTGCATTGATAAAATTGGAAATGCCATGTATGTCACCAAATGTGACTTTCTGAAAGGATTTTGGCAAATTCCACTAACGGAAAGAGCAAAGGAAATTTCGGTATTCGTGACTCCAGATGGACTATATAAAGTGATACCGTTTGGGATGAAATGTTCGCCTAGTTCTTTTCAACGTCTAAGAATATGATCACCTCTGGTCTAGATAATTGTGATGCTTACATCGATGATGTCGTCATCTACAACGACAAATGAAAAGAACATTTAACAACAATTCGGAAATTCTTTGACAGACTCACTGCTGCAAGTTTGGCAACTAATTTATCCAAACGAGAGTTCTGCCATGCTAGTGTAACTTTTCTAGGACATATCGTGAGACGTGGACAAGTTCAACCATTAGATGCTAAGGTCAAGGCTATCTCCGAATTCCCTGTGCCTGTTAGTAAAAAGCAACTGATGCGATTTTTAGGTATGGCTTGATACTATCGGAAATTTTGTTCCAATTTTTCTATATTTTCTGACTCCCTGACAAATTTATTAAGCAAGAAAAACAAATTCCTTTAGGACTGAACAATGTCAAGAGGCTTTTGATAAGCTAAAAGCCATACTTAAAAGCTCGCCAGTTCTCACAGCTCCAAATTTCAGCCAGTCATTTAAACTGTTTGTTGGTGCAAGTAATGTTGGTGTTGGAACAGTATTGATTCAAGAAGACGGAAATGGTGTTGATCACCCAGTGTGCAATATTTCTAAGAAATTAAATAAGCATTAAATAAATTACGCAACATTCGAGAAGCAATGTTTGGCTTTGATATTTGCATTAGAACATTTTGAAATTTACATTAGTTCACCTCCTTCTTCGATTATTGTATTCAGTGATCACAACCCCCTTACTTTCATCGGCGAGATGAAAAATAAAAATCAAAGACTACTAAGATAGAGTCTGTTGTTACAGAAATATAATATTGACATCAGACACATCAAGGATAAAGATAATTGAATAGCAGATTCATTTTCCCGTGTATAGAAATGCATTATTTCATGTACACTTTGTATAATTCAAAAAAGTTATTTTTATGTTATTTTTTTAAAACCTCATATATAATTAATCTACGGTAAAAGGAAAGCTTTATTATATAAATCTTTTTATCTTTATGAGGGGAAGTGTTATGCATAATTTATTCAATTTGCATTTGATTGTAATGTAACTGTATTTACTGGATTTGATATTTTCCAGAAATTAGTTTGACCTGGTTGTTTTTAAGGTGTTTTGTTGTGATCAGTTTGAGTTGAAATTCTATTTGATGGAATTATTAATTCTTTCTCCTGGAAATATTTAAGTGCTCATACAAAATTCTTGGACAGAGACATTTTTAGAAATTTTATTTGGAATTCAAATCTGGAATATTATTTTCTGTGGTTCAACAAGGAACTGTTGACACATCAGGACAACACTGACCACAGCATACGTCATGGTCTTCCATCTTGGATTTATTTTATCAAGACTCAGATTCATTTATGATTTTTTATTTCTAGGACTATTTTTTAATTCTTGGATTATTTTTGGATTTCATTCGTAGAACCGTAATTTCTTTCTGGCATTTTTTTCTTGTTTTTCTAGGAAAATAAATTGTTTGTTAATTTTGCAAAGCTTGTTGTCTTCACTCTTTTCTTGTTACTGTTTTACAGAGCCTAAAACGTAACAGTTGCCCGTGTGGAATTAATGCAAGTAGATATCCTACGTAAACACATTAATATTAAATGTTTAAAATTTATTCATTGTGGATTTTGAAACATGAACGGGAGATTCGATATACCAAAGTTGATTTACCCAGATGCTGCCGGTATTTTCGAGGCATGTCATGGTTATCACTAGCCTGATATAACGCTGACTAAATTGCCCATTCAAAACATCTGTTGTTAGATGTCTTTACGTTTATCACTGAACTTGACTGGGCCCACTCCGGCGTTGGTATGTAACTGGGTCCATGGAATGGGTGATATGGCGAGATGTTTACCTCGACTTGACCACACCTTTTCGATATTCCATCCCGATCCTGTATTGGTGTGTTTCTCCATCGTCTTTAGAATTTTTACAATGCGTTTACCATTTTCGACATTGATGGCTCAGGTGTCGTTACGATTCAAGATTGTACGGACACGTGCTGTGAATCGACTGTGTTGTAATTTTAAATCCATCCTTGTGGCGACTTTGCGGCATAAGTAAATGCACATTAAGGACAATATCTGTTTTAACTCCAGAGTGGCCAAAGCTTTGTTACACCAATGTGATTCCAGAAATCATATTTCAGAACAGTTGTCGAGCGTCGTTACCTGGTTCAAATGTGGGTGGAATAATTGCCACGTGTATTACGAACTCATCAATGAAGTTTGAATACGGGCACTTGTGATTGTTATGCTCGGTCATGAAAATAATTAGCAAATGAGACAGCAACGGCAGATGAAAGAGGGTTTTGTTCATCGTTACAATTGTGCTTTTCATCCTCAATATTACGAGGTTATATTCAAACACGTCTACTAGCTGATGTATGTCAACGTTTCTGGACCGGAAGTGAAATTGGCACACCACTTTTGTTTTTATTCCGTGCAGTTTTGTTACTTGCCTTAGTCACGCGCCTGGACCAGTACGTAACACAATCATATGTGTTTTACAGTATTAATATTGCCTTGATTTGCCGCAGTTACTTTTTTCGAAAGCATTCACCTTTGCATTGACTGCGTCCCAATGCCATTCAGCGTCTATCTATCTATCTATCTATCCATCTATCTATCTATGCAGCTATCTCTCTCTCTCTCTTTATATATATATATATATATATATATATATATATATATATATATATATATATATATATATATATATATATATATATATATATATATATATATATATACATATGTGTGTGTGTGTTTCTAATTGTGCGTAAACTCACGGGAGGCAGATATTCATTGATGTTTATTTGAAATACTACACGATAGTTTTGTTATCTGATTACTTCTTAACAAATAAATCCTTAAACCCATGGAAGATGTGTTGTCAATTCATCTTGGCCCAAATAGGTTAAAATGATCCATGGCTGAGAATTGCACTAACTCGGATATGCTTTTTGCCACTCTGGACCTAACAAGGGGGCCTTACAATTCAGACAATTGGTGAATGGCTGCCATAAATTATTCCAGTCGATGGCGTTGTATCTTGTTATAAGCCTCTAGTAGCATTTTAACAAAATCCTGTGGAGTCCGCCAATAGTAACAATGAAGTTGTAAATCAGCTAATGTCAGATAATTCAGTGTGCCTATTTCATGGTCACAATAACAAAATTCCTTTGCAGCGCTAGATAAACTATCTTTCAGAAAGGAGTCCGTGTCAATAACCTCAAATGACCCATTACTGAATACAATATCAACATAAATTTTGTCAGACCAACGTACGTACCCAACAATATCAAACATTTTTTAAATAGGCTTATTGGGCGCTATAGTCAGAGACGATATTTTCTTAATCATATGATGTGAATTCCTTATCTTCTCTTCTTCAAAAGCCTTCCTTAGGTTATTTATTTCCATTTGAATTGTTACGATCAAGGTAATCAATTTAGCAACGTGTTCCGTATTTGTCTTTGAAAACGCATATAACATTTTTTTGCTTCTTTGATAAATCGATGTGGTGCACTCAAACGATAGAGCGGTCGAAGTTTCTCGTCTGCATTCTTTATATTCCAGTCGTTTTGCAGTTAAATACAATTTCGAGATACCTCGATAAACTCTCTCAAGATATGTCAAGATATTATTAGCGTAAATTTGACTTTTTGCTATTATATACCACAGTCATTCTTTAATAGAAAAAGAAATTTCTCCGTTTAAATTAGTTCTTTGAAATGTTTGCCAGGCGACTAATTTATAAGCTTGTCAGGTTTTCCAGTCAGCTAACTCATTTTCAGATACGATGAAAAAATTATGCATGCCCAGTTTCCATTGCTGAAATCTACCTTAGAAGTATCATGTTTGACTTTCAATTTCACCAGCTAGACCCGGTACTCTCCTTACTTAAAAAAAAGAAACATTTTGTCCGAAACTTAGATTCGAACCAGAAAATCTTGTGTCTGACAGTACAGCTCGTTAGTTAGCAGGGCTATGGGTTGTGTTGAGGGTGTTTAGTCTTATTTAGCGTTAAGAAATTGTTTGGAAAACACGTGATCGGCTCTTTCCTTTATGAGCTAATATAGAAAAAGAAGCCATTACTATTTACGTCTTGTGCAATGGTAAGCATAGAGAGTAGATATAGGATAACCGGATATTTCCAGTACGGTTATTCAAAATATATATCCGCGGTGTAGACAAAATCAAAATAGTTTATCTCTCTTTGAATTTAAACGTACGCATGATTGACCGTTTTGTTGAAATCTGCTTCAGTTGCAATCGCACAGCAAGCATTATATATAGCCTGGAGAAGTATCGATCAATCCAACACTGGCTGCCTAGTAAACAGACTGATGTCTGCAGATACTGTACATAGTCTCAGAAGTGTGCTAAGTAGTGTTAGTTTGGCCGGGTTTCGGCATATTTGCTATTTTTGACTATTCTATACGTAAAAAAGCCTCTATCCGCCACGACTGGTCACTTTCGTGGATTATTAAAGCTAATCAGCTGTAGGTTGCGCATAATATACAGCACGCTTGTCAACTCATGGGAATAGAGGGAGTGACGTGCATCAGCGGCCCCAAAAGAGTAAAAGAGGAAAAAACCGGCATAATGACACTACTTCTATTTTCAGAATAGTTTCAAGTTTAGAAAACATGTATTGCATATAGCATTTACATAAAATATTGCGTTTCTTGCGCATATTGCGTTTGTTGAGCTTTTTGAAGGCAGTATAATCACAGCAGATGTTTCCTGATGACATCTTAACATTGAATAGATTGCTTTGTTACCATTTTATCATCAAAATGCTGAATAAATCCGTGTCGTTTTCCAAACACAATTGTAAAATTGAAAGTACTGTTTCAGCAGCGGTAGAACTATGACACAAGCATTTTCGTCTGTCGTTATGATACATAACTATGATTTAAGAATGACGTTCGAATGATCTGGATGATTAATGCAATTATTTTATTTTCATGAAAGTTTTCGCAAACGTTTGCGTAAGTTACGTTATCGGTGCATTAATAGGGTATTACAATATGTTCAAAAGAACTCAGCCACAGTGTTTATACATAACATTACTATATTGAATTACAAAGTCAGAAAAAGTGATAGTTTTTTGTATTTTGACCATAGCAAGAGATCCTGACGAAACTGGAACCATATTGTGAAGGTTATAAGCTGCGTGATTGCCATTTTAGATAAATTGCTGTAAATATCTTTAATTTGACCATTGCAGTTATATAAGATGATATTTTGAATTAAAACAACTATACTACGTAAACATCGAACTTCTTATTGCAATAAATTTAACTTCTAAAAGTATAATTCCAATTTGCACTCTGACATGTTCTGTTGAATATCTGTCTATTTATAAACAAATTCAAATTAATACAACGTGTCGTGTTCCCAAACATTACTTGTGTAGAAATTGTGGTAACGTAGCATAGAAAACTATTGCCTTGATAAATAATTTTAATTATATTTTAACAAAAAAAGAGTTTTTCTGCACAATGTCAGTTTTAACATATTAAACATGAATTTGCCTTCAGTGTTGTCTCCATATTTGCAATAGTGTTTGATGAGGAAATTTTGATACACAATGCAAAGAATGGTATCGTAGCTGACAAAGTAAGTGACATGAATTACATGTTATGCATCTGTGTCTATCACAACTAAAAGCAATTTGTTTTAAAAAGATTGGCAGACAATCCCAAGCAGAAGTATTTAAAACCTACCGTGAGAGAAAGAAATAGAGAAAGGGTTGTGCCTACCTTGCAAATGAGTCAGTGAGTTCAAAGGTATAATATTCAAATCGCAGAGGGGCTAAAAAATGGCCAGCAATCCCAACGGAATAAAGTACGCCAGCATATATAAGAACATCGAGAACGCAACGAGTTCAAGACTAGAGACAAGCAGAACACACAGGACCAGTTGATAAAGGTAGTACAAGCAGTGATGCGCTGATTATTGAATTGCCTGGACCAAACATACCCTCTTTTAAATGTACCACTACTATATATATATATAATCTGGGTATACTTTACAGATATAATTCTGACGTTGAAAGAACCGACAAAGATGGACAGAATCAATCTCAATAATTTTCCAATGTATAATATTAATGGTAATTAAGTCTTATTGAAAAGTTACTGAATACTCGTCTTGGAAGGAGTTACGTAGTTCTCAGGTGTCTAACATCATAATTTGAAAATGTTAACGTCTTTCACTGAAAAACTTATTGTGGCACTGAATTTTACAACAGTAAATAAGACAATCGTGTGAACTAATTATAATAATAATTTAACAAGTATTTACGTTCTGAGCCTATTTCAGAAGCGGTGTTCAAGAAACAGTATGAAAAAACACTGTTCATTATGATTTTATGTTTTTTATTTCAGGGTCCCACGAACAGTTAATTACATTTTTCTTTCACCCATCTCCTCTTTCGATGATCATAACAACAATTTAAAAAAGCCCGAGCCAAGATATTTTTTCTGTATATTCAGGAAATGATTATTCACACACAAAACATAAAAAATATGGTTTCACTTAAATTCCAATGCACTTATAGCTGCACACTTATGCTATGGAGTCATTAGTTTTGGGGTAAGATACAGGTGGGTTGACTTCCTTTTCGACAATATGAAAACCACCAGAATCGCGAGTAATGACACCATACAGAGAGGCCGTGGCGTCTAGACATGCGGCCAAGGGAATACTTATCACTGTCCACAGGATTAATAGAACCTTACGGGGAAGTCCGTACTTCCGTATGCTGATCGACTTGATGCTGCCAAAAATGAAGAGAAAGATCATCAGTCCACCCATACTTCCGGCAATAACATTAAGGATAAGTGGCATTGGGATGGGGAAAACAAAAGAAGCGGGAAAATTCAGAATATTTCCAAACAACAATAGCCACCCAAGATCGGTGGGAATCAACCATATTTTACACTTGAGCGGAATTTCAGAGCTCAAAAGCGTGTACATATGACCAACAAACCATCGCTTTCGCTGTTTGATGTAATCCCCGAGAGAAAACGGACTCTTTTCCCACATTTCCCCTTCGACATAGTTAAATTTGTATCCCAGCTTCCACGCTGTCAGAGCAAAAACCACATCCTCAGCAATGCTTCCACGGGGTCCAAAATCGAACCCAATTTTCTTCTCCGCGGACACCTTGACTATAATATAAGATCCTTTAAAGCCAAAAGCTGGACAATTTAATATTTTGAAGCAAAATCTCATCATACCAAAGTCAACAGATACTCGGACACTATCAGCTAGAGTTGTCCACCAGTTAACGACCTCTTCATTTGCGTACGTGATAACCCCCTGCCCTATCGAACCAAGCTCCTGGCCAGCAAAGTTTGCCAACCCAATCACAGAGCCCTCGGTCAGAATTGTCTCCTCGTCCAGGTGGACTATCCAATCATCGTCAGACAAAATGTTTATATCACCCTGTAGACAATAATGGAGCGCTCGTGCCTTGAAGAGCGAATTGTTGCGCGTGATATATGTCTCCGGAACCACCACCTCGCGTATCAAGGCGGACTTAGGAAGATTTAGAAGGTTATCTGTGACCACTTCGAACTTAAAATTATCTAACCCAGCTTTGTAGCAAACCTCAATGTTCCTATTTACGTTGGACTTTACAAGGTCGGGAAAAAGACCACGAGTCACAACCCGAAAACATAAAAATGGTATCCTAGTCTTGGGTACTTGAAGTTTTGGTCCTATTGGCCAGAGATTCATTGTGACGAATCCTAGGATATTGGTAACAGCGAAAGGTACAGAGAGGTACGGTAGTGAACGCAGGAGATACAGAAAGACACAGGCTGTGGAACCATACCACTCCACTGGAGTCAAATCACTCTGGTCTCGATTCGTACTGAGCACCACCCAATTGACGAAGACTATGCAGATGATGAGTAAAATGATACTAAGCACGTGCTGGAAGATTGACAGCACGTGCTGTATGACGGTAAGTTCCGCTGCAGCTTTCAACCTCTGTAGCGCGTAGGGGCCCACAGCTCGCAAGATGGACACTTTAGCTCCGCCGCTGTACATTTTGGTGTACAATCACTGAAATTAAATTAGAAAACGGTAGTATAAAATCAGTGACTTCATGATATATAATGGAATCATGTAAATTAATTATCTTAGAGAAACAAAACTTTACCGAATTTCTGATTGCCAATATATTTAATTTGTCTTATTTTCCTCACATATTTGCGACGTGGATTTATAATAGTCCAATTTGAGAAAATTTAATGCTTTTTACTTCTATGCTTAATTACACTGGTAATTAGCAAAACAATTAGTAGAAGCGGTTTCTCGCACGTGACGAATGTGGCTGTAGCCTTATGGATATATCATCAGACAAGCTGTGACCTTTGAACTGTTTACCGTTATGTTCAGATGTGTTCAGCTACCTCTTGAAAATGGTTTGGATAATCCATCCATGGAGTGAGGAGATTTAGATTCTAACGCATTCAACAATTTAATAGCAAGACTTAGAATTATTCATTCTATGATCTTGAATCGTTGACCATTTGACCCATAATCTTAAGGTAAACTTGAGTACCACAATTGATGATAATAGTTCATCTTTTGACTCTTTGGATATAAATTTTCAAGGATGTGTCGTGCACATCGAAAAATACATAATGACATCTTAACCATGAAAACACGAGAAGAGGACACATCGAAAAATTTGAGACTGCAAACGAGATTTTTTATCCATTTGAATCTCAATTTTCTAAGGTAAATGTCTGTACAGCGTCTAATGAATTTTCATTCGTATGAACAGGATGTTATGTCACACCCAAAAACTAGAACCTTTGACCATCATTCTAAATAAAACAATTATCACCTGTGATCTTAAATTTTGACTTTTAGTACGCTTAAGCGATTATAAATGGCTTTTTCTAATGCAGTTATTGTTAAGGGCTGATGGTGATCGACGAAGAAAAGAGGATATTTGGTATCTATCAACTGCCATTTGTGACATTTATTTACGGTATAACGTAGGTAATACTTAGCGTCAAAATATGTAAAGAGTCGAAATCTCAAATAAATCCCATGATTTATACTTAAAAAACAGCGCATTATATATTTGGCCGAAAGACCTTCATTTTTCATAAAGTCATGTTATATATAAATCCGTCAAATTTAAATATAATTTCCAACTGTTGAAAAGCTAATCACGGTTCTTGAAAAAAAAATCATATATGGGATACAAGTTACAAACAACAACCTCTTGATATGATATACAATAAATGTCACAAGGATCACGCATGCGCATTTACTCATTTTAAATTAATTATAAATTGTTCTTTTAAAATTTAACACTAATTTTCTTTTCATCAAAGTCTATTCAGTTCTGATTGGTGAATGCTCTGCACCTTAACTGTCATCAAGAAACTTCCAGACGAAAGTTATCGACATCTATGGTCTTCTACAATGGTGGCTTTGTACAAAACTCTTAGTCAAGAAAAGATCACGTCGAGTGGTATCGTCACAATATAGGATAGAATGCTTTTGTATGCGTAGCATTCATTGTGACATCACAGCGCGCGACGTTCGAGCCAGATTGTACTGGATCACACCTTTAGGTTCATTTCGTCCAAAAATGTCCACGTTCGTTAACATGGATTTTGCCGTATGCATTTATTGGGGCATCTAAATAACGACCTTCCAAAGGAATATGGATGTATAAGAATCCAAATGAAGTAAATACTCGCCACTTAAAGGTATGTAGAATCAAATTCTAAAAAATGACACTCATTACTGCAAAAAAAATCGCGTTGAATGCCGACATGCCCTGTGTGACGTTTACTACAGAAAACTTCATTCCCAGTAGGTTCTGTTTTTAAAAAACTGTTTTCAATGTAAATTCATTGGCTATGTTTAATGTAATTCGTGTAATGTAAAACATAATAATAATAATGGTAAGATTTCAGTGTATTTCATGTCATCTAAAACATCACTAGAGTCGTAGGATATTTATTTGCATGTAGCAACGATGGTCAAGTTTGATACTGTTTCTGTCTATATAATTATAATGGTCGAGTTTTAGTACATTTTTATGTAAAAAGAATGTTCAAATTTGAATGTATTTATTTTTCGTAATACAGTCAAACCCGTACATAAAGAGTGTCAAAGGGACCAAAAAAAATGCGGTCTTTCAATACA
This sequence comes from Sinohyriopsis cumingii, assembly GCA_028554795.2. Taxonomy (NCBI): domain Eukaryota; kingdom Metazoa; phylum Mollusca; class Bivalvia; order Unionida; family Unionidae; genus Sinohyriopsis; species Sinohyriopsis cumingii. The sequence goes on along the minus strand of CM068837.1, from coordinate 104,553,868 downwards.
TGTAATCTGAATATACAGGTGAGACTCGTACAAACCGACTTAGAATAATGATGAGCAGGCGAACAAAAAGAAAGAAAACAGGTAGTGAGAAGATGGATGCATGGTTTAGATATCATCATTCAGGTACTGTAAATACGAAACCAGATATACAGCCAGTTTAATTCGGTGTGAGTATTCCATTAAAAAAACTGGTGAGATAAGGGTATTTGCAAATGCTCGAATGCGAGATAAAGTACACATACGTTGCTAATAAGAACTGGCCCACTTTCGCAGTGCATGAATTCCAAGGGAACAAAAATAGCGGCCACAGGATGCCTTCAACACGTCATTAAATTAGAAGGGCATCTGCCTTTAAACAATGATAGTTTCTACTTACAGAGGCAGAGTAGTAACATTTAGCGCAGTTTAGTACTACTATCCTAAAGTTCCAGGAGAACATATGTTGATATGTGACCATACAGCACTTGTACATCTTTAACACATAAGTCATCAATTTTCAGGGTAAAAAAGTCGAGACAGCAACGCCTATCATATCAGGATAAAAATCTTAGATATAGAATAGAACTATCCCAAAGTTTTAGACATATTATAATTATCAGCCAAAGTATACACATCGTACAGTACTGTCACAAAAGTTTAGACATATTATAGTACTCTCACAAAGTTTTAGACATAGTATAGTATTATCACAAAATTTTAGACGTAGTATAGTATTGTTCCATAGTTTTGGACAAAATCTAATACTATTCCGAAGCTATAGACAGTATATCAATACTCGGAAAGTTTAGATGTAAATGACTTTACGGGACCTTAACATAAATGTAATTGTTGAAGACACTGCAACTGAAAAACTGATATCTTTGTCTCATCATGTTTACATGCACATTCCTGACTTGAAATTATATCCTGATCTGGTCTTAAAATACATTACCAAAAAAGTTATTATACGCACTTTAGCAACAGTACACATTATTGTTTTAGGTTTTAAATATGGTTGGATCACACTGATCTTTATTCGTTAAGGTGTTGAACTAATAGAGATGCAAGTAACCTTCTATCTTAAGTATCCTAGCAAGAACAGTCCTTGCACGTAAAACCAAAAATTTAAGAAAAGTCAGTAAAAGCGTGACATATGAACCACAGTGACCTATGTTTGTGATGGTGATGCTGGTGTAGAATAACACCACGATTATTGATTTCATGCAAAATATGATGCGTACAGCGTGCAGAAACCACGACATCATCTTGAACACTACGCAGAAACTTAGCGAAGAATGTACAAATAATGGGTAAATATATATATATATATATATATATATATATATATATATATATATATATATATATATATATATATATACCCATTATTTGTACATTCTTCGCTAAGTTTCTTTCTGTATAGGAATATAAATACAAGGTGAATCATCCATGCATGCGTGCAATGTACATAATTAATATATGTGTGTGTGTAGGTGTGTGTAATCGTAATTTATTAATATATGGCGATAACATCGAACTTTAAAATCCGGGAAATTGTTCACAAGTAAAACATTGGTGGCGGTCATAAAACTAGAATAATGACTTTCTTATGTACTACGTATAGAATCATGATCAAGCATGCACGTGAAACACACAGTAGATGATAATAAGTTAGATCCTGTTAGACTATAATAGAGCGTCGAGCTCGTAATCCAAGGGTCGCACGTTCATTACTTGACACAGGCAAGCTCTGGTCGGCTGACGTGTTCTTGATTACTTATCTATGCTAAGTCAGAGTGAAAAACAGTTTCAGGTGTCCTTGTCAGAAAGATTCCAAGACATCATACAAAGCTCTCGTGTATAAGATTCTTTTGTTGGTTTTGACGTAAGTTTTGTAAAAACGTTTTTGACTGCGTTATGGAAGTGAGCCAAGTTTCTTTTCCAAAATGCTTTGAGACAACTGACCTGTTGTTGTTGCTGTAGGGATTAGCGCCATTTTTCAGCACAGGATAGGCTATACATGGCAGCCAGTATAAATGGTGGAGGAAGAACCCTGGAAAACTCCGGGAAGAACCATCGACCCACGAGAAGCTACTGGCAAGCTTTCTCACATACCCACGTTAATACGAAACGACGAACATACTTTCCTCGCCGCAGACATGTCTCTACTTACTTCATTCTGATGTTTGCCTGTATGATTGTGTCTGTCTTAACAATAATCTTATCTCGCTATCGACATGTATATACTTTTGATTGTGTGCCTAATAATTTTACACCAAACTTTAATATCAAAATATATTCAAAATATTCAACCAATAAGTAATCAGCTTTTGTTAATTTCGTTCCATTGGACAAGCATGAAAGTAACTTTCTTGACACAGAAAAAAGAAAACCCGCTGTTGCCATGGAAACCGTGTGTTAAGAAAAATATCAAGGACGATATGCACATTTTCCATCTTATCTATGCATTTCTCATTGAAACTGTCAACAAATTACTATTTACTAAATTTTTCATATCATTATTGTGTTTGATTATTTTTCTGCTATAACGTTGCATAAAATAAGGTTTTAGCGTGTTAAAAAGTGACCAGAAGTCAACCCGAGTAACGACTGATTAACTAACCTAACTTACAAGTCAACATGCAAATATGTTAAGTTCCGCTGTAAAAATAAGACAGTCTCTTTGTTTAGGATTATCCGCTGATATGATTGATTACGAGGCATAGAGACTTCTGAAATCTCTAATTCAACAAAAATATTGCTGCTCTTTTATATTAGATTTCATTAATTTGGTGGCAACACGCATGCACAGACAAACACGTGTACACACTAACACAAGTCCTAAGCTTTTGAACAATTCCAAACATATAAGTCGTGTGGACTTATTTTGTCTTCCGTGCTGAAAATGTATCAATAACGGTCTATGTTTAAGGCTTGAGTCGCGAAAATATCGATTGGTTGATTTCATAAGTGGTCCCACCTTGCCCACGAAGCAATATAATCTCGTACTTTAGATCTTGCTGCACCGCATGTCGTTTCTACCCTCATAAAGGTGCTCGAACAACATGATAATACAAGAAAGAATAGAGTCTGTGTATTTAATTGTGAACATATAAGATGACAATAATGTATGTTGTAAATTGCATCTCAAAAAGCTTTATTTAGTGGAAGAGTCGAACATTCCATATATTAATCTATACAACTATAAACGAAAATAGTGTATGCTATATGGCTCAACCTTGATTTGGTTTAAAATGTTGCGTTAAAATGGATTCTTTGTTTTGTAGTTTTACTTAAAACGGCCAGTTTTATGTGATTGCAGGAATGTATCAAGCGTAGGAAAAGGATTTGTATCATAATATTATGATGGATCTGAACACGAATCTATTATTAAATTGTGTAACCTATTCAACTAGAAATATTAGACTAAACTTTGGGAAATTACCTTGCTAAAAGATGATTGCATACCTAAATTCATGGTCTTATATGTTTGAAATGTTTTAAGTCACACTCAAACTATAGCTCAAATTAGAAACCTTTGATGCACAATAACGTGGATTAGCATGAAGGAAGATTAGTAGAACATTCAGCATCTGCTAAACTTTGAATCCTTCTTTGACCTGTTAAATTTCGATTACGATGATTCAGCCACGTATAATATCTAAATTTTGTGTTTTATGTTTACCTGCTTAATAAGTTAGGAGACTGGGGTTGTTGTTGTCCTCTTTCAATATCTGTAGTCTTTATCTTATCAGAAAAACAAGCCATTTTGATTTAGGTTTAAACTGGTATATTGCAAGGACTTTAAATAATGATGTAGTTTTATCAAGACCAGTTTGACATACTTGCCATTTGACAAAGTAATTCGACAGGTATAAAATACTTCAGAACCGAAACACTACCTGGAAATTAAATACGTGACACTCAGTATGCATTTATAATCTTTCACGTGCGAGCACTGTTCGTGTGCATGTAGAAGGTCCATTTGGGGTCTGATTATGACTAAACGTATCTAAACCACCATTCCATTCTAATCTGCTGAGTGTATAACATTACCGATATCCGACGCGACGACGATTTCTTAGCGTCGAATCGACGCTATTAAAGCATTCTTACTTATATGGACAAAGCTGTAGAACTTGTCCAAGAAAAAATCAAAGTCTTCATTTTTGACAGCATGATTCATCCTTTGAATTTAAAACCGTTGCAAAATGAGGTGCTAAATAGGTTATGTCACCTTTGTTTTATTACTACTGTGACAGATACATAGACTGAGTCACTTGTTGGAGATAGAAACTGCGCTTCTATATTTAGATGGGCGTGCAATTCACATATAATTATGTACTGTAACAAGTATCAGAACCTTTTCATGATGGAAAGGTGAAATACCCATATTTATTAAAGACATAAAGTTTACATATTCTGGGTTATATTTATCTATTCATTAATCTGCACATAAATATTATGACACATAATGCTTGCTCAATTTACCGTTTGTCGAATATATATATATATATATATATATATATATATATATATATATATATATATATATATATATAGAGAGAGAGAGAGAGAGAGAGAGAGAGAGAGAGAGAGAGAGAGAGAGATACCTTATTAGATACAGGGGCATCAAGCCATGTAAAGGATTAGTATTGTATGAAAGGTGGGGTTGCTTTTGTTGTTGGTTCTTTGTAACATTTTAATACATTATTGCTATATCATAATGAGAAAATGGGAGCTAAATGTCATTCCCAAAGGAACATGAAGCTTGTTTGATCGGGAATCGGATGTTTGATATAGCCAATAATAAGTAAAAACTGTTTTAAAGAAATGAAACAAAACCCAACCCCAATCCCCGCATTTATTATTATTACCTAGTATTTGTCAGATTCAGAACATTAGTAGAATGAACACGAATGCCCTTCCGAAATTCAAACCCAGTTCTGCCGTGTGGCTTCCAGACGCTTTATAATCTGACCATTGTAATATTTTCACCTTAATTTTAAAATTTGTTTTCATAGTTTTGGGGACAGTGAAGCACTATATGCTCTTTTCCTATGAGGCAGGCACAATATATACTTTATTTTCATTTAAAAACGATTTTTTAACTCTACGGAAGTACAGTACCTTGCAAACACATTGGTTGTAACGTTAATACTGTTCAAAGTTAAACAAATATCGACTAAATTGTCTTCTAGACATTTCAGCTTTGACCCATTTCTATGGAAAATAGTAAACTGTATTTTCGGACGTGTATGTGTGTGAAGATTTGCATTGCAGCAGAGTCACCCATGTTAATTAATTCCCCTCCCCAACAATGGTTTGTCTAATAAAATAACTGAATATGAAACGTTAAATCCTTTTGTTAAATTTCATTTTGTAAGCAACCTTATTGATATTTGTTATATGTGATAACCTGGCAATGCCATGTAATTTATATATTAAAATATTAAGCATTATAGACTCCGCTCAGTTTCTGTGTATGTTTTTCCGAATACCCAATGGTGTCTTTCCAAAACTTTGAGCCTTGTGCACAAAGGCAAGCTACAGTTTGAAAAGGATCAAAATTTAAGACAGAATGAACAACATTGTTTAAAATATATATCTGTTGTTTTCAGTTTGAGTTCAATACTGTTAGAAATAGTATGAAATGCTCTTTAAACTGCAGTAAGGTTTATTAACGCTCTTTGGACCGTAAAACTCGTGAATGTTAGATTTTGGTATCAGGGCATTCTTGCTCTACGAAGTTATTGCGGTAACTAGTTTGGTTGTAGAATGTGTACAGTCTGCTGAAATTTCTTTCCTGGAACAAGATTGCGCTCAAATATATTTTGCCAAAATAACATTAAGTTTACAATTTTGCAACACTAGCCTATTTTCGAGGGTCCGTTTTCAACATAAAATAGAACTCCATATGCATAATGAATTTAGGAGAGTTTCGTTTGTTTCTTGAATAACACAATTAGACAAAGTGTCAAGAATTTTAACAATATTTACTTTTTCATAAAAACTTGGGCAGAAACCGGGAATTATATAGGTTACGTATTCCGTTCTGAGACAATATTACTAATCTAGATGATATAAAATTTGGTTGTTTTCAACCTTTATATTTAAAAGAATTTTCGGGGTGTTTAAATTCATGGGACATCTAAAATATTTGAATAAAAATTGTATTTATTGTGTTTACAACACTGAATCATTCTAACATTTGTGAGCACACTGGTTTAGAAATATGAAAGTCTCTGGAGCCTTTACCCGAAATCTGAGCACAACAAACAAAGGAATTTGTTTTGTTTTGTTTTCGTTTCATGAAAAAGAAAGCATATGCACACTTTCAACCTATTAATTATACAGAAATTCTATGTTAAATATACTACGATGAAATAAATGTGATAGTTTAAGCAATGCCAATTCAGATATATCATTTTATTAAATTCAAATATAGGATATCACATAAACATTATGCGATATCGTATTTAAAACTATATAAAATATCTTATAAATTTAATTAAGATATTTCATCAATTATACAAGATATCTCATAAACGTAAATGTTATAAATTATATAAGATAAAATGGCATATTAGATTTCTTCATTAATGTTGTAAATAAGCTATATAATTCGATGTCTTTTTGTATTTTGGGGGGAGTAATAAATGGTCATTTACTTTGCCTTGTTTATTTGGGCTATCTGATGTCTAATTATTGTTTCAACATAAGGATGGCTATATGAAAAATTCCGACTAATTATTACGTCATAATGTATTGTACTAGATATCGAAGGAATATAGATGTAGTGTTAATAAGTGACGAAAAGACGCTCAAAGACCAGCACAGACATGGCAAACACGACACAAAGACATGGAAAAGACGAGCAAAGACATGGCAAAGACAAACAAAGACGACACAAAGACATGGCAATGACGACACAAAGACATGGCAAAGACGAGCAAAGACATGGCAATGACGACACAAAGACTTGCAAAGACGACACAAAGACATGGCAAAGACGACACAAAGACAGTTTAAACGGACAAAAGAGTGGAAAATATTGAATGTTGATTTCAATTGCATAAAATAGAAATGTTTCTATTTTCCATATCTGAGTATATATATATTATTTGTACATATAATAAGTACTAAAAAAAAAGAAGAGCGCAAGGACGACGCAGAAACGTTATATACTTACAGTGCTGGAGTATATTTACAGTTGATACAAAATTATATAAATAAATATATAAGAATTATAAATGTTTATTTTGGCTATATGTTGATCGTTCTTTTCTTTAGATAATTAAATATTTTCACATGAGAAAGATGCTTCTACTCTTCTTTTGTCTTACTGACCATAAAATATCACCGTGTAACTTTCTAAAAATATTTAATTACGGTAGGTGTTCAGAGTAGGATTAAGACATGCAAGACATAGCAAACATAAGGAAAAAACGGATACAGAAGGCACATAAACGATATATACCTAAAATACTAGACAATATTTACTATTGGTTAAACAGTTATACCTTGTTTATATGAAACTATTTACGGTTGATAAACATTTATACTTAGTCCATGTGAAAATATTTACTATTGATTAAACATTTATACTCTTTCTATGAGAAAATATTTACTGCTGATAAAACATTTATGCTTTGTATATGTGAACATAATTACTTTTATGCTTTGTCTATGTGTCGATCGTTCTTACTTATATGATTACATATTCTGACACATGGAAGTTGCATTTTCTTCATCTTTAATTGTTACTTCTACTGTCTCTCTCTTTCTCTAACTCGGGGGGCTCCAAGTGGCCGAGTGGTCTAAAGCGCTCACAGTTACGGATCACTGCTATCTCACCTCTGTCTGCGTGGGTTAGAGTTTCGGGTTCGGCCAATGTGTCTATGTAAGAAAGCTTGCCAATAGCTTCTCGTGGGTCAGTGGTTCTTTACGGTTTTTTTCCGGGCTTTTCCTCCTCTCGTGCTGTAAAATGGAGTTAAACCCTACAACGACAACAACTCTCTCTGTCTCTTTCGTGTTGACCATGAAATGTCCTCGTGTCAGTTTCTAAAAATATTTAATTACGCTTAGTATAGAGAGATGGAATGAGTCACGCAAAGACAGTTAAAGACACGGAAAACGAGCAATGGCAGTACAAATACATACAATATTAGAAATTATTCACAGACGATAAAACATTTATATAACTCAATTAACGTAGAGGCAGTACAAAGACAACGCCAGTTTTAAATAGATTAACACGTGTGAACACGTGTTACAATCACTAATAGCAAGTAGACACGCGCTTCTTTTGACTCAATTAACATCGCGGCTGTACAGGGACAATTTTAAAATGTTGATTATACAATATTTAAGTTTATTTATCTTTGATTAGAATTGTCCCCCCTTAATTTCTGTTGAGTTCCCAATTGTGTTTTATATAATGTTTAACAGTTTAAAACTTCTTGGCAATGAACAAATACATGAAATAAATAATTATTCAATTAATTGTATGCAGGAATTCACACTTTAGGATAACCATAATTTAATATAAAATGACTAAGGAGTTGTGACTAAATCGGTGAACAATTGATCAAATACTAACAAGGTTAAGACTTTGTTAATCCTTTGCTAATTACGTCAGCAATACTCGATGATCGAATACTTTTCATCAAAAACTTCGGAATCGTTTGATAACGGTGATCAGACATTCACTAATTTGTCCTCTATAGTGACATACATGTTCTAGAAATAATATTTGTCAATCGTTTTTATTGTTTTGAGCTCATTTTTTTATCGATATCTGGATTATATATTTTGATATAATTTTGAATATAATTTTTAGACAGTTTTTCCTGCCTGTAAAGATAAAATGGGTAATATAAATCTGTGTACGATAATTAACCCTGGCCGAGTCCGCAAGCAATGGTCAGTGTTATTTGCATAAAGCAGCAATACGTTTACATAAGTTTAAATTGTAAACTTGTCGATGCCGAAAAACAGTATCACATGAGCTAAATTCGGAATAGTTACCATTAACACTTGATTTAATGTTTTGATAAAGCGTATATAAAACTTTAAAACATTTGCCAGTAACTGCAAAAGACTTTTCTTCTTTAATTTAGAAAATCTATCGGTATGTGGAATATCATAACACTGTACCGCTGATAGCAACTTATTTGGTTCTAAACACTCATATAAGGATGTAAACCAGTTTGCAAAATCAGCTTACAACAACAATGAAATAATTTTAATCTTTGACATATGTACTTGTTTTGGAAATTTTCAACCAGTTCCGGTGAGTCATCGTTTGGTGCTGCCAACAGACGGATTCTATTCCAATACTTAATAGTTTATTGGACAGTACTCCTGATTTTTCTTTTGCATTCTACCCATTCTTTTAATGACATGAATGAATCTATCCATTAGTGATTAGAATTTCTCATCTGTGATAATTATATATTATTAATAGTGATTATACCTAACATAATTTCCCACATTGGAACATATTTTTAATATTAATAGCCAGACTTGGAAAAAACACTTTAGAATTGGCGAATTAGAATTAGAGTACTCAGGGTAGAACAATTCTGCAGGGGTCAATATTAAACATTACACGGCATATCACAAAGAACAGGTAAAAGCAAATTTACGCTGTATTAGAGAAGAAAATACGTTTATAAAATGATTTTGTATATTTAAAAATGTATGCACCTGACTGTGGAAAGCCATTCTTGCAAGCAGACATACTACTTATTACCGTTGAAAAGATTCCTTTTGAAGATAAAATACATAATTGGGAAAAGGATACATTTTTCATCGTGTTGAATAACTCTCGAATAGGCAAGTTTGAGAAAATGTAAAATATTAGAAGTCAAGTGACGTCAACGACAAAATGATAAACCTTGATGAGTCATATTTGTTTCCAAGAGACCTCAAACAGTGCCAAAATACGATCAGTTGCAGGACCTGCATTATAATGAAGTCACTCATTGAGATGCACAAGCATCTTGACACTTCAGATTATTTTCCCATTTAAAAGGAATCCTAAGCCTAAATCTGAAGAAACTGAATGTTTGATGGGAACAGATGATGAAAAGGCGCTGACAAAACCTCCTTAGACAACGTGTCTCGGACTCTAAAGAAGACAATAAACCAAACACATGAATCATAATATAACTAGGTAACTTACAGATGAGATGCCTACAAGTTAGAATAACAGGGCTACACTTTTAGATACAATTTTCGGTATCAAAGGTGTTGCAAGTGCAAATGTCTAGCCTAGATGTGATGAAAGAAATAGAGAATTGTTCCTAGCCTATGCATTTAAAATAAGTAACAGAAAAGAGTGAAAGACAACAAGCCTTGTAAAATTTAACAAATAATTTATTTCCTTAAAATGCAAAGTGAAATTGAGAAAAATGAACTTACGGTATTGCGAATTAAATTCCAAGAATTACAGACACAAGCCATAATGATTTAAAGTTCTAAATAAAACTCGGTGCAAGTCCCGAAGAAATCCAAAACTGAAGGCTATGACGTGTCTATTATAGGTTATAGAGTGCTGAATGTGTCAACAGTCTTTTGTTGAATCATAGCAATATGATTCCAAGTTTCATTCAGTATAAATTCCCGTAAATGTCTCTATCCAACAATTTTATCAGAGCACTTTTGTATTTCCAGAGAAGACAATCACTTTTATTCAAAAATTTGAAGAAAATAAAATCCAGCCCAACTGGTCACAACATAATACAACATAATACAAAGTGCTAGATGTTAAAGCAGAAATGACCAAGTCCTCAGAATCACATGTATATATTGTTCTCAACTTGACTTCAGGTCACAACTGTCATTTTCGAAAACAAAAATATTACCTAATGGAAAACAACCTTCTAGCATGATACTGATGTTTACAAAATCAAAGCCATAATCTGTAAAATTCACTTAGGAAATTCCAAAACCCTGTCGCAAATAAACATAGTTGTTTCTTCTATTAATAAAGATCCTGATATTAAGCTAATAAACATAGAGAATAATTTAGCTATGTATTAATAAAATATAAAAAGTCAATCAAGTCAAGCAGAAATGGACTCCGTTTTGGATAAGGTCAAGTCCAGCATACAATGTTACATTACAATAGCATGGAATGAATTATATATTTTTTTAAACTAAAAGACAAACAATAAAGTTAAATACACATAACAGAATTAAAATTCAAACTTTAAGACCAGCCAACATTTTTTAATTATTATGACAAATATGTGAAGGACAAAGTTCCACAAACTGCATTAATCGCGATGACAAACTGTGGGCAAATAACAGCACATTGTCACCAAACCATATACTTAAAGTTGCATGTGATTGGAAACCACTAAAAATTGTTGAAATTGTCAACAAGTTGCACGAACTTGTGAATATGCAAATAGTAGATATTACACGAACTATTTCCGGAAATTTTAGCCTCAACTGTAGATACATTAAGTTTAACTTGTCTCATTTTGTTTGTTCCGCAAAATCATCAGAAGAAAACACGGCCACTTTTAAAAAGTTTTTAAAGGCAGGTAAAAAAATAAAAATTACCGAGTGTAATGTCTTAAGATGGGGCCTTCACAGTAACAAGGTCTCAGTCCTTTGCGAGAAAGTCCTGAAGGGAACGAGGTCAACTATTAAAATGAAGTCAGTTTGGACGGTGCAACGCACATTTGTGAACTAGTTCGTATTTACATTGCATATGTATTAAACTTTGAGAAAAAGAAATGAAAATTTAAAAAATATAGATTTTAATCTCTTTAATATTTGTTCATTTTATTTCTATGTATAAATGATAAAAGAAATAACAATTAAATCATAACAATAAAGCAACCTTTTAAAAAAAAACACACACCAAAGAGATACATATAATTTGAAACATGTCAATCTTGATTGTGTACAAATATACAAGTCGTTTAATTTCAGCTCTGCAATAAACATGTACCGGAATAAAACAAAAGAAAAAATGATTTTAGTATTGAGCTTCACATGTATATTTGTACAAATTCATCTACATTTTTTGGTGCATGTACTACGCCATTTGCTCACCTTTAATGTTCGTTTAGAGATTTGCATTTATCTTTCCACCATCGTCAATCAATTTATTAATGAAGCATCTGTTTATACATAGACATCTTAAACTGCGTATTATTTTATTAACATTTAAATAATATGTTTGGGGAAATAAAACTGAAATTTTCAATACTAATTAAAAATTTCATACACGTTAAATCGATAGGTAATTATTAAATTCCTTATATACGATATTTTATAAATTTAATCCAATTCACTGACATGTTAACTTTTGAATTCAAACAAGAAAATAATAATTCAAATGCTAATGCTTTGGACAATATTGGCTTGATAAATTGAGAAGCATGCAATTAGCATATACAAAATTAATAATTACGGGACTTAAGAAGCTGGGTGCATGCCCCAAGTTCCGGGTACACATCTGTGGTGCTCCGTACAGATAAAAAACTGGGTAGCAAATGCTAAAGAATAATGCTATCCAAGAACTTTTCTGAATTCTCTTTGCTTGTCTTTGCCCGTATTTGTCCTGTATTTGCCCGTGTTTGCGGTGTTGTCTAAAATTAAATCTACAACTAAAGACGCATACATTATGTGAAAATATCTCATAATATACTCCCCAGCGAATTTATTGCATTATTGTCACTGAATGAGATCAAATACATTACAAATAATAGTAATAAAAGGATTCCACTTTTTTGACCAAACAAATTTTGGATATGTAAAATAATTCATTATAACTATCATTTCAATCAGACAAATCCCCCCCCCCCCCGAAATAACGAACAACATATGGACAATAGAAACATTTCAAAGTTTACATAACTGGAATCAACATTCAGTAAGTTTCACTATTGTCAGTTTAAAATGTTTATTTGCCGTCTTTGCCCTGTCTTTGCGCGTCTTTGCCCGTTTTTGCCTCGTCTTTGTTTGCCATTCTCTGCCAGTCTTAACACTCATCGGCCATGTCTTTGCGCGTCTTTGCGGTGTGTACCATTCATTCATTCATTAGTTAATTCATTAATTCATTCATTCATCATTTCATTCACAAGAGCGCAATTGTTGCAAGGTAATCATAATAAAAGACCTAGATGGCATTGCTTATTTTACACTCTGTTTCTAATCTAAGTCTGGCTATGTTACAGTACTATGTCTAGGTTACATTCCTTCTTTCAAACACTATTTGTTGTTGGAAGAAGACTTAATGTCACCTGTCGTTTGCCTTTTCGAAATATTTCAGCCTCTTTTCCTGATTTTTGTATTATTTCTTAAGCCCCCACCCATGCCAGCACACAACGCAAACGACATTTATGTCGAATTATGCCCAGTCAAAAGGTAAAGAAGGTCCCACCTGTACTTCTTGTAGGATTTATGGAGAAAAACGGAGTTAATGGAAGAGTAGAATGATCCAACATGTTAGTTTGCTCCAAAATATTTAAAATGGGATTTTTACATGTAACTTTTTGTAGCCTAAGAGCATATACATATTCATATTGTTCTGGTGAACATTCATGTATTTTAGTAAGCCTGCCGTGTTCTCAAACTTGCATGACTCACATTAAAATTTTTAGCACGATTTGTTTGAATGTGAAAAAACCAATCAAAAGTAAGATACTTTCGTTAGTTAGACAGTATAACACTTCCATTATTTATATATTATAATAGTTTTTAAAAATATTATAGCAAAGACAAGGTACCTTTGTCCCAAATGTGAATGTTGACCGTGTTAATCCACTACAACTCTTCCTTGTGCAAATTCGCTGTGGTTGATGTTTGCGCATGACTAGGTCGTAATTTCCGGTCATTATGCAATATGCATGATTCATCACAAGATCCATGAGTGAGCTGTTGTCAAACGTAGCTATGGTAAAACTAATATTAGAACTATCGATTCAAAAAGTTATATTGCATTCTCTGATAATACTATTCAAATATGTATTTGTGAAGTTTGCTAAACACAATATTCCGAATAATTGATTTCTCTTTCACTTAAAAAGCCAACAGATAGAATACTGTATGATACAAATTTAGTAAATAAAGAGACAGCATTCATAAAAACCAAAACAAAATTTAAAGGATACCATAACCAAGAACACACCGGAAGTAAACTATAAACGGATCAATGCCATACACGTCATGGTTATATTATGTATTTTTATTGCTGATAGGTACACATAGTTATGTCTGCTTGATAACCAGTATGGATTCTCCATCAGGAACAGTTTCGTATATAAAACTGTATGTCAGAATATGCTCACGCCCACCCCAACCACAGACAAGGACTGTAAATGAGTTGATTCTCCATGGTTCCAAGAACAGTCAGGAATTGAGACTGAGCTGGTGCTCGTTGGTCCCTAAATAGAGGCAGGGTTGAGCTTGAGCGTGCGCTCAATGGTCCTGGCTTTGATGTAAGATAAATAAAACAAAACGCGACAGAGAAATTTGTTTGACTTTTGGTGCATAGCAGCACAATTTTATTGAAACTTCAGGTGACACTTGCACGTGTATAATTCAAATTGTAATGGTCCACTCGATGTGCGCTTCTCTGACGTTTTCGTTATACATCTATTAAGCAATGCTAAATTAAAATATATCTTTACAGTTAATTTTTATCTAATCAGTGAAAGTGAATGACATTTCAGCTTTTCATTCATTCCTTCTCTCTTATTCCTCAACACCTCTACCCAGCTCTTCGCACACCCCCATTTGACTAACATTTTCTCTCTCTATCTCTTTGGGTGTGGTCACTCTAAACTTCTTGTTGCATATAAAATGTGTGGTATTGGTCACTCCAACTGTATGTTGGTTGTTTAGTGTGGGGGCCTGATAGTATATAACTGGATAGTTATCACTAAAAACGGCCTGTTTGATTCTATATCACGGTGGGTTGGATAGTAGATGACTTAATCTTTTGGATAAAATATAACTTTATGTTGAACACTCCAAACGGCGTATTGGTTATAGATGAAGTTTTAATAGTAGGGCCCCAGGTAAGAGGACATGGAGACCCATCATATAAAACCTGTACACTTGTTAACATTACATCGCACGTTAGGTGCCACAGAGACCCATACTGTTAAAATATGGACATTCTAAACATTGCATTTCACATTATGGTCATTGATGTGTTTTATCCTCACTCTTTCCTGATTAATATATGCAATGTATAACTTTGAGTGTTATGTATTGAGTAGGTTAGTGTGTTGCACTAGGAATTTATACTTTGGTACACCTGCTATGCACAATGACTTGACTAAGTCAGATTTAGTGATTTTATGAGCTGCAAATTTTTAAGTAGTATTTATGGTATAATGGTAGTAGACTATACCTACGCTACAGCAGCAGATTCGTAGCAATGTCAATAGTTTTTAGTGAGGAAAGTAACGATGTTAATCTTGTGACTAAGTCGTCAAGTTGGATGATAAGTGTTATATTCCACTATATGACACAACAACCCGAAGAATTTACTGATGATCAGAAAAAAGGAGAACCAATGTCGGTAATGAAATTGAATAAGGAAACACAATCAGAAAATGAACCATATACAGGTGAAGAGGCTCAAAACGGTTGAAAAGTAGGGGAAAATAATACGGACATTTTAATATATTTTTGATGTCTCTTTGTGAATCACATTCATGGAAATATACTAAGAAACTGAAGTGTCTTTATATCTTCATTAGTGTCTTTTAGTTTTGTTTCTTAAGGATATTTGTCAGTTGTGCATGAAAAGAGAAGATTTTTCCCTAATCCTCCCTTTTCATTCTTGGTTCGCATTTAAGTTTTCGAAGGTTATAAAAATGTTGAATTTGAAAGGGGAAATAGCGCTGTCTTTTCTCGAAGATTCATTTGACTCTATTTAACATTAACTCTCTCTCTCTCTCATTCCCCCCCCCCCCCACAATATCTTTGGCATATATCAAAATTTACATCCAAAGTTTAACGTAACGATCAAAATGCGACAACCTTTGCTCTGCGAAATTTTACGTACAATTTGTTTCTTCTCCTGAGGACAAGAGTCAATCTGCACTTTAACAGACAGAAAAGATTATTTTCTTAATTAGTACAAACACTCTATGTACGATTCATAACTTCCAGGCATTTTAGGAAGCTTTTAAGTTTTATAATTTGAGTAGAGAACATTAAAACCTTACAAGAAACAGCTTTGAGTTAATTTCTTACTTTGACAGTGTAGCACACCTAACTCCGCCAACGAACACCAAGTTTCACAGCGTAAGGAAGACATAAAAGAGTTGTCATCCGAGGAAAGATCAATAAATTAAATCATGAATTTGATTAAAAAATTAATGACTGGATTTAGTCCTCAAAGGACTATATTGACTAAAGACAGTTTCCTCCCCCGTTGTTATAAAAAGTAAATGTTATATTTCATGATTCTTTCTGTAATAGTGTTATACAAAGTACAGATTCATTATGTGTATAGCTATATTATGTGCTGAAAACGGACCATCGAACATGGACTGGTGTTGGAAATAGGAATAGCAAAATAAATACTGCGGTTGGCAAATGTATAATCTAAAACATATGAGCACAGCCTTGCTCCAAGATAGAAATTTTAGCAGACTGCATTTTCTACGAACAAATTTCTTATCACAGTGTCATCGTGGAGCGAGGATGCGTAGAAAAAAACATTCACGAGTTTACACAATGTTAGACATTTCTTGCTGTCGACCTGTTGATACATCCGTCTTCACTACGCGGATATAATTTGTGCTGCAGTTTCCACAGCATTTATTCTATTCCTACCAGTATTGAACTCGAAATATTCAGAAGAACACGACATTTTATTGTATGACGTACCTGTTCTTTGACAGTTTATCACATAATGGATGCAGTAACTAATAGGAACGTAGATTGTTGCAGCTTGCAAATTAAATGTTGCAAAAGGATCTAATTTAGTCGATCTTTATTCAAGGTTTAACTGAAATTTCGTTACAAAGAATGGGCATTCACTGTACGGTACTTTCGTAGAGTAAAAGGATTGTTTTCAAATTAACTGTAACGTACATATTGTCTCTACCTTACAGGAAATGTGTATACGCTACTTCATTTTGCCTAAAACTATCAAACAAAATATTTAATTTAGGGATAATAGTACTATGATATTATTTAGGAAAAGGATTGTTGTACAAAACTACATGCCAACTTTAAGTTAGGCAAAGTAAACCAATGTATCAGTTGAACCAAGACTTTGGTAAAGCGGTCGGCAGCCACACGGTAGAACCATATTCGAAGGGCATTTAATCTTGTTTATTGTACTGACATTCTGAATTCGACAAATACTGGATAATTGTAATGCATATGTGGTGAAGATGTTTTGTCTTTCTAACACTTTTAGCACATTATTGTTTATATCGAACCCGTGATACCTGACCGCACCAGCCTCTGTGCACCTTTGGAAAAGACATTTAGCTCCCACTTTCCCGTCATGATAAAGCCAATAATGAGTTAAAGGCATCGTTAACAGCAACAACAGCAAACAAAAACAATGCCATCTTTATTTCAACTCTAATCCTTTACACGGCATGGCGCCGCTG
Source organism: Sinohyriopsis cumingii (assembly GCA_028554795.2). Classification (NCBI taxonomy): domain Eukaryota; kingdom Metazoa; phylum Mollusca; class Bivalvia; order Unionida; family Unionidae; genus Sinohyriopsis; species Sinohyriopsis cumingii. The sequence continues at coordinate 104,536,277 of CM068837.1, read as the reverse complement.
TATCTAATAATTGATATATATATTCGACAAACGTTACATTAACCCGCATTATCTATGATAATAATTACTTGCAGTTACAAAAATTAAATGAATGTAACACTATTTTAATAAAATATATATCTTTAGTTAATGTCCGTAATTTAGCTTTCCATATGGCATGGAAAAGTTCTGGTACTTGTTACAGTACATAATCATAAGTGAATTTCATGACCAACCAAGCATAGAAGCACATTATGTATGTCCATTGAATGACTCCCTGTCTATGTATCTCTCTCAGTAGTAATAAACAAAGGTGATATGAACTTTTTAACACATCATTTTGCGATGGTTTTAAGTTCAAAGGTAGAGTCATGCTCTAGAAAACGAAGACTTAGATTTTTCCTGCACAAGTTCTAGAGCTATGTCCATACAATTAAAAATGTTTTGCTAGTGTCGACTAGACAAATTAACACAATCCGCACGAACCTAATAATGTAACATAAATGTGAATACAAGTAAATAACCTTACACAGTACAAGGACAAAGGTTAATGATTCACAGTAATTTCACACGACGAAAAGAATATGTTTTACTTAAATAGTGAAAATGATTCACGGTAATTTCACACGACAGAAAGAATGGCGTGTTTTACTCAAATAGTAAAAATGATGCCTTTTGCTCATATAGAAAAATAATGTATTCACTCAAATAGTGAGAAATGAGGTACTTTACTCAAATAGTAAAATGATGATACGATTGGACAAATAACATACAAAATATCTTTACAGTCCCAAAGCACTATGTATAACAAACCCCGAAATCAGCCTTCGGCTACGAGATCACATGTATGGAGTTACACAGAACACTCCGTCACCAGAACACTTGGCTTCCAGTTACACTGGTCAATCAAGCAGTAAGCATTACAGGTATTCACCGATCACCATACAATTCCTTGATCAATCAAGCGATCAGTGCCCACCAATCAGTCAGCAACGCCCGATCACCTGTTACTCAACCAACAACACACTGTTCAATCATCTCTACGGCTGCTACGGTCAGCTTACAGCTGCTATGGTCAACCAACTTCTATGGTCTGCTTAGGCTGGTACCCCGTCGACTCTGACCAGCTGAAACTAAATCTAATACCATGTACTAAGAATGACACGGGCATATACGACAACACGTAATGACGTTATATACGGTAAGCTATACAAATTACATTATCGGCACAACATTACAAAGCAATAAATAGGTTCAGAAGTAAAATTACCTGTGTCCGATAGAATCATATGCTACAACAACTTTATTGCTAATATACATTTCCTGTTAAGTCACAAACAAGAATAGAAAATATTTGCTTTATACAACGCAAGCCGTAGCTCCATAGAGAATATACAAAAAAACGTTGTAGTACAATAGTTATAACCTACAATATACATAAGAACTTAATAAATAACTCACATACCTCTACATATGAAGATTTGCAAGTAGACTGCTCACTGACAAGACGTTCCATAATGTGCATATTTAGTCCTACGGTGAAGCATTTATAGACAGACAATGTAGCCCTACGTCGTTGGTGCGCTTGATGAATATCGGCTTTTCCCATCGAAAGCACTTTCCACGTGCAGCATAGGATGAACCGAAATCACCGTTTCGAAATATTGTACAGCATACATATATCACCCTCGGGTATCGATGTACACACAAAATTAAACCCGATAGATGTATTTAATAAATGACAAAGGGATTTATATAATTCCGTGACATAGACCCCAAGTGCACCTTCTTCCTGCAAGCCAACAGTACTCGCACATAAAATGGATACTTGATTTCAGTTATTTATCTTTTCAAGTAATATAGATTACATATTTTATTCTGAAGTAATTGTTGTTGTTTTTGTTATGGGGTTTAATGCCATTTTCAGCACACGATAGGCTATACATGGCGGCCAGTATTAATGGTGGAGGAAGAACCAGGGAAATTCCCGGAAAGAACCACCGACCCACGAGAAGCTACTGGCACGCTTTCTCACATAACCACATTTGCCGAATCGGAGACTCGAACCCACGTAAAAAGATGTGAGATGGTAGTGACCCGTAACGGAGAGCGCTTTAGACCACTCGACTACTCGGGACCCCTTGTTCTGAAGTAAAACATTGATAGATTTTATAACTGTGCATTCAATTGTCGCATGGCAAGTACGCCAATCTAGGTTTGATAAAACTACATCTTAGAGTAATTACTATGCTCTACTTTAAACTAAATCAAAATTTAAAAAAATTCTGATAAGAAAAAGACTACAGATAAGCAAAAAACTTGCTAACCAAGATAATCGCGTATAAGATCAAAACAAACCCTCATATATTACACGTCGATGAAATCATCGTAATTCATAGTTCGAAAGGCTACAAATATTAATTACAGATTGTTGATCAGTCTCGTTATATTATTCCAAAACAAATCCTGCAACTACGTTTGACATGTTCCTTAAATCGCACCAAACTGGCAGGTTTAAGTAAAACTTCAAACAAAAGAATTCATTTCAATGCTAGATGTGAAACTAAATAACCGTGGAGCCATACCTTCTTTTGCGAGCACCTTTATAGGGGTAAGGATGATTTACGGTGCACCGAGGTCTTTCAGTACAAGTTAACATTGCGAGGTGAACAAGGAAGCGCCACTTATCAAATCAATAAACAGTAAATTTAGCGATAAAACTTGACAGGAGGAGGTACCGTTTTGGACACGGAAGACAAAATAAGCCCACATGATTAAACATGATTTGAAGTTTTGAATGGTTGAACTTTGTTAATGTGCGTGTGGGTGCTCGCGCGTGCGCGTGGGTGATGCTACGAAATTAAGGAAAACTATCACAAAAGAACATCTTTCTTTTCCTGGATCAAGAGGGTAAGCACCAATATTTTTTTTTTTGAGGGGGGAGGGCAGGATCGGCTCTTAATCAGACTATGAACATGCGAAATCGTTGGAACCAATCGCGTAATTTCTTCCAAAAAGTGTGTCACGTGGTCATGACATCACACACAAAACCAAACTCAGCAGCTGTAAATATGGCGTCAAAAGATGAAAATCGACCATCAAGAATGAACACTGGCGTGTCCAGTACTTCTGGAAGTACACATTATCAGAAGTTACGCAGTGAGAGCAGTGAACAGGTTTGTAGTTCAATTTCTTGAAAAGATTACACCAATGTGTGTATTATAGATGTTTAAATGAATATTGAGTGAATCTCATTGATGGAAAGTTCAGTATTGTCGCCCAATAATTGCACTTTATTAATAATTAACTCAGTTGTATGACATATCAAATTAAATTAATGAATTAAACAAGACTCCAGCTTCTTAGTTTATTTTATAAGGTTTATTTAGTATAAGCGGTATATAATACAGCATATGGTATAAAGGTAAATTCTACGTAAAACTAAGAAAAGGAATAATATACTCAGACCAGTATATGAAAATGTTACTATATTGCCCTGTTTTATGATCTTTTCCGGTGATAGTAATCACTTTAGTTCCCAATAAAAGAAGGTAAACTAATTTTTGCAGATCAATGAGTTGCTCTGATAACATTTCCTTTTTTAAATTGGCATTCCGAGATAAATAGTCATACATTATTTCAAACGATTTGAATACAGAACTCTGCCAACCACTCAACATAGTTAGGTAATAATGAGACATCATTTTAAATGTCATATTTATATCTAAAACAAGATTTAATGTTTGTTCCATCTTCTTCATCTTGTTTTAGTTGAATTTAGCATTAGCTTCCAGAGTTCAAGTAGGGATATGAAATTTGTTAGTTTTTTCAATTATTTTTGACCAAATTAGGTTGGCTTTTTAAGGCATGTACTGGTGTTATGTTGAATACCCCCCCCCCCCCACATACATACATCCATAAATATGCTCAATGATTGTATACAGTGTCAATAGCCTAGTGGTTAGAGCATCTGCCTTGGATGCGTGAAGTTGTAGGTTTGAACCCCAGTCGAGTCATACAAAAGACTTATAAAAATGGTACTAACAGCTGCCTTGCTTGGCGTTCAGCATTAAGAGGTTAGTGGTTGGCCTGGATTCAGACATAGCGATATGACTGAAAACTTGTAAAAGCTATTGTTAAAAAAATAATAAACACCCATATACAATGTCATATACATGTGGCCATATTGTGTTTTTTTTTTTATTTATTAATTGGTTAGGTTAAATCACTGCATGTAAACTTCCATCTCCGCCCAGCATTTTATGAAGGATATTATTTTCTTGCAGGTGCTTGTCATGGGTGTTCCATCAGACCGTCCAGAACTTGGTATATACACAGCAACAATGCAGCAAAACAAAGGTAGTTCTCTAAGTGTGCATTCATTATCCATTTCCATATGACTAACAGAAAAGTTTTAAATTACTAAGCAACTATATTTGCAGATTGTCCTCCATAACAGTTCTGATACATATAGTGCTTTCATTAGGTTTTGGTTTCTAAAGGCTGAAATAGTTTTGTTTCTGTTGTTCTATCTTCACAAAAGACACTTCAAATATTGTTCAAAGTGGAGAGGTGAATGAGTTGTTGCTATGGTGAAATGTCCATTAATGCATACGGTGTTCAAGAAAATGTTTCTAAAATTAATATAAATGCTAGATTATTGTATGGTTATATAAACTAACTTAAAATTGGTATGCAAGGATCTATCCTTCAAATCTCCAGGTGTTTCCAACAGTTTTAAAGTTAAGAATGTATAAGAGACATTCAGTGAATGGTGAAACACTGGAAACTCATAGTGAAAATCAAAACTTGAGAGGATATGACATCTTATTGTGACAATAAATATAATCATTTAAGGAGCTGTTACTGATTTAAAAAATGATGCAAATGCAGTGTTTTGTAGTCAAAACTTATCAAATCGTTGGAATATTATCTGTTTAATGCCAGTAGTTTAACCCTGTGCAGGCCTGTTATGGATTGATTACTTCACAATAGTTCTTTGGTGACATTTTGTTTTCACCCCCAACATAACAAAAGTTGGCAAAAGAGGTATAAATGGATTCCATCTTGCCATCTGTGTATTAGACTGTCAAGCACATTTTCAGTTTAAGGGCATCATTCCCAAACAATTCAAAATATCTTTTATAAAACTTGTTAGCCTTATTAAGCTGTTGATTCTGATGTGCCTTTTGCTATTCACAATTTTTCTTTTTGAATATTTGTAGAATAATTTTTCCATGTCCTTGTCTATCCATCCATTATCCTCACATTTATTTGTCTCACCACAAATCATAATGTGTTTTAATACAGACTGTCAGGGTTGTTAACCTGTATGGCTTGCATTAATTAGATAAGATTTAAGCAACATAAATAACCTTTATTATCCATAACAGAATATTATTTTTGAGCTAGTTCACCATCAAACTCACTAAATTTGTCTGCTATGTAAGCATTATACATTTTCATGGACTTGAGCCTGGTAATTAATATTAAATTTGATTTTGTTTAAATCACAAGAAACTACTGTTTCAGGTTAATATTCCGAACTAAATGTTAATGTAAGAAAATATATTTTTTACAATAAAAAAAGTTGAAAGGGAAATACGTTATAAATTGATAATGATAACCATGCAACAGCACATCCAGAAAGGAACCTACATATATTCTCACACATTAGTTCAAGAAATACATATATCAATATTCTGTATTATTCATGGCCAGTACTATTGTCTTTTTCATGCTTTTATAATTCCCTTGCCCTGTTAAAACAATCGGGTCCAACAAAAAACATTAGAAGCCTTTATATACAGTGGCCCCCCCTCTTGAATGTCTCACTGACCAGTGTCCACCCACTTTTTATGGCCAGAATTCCATGGCACTGAAGAGTTCCTGTTTAAAAGTATCCCCAAGAAAGTCCACCCCTCAAATGCAAACAGCAGCAATTATAATTGTGCACAAATGTAAGATTTTCACTTCACAAGTGGCAACATTTTATTTTAATATGTGTCCGAAACCAATATTTGATTGGTACAGTAAGTAACATGATTATCTCTACTGATGTATATTTCCCAGTGTCAGGTTTGAGTGTACCACTAAGGTTAATATATCATTATCAATAAATGTCAGGATTACAAAATGGTCTTCATGGGCTAAAAATAGATTTGTGGATTAGCACACAGGAAGAAATTAACATTGAACAGCACTGAGTACCAGACAAAGACCAGAAAATCATGAGACAACTCATGCATCACTTCCTTTATAAACTAGGCATTTTGTCCACAAAAGTTTCATCTTCATAATCAATTGCAGTACTTAGCAAAAAAGGAAAAAATCATTAGAAAACTTTAACAATTCATCACGAAAATGGAGACCTATTACTTTAAAAGAAAAGTTAAAGTCATTCGAATCAACATCCTTGGCGGTGGTGTGTGGGGCCCAAATCGCTTCATGTTGGAAAGGCTCCAATCCAATACATTTTTTGTAACAGATAAGGAGGATATTCATCAGCATTGGAAAATGGAGTAAATGGAAAGAGCATGGTATATGTACCAAGATTTAAATGACATTTTTGAATGTTTCTGCAATTTGCATGATAAATATACCTCACTTGCATTTCATTCTTAAGTCGAGAAAAAGAATTATTCAGTTGTTCAATTGAAATAAGTCTGTTCTTAAGACAAGAACATTTTAATAATTAATGCTGCTTTTAAATGAAGATGTTAAATGCTTTGAAGTTGTATGTAACTTTCTTACTTCCGTACTATGTACATTCTATACACTTATGCACAAAACATTTAGTCCTCAATTGAAAAGGCCACATAATAAGAACAGGACCAGTGTGTGTATGTGTGTATATATATATGTATATACATACATTTCTTATACATTTGAAAGATCCTTTTATCTTCAGTCAGTTTTGTTAAGGTGGTGGATAAGATGTAGATATGTAGAACTAATAATATATTGGTGGTGTGAATATTTCTATAGATAATGATGAAGTAAACAGTTGTGTGCAGTGTCTGTAAACTACCACAAACTGGTTTTAATTATATATGATCTTTTTATTTTGTGTGTTTACAGAGTGGACTTCCAACCTCAGACGTAACATGGAATTATGTCATGCAGCAGTGACTCGGCAGTCAGCTTTTTGCCATCTTCTCCAAAGGACAACTTTACCAGAAACATTTACATGTTCCTTTTGGAGAAGAGTATGATGGACATGGCAATAGCAGGATTGTCAGAAGGCTGTGCATATGGTGTTGTATTTCGCCAGGGACGTCTGCACTATTTACGATTTTTTGAAAGCGGCATTTTCAGTGGATTCTTTGAAAGCAAAGATAATCACATCATCACAACATTATAGCTACATTTGAGACTCGTGAAAGCAAATGCTCATGCTTTTGGAACATTCAAACTGGCTCCAAATTACTGGATGGTTAACTGTTGATCAAAGCACAGGGTACATTGTGCTTATGTTTGTAAGCATTTGTCAAATTCTATTCTACGACATCTCTTTGTAATTGCATGATTCTATATCTGACCTATGACCACCTTAAATAAACCACAGGGGAGGGATAAAAACTATCATACCCTAGTTGCAGCTATAAAAGTATAAAAACATATGTTGAAATATCAGTTAAGTTAGAACAGTGTAGTTTAAAACCTTGTTTATCCCACTGATAGGAAAGTTTTTAGAAGTTGAATTTGTAGTTTTATTTCATTTAGCATTAAACTGAAATTAGGACTGTCAGAGAACAGTTATTAATCTTCTGATATGTGTGGTTAATGAAATCACATTAGGCTTACAGTAATGTTATCTTTAACAGATATAGCTTTTTTATCAGGATATCAGTTTATACAAATATTTAATGTTCTTTTCTCCTTGTTAAAGACAATCTATTGATTGTATATATATATATATATATATATATATATATATATATATATATATATATATATATATATATATATATATATATATATATATATATATATATATATATATATATATATATATATATATATATATATATATATATATATATATATATATATATATATATATATATATATATATATATATATATATATATATATATATATATATAATTGTATTGCATCTGATAAACATTGGTAACTTTTCATTCTGAAGCAGTATAGCGGATGAGTCTTTGTCTGCATGATTTGTTATCTCCAGAATCGAGGCACAACATTTTGCCTATAAATCTTTCTCTTTCATGGTTTGGATAGTATCAAACAGGCGCTTGAATGCGATAGAAACGAGGATTTTTTTTGGGAAAACATATTTACATTGGATGATATCAAAGCAGCTGAAGGAGAATACTTTAATTTGCTAACCAAGAAACGCAAAAAGTTGCCAGAGCCAGGTTTGTGCATTATTCAAGGCTTTCTTCTTACTATTACGTGACCAAATATACCTGTAGCTTGCAAGCTTTCTAGTTAATACTGAAGTGTTTAGAAGCCACAAAATCTGAAAACCTAACTTTGAACAAAAATGAAGTGAGAACATGTGATGTGATGTGATTTTGATTTTTAACGTAGCTTTAACAATGTTTCAGTCATATCGCTACGATGTCTGCAGTGTGCCAGTTTATAGTGATGTCTAGCACTGGGGCATCATGCCGCAGACATGTAGCATGATGTCCCACCCAGTCACATTATCCTGACACCAGGCCGACCAGTCCTAACACTAACCTTTTAATGCTCAACGCCAAGCGAGGAAGCTGTTAGTACCCTTTTTGTAAGTCTCTGGTATGACTCGGCCGGGGATCGAACCCACGACCTCCCGCATCCAAGGCGGACGCTCTAACCACTAGGCCACCGGAGCGGTGAAGTCAGAACATGATAGGCATTGTTGATGTGAAATGTGAACAGAAGATTGTCTTTAATGTTTAATAGTGCATTTAATTTTATACTTTGTAGTGTTGGTGCCATAGTAATATACACTTACCAACTCCTACTTCAAGTTTGAGAATACAGCTTAAACAGAAGAATGTCTTGTAGTTTCCATAAGACAAGTACATCATTTGGATGTCAAGTAATTTTTATTTCAAGAGGTGCATGAGGAAACAAAGTAGAACACATGATCTTATGAGCGATAAAAATGGAAAATAGGTCATTTTATAAGAGAAAAGTTGCCAGAAACCAAAATGGCAACAACATCAAAGCAATTTAACCAGACCTTCAAATTGTTAAATATTAAGCAGCTACAGTAAGGAAACAAGTAAGATAAAGTGAATGACATCCACAAAGAGCACTAAACCCGCAAATAAAATTGCACCATTCATCCCCGTAAAACCTTTATACTTTATGTACATTTTATACATTTTCAGAAATTTAACATCTATACCTTGTATATTTTACCATGTATATAACTTGCATCGAAATAGTCACGTTTAGTTCTTTTGACAGAGGGTATGGATCTTTTCTTGTGCATGCTGGCAAGTAGATGCATGCCATAACCTACATTTGATTGTCTGTGGTGGGCAAGTTAAACACAGTAATATTATGCTTATAGTGTTGTTTTTTTGTTTCATTACAGAGTCAAATAAATTACCATCCACAGGAAGACGGTATTCCGAAATACTGTTCCAAAATAAAAACAGTATTAGGAAGTCGTTAGATCATCTTCTTCATCACGTACAAACAAATATTTTCAAAGAAAATAATTTTGAGTGTATAGGGGTGATGGAGTACATAGAGAAGAAAAAGAGCTACAAAGACAAGCAGAGTGCGAAGTAAGTATTAAGAAGAAATGCAGGAAATCATTATTACCTTTTCCATCAGTCTTTCTATATCCATCTTTCATTTTCCATTTGTTATAACCATGCCCATATATTAATTCATATGTGTCTATCCTTCCTTCCATTCAGCACACTGTTAAGACAATTAGTCTCTCATATATTTATATGAGTTGCCATAAAACATGTTATATGTACTGGTCATTACCTAAATATGCACCAACTGTCCAGTCACTTTGCCCCTGCTGTTGTTGTAGGGTGTAACGCCATTTTTTAGCACACGATAGGCTATACATGGCGGCCAGTATTAATGGTGGAGGAAGAACCCGGAAAACCCCCAGAAAGAACCACCGACCGACGATAAGCTACCGGCAAGCTTTCTCACATAACCACATTATCCGAATCCGAGACTCCTTTGCCCCTGCAATTTTTATTATATGTATTGCTCTTTCAGTCATTGAATGTCACAATCTTGTTAGTACAGTTAGCATGGGTTGATGTGACACAGACTTTTTCCATTGGCTGGTGTGACCATCTTGTGTGAAAATCAATTGGCCCTGCAGAAAATCAACTGGCTCTCCCAATCAGGGGAAAATAATGATGGAGGAAAATTTAATTGGGCCGATGGCCATCAATTTTAAATGACCTTCCTCAGAACCCACAGGTATTGGTCTGGCAAGCCAGCAACAAAATTGCCCCCTGAACTAGTCCTTTTGTTTCTTATTGGACTAGGAACTTGGTAAATCCTAATGTCATTATCAGAAGATACATATATCAATGAATCAGTGTGCTTCTGCAATTTTTTGTTCATTTTTCTTTTGTAGATTAATGCAGTGCACGATACAAACTTGTGAGTGCAAATTGTACATTTTCTTTATGGATTGTAATGAAAAAAATTCAGTAAACTATTATGTTCATTAAAAAATAATGCATATATCAAATCACTGTTCCGCTAATTAAGTTTAGAATTATTGTCCTTTATTGACTTCAATCTAAAGACAGTGCATAATATAATCTAAGGAATCATCTAATCTTCCAGATTTCATTGGATTGCCATGACATTTGGAAAAATGTTTTCATCATTATCGGAAGTTGCATATGCTGCTATTTCAGTTAGAGCTAGATACTTTCTTAGATTAAAGTTTGATAGGATTTTATGGAGTCAGCTTGTCTCACATTTTTCATTGGATTGCCATGTAACTGCATGTTACAGTCATCATTTGAAAATGTTCATATAAACAATTCACTTTGCTTTTGCAATTTTAGTCTCATGTATTGTCGTGCAGCAGAATGCATTGTTAAAATCTTGTCAGTGCTACCGATTGTGGTGCCTTTTTGAAAGGATCATGAAAATTGGCACATGTGACAATATTCATCTAAAACTGCATATACAAATCTTTGTGCTCCCATGATATTTGTAAGAGTTGTGGACATTTTTGGATTACAGTTGGATACAGTGTATGACCAAATTTTGTTAATGCAGTTACTCAAAGTATTTAGTGGATTGCCCTGAAACTTGGTACTTGTTCAGCTCATCATGAGAAGATAAGTTCCTTTACAGGCATTTCACTTGCACATTTTTTAAAACAGTTGTGTACTGTTAAGTTCTACACGTCTTCATCATGGGCTAAGGGTGTGATGTTGAGGAGGCATTGGTATATATTTATATGACCAAATCGCTCACATTTCCTCTAGCTGTGAGCATCATTGTTAGTAGCCTTTTCAAAAAAACAAATACAATTCGTTAGGTTAACTGCATTGTATGTGAACTGGATTCTTTTAATGATTGTGTCTTTGCAGCTCAATTGCTGACTTAGTTATTGGTCTTTTTTAATAAGAACTGAATCTGTACAATACCCGTTTGATAGCCTAATTACTGGAAGAAAGATTCAATATTGTGTTTGTGAGTGATCACTGTTACTTGCTGCCATTCAAGTATGTGCATGATATTGTTGAAATGTGACATGAGTAATTGACTTATGATCATTTTTGCAAGGTACGAAATTGATTGAGATCTCATGATGGGTTTGGCTTTACTATTTGCAATCTGCAACAAATACACTAAACAGAAAAAATTGGTACTTGAGATTTTCAATTGCTTTAGTAGTGTAGTCATTTTGCAGGGTCTTACGTTTTGCATAAAATCTCCATCGAGAAATATTAATCACAGATTTGTTTCAACTAGCATGCTATAAAAGAATAATATGTTTTCTTTTCCTACATTTCAGTTTTTTTTTCTGCCAGTAAATGTTTTGATGGGACTGCCTTTCAGGCCGCTTTTGAAACTCACAGAACTGAAGGTTGTATGTGCCAACAAGTTACATTCTCAGATGTCTTTGTTCCACTTGAATATCCAGTTTCATGGGATCAGCAGCTTCAATATATCTCCATGTTTCCAAATTGGCATAAATGGCAGCACAAGACAGTTTCTTATTCCCAGTGGCTATCAATTCCAGATATGAAAGAAAAGTATAAACCTGCTTTACTACGGAATCATGTGTTGTACAATTTTAGAGAGGGTAACATGGATAAGGTCTATTCCATTTGCTCCAAATATAAAAACATTGCCTTAGATCCAGCTCAGTCTACTTCCACATTTGAAAGTTTACCCGAGTCATCTGATTATGGTGACATAGTTCCACCTGCATCCAAACGCAAACGTCATGAACCTACTAGACGTTTGACAATTGAAGAATTGATGACAAACATACACACTGTAGACCCTCAGTTTTCTTCAGAAAATATAGCTGAAGAAAGATCTTGTTATGATAAATTCAAATATGCAATGATTGAAAATGGTCATGTAATTTGGCGACGTAGTGCAGCTAATGTGAATATTTTTACAATGAATGAAATTAGTATGACAACTGGACTGTTTCAGGAAGACTGTTATGTTCATTTGACCAAAACAGATATAGATAACACAACTGAATTGTCTTGTAGCTGTGGAATGTATGGCATATTACTGCAGTTAGCCACAATAAGTATACCTCAGGAAAATCTTGATGAGGTAGATCTGAGTGACGTGAAATGCTGCCATATGAGACTTTATAATGAATTGATCAGCGACCATATACCTTCTCTATTAAATAATTCTTCCAGGTCAGAAAATAAGATAATTTAAAAACTTGAAGCTGCCAAAGATCAAATTAATGAGCCTATTTGCCAGATGCCAACCTCATCTGATAAAACTTTGAAGTTCTCAGTGTATTCTGATGATGACAAAACATGTACGTTTGTTCATATCACTGACAATAGTCTATCTTGTCAGTCTGGATTTTATAATGCACTTTATTCATCTTCAAAACGTAAAGTTCTCCATCTTGACAACGCTGAGACCCTTTGTCCTCACCTCAATCAATTGAAAGTCCATGCTGACACATGGATGGATCTACTGATACAAACTGCTGATTCCAGTGATTCTGTATATTTTAGTGGTGATGAGGATGAAGAGGATGTGATTCCACCAGCATTAGCAGCTACAGTTGCTGAGGATATAAAGGTACTATCAATAGCTGATATCCCGTCTTATATATTCCAACTCTTTATGACGTGGAATTTTCTATTACCATGAGTTTTGAAATTCCATTAAACCAGACACTTATAGTCATACTCCGAGCATACTCTTTCAAATGAAATCTGAATTGATGAATAGCTCAGAAGAATTATATAGAAAATTGTCCCCAGAAATTTGATATTAGAATATTATATTCAGAAGAAGTCTGAATTACATTAATATTTTCTATAAATGCTTAAATTATTTAACGTTGGATATACTTATAGATAACTGATAGTCCCATGGTTTGGTGTTAACCTGTACATTCAGAATCATAATGTTTGGTTCATCCACTGAGAAACTTCTGACTGGTTGGATATTACCTTTGATGACGAGGATGCAAATAGGTGCCAAACTTAATACCAATTTCTCTTGTTTCGCTTTATCAGGACACAGTCCTTTCAGAGAATGAGTATATTTAATGTATCCTTTTAACAGGGGCATCAGTTTAATGAAGATACTGGTCTGTGGGAGTATCAAAGCCTCAGCAGACACATACCATTGCAAGATGGTTCATTGTTACTTCAGCAGGCCATACAGTTGAGACATACCTTTTGTGATGCCAGTTTTGGCCGCGACATTGATGGATACCTTCACACTGCCCCTGATGGTGGATACCATGAGTTGCCTCCGCCGAATGTTCCAGACATGTGCAAATGTGGTGTAAGTAAATGCTGTGTTCAGCTTAACAACCCATTTCTATAACCAACCACTTCCAAATACTTTGTTTATCCATTTGTCTCTTTTTTTCTCCTAAGCTATTATATAAAACTCTGTAGGCTTGTAGTGTATGTTTTTAACAATTGCTGATAATCAGGGTATTGCTGGTTATTGCATTATCTCACTGACTGAAAGTGAGGCCTAACCTGTGTACCTCATGCATGTGAACTAAAATCAGTGTGGCTCTAGCTTACTTAGCTCTGCTTTCACTTTTACATGGTTCAAGGTTTGGAGCTGCAGTTGCTAAATGCCAGTCTCATGACCATGATGGTTCAGGTTCAAATATTAGTATTGGATCAGCCCAGATACAATTACAGTGGTGTATTCTTGGCAAGGTACTTTGCCCCAATAAACTACATTGTGTTGATGTACTGTAAAATGCCAAACCAAACTTAATTTGTGAGAAAGTATTTAAAAGAGAATGAAAATAACCAATATTAAATAACGGTCTATGGTAAAATGCATTCAGGTAGCTCAATATTATGCTCGTGATCACATCAACAGCTGACATAAATCATTACAACAATTATACAAACTATATGCATGTAACAGAAGTAAATTACCTGTAATTACCATTTACTATTGGTTACAGTTTTAATTAGATAGTCACCATACATTATTTTTCTAGTGTATCTTTCATCAGCTCTTTTACTTATTATGATTGGGAGCATGAACACACTGTTTGAGAAAAATCTATGATGTTTACATGAAAAAACTGAGGTTATCTATCAGTTTTGTATGGAAGAGTTAGTGCATTATCAACTAGTGTGTAATAAAGAAAGGATAAATTGCTTGGAGAATAAAAAGTTATTGCCTAAAGAAAACATCTGGACTACAGAATAATCATTGTCTTTGTGACTTCCAGTATTTGTATGGACCGAGGATTGATGTACTTTCATTTATTTGACTATCATACAAAGTTGTCATATGCATATTACTTATTATGGAAAATTATACAATGTATGTACTAATTGAATATCCATAATTTAAATGAAATTTCATTCTAAAAAAATTGTATTAGTGTCAGATTTTTCTGCATATGTTAATGGGATTCAGTACAGGTTCAGATGGACCAGGACTAGACAGTTAATATCACATCCTGTACACAATAAATAAAAGTACATTTACTTTGGTTATGCTGCATCTTCAGGAAATATTTGTCACATTGCAACAAGAAATTTGGTTAAATTTTGGTCCTTGAACATTCACTGTCTGTTCATACTTTTCCTCAGTCATATTTGAATTACTTAAAGTTTTGTTTAATTGATTGATTTCAGGTCAATGGTCAAGACAGTGTACTTGCCTTAGTGTTTCCAGCAGTATAAAAGATAATAGTCTTAACTTTTTATCAGTGAGGAATCTGTTTTTACATTTGTGTTGTTTGTATAATGTTTTATTTATTTGATAAATGATACATTTTGTGTGTGTGTGTGTGTGTGTGATTTTATATCTAGATTTGTTATCACAGTTGTTAAAGTGTTAATCAGGATTCTGATATTTCTTATTTTGTATTTAGATTTGGTATCGCCGTTGTTTAAATGGCACTAGGGATTGTGACATAGGTCCAGGAGAGAGAGAGGTCATCCACTTTCTTACCAGAGATACTGGAGCTGGCGATGAAATTGGCTGGGACTTTGTGGACCATGTTCTGAACTCATATATTTCTTTTGGCTCCTATTGTACAATCATGAATAGCTTCTACAAACGTGTCAGTCATAATTCTGCTTTTTTATGTCTAATAATACTTTTATTGCATGTTTTTTTCCTGGATAAGTAAGTTCAATTTAGATTATAGACAGCCATGTTCCATTTGCAAATTTAGTCCAAAATGTTAGATGCTGATGGAACTAAGATAGGCATCAACATTCGACATTCAACAGTTGTACCAATAGAGACTCCAACGAATGATTTTACAATAGATCCTTGTCATCGAAGGAATAAGAGGGTTTTCATTAGCTTTGTCCAGGGTGATCATGATTTAAAGGATAAAGTTCAGAGTAGAAATCACTTACTCTACCGTTCTAAGAAAGTGATTGGTACTTTGGGCAGTGCTAATGAGCTACCTTTAGAAGAGGAAAAAAACCGAAATGATATTCTGTTACAACATGTTGATAGAAACTTTCAGTCACTGTTAAATATCTTTCTGCAAAATGGTTGTAGCAACCGAGTATTGAGAAAGTTAGCAGTTCTTCTTACGATATTATCTTCAAATCATTCCATTTCAAGCATTATTCCCTATCTATTTATTGACGACTTCCAATCTATTTTGAATTTACTTAGGAAAAATTCAAATTTAGACACAAATGTTATAAACAGAGTTGCCAAGTTTTCTCCTGAAATTAGAGATGTATTATTTGCAGTCACGTATACTTGTATATGTTCAGCAACTTTAGAATTTTTGGACCATCTGGTGTCAAAAGTGAAACAGCTTTTTTCAAACTGTAAAGAACCAGACCAGATTAATCCTAAACCAGGTAGTTATACTCCTGCTAAATTTGGGAGAGCATATTACTTCACCCCCCATGGTAAGCAGTTAAGAGAAACTCCAAAATACACAATGGATAAAATATCTCATAATAGTACTTATGATGATGAACCTGCAAGAGCTGAAGAAAAATGCCATAAAAAATACCCTGAAGTGGGAAGGAAGGGTACAACATACTTATTTCTCTGGCTTGACCCACAGCATTATGGGCATTGTTATGTGTATCATATGATACCAGGACATGAAGGGAGAAAAGATCCTACTTGTTCTGCTTATGCAGACATGGAAAATGCCCCAGAATAAATATTTTATGATTTTAGTTGCCAGCTTGAGGATTACTGTTTGAATCGAGAACCTGGTTTTTGGAAAAACACTCGTTTTTTCATGATACATTTCATGGCTTTTCCCATAAGTGTCCACCAGTATACACGTCATTACGTCTCATGTTGTTAAAAATAATTAACACTGAAATATGTGAGCAAAGAAATACTTTTCTTAAGCACATCAAATATTCAGCAAGAGCTATGGGAATGGGTAAATTCAATCACTACTTGCAGTTTTTTATGCACCATTGGAGCCGGAAGAAAAAGAACTTCTGCAAAAAATGTACATTAGCTTTCAGTTATGTTGGATGATACACTAACCACACTGTACTTATATCAGTCTAGTACAACAAATTTAATATGCATGATTTACTGTGCACATGGATGTACCATTTTTGAGCAAATTATTGTCCCTGTCCATAATATGCATCTTAAGACTATTTTAAGGCAGTTCTCTTACAAAATGGATATATTTATATTGCAAGTTGTTTGAGAATAAAATATGTTGACAGTAGAATAAAATATGTAGATCCTTCAAGTTTGCCGGTTTTGGATAATCTATAAATATTTTGATATGTTTGGTACGAATTTCAGATAGTGTTGTGGTTAGCACATGATATACCAAATCTGTTCTTAAGTTAATTAAACAGACCAGTGGTAAAACTGCAGTGATTAGTATTTCATCTATTTTCCAAGACTCTTAAATTGAGTATACATTGAACATGTTGTCCCCATGTATTTGTAACCTGTACAAAAGTGTCTGTTCTTAATTATAATGTGACACATTGTCCCCACATATTTGTTACATGTAAAAGTCAGTCCTCCTTTATCATGCGACAGATTTTCGTACAGCATTTCTTTTACAGTTATGTGGAAAAGTGTAAAGTCGTATACATTATCTTTTCATAAATTAAAAGAAATTAATTCATATGAAACCTCTTTGTATCATTTTCATTCCCAGTTGTTTTATTGTGGTCATTTTCTAAGATGATTTGATGCTTAAGGATTTTGTAGACTTATTTACTTCATGAAAATACCCAAAATGTTTTTTCTGTAACTACCAATGTAATGCTGATTATGTCACTTATCAAATACCAATGAGTCTTCTGTCATGGATTTAAAGTGGACTTTTTTACACATTTTTTGTAAAATATGAATGCTAAGTTCAGAGATTTTTAAACAGGAAGTAATGGGCATATGTTTTTGATAGAAAAATATTTCCTGTACATGTATCAGTTGCTGTGAGAAGAATGGAATTTTATGAAAGCGTGTGTTTTGCTTAAGGAAATTTTGGACTTTACATGATTGGAAATTATGTCTTATATTACTTTGCCTAATGCGTGGTATTTCCAGTGTGTGTGTGTGTGTGTGTGTGCGTGTGTGTGTGTGTGTGCTTAAGATTTATGTACCTCAGTTACAATTCTGGGTAAGAAAGGTTCATAGCCATTATACAGTTAAAAAGGAATAGAATATACTTGATAACATGTTAGACTGAAAACTTGTAAATAGACATTTTTTTTTTCGTGAACTGTACTTAAATCATTTTGTTGCATTTACAAGGCTGGTCATCTCTGGAAAATAATGCATTTATATGTTTGCCATAACAGTACATGGATCCATGCATTGTTTAGGCTTTGACATGCATTTATATTTGAGATCTGTATTATTTTGTTCAGTGAATGATTATTGTTTGTATTTAAGAATTGTAATGTATTTGAAAAAGAGCAAAAATAAATGATTTGCTTGTTGTGAATGTGTTGATATTTTACCATGCAAAATATGAATAAATTGATTTCTCATTCATTGGATTAAATTTGTATTTACATATATGATTTATGCTCTGGTCATAAGGCTGACATATTATGATGTCAGTTGATCTTTGACTGTATTCATTTTGGCAAAGTGGTACTAACTGTCCTTCATCTTAAGTTAAAGAACTATGCAGATTCTTACACTTTGGGTAAGATAAACCCTATCGAATTTGGGATCAAGATGTGAAAATAGTGTCTTCTGTACATTATGTTTAGTTCAGGGTAGTATACCTTGACCAATGACCAAAGTTATTTATAACCACTATAATGTACCATGCACAGTATTCCTGTTATGTTCTTGTTGCCATACTCCTTGAGTCCATCTGGCCATCTTCCCTGTCTATGATTAACACAGATTTCAGGAGTGCAATGAAAACTTGCACTGTAGGTACATCTTTGGATGGTGGTGTGTTGTACATTGAGATCATGTTCCTGTGACCTACTAAAGAGTTTATTTAGCTATACTGGTCACAGCACAGAAGCGTTTATGGGATGATCTGTGTTTTCTGTCATCTAACTGTTTACGCTAAGATTGTTAGTACTTCTGTTACCACACACACACACACACACACACACAAACATTCATTCTCGGGTCTAATTGGTCCTAAATGAAAATGGTGCCATTCAAACATCCAATACAGCCACCACAGCAGACAGCGTTCTGGAAAATATTGTTATTACTATATTTCAATGAATGGTAAAATAAACATGCGTTTTTCACAAAAAGACTTCTTATGATGTATGGTTGGTCCATTATTAACAATTGTAGGGCCACGCTAGTGTTGTGGATTTGCAGCATTTTTAGTTTATGACCAATCCATCACTATTACCTTTTGGATATTTCTTAGTGAATAGGTGTATCTGGCCATCTTGAAATGTTGCTTACAAAATGAAGGGAAATATTGTCATTTGGTTTTAGCCAGAAGACTAGTTTGTGGTGCCATTTTGGTCAGTACTTCAGACAGCTGGTCTTATAAACATTGTGTCTCTCATCAAAAGACTTATTATGTATAGTTGGTAATAGGTAGAAATGTTGCCAATGTGATATTGGATGTGACCACTATGGCATCCATCTTGGTATCTTACCATTGTTATGACAAATAGAAAATATCAAAACGGGATTTCCACATGACCACTCTTTATGATTCCTTCTTGGTCCTAAATGAAAATTGTGCCAAGCTGACATACAGTATGTCCACCACAGGAGGTAATTTGGAAATTGTGTTATCACTGAAGAATATTAAACACTCAGTATTTCAAAGGGAAGAAACTGTCTTGAATTCCAGTGACATCTAGTTTGCGCTAGAGTGGCATTCCATTTTAGGGACTCTTAACTTCCAGACTACTTGGATACGTTACATATGTTGAGGAAGAAGCCGATTGATTTCAGGGTCAAAAACACAAATATCAAGATCACTGTCTGAAAGAAACCACTCTGGTGGCCTAAGTGGTTAGAATGTCCGCCTCGGATGCGGTATAAAAATGGTACAAAGACTGTCTAGCTTGGCGCTCAGCATTTAGAGGTTAGTGTTAGAACTGGTACGCCTGGCTTCAGGATAAAGATACCGGGGTAGGGACATGATGCTACATGTTTGCGACATAATCCACACACACACACGCACGCACGCACGGTGACTGAAAGACTTAAAAACATGGTTTCCGCGCAAAAACAAAAGTTGAAAACGACATACCTCACCCAAACTCTGCTATTGCTTGCACAAGAGGCGAGGAAGAAGGTTGTGGAATTTTATGTCAAAGGTTGAGATCACTTGCTAAAAGAAGAAAATTGGTTTCCGCACAATAACAATAGTTGTACATAGCAACGTGGCGCAAACTTTGAGTATTACTTGCACTTCGGTTAAGGAAGAAACCAAGCGATTTTGGGGTCAAACGTACAAAAGTCAATGCCAATCTGCATAGATCTTGTTACGCTTGATAAAAGAGAGAATGAAGTCCTCAAATACGAGATAATCCCCAAGATGTGCTTATTTATAAAACAATAACCTTTTAAGGACAATCCTAGCTTTTGTGACTGTTATTTTAATCTATGGTGCCTGACGAATGCTCCATGGAACAATCATTGTTACCAAGCAGATATTCAATAACCTCGACTGGAGGATAAAAGTTTTAGCAGAAATTTTAATTCCAAACACATTATGTTTAATAGACTTTGTAAAATATTTGCAACGGTCAACAATATATTTATTTAGTGCTTGTAGTGCACTTAGTTATTATAAACGTTTTCTTGGAAAAATAACAAATGATACTACAAAGCAGGCATGTTCGTGTAGCCTATATACACCTAGCAATGGATGTAGCTGCAACACTTGTCCATGTTTTGTAGAACAAAACTCTCATAGATTAATGTAGATACTATCTCAAATGACATGTATGCAATCATTAAAGTATCACTTACCTTACTAGATCTTGAAAATGCGGAAAACTATGTATGACATGCAAACCCAACACATAATGGCAAATTTGCGAGGCTCATATTTGATATCAAGCACAATATAAATGAACCGGCCCGTAACCATTTTAATGTCACAGAGTCATTTGTCAAACAAGTGATTGGTCCTTCCAACATAATTACTAATAGACCAAGACAATCTAATAGATTTGTAGGGCAATGAGATTATAAAATTAAAACCTTTAAAATCTTTGGGCTTTAATTTTCACGAATAAATGAACATCACTACATATGACACGACGTTAACACAACTATTTGATTTAGAGAAAATCTATAAAAAAAGTTACTCAAATTTGACCAAAAATGTTCCATATAAATTAGCCAGGGCCTACTGCAAAAATAAAACTTTAGGTTTCTTTTCTTATTAAAAACATTTTAAAGAACACTATTAATTATCCCTAGGTCAGTGCAAATTAAAGTTACCGTACACTTACACCTAACCGTAACTCTAAATTAAACACTAATTACAATTCGAAAAACTTGGCAAAGATTACTGAAACTTTGCATAAAGGTAATAGTATGCAAGTAGAACAAAGAATGCAAAAGTCATTAGCTGGATTGTTCTTCTTGCTTAACAGATCATATCAAATACTAATTTTTCGACATATTCAATATGATCCTCGTGTATAAGGAAAGATGTATGTATGTGAAATGTAATGAACTGTGCAACGTTTATGCTTATTCAAGGATGGTCTTGTATAATATCTAATTTATCTCTGTTGACCTCTTACACAATGCTGCAAAGTTAAGCATAATATATTAGATCTATTAAATTGCTTTGATATGAAATAAAATATTATCTTAAATAAAATGTTTTTAAAAAATATTCTTCAAAATTTTAATACGTTTTGGCATTCTGAAGGTTTTCGGTATACCAGCAACGATTGCAGATTTGTGAACACTTCAATCACGCAAATGTTTAAATTTAAAAGCTATTAGAATGGAAAAAGATTTTCCTCTATGCGGGATTATGTTAGAAAAAAAAGTGACTAAACCGAGAGCAGCTTTCAGTTAAAATTTTGATGAAATAAGTCAATCCATTAAAAGGACAACTTAACATTTTTAGTTTGAATCACACTTAAATTTCGGTATTCATTATGAATTATAGAGCTTTGGGATGGTGTATAATTCTGTATAAATAAAGACAGTCGATGACACTGACATTGGCCGGATGTTGTGGGGAATCAGACCAGTTTTTCCGAACCCGGTATTCAAACAATGAAAGCTTTGTGAAAACTATAATATTCGTCCGTACTTCATTTCCAGAGAAGCCTAACCCTCATCGCTAAACCTAACCATAAAAGACAAAAATCCACTTTTCTCCCAGACGGCTTGACAGATTCTCATGAGCGAGTACCTGTTTGTCGGATTAGATGAGACAAATATTGCAGAGAAAATCCTGTCAAGACTGTCATTTCAGTTCGTACGTTATCTCCAGACAACTGTAACCCTAACCCTAACCCTAAAAGTCACCAAAACTTATTTTGCTCGCAAACCGCTAAACCGATTTGCATCATCCAGGTACCATTTTATCGGTGTTGATGATACACGTATTGCAGTAAAATCCTGTTAAATCTGGCCTGTCCGTTCATACGTTTTCTCCAGAAAAGCTTAACCCTAACCCTAATCGCTAACCCTAAAAGCCACGTAAATTCACCTTTCTTCGAAACGGCTGAACCAACTTTCATTTCAAGGTATGACTGGATTCGTCTTAATAATGCACGTCTTCTGGTCTATCACGTATGAGAATCAAAGGTTATGAACACAGCAACACGTACATGTACAAGTGAAATCTGAGTATAGTTTTTATTTACTTGCATTCAGTGAACAAACTGATAATACACATTTATTGGTTTTACGGTCAATGGGTTTTTCTCAGGCTTACAGCTGTGTACTCCGGTTTATGAGCATGATAACACAAACAATAATTTTTTGTTTTAATGAATCCCAGTTTGTGCATATGCCTGCTGAATACGTTTGAAAATGATTTTGCTTTGAAAACAAGAATCACTAAAATAAACAGATTATGCTGGCTAAAAAGAATTTAAAGAAATTCTAGATAAGACATTTATTCCTTTTAACTACTAAGTGTTGAAAGTATCTGATATTCTTAAGCAATAAGATTTACAGATTAACTGCTGTGGAAGTCATATTGATATCAGATTGGCACCGATTTCATTTTGGATAAAGTAGATATCAGCGGAGGTCTTTTGGTGAAAACCTCATGTCAGCATCCATTCAGGGTGAATAGTGACAACAAGATTGTCAAGACATTCATCATAGCAGCCACATTGGATGCACCATATACAAAGTCTCCAGATGAAAACCTCATATCAATATGACTTGTCCACAAGAAGTAGCAATAACAAGATTTTCAAGATGGTTGATGTGGTGGCTATATTTGATTTAGGACCAACTAGCCATCCCATTCAGTCTTAAAGTGAAAAGTCAAAGCTGATATGACAATCCATTCAAAGGAAGAAGTAAAGATTTTCAAGATGGTCACTGGTGGCCATACTGGATATCCAAACAGCCACATTTTCAAGTTGGAGGAACTAGACCATGTGACGAATGTATAAAGCTTCATGGCAATATTCTATGTAGTTTAGGATGGCAGTAACGAACTCTTGCCAATGGATAGACAAAGAAATTAACACACCATACTATAAACTCTCTTGGTCTATGACCAGTAGAGACGAAAAATCTAAATTATGGATTAACCAAATATAGCATGTTGGTAAATCTGGACATTGAGACAAGTTTAAAGATGTTCTATCCATTGTATCAGGTTCAAGGTCCATGTCCATCACAAAGAATTATGTACTGCACTGACAGGAATCGTGCAAACATGTCAACTTGGACATGTAGGAAAAATACTATTTTAATAAAAATTTGGTTTGGTGAAGTTTTATAATGTATCAATGATGATTTAACAAAATGCTTAACAAATAACCTGACAGTCAAGCATTTGCCCCTTTGATGGATTTTTCCTTTTCTTAAATCAGACTATAAGGTCTGATTTAATTATACACTTCACCAATAGGGAAGATCCTTGTGGGACAGCATATGATTACCGATAGGGAAGATCCTTGTGGGACATCATATGATGATCGATAGGGAAGATCATTGTGGGACAGCATATGATTACTGATAGGGAAGATCCCTTGTGGGACAGCATATGATTACCAATAGGGAAGATCCTTGTGGGACAGCATATGATTACCGATAGGGAAGATCCTTGTGGGACAGCATATGATTACTGAGAGGGAAGATCCTTGTGTGACAGCATATGATTACCAATAGGGAAGATCCTTGTGGGACAGTTGTGGGACAACATATGATTACCAAATAGGGAAGATCCTTGTGGGACAGCATATGATTGCTGATAGGGAAGATCCCTTGTGGGACAGCATATGATTACCAATAGGGAAGATCCTTGTGTGACATCATGTGATTACCGATAGGGAAGATCCTTGTGGGACAGCATATGATTACCAATAGGGAAGATCCTTGTGTGACATCATGTGATTACCGATAGGGAAGATCCTTGTGGGACAGCATATGATTACTGAGATGGAAGATCCTTGTGTGACAGCATATGATTACCAATAGATAAGATCCTTGTGGGACAGTTGTGGGACAGCATATGATTACCAAATAGAGAAGATCCTTGTGGGACAGCATATGATTACTGATAGGGAAGATCCTTGTGGGGCAGCATATGATTACTGATAGGGAAGATCCTTGTGGGACAGCATATGATTACCAATAGGGAAGATCCTTGTGGGACAGTTGTGGGACAGCATATGAATGATTACCAATAGGGAAGATCCATTGTGGGACAGCATATGATTAATTAATCCGAATCCTCATATTCATTTCATGAAGATTATTCTGATCTGTGATGCAATTTTTTCATATCAAATTATTGTTTGCATCCTATTGCCATTAATCTTAAGACTTACCAGTATGTTATAGATATAGTATTAAATGGCAGATAACATGTAGCAGAAAACACTACTCACTAAAATACTTTTTACGGTCTAAGTGACATAGAAGCAATATCATTTATATTTTCTGAGTTGTTGATATAAAATGAGAAATAGTGGTCAGCTATTTGAAACTGTATAGGCAGCTCCATTGTTACCAGTCCAGCAACTGATGTACACTTATATCTCAATGTATGCTCCAAAGTATGTTTAGGTATTGATCATGGAATCAAAATTTGGTCTATTAATGATTATCCAGCTGAGAAGAATTAAGTTCAAGAAATGTGAGGATTTCAGGAAGACGATCTGGTTGAAGGCTTGTAAGTTAAAACGTGTTTCTCAGCATATTACATGACATCATTAATGAAGCATAAGTAGAAATTCTTTAAAAATGGATCACATGTAGGATAGTTCTTTCATGAACAGTTTACTCTTTGGTGTCAATGTGTCATGTATAATTCATTTGGACTTAAAAGTTATGCCAGCTGAACATGTTACATGGAAGTGATTGAATTTATTTTCTCCCCAACTATGCATTTACATATTTTTTATATATGGATGTACACATTATACTAGCAATCAAAGACAAATAAAAATATTGATCCGATATTTAAAAAATTACTTCATTGTTAAAATTGTAAATGTTTTGGCTAAAACTATCATTAGTTCAATTATTATTTGCCTACTTATTTTTCTCTCATTTCTTACAAAATAGGCACACAATAACACATACCTGACATAAATGAAGAACATTTAACCTCATGATTCAAACTATGAAGTGTTCGGGTGAACATGTAAGGCAGGGTCAAATCAGATAGCGCTAAGTCAGCAAAAACATCAATGTTGTCACAAATGTCAGGCAACAGTCACTGTACAGAAGCTACATGGAGGACTTTGGGAATTCAGTACAGCCACATGGACTTGTAGCTTCCTAAGAGTTTCCATTTTCCATTTCTGGCTGCGTCTTCAGATGGTTTTGTAAATAAAATTCATTGTGTAAGTCATATGTACATAGATGTCTGCGGATTAAATTTTGTTCACCGCTCTCAGTGCCATAGAAGTACTTGACATTTAAAGAAATATTAACCTCAAAATTCAATCTAGGAAGTGATTTGTTTATCTATTGAAGGTAAAGTACAGACGTAATCCGATTAATTGACCAGTAGCAGTGGTGGCACCTAGATCGTAACGATAACTCACTACTTGCTCCCATGAAACCATCAAGATCTCTTACACATTTATAAGTGGGTCGTTGCACTTAAACCATATTTACAGCATTTGTTGAGTGTATAATCTTTTATGACTTTTGAATGACTAAATCTTTACACTTGCTTCTTTCAATCAATGAATCAATCAATATTTATAACTAAAATGTCAATGAGGTACCCATGCAGTCATGGTTACCTTCTTAATGTAAGGAAGCAGAGTACTGTTTGATATTCCTATGATTCTAACATGAACCCTGATTAGTGAGGGACACTAAAGACACTAAAATGGTAAGATAACCCTAACATGAACCCAGACTAGTGAGCGACACTAAAATGGTAGGATAACCCAACCATCAACCATGACTAGTGAGCCACACTAAAATGATAAGATAACCCTAACATGAACCCTGATTAGTGAGGGACACTAAAGACACTAAAATGGTAAGATAACCCTAACATGAACCCTGATTAGTGAGCGACACTAAAATGGTAGGATAACCCAACCATCAACCATGACTAGCGAGCGACACTAAAATGGTAGGATAACCCTACCGTGAACCATGACTAGTGAGCCACACTAAAATGGTAAGATAACCCTAACATGAACCCTGATTAGTGAGCGACACTAAAATGGTAGGATAACCCAACCATCAACCATGACTAGTGAGCGACACTAAAATGGTAGGATAACCCTACCGTGAACCATGACTAGTGAGCAACACTAAAATGGTAAGCCAACCCTAACATGAACCCAGACAAGATAGCGACACTAAAATGGTAGGATAACCCTAGTATGAACCTTATGACTGTTGCTCTAGTAGTCAGTGACATTTAGGTCACTAAAATTGACTGTTTTTACAATAAATGGTTATAATGTTACAAGTTACTAGCACAAAAAATACATTATTCTAAACCTCTGAGAAACACTTTGGAGGAATTATGTATTGAATTAAAATTTTATATTGCTGACAAAAATATAATAAAAATCACCATGCCCTTTAATAGCAGACACTAGGAGAGAGGTAAATTCTGTCTGATTCTCAAAGAAACATTTCTTTCTGAATCAGAGAAGCATACAAGCTGAACTTTAATGAATGTCTGGCTTAAGGTGGAACCAAAAAATTAAAAAAATGGTAACAGAAAGCAGGATGTTGTTCCATTACAGAATTTTTTCTCATCTTTCAGCTAATGCACAATAACAATTAATCATGTTATTTTCAATAGTATGAGCAAGTGAGACAAAAACACAATAGAGACTTAACTTTCTCAAAATGAAACATTTATTGAAGAATGATAGTTGATGTCTCAAAACATTTAAAATGGTGTACAATCTGCTGTAATCATGTCCAATATTATCTCATTAGAAGCTTATGAGCTGAAGCTTATAAAATCATTAAATACACAATGGGTAGTTATTACTCCAAAGGATCATTTGGCTTCTATCATCAATTATGCTGCAAATAACCAATATAATAACCACCGATGCTCCAACGAGACTGTCATGCTGGCAACATTTAAGATGTAACAATGTGATGATGCTTTGTTTTGATCTCATTATATATTAATGCTCAAATGAATTAAATTGTAGTATTTTTTGCACATGTCAATCAGCAAGGACTGCAAAGCTTATTTCAGGTGAACATCTGTATGAAATCATGTATGATGCTCTTTTCTGTCTATATTGTTCACAATTATTTCCTTCTTGGAAACTGGTTACTGCAGCACTGTTCACATGTCAAAGTATCTAGGATCTTCTGAAAAGAGGTTCTGAAAAAAGTGAGAAATAATTCATGTGATAATTCTGTAATTTGTTCCATCTCATGTGGATTTTACTACAGAATAAAACAGACACACTAACAGGGAAATGTCATCAACCACTATTATAAATGGATGACATCATTCTTACAAGCAAACTTTTATTATGCTGAAATCTATTATGGGAAGTCCCTCAAAGCTAGAGATTATGCAAAGATCCCTGCCATTTTAAGTCATTTTAAAGATTATCCCTTTGAGTACTGATGGCCAAATCTGATGATTAATCAAATTCATTTGAAAAATTTATAAAGCACTTAATACACTCGTGCTTAATGTGAAATTTTTGTTGCACAGATGTTTGTGAGAGAGTTGCTTACCAATTTTTCTATGTGGAGTAAAAGTCGTGATATAAGGAGAGTGGATCAGCATAATGCCTTGATACTTTCTGATAAATGTATGAAAATATATTCTGTGATTTTTTAAAAGAAGTTGTTCAAAGTTTCATATGTTGCATTTAAGTATCTATACTTTTTGACAGATTTTGGTGTTATCCTTAAAAATGTTAAACTCTGCATGGATGCAGTGTGCTATATTTTGTTTTCATTTTTCTGGTTGTTTAGCAGATGAATGATGGACAGGTTTTTCCATTTTTACCAGATAAACATAGAAATACATGATTTCCAAACTGTCATAAAAGCTAAACTGAACATAATTTTAACAAGTTGAACATTTTAGAGAATTTCGTGAGGGAAAATAAAATGAGGAAAATATTACATGCTAGAAATACACATACATGATATCAATTATTCACTTACTTTTTCTTGAAAATTAAGTTGATTTTAAAGCAACTGAAAAATCGTGATGATTTTACAATATTATGATTTAGCATAGAATTTCACATTAATATCTGGGTATAAAATATGCTGCTAATCACATATGCAAATGTGTTTGCAAGCTAAGAGTGGTAATTTCTTTCTCTTCTCTTCCATGTTTCTTATGGTTCAAAACTTTATAAAGCACAATCAAATCTGGAGACCCATATGAGAAATACCTACACAATTTGGGTGACTTTAGCAAATTCACATGCTTTCACTGGTCAGAGCACAGATCACAAGATCCGCTGGGCAATGGACCTAAAATTGACAAAGGAAACATACTAAATTAGATAGTATACCACTTTAACTGTCAAGTGGCCATCCATTTAATACATACACAAAAATCTGGCAAAGCTTGACCCCCCCATTACACATGCTTTTTTACATCTCACCCCTGTGTACGTATGCTTGATGCACACACACCCAGAATTCTAAAGAAAGGCCCATATTTAATACTCAGAAATGATCAAGGATTAATAATATTAATGTGTTTAATAACACAGATATACCACCAATGTAGAATGTCTTGCTGCACCAAAGAAATAAGCTGCGTAACTTTAAAAAGTTGATCTAGTGTCCAATAAAATTCAAATGCCAACTGAACTCAGACAAACAGGTTACGTATTAGACAAATTATTATTGAGGTTTCACCCCCACCACCCCCTTTCATATGTGTACATACATCATCAGTAAACACATCCACATCCACCCTCCATGCGCATGTACTAAATGGACGGCCCCCAATAATACATTCTTTACTCACTCAGGCTGCAAAGATAAAACAAGAAGATTGTTTCTTGCATACAGTGAAATACAATCAACACATCTGAAGGATAAAATAAGCGTAACAAAATTGGGACAGCATGTATTTATTATGTTATAAAGAAGCCTATAAAAGGTAAAAATTGCATATTTGCAATCTACTATTGCATACATTATACGAAAAAATATAATGCAAAAGAAAAGCTTAATTACAGAACTTTTAGATATATAATTTTTTTAAAAATATTATATTGTTCATATTAAAGTCTTAGCTAGACAAAGTTTACATTTGCTTATATTTAAATAATCATAAGATGGAATAGAAATAACAAGAACAAAGAGATGTGTTTATAAAACATGATAGCCCCTTTGAAAAACAGATACAATGTAATATTTGATGAACATTTTAAACATTTAAAACACTGCGATACTGGCAGGACAATCCAAAAATGTCATCTATGTATGCAAATCCAATTGTTAACCTTATTTTTACCTGTGGGGGTGGGGTGATTGTGCTAACAGGGATTATGTAAAAAGCTGAGCGTAAAAATTGCATAAAACATTTATGAAACTGAAAAATTGCTGTAAGGAAGAAAAGACAAGTAATAAATTACTTTACAAACTGAAACAGAATTACTTTCATCGCTTGCCATGTAAAACTCAGTATATTTTTATATACAGTTTGGTCAATAATCGCTATATTGTATATCATTTTCATACAGTTTCAATTTCTATCCAGTGGATTAAGAGGAAATGTAGTTGCAGATGAACAGATGGATGGCCAGACAAACTGAAACAGTACTTGATGATTAAAAAATTAACATAAATACCGAATATTTTGTTAATGTTTACAGCATCTGCCATATTCAGATCACTGTTCCTTGCTGACTGCTCTTTGTATCTTTGAGTAGGTACAGTATATCAACCAGATCATATTGGCATTTTATTCAGTCTTACATTTATTATCATGCCTATTTTAGTAACATAATTAGATCTATTTGCATTTACCATAATTGGTAAGTTATCTACATCACTTTATTGACTTTATCTTTTCATTATCATGGGAAGTTTCCAGTTTATTCAGTACAATAATCTGTAATAAGAAAGACAAAACATGATCTTTTGAAACTTTCTCAAATTAGTGCTTTACTGAATACTATGATTAGACTGTTCTGGTTGGCCTAAGTGGTTATAGCATCACCATGGATGTGGGAGGTCGCAGGTTAGAACTTCGGCTGAGTCATACCAAATTCTTGCAAAAATGGTACTAACAGCTGCCTCACTTGGCGCTCAACATTAAGATGTTATTTTTAGGACTGGCTGGCCTGGTGTCAGGTTAATGTGACTGGCTAGGACATTATCTTACATCTCTGCAGCATGATGCCCAATTGCTAGCCATCACTATAAACAGCCACACTGCAGGCATCATAGCAATATGACTCAATTTTTTTTAAAGCTACATTAAAAATCCCAATCACACACAAACACTACTGACAGATTTCTTATCTGTTCTTTAATGCTGTATTAGAGTTTTAGGTCCATAAATGCCATAGCTTGCTTGCTCCGACAGAGGTGTTTTAACCAAATAAATAACTGTATTTCTTATTGTCATTTGTTAGTCTTATTTATTCAACAGATCTTAACCCTTAAAGTCTGTATAGTTTTGAAGCACATGATCCAGCAGGGCTAAATTGTTTGAGAAAAGAAATGAAAAGTGCACTCTAATTTTAAATTGTATGTAATTTAATTAGGTTTTGTATCATGTCTGCTTTACATTAAATTTTGATTTACTGCTCAAGGGGAGGGGGACTGGAAAAACTATTTTGTCCATTCAGAGTGTACATCGGACACGTATTTAACACCAATCAGTCACTGGTATCTCCATTAAAACTTTCCCAGCTCCAATAATCAGATATATTTCATAATAACAGAAATCATTGTCTTCATCAGTGTCAGCGGCCAGTATTTGCGGAACAAAAGAAGATGAACCAAGCAGGGAATTAGCCTTTTTGTTTTTTCTAGGTAGGCTGTATTTTTAAAATGCACTTGTAAAACTTCCCTTTTACATGGCTTATACTATGACATAATGCTTGCTACAGGGCACAATGTGCCAATAAAATCTAGTTTAAGAACCATATATGTCAAGTTGAAGAATCCACATGTAAACAGTTGCCTACCTGAAAAAAGACTTATGTTGCAAAAAACACGACGATACCTTTACTGGTGTGACTTACCCGAAGTACTTTAACATTTTACAGTGCAGAGTACATTTTCCTATGAGTGACTTTAAATTGTTGGAGTTCCTGTGCATCAATATTTGGGAAATTCATACAAATTTTGCATGATTGATGCCCTGGAAGCATCTCTGTATCTGCTTTGTAATGAATCTAAAGATAAAAAACAACTACTGGATAATAAATTGTTTCCAAACTTAACAATTATCAATGGATGGGTAATGTGGGCTTTAAAAGATCTTAAAGTAACTTTTATGTTCTCAGAAATTTTCAAACATATTTTCAAATAATGAAAACAATACATTGGTGGCTAAGCTAACAAAACCCTAAATCACAAAATCTCTATATCATCACATCGGTTAAAAGTGGCATTGTGAATAATTGTAACCAAAATTAAAAAGAAATAATGGCCAAAATTGATAGGTTGGAAACAACTGGGTGTTCAGTTTACTACTAGGTCAATGATTATGCAATCAACTTTTAACCCATGGTAGCAACTAACTGATACATGTAAAATAAAATTCTAATGCGTCATTATGCATACAATAAAGA
Source organism: Sinohyriopsis cumingii (assembly GCA_028554795.2). Taxonomy (NCBI): domain Eukaryota; kingdom Metazoa; phylum Mollusca; class Bivalvia; order Unionida; family Unionidae; genus Sinohyriopsis; species Sinohyriopsis cumingii. Next base: position 104,503,797 of record CM068837.1, on the reverse strand, counting down.
GTGGTCACGCCATACCTCCTACTATGGTTTGAGGTCATTGTGGTTTCAGCTCTGTATTCCTGTCTGGGTGTGGTATTTACCTATCTGCTGTGACACCAGGTGGTTTCTCTGACAGGTCGTCTCAAGCAAAATAGAGGTATACAGTGCTGAAAATAAAAAATAATTTAATTTTGCCACCAGAACAACTTCATACAAATTTTAGTCATACACTCTACTCTTACAGCATGGCTGGTTAATCTAAAGAGTACAACTTGAATCAATTTATTCCATGCTACTGCAGATTTATAGATAAGCAGTGAATTTTTGTATTTTACACAATCAAACTGACTAATGTTTTGGAGACAAATTGTTCAATGCGTTGAGAACACAGTATTTAAGCATATACTACTCTTGCTGTACTTACAGTATGTACTTCATTTTGGGAATGCTGAAATCAGATAAAGTTGAAGTATACTTAGCTAATGAAATGAATAAAAAATATATTAATACTTAAGAAAGTGCTTAGATAGCTTCATTTCCTTCAAGATACTTCTCATCCTTTTAACCAATTTTGGCATTTCTGACTTCCATTGCATTAATGCCAACTGAAATGTAGGCCAACGAACTTAAAAACATGTCTTATGTGAGAATTTGAATTAATTAGAAAAAAGACATCAGAGTTAGTAAGGTCTAATAAACTTTATTACTTTAATTTGTAGAAAAATGTGGAGACAGGCCGCCAAGAGTGTGAAATATTCCTGACAATCTGACTTCTTGTTCTGATGTTAGTCAACATTGGAACTCACTACACATACCGTTATTTAGTCAGTAAAACCTAAATCCCCAAAACATAAATATCAGGGTTGATGTCTTACACTGTTATGATTAGCTTAAGGCCATTTTTCATGCTACACAACAGTAAATATATCTGGTGGAGGAAGAATCTGGAAAACCACTGGAAAAAACCACGGGCTGATGGGAAGCTAGTGGCATGCTCTCTCAAAACGGAGCAGAGCCTGAGACTAAATTTTCCTGTAAATATTAAATGTACTATATAATAATAATGAATAAATAATTTGAAGAGTAAATTGTAAGCAACAATAACCCTGACCTGCGCATTACATTATACAAATGACTACCTGTTATGCTGCTGATTGGTTATGAACTACTAAAGTATTCTCACACCATACCCTTTGATTGTACCACCCTACTGATTTGAAAAACAGAAAGAATAAAAGATATCAAAAATGCACAAAACTTAGCCATTGCATTCACTGATTTATGAGTTCTAAACTGATTGCCTCCAGGTGGGTCTCCAACACTGCTGACTTTTTTTAATCAAAAGGGAGCTTCTTTAGCAACATGGTCGCCATTTTTGCTTGGGCCAGCTTGTTTTCAAGCACAGTTGTGATTGAAATTACTGTCTTTGAAACTCTCAGTAATTCCATACATTTGGGATTTACATCTCTTTGAACACGTGTATACAAGAATTCCTTCTATTTAGTTGTTCAAATTGTTCTTGAAATATTAGAACAAAACATTGCACATATTGGACGCAGATGGCACGACTTCTACTTAGTCCTGCAATGTAAGACATAGCACATGTTATTTTTGTTTTAGTGATATGATGCCCACAACATAAATACCAGCGTCGAGGTCTTACATGTAGGACGAGGCTACTACTGAAATAGACTATTCTAGAAATCAGAAATGGACAGAGGGCTTAAAAACAAACGGGAGGATATGCGAATACTATAAATATAATATAAATCTACCTTCCTCGATGCATTTAAAGTCTCTTGTACAGCAGTTTCGGCTGTAAAACAACGCAGTCTAGGTGAATTACTAGGTCTACGAAAAATACTAAACCTCTTGCCCGCCATGACTTTTGTACATTTTTGTACTCTTCAGTACTAAAGATTCAGCATCCCGCAGCATTTCGAGAAACAACCAATGAGAGTGAATCTTACAATTATTTTACTGAATACTAGTATACTATTGGTTCCAACGATTTCGCATGTGAGCGATCTCTAATTAATACAACCAGTTTTGTACAAATTGTAAGACAAAATAAGCTAATTAAGTTTTTTCGTCCATTTGTAAGGATATATTGGGGGAAAACAACAACAGCAACCACAGAAACAACAACAAATGTGGGGGTATTAGGCACAATAGGTATCGGTTTTGGCAAAATTAAATCTAGCATTGGAAATGAAAATAAAATATAGTGATACAAATTATAAGTATCAGCGGGTTCACACAGGATTTGCGGAATATATGATTTTTGACAGGATTGTAAACGAAGCCATGAGCGTGGGTATTCGGGGTTATACGGGAATAAACATTAACATAGACATTTATGGTGAATGTACTTGGCGTCATACTGGAAAATCTTTTTCAATTTTGGTTCACAGGATTAACATTGGGATGGTACTTGAGAACCAAAGGATTTAAGGGGTCAAAAGTGTGTAATGGTTCATACATTCTTATACAAACTGTCACACACAAGGGTAAGGCAATGTTGATAGGAAATACTATACCCTTTTAAACAAAGCACGTGTTATCACAAGAAAAGGAGTAGGAGTGGATTTAAACCTTTTGTTGTCAACAACATAGATGAAAGCATATATAAAATCCAAAAATATCTCTCTTTCTAGAGAACTTTGTAGTCCTGACAAGGACCGTTTGTTTTATTCTAGCACCACAGCCCTCGCATCTTCTACCATTTTAAAATTTATCAACCATTTCAAACTGACACAATCATTCCTCCATAAAGAGTCTGGTGAAAATGAATGACAACATTTACCAATGCAAGAAATTCTCGTCTTGTGACGTAATATTTTCTTTCAGTTTTGAGGGAACATTGACAAAATAAGCTCATTAAGTTTTTTCGTCCATATTGGATTTGGGAGAATACTGATCCCTGACCAATATTTGAGGCATCTCAATGAAAAATAAACGCATCATTTTCTGTTGGGAATGTCATGATTCTCGCATGTATCAGCTCATGTTTTATTTTCTGAAGGACAGCTCACATTCCTAAGTCTTTTCAAATCGTCTGCCTTTTTAAGAATGTTGATCTGCAGGTTTAGCCAACGTAGGATCTGATAAAAATATGATCTGTACAAACTTGTCAATTAAGTGGAATCTTCTAGCGTCTTTCTACTTTGGTATGAGTCGATTAGTCTCTTCTTGCTGTGATTTTATCTGTGCTTGTGCCCACACCAAATTCGCTTATAGCATGTCCTAGAAAGGTGACCACTATTTGAAACTGGTTGCATTTCTTAGGATTCGGTTCAAGCTAGCATTTTTAATCTTTGTAAAACTATCTCGAAATTAGTGAAGTGCTCTTTGAAGATTTTTGAATAGCAAACTATATCTTCAGGGTACAAAGTGACCATTTCCTACAAGAGACTTGAAAATGCAGTCTGGACGGGTAAAAGTCGTACTTGCATTGCCGAGTCCAAATACTACTCGGCGCCATTGTCATTAGTCCCCTCTTGGTATGGCTAATGTAGTTTTATGCTTATTTTTGTCCTCAGCTTCCCAGTCGCCCCATTTCATATCCAAAATAGACCATCATTTCAATCCCCCCAAAAAGCATCAAGACTATCATATATTCAACGCAATGGTCGAGGCTTTTCGACAGTGACGTCATTCAATTCTCGAAAATCACAACAGAACATTATTGAACAATTAGGTTTAGTCACTATTACAATCGGAATACTCCATTGACTTTCTGAACATTTTGCTATAGTTCCATCTTCTGCCATCTTTTAAATTTCATTATCAGCAACTTGTCGTTTAGCAAGTTGCATTCTGTTGGGATAAGTTTTACAGGTTTGTATCTCTTGTATCAATTTGAGGTGTTACCAAGGTTGAATGATCTATATCACTTGATGATGCAGAAAATATATTCTGAAGTTTTATCAAGCATTCCTTTAACTTTTCAGTTTGTTCTTTATCCGGAATTTTAGAAGACTTTTCAAACATTTCTGTCAGATATTCTAGTAATATTTAGTGTTGATTGCACCAACTTTTTTACTGTACGAAATGCGCGGACTGTCATTCTGCAGTAACAGTATGTTTATCCAACTAACTGGTTTTTCTCTTAAATTTGTTAGTTTTAAGGAATGTCTTCATTTTGGGATGCAGTAAAGCTTGACCAGTTTTCACTGCAAATTATAAGAATGTATCAGTTAAACCCATTGCTTCTTTATCATACTGGTCGATTGCTTTGCCATTTAAAACCAACATTTTCAGCGAATGCACATCTACAGGTTTCACTACATCTAATTTCATATAGCGTGGTCCTTTTTCTCTTTTTCAATAACCTTTGTAGATGATAGGGTCACAGTCACATTCGTATTTCTTGAAACGTCAATACTAAATAAGCCATCTTGTTGTATGTACATTATGTTTGAATATACGTGACCATAACATGATTTCTACTTCTGCGTTACCCGTCAAAAGGTTAGCTTTCTCTTGTTATAGTTAAAAGCATGTATTATTCTGGAGTCATCTCAAGTTGAGAGTTTAATGACCAAGATTTTAATACTTTGCTACTAAAAATTGTAACGTCTGCTCATGTATCTCACAACAAAGAAATACAGTGTCCATTTAATTTAGAATTTACAAAATATCCTATATGAAACCCTAAACTATTTAGGTTGATCAGTTTGGACCTTTCTTTCTTCGGTCCCCAAGATTGGCCCATTTTTGCTTCCCTGACCTCTGGTTTCCCGATCACTTATTTACCGTTTCGTTCTAAACATATAGGTTTGCTTGTTCTTTGAAATTCATGAAAATAAAAAACTTTATTAGTTTACTATTCAAACTATTTTAGAAAAGATTAATAATCATGTCGAGGAAGAAAAAGAAATGATCTTCACAGAGGAATAGCAGTACCAAGAAGAAGAAAAAAACCCTGCCAATAATATTAAACAACAGTGAAATGTTTAACATTTGCTATACCTTTTTAATTTGTTTATCTTGACGTTTATCCCCTCTACTAATTGGGGTTATAAAGCAACAATCGCTTGTATTTAAGAAATACATTAGTCTAATTGTCTTGTCCATACCTGGTGTTCCAGCAATAAAAACTGTATGGTAAAAAGTCATCTGTGTTTTATGTAATATCGTGTAAAGATTTTCCATAATCGCCATCCAATAACATGTTTTTGTTCTTACTACCACCACTAGTGCTAGTATTGCTATTCAAGTTATCGTTGTCAATAGTGCTGCTATTACTATTGGCTCTTTTGCGTGTCGACAATGTCCAATTAATAATCTGTATCTTGTTCCTGGTTTGAAAAGTAAAATCAGAGTTATCTGCTCTTTTATGGCTATTTTGCTTCCATGTCCAAACGATTAACAATCTGGGCCTCACTTATCCATGCATTGCTGAACTAGAGTTACTGAAAAATAAATCCCAGGGGTATGATGGCTTTATATTTTGCAATAAAAATTTCAGTCTTACCATACAGGATCGTATCGGTAAATCTGACAAATGTTGAATTTATTCCCTTGCTGGTGTGAACAGATCTTTTTTAGATACGTTTTAGAATTTTTTTAAGTGTATCTAAAATTTCTTCTGGTCTAATTACAGTAACTGTTATTTCAATGCATTATACTTCTAGCTAGGCGACCCTTTTAATTCTTTAGAAATTGACCGCTCTGGTGGCCCAGGGGTTAGAGCGACCGCCTCGGATGCTGGAGGTCGTGGGTTTGATCCCCGGCCGAGTCATGCCAACGACTTACAAAAATTGTACTAACACCTGTCCCGCTTGGCGCTCAGCATTAAGAGGTTAGTGTAAGGACTGGTTGGCCTGGTGTATGGATAATGTGACTGGGTGGGACATCATGCTACATGTCTGCGGCATGATGCCCCAGTGCTAGACATCACTATAAACTGCCACACTGCAGACATCGTAGCGATGTAACTGAAACATTGCTAAAGCTACGTTAAAATAATCAAAATCACACACGCACACATCATACACAAAATAATGCCTTAAAACAACCTTCGAAACAAGCCATGCGACAAAATGGTATATTCAACAAACAAACTAAATTCCTTCCTTCTCGCACATTTCCTGCATCTTCACATAGGTTGTAACTTCATTACATGCCATTGCGCTTGCTTCCAATCTTGGTACATTTCTAAAGCACCAGTCTGTTTCGCGTATGTAATTAGGAATAGGATTCGAACTAATTTAATTAGAACACAATAATAACAATGGATTATATTTTGCTGGATCTGATAGATGACTGTAAATGTGCTGAAGTTTTCCTTTTGCTTTTACGTTTGCTGATAAGGGTGTACTAAGATACAGTCATCCACTGCAGTAAAGACATTAAAGTTCCAAATGTCGCACCTTAAATTTATCAGCATGTTTATGCATCGACCAGTCTGTCATGTATATAGCCATACGCTGTATTTGAAAGATTGCAAATTGTGCGGCGAAATTCAAAGGAACTATCCATTTCGTTTGGGGGGAATGACAGAGTAATGAGACTTAGGTATTCTTTCTTTGCCTTAAAAGTAAGAAGTACAGCAAAACATAAAACATAGAGAAAACGAACGTTTCCTTGTATACAAATTTGGTTGCTGCTTTTTTCCATCTTTGGTCCATTTAGTCCAGATGTAAAGGAAGACAGACAGATATAGAGATTGACCATAACTAAGCCTAAATGTATGCATTTTAGCAATGAATGCTTTAAGACCTACATTCACTACATGTACATTTGAGTTTATTATTTGTTCCGTTTTTCGCATTAAAAAACTAGTATCAAAATTGTACCAATTAGCATATCAAGTTTTATCCTTAAATGGTTCAACAGTGTGATTTTACATGGAACCATCGTAATTTCATAAAGTCTACGAGCCTCCCCCGGCCACCAATACATTGCAGGGTAAATAGTTGATATGTTACTACTGTAAAATGTGTCGTGTGTAACAATTCTAACAAAAAGACGCAAGTAGGTAATGATTTAATAATTTAATATCTAATTTAATAATACGGTAACATTCAATAAAAGATCTCCCATAAAAGTTTAATCCACTAACATAGCTCAGGATTTCAGCAATGCCAAATATATTGACATAAATCGGAGGCAAGGACATACTATTGAAACGTTTAGTTATAAACAAATGCACTGCTGTCCTTTATACGATCACTTTCTGTAAGACAAATGTTAATTTTGGCACTGTGCTCATAATAACATACCTGTTCCTTCGATTTCAAAATAACATACCTGTTCCTTCGATTTCAAAATGATGCAATTGTATGCTTGGGTGTTTGCATTTGCGATGATTCCAAGCTGTCCTCGAGTTGATATTGGTACATCAGGGTGGTTTCAACGGTCAATTTATATTTCACCTTTAAGAAGATTATATTTAAGAGTGTTTGATTTTGAATCTAAATAAATATTGCCAGAGAAAATATTAACATGGGCCAGAGAAAATATTAACGTTAACCCTAGAAGGACCACAAGATATATGACTGCAGCTAACTATTGATAAATCATACACATTAACCACTGAGTTTGACACTCCATATTACCACATAGTCTGTACTTGTTTATTGCTCATGGTGTCTTCAGGTTACTTGTCAGAAGCTTTATATATTACCCTTACCATCTTATCGTTTCATGTTTAACTATTTGGTTTTGATATTGCTGGTCGCTATGAAACCTGTTATCATTTTAAATGATCATACATATGACCTTTTGTATGGCGCCAAAAAGCCTAACAGTGATGGTGTGCCGTAAAAATACAAACAAACAAACTTGTCAGACGAAACATTGTATCCTATGCTTTACAATATGTGAGGTTCCAAGACAAAGTGAGCTGTTTAATTACGCAGTAGCTAGCCAGGTCTTCATTTTAATCCAGTATTTTTGCATTCTCAACCAGCGTCTTACCCTTGGCAGTAGTTCCAGGACTAATTCCATAACTAATTAACCAGTAACTGTTAAGAGCAAATTTGCCCGTTCTCAGATCTAGGATTAACTTGCTGTCTATTTATTTGCACTTTTCACTAACATTACTGATAATATCAGGATATAATACTGCCCCAAATCATGATGTATTTAATCACTGTTTCAGAACTTTTTTTAAAAAAAATTCTGGACACCAAATAGTTTAAAAAGAATTTGTTATAATCTAATTTATTGAAAAATGAATATGCTGAAAAAATGTCTTAAGGGAAAAGAAAAAATATCTTGACTCAAAAGAAACTCCCAGTATTCCCTACCCAGAAAATTAAATAGTTGTTTCCTTAAATGACGATCTTGTCAGCATTGATTTGATGTGGAATACATAATTCATGACTATGTATTTATTTGGTAAGTATAACATATTGATAAATATGCAGAAAAAGTTGCTGTAAATCTGAAGATAAATTAAACCCATACGAAGAAAAGCATGTCATTTACTCAGTAAAAAAACCTCATTATGATCATGGTATATTATTATTTTGAAAAGTCTATATTTTATTTTCAAATTAAGACACTTTCAGGATCATGCAAATGTAAATTACTATTATGATATTGTACAATGTTCCCTACTTAGTCACCAATAATAGTGCAGCACCTAACCTTCGTTTGATTCTCTTCTGATTTTCACTGGTTGTACAATCCTATTTTGTTTTGGGGTAAATCCTTGCGGTAAAGTGTCTTTATAAAAAAGCTACCCTTCCATCTGTACATCTAATTCATATAACAAAATGAAACATGCACATGGTTCAAACAGTGTTTACAGTTCACGTATAAGAGACATTGGGTTGATATTTTCTATGTTTAGCTTAGCTTGGCTATTTCAGCTGCAGCATATGAGTAGTGCTAGATAGCCAGTATTACGATGTATATCAGAAAGCATAAATACTATATGATAAATCAACGGAGTCCAGAACCTGAAGAAATATACTAATAAAACGTAATTTTGACAATATTGTACAGGTAAATATGTAATTTAAGAGTTATAAAAAGTCAGCTGCCTGCATATTTTCACCAAAATATTTTTAAACAAAAGGATGGGATGTGGGATAGGAGCTTTGCATAAAATGGTTATGCCTATTTAGTCAAAATATGATAATTTACAGTGTGATGTGGAAGTTGTATTAAGTGACGATGTACCTTGTTGCTTGTAGGAATTAAAAAACTACAATATTTAATTTGTTCCCTCATAAATATAATAAATTCAGCGGTCAACCTAAAAGTTTTGCCACCAGCCAGTAAGATAACTTGTAAAAGTATGCAATATTCTTCATTCTGAAAATATTTACTTTATAACAGAATTTCCAAACAAATATAGAATGGACTACAATCATTTGCAGCACTGTGTGCATTAATTTATATCTGAAACAAAAGATAAATTCACCAAGAGTTTTGAATCTAAAAGCCCATTCAGTGTTCCAACCAGAAATTTCTTACAAAGGCAGAAAGTTATTTCTAAATAAATTCTATTAAATTGTTAAGTTGACCTGGCAATATTTTCCATTACCCATCATGTTTCACTGTTTTGTCAAAAATATTTTGAGAATACTACAATGAAACAAGTTAAAAAATTATTTGTATGGGGGTGCCTTTATTTTCTGTTGGGCCTGTTGATTTATATTGGGCAGGCCCCGCTGGCCTTTAAGCTCTTTTTGATTAATGTGGTTGAATAATAGAGAAGGACTGATGAGTTAAATATTGTCTGCGTTTAAAATGATAAATTGAGCCAGTTTTTTGCAACAAATGCATTTGATCTTCAAACTTTATTTTAAAAAAATACTTGCATCCAATTGTAATTTCTTGATTCGATTTAAGGAACTTGACTATGCTTGTATTCTATTTTACAAGGCTTTTGTATTTAAGCCATATAGTGGATATCCCAAATTACTGAAGTGTACTTCCATATACTCCAAGAGACAAATATGATGCATGTTCATTGTCCGATGTCTTGCTACATACAGGCTTGATAATTTCTCCACGGACTTTAAAAGGAATTTCTTTGCATAATCTAATTGGTCATTTGATGTAGTCCAACATTTTTACACCCATCTCAAGTAACAATACGACTGAAATATCCTCCTTCTACCGAGTGTGTGCAAAATTATCTAAGAATTGCAGTGTGGTTTTCCGATTGGAATTTCTCTGAAATTTCATCCAAAATTATCAACAAGAACAAATAGTTCAGTTGACAAAAATTGGGCATTTATTCAATTTGGATATAATTTCTTTTTAGTTTCTTATACATTTTACCTTATTTTCATTCAAGCTTATATTTTCCATTTCAAACTGATCTAAGTTTAATATTTATATCTGGCACTAGAATTGCCTTCCATGTTCTTTTTCCAGATACTTTTTCTGTTATGAATTCAATGAAGATCTGGCCTAGAAAAAAAAATGAAGAAACGTCCTGGCAAAGTATACCACTGAAACAGCCTTTTTTAATGCATACTCAATTATGTATGCAAATGTAGAATCTTGATGCTTAATTGTAAAGGGTGGTTTTGTGCTTATTGGTATTTACTTTGCAGGAAGTAAATGGTACAGTATTATGCATTGTCTAGAGCATTGGTGACAGTTAAGTTTCGCCTTGATTTATACACTCCCAGTTATCGCAAATTGCAGCAATTCCATCTGCTCCAGATTAATTTATTAATTATCAATGGATTTAACAAAATATGAGAACATTTGGGGAGATCAACCTTGGTATCAGCATTACTTTGTTAAGAACTATTTTAGTAATTACAGCAACAATACAACTTTCTCGGCAATTCTTCTTAGTAAGATTTATACTAACAACATTTTAGGTACAATTATTTATTTTTTAAATTGTTGCTTTTTATATAACACTTATTTTATGAACATCATTTTATTGGCCATTTGATGTAGTCCTACACTGTGGCATTTATACCAAGTGACAAAACGACTGAACTGTTCTCTGTCTACCAAGTTTGTGCCAAATTATCTAAGAATTGCAGTGAGGTTTTCCGATTGGAATTTCACTGAAATTTCATCCAAAAATATATCAGCAAGACACAATAGTTCAGTTTAGAAAAATTGGGCATTTATTCAATTTGAATATAATTGATTTTCAGTTTGTTATACATTTTACCGTATTTTCATTTAAGCTTATATTTTCCATTTCAAACTGATCTAAGTTTAAGGTTTATTTATGGCACTAGAATTTCCTTCCACGTTCTTTTTCTTGATTCTTTTCTCTATTATGAGTTCACTGAAGATCTGTCCTGCAAAAAGCAGAAGAAAATTCCATGCAAAGTATACCACTGAAACAGTTTTTTTTTAATGCATACTCAATTATGTATGCAAATGTAGAATCTTGATGCTTAATTATAAAGGGTGGTTTTTGTGCTTATTGGTATTTACTTTGCAGGAAGTAAATGGTACAGTATTATGCATTGTCTAGTGTTTTGGTGGTGAACGGATATCTAGAGCATTGGTGACAGTTAAGTTTCGCCTTGATTTATACACTCCCAGTTATCACAAATTGCAGCAATTCAATCTACTCCAGATTAATTTATTAATTATCAATGGATTTATCAAAATATGAGAACATTCGGGGAGATCAACCTTGGTATCAGCATTACTTTGTTAAGAACTATTGTAGTAATTACAGCAACAATAAAACTTTCTAGACAATTCTTCTCAGTAAGATTTAGTTATAATTATTTTTTAAATTGTTGCTTTTTATATAACACTTATTTTATGAATAGCAAATTAATTCGACGTGTTTAAGTGTTCTTCAAAATATAGATTAAATAATATCGATGACAACATTCAGTAGTTCATTTGCTACAGGTCTATTATGAAACTACTACTTCTCTTGCTTATTAGAACAACATAATATCTGCAACCTTCGAATTTTCATATTGGTAGATTGACACCATCATCAACAATGCAATGTACATGTACAGTGCACTGTAAATGGCAACTGAATCTGCAGTAAAATCCTTCTGCATTTTCAAAATTGTTTTTAAAATTTGCTAAATATTTCCAGTACAGTATCAATTAAAGTACTAACAATCACTATACTAAAGTGTTTTGATCAATCATAGCATACTCTACACTCTGCAAATCTTTAGCTGCAACATCCGTTTCTATCTCAGAAATTCTCATGTCAAATACTGTTCCAAAATCTGTGCATCAATCAGCATCCGGTTAAATTGAAAACGCAACACTATTTTCTTGCATCAGTTTCAACTGCATCACCTTTCTATCTTAGCACGTTGAACCGACTTTTGCAAGAAGTATTCATGTGCCAAAACATCTGAGCGATTGTGAGATGATACATTTGTGTAAATGAATTTCACTTTTAAATTGTATCATTCTGTGTTGCAAGAAGAAATATTAAAGATTTTGAATGCTTTCATTAATGGGTTAAGATCACACTGGCATTTGTTTCCTTTATCAATAAAGGAAACCTTTGTTCACAAAAAAATCCCGGTTTTCAATCAATTATGGAAGATGAGTGGGTATTGCCAATATTTTGAGTGTGACTGACAGATACGTCTGCAATAGGAATTTATGACTGAGATGAATGTTACAATTATCATATGTGTATGTGGGGAGGTTGTGTTGCTGATGCCAGAGATTAACATGCTGATTTTTAGTACATTTGTTGCTTTTAAGTTCTGAATGTTGTCATGGTCCATTCAGCATTATTTGTCCTGTCCATCCTGAATCTATTTCCCTGTCAGCTATTACAGACGACTGGTTTGGGTTTTATAAAAACGTACCATTACTTTATAATTAATATACTGTAGTTGCATTTTGGTGTTATTTTTAGTTTTCCACTGTGTCTGACAGCTATGCATTAGACTTTAGATATTGTTAAATACATTTATTTTCCTGTTTCAGATATGCATGTACTGATGATGATGTTCGTCCATCGGTGTCGATGAGGACCATTTAATGTCATCGATTCACTGGAGGTGGGTCCGGAGATGTCTGATCAGTCCGATCCGGGCCCGGAAGAGTCTGTTGCAGTGGGGACATGGATGTTCAGGTTACTGACCGGGAGTTGCGGAACTGCTGTTCCTGGATTTGTGTAGATCACGTTTTTCAGCTGCGTCCATTAGTCTTTTCTGCTCAAAGGCTTCCGCATCAGCGTTGACTTGACTGCGCCAAGCAGATCGGTTAGCAGCGACACTCTCCCAGCTGTCAGGATCAATGCCTAGGTTCTTCAGCGAAGCCTTGAGGGTGTCCTTGTACCTCTTGTTTTGACCACCGTGAGAGTTTTTGCCTTGGTGTAGCTCTCCATAGAAGACCTTCTTAGGTAGGAGTTCTACCAGCATGCGGACAACATGGCCAGCCTATCGGAGTTGTGCCTTGCACAGCATGGTTTGGATGCTTGTCATGCCGGCCTTAGTGGGCACCTCTGTGTTTGGTACCTTGTCCTGCCATCTGATTTGCAGTAGTTTTCTCAGGGAGCTCATATGAAAGTGTTTAATTTTTAAAATGGCGGCTATACACAGTCCATGTCTCGCAAGCATAGCGAACAACCGCTGCGTAGACTTTGAGTTTGGTGGCACGCTTGATGCCTCGCCTATTCCAGACATTTGAGGGGAGTCTGCCAATTGATATGCTGGCTTTGGCAATCCTGGTGTTGACCTCATCGTCTATATGGACTGTTTGTGAGAGGTGCTGCCGAGATATGTGAACCTGTCTAGATTTTTGAGCTTATGGCAATTGACAGTGATGAAATGTTCCAGGTAATATTGTCCTTCTCCAGGAGCTGGCTGATGCAGCACCTCGGTCTTGCTGGTAGAGATGGTGAATCCGAAGTTGGAGCACGCTGTGGAGAAAAGGTCCATGCTCTGTTGCATGCCTGCCTCCGTGCTGTAGTTCAGGGCACAGCCGCCTGCAAACAGCAGGTCGTGAATGTTCTCAACTTGGACTTTGGCTTTGGCTTGAAGCCTCCTTAGGTTGAACAACTTCCCATCCAGACGGCATCGGAGACCTACCCCAACATCGCATTAACTAGTAAATTTTGCAAGGTGATTATGAGCTTACATTGACATTTGAAAAAGGTACTGATTATAATGGCAACCTCTAAATAGGCATCAGAGTGCAGGGACTCTGTTGCAATGATAGACTGACATGTTAAAGAACTGGAAGAATGTTACACATTCAGTTTTTCATTCACAGCATTATATTTACTGTCCTTATGTCTAGTCTCACTGATCAACTATAAAAATATTGTATTGTGCATGTACACAGATATAAACAAACTTTATCAATGTCATAATACCTACTAGATATTACTTATTATTTCTTAAAATGTATTGAACTTTAATAGAATTTTATGTATGCTATGTTCTGTTCACTTGCTCAGTTGGCTGCATGATGAACAATCAAACTACTGGTTAGATCATGTGTCCTTTGTCCAGATATAGAAACTGAGGTGTTAGTCAGCCATAAAACCTAACTCACTCTCTCGGTATATTAGCTTTGTGTTGTGCTGCATCAATAAAGGCTAACAGTCCGTAAAATGGTTTAAATAAAGATGATGGGAGACCAGTTCCATGGCCAGGATTGCTGTAGCTTTACCTTCATCTTTTACACAGTATGACTCCTTTTTCAGCAACAATGCAAAAGACACTACAAGTTACAGTGAGACATGGGTAAAAAAGCAACATGTTCAATCTGAAGCTGAATGAATCTGCACTTCAATCAATACTAATCTTCTTAGTAGACTTTCCAAGCATTTTTAGTATATCAGCAAATGCACTTATAAGTACTAGGTTGCTGTTTCCATCCTTAAGACCTTAATATGAAAATAAAAGGTTGAAAAAAATCATGTAAATCGGTCAAATACCTTTCAAGATATGACTTTTCAAAGTTTGTGAGGGACACAGGAAATTTGAGTTCACCATCGAAAATGAAATTGCCATCAGCTTCAGATGAGTAGAAGAAAACAAATTGTAAGTTATACAACAGAGACATTTACTGCAAAACTAGATAGGATTCTTTGTTATTCAAGAAATACAAGCACTACAATTACACACAACAAAAATAAACCTTTATGAGGTTTAATCTAAAACAATCCATCTACAGACGAAAAGCCTGAAATTTAGCGTTTCCATGTCTTTGAAACCTTGCTAAAATAAGACTATGACATTTAAATGCAAAAAATTAAGTTATGTTTCTCTGAGAAAACCTTCTGAAAACTAAGCCCAATTTTGTATGGGCCGTTGGGTATGAAACTTTAGCTGTAGCAGATCATAGAAATTGGGAGAAAGGGATAAAGTTGAAATGTCGGGAAAACAAATGTAAAAACGACAATTTGCAAAAGCTCATGACTTTTGTTTTTATTTATTAACATATTTTAATAATTCTTGTACCAAAATGCAGGATTTTATACGAAGAAGTCATGCAATATACAAAGTTTCTCAACATTAGTGAGAAAGTAGGTTTAGAACAGAAACAATACCTGAAAATAGGCAAAAATGGTAAAAACAACAATTTTCAAACGTTTTTTACAACTTTCTCAACTAGTAACTGTTTTTTTATATTATTTTTGCATAACAATGGAGCATAATACAGCTTTGCTGCATACATACTCATAAAGTAAATATAATTATGAGAAAGCAAACGTGGGTTACAAAGCAAGAACCATTGACAAAATATCAAAATCTTTCACTACGACCAATTTATAGAAGATATTACATGTAACTGCTTGTAAACCAATTTACTGACAAATCTTGATTTCTGCAGCAACAGAGAAATAACTTAAAATCATAAAACTACTTAGGTTATGAAACTGTTTGGAAACTGCCTTCCATTTTGACATTTTAAAGTTTTTTTCCGCAGTGTGGATTCTAAAATGTCACTCCATGATCCCTATCTGCGTAAACATGGTACCACACACATCAAATTTGTAAGATTGGTCTCCACTGTGGACTCTTAAATGCATCTTCAGGTTTTCTGTCTGTCTAAATACTTTACCACATATTTCACATTTGAACGGTTTTCACCTCTGTATATTCTCAAGTGTGCTTTAAGGCCCCGAGTTCCTCTAAACATTTTGCCACATTCTACACATATGTACATATGTAAAGTCTTTCAAAATGTGGATTGTTAAATGTGTCTTCAGGTTTCCTACGAAACTAAGCAGTTGGCCACATGCTGCACATTTGAAGAATTTTTAAATGTGTTCAGGATCTGAATTTGAGGAAACATTCTACCACAAACATCACATTTGTAAGGTTTTTCTCCACTATGTATTAATCATGTGTGTATTCATGATCTGATTCTGACTATTTCACCACATATTTTACATTTGTAAGGTCTTTATCTGCTACGGATACATAAATATCTCTTCGTCTTCATTATAGCTGACTGAACATCATACCACATATTTGGCATTTGTACAGTTTATTTCCACTATGGCTTCTAAGATGCGTCTTCAGGTTTCCATTCATATAGTTCGTGGTATCTCTGACCCTTGCCACCCGATTTTTTATATTTAGACATTATGTTCGGGTGTAGGGTCAGAGTTCATTTCCTATAGGTTGGGTCACGAATCCGGGCACTTTTTCACATCCGGGCATTTTCAATGCATAGTTAACGACTGCCATTGTTCTAGTGACTTCAGTAACCTGGGGGTGACATTTATACACCATCTTAAGATATGCCTAAGATTTGCAATTATTATTATTATAAACGAATGTGTGGATAAATGTAGATAGTTTGAAAAATACACAACTTTTAGTGCTTATTTATCAAGGTTTTATAGGACAATTAAAGAATAATAATAATGGAAAAATATAAATTAATGAGAACTTTATAAAATAATTAGGATCACTGGTAATACCGACTGAAAACTCCAGATTTTGTTATAGTTTGACTAAAGAAAAATAGGTTTGAGGAAAAGTTGTTCAATTACTTCAACAAAATATTTTGTTAAAAAACAAACTCACCAATTGTGTTTGTAAGATTATTCACTGGAAATTTATAAGGACACTCATTAATTTCTACAACTCTTGTTTCTGTAAATATCGTGCATTAGCATCGCTATCCATCGTCTCTTTGTAAACATAAGACATTGCATGAATGGTCAACAAATCTTAATACCCTTTCATTAATATTCGTCATTTTATAAATGAAAAGTGTACAATATACAACCTATATAACAAACACAGACTTCAAACAGCGTTGACACCAATTAGCGTATATGGTCGTGTACACAGTACGTGACTATATTCGACAGACACACATTCGTGGTTTTTTATCCTGCTTGTACGGTAGACATTGCAGCACCTGTCAACAGATGTCATAGGTAAACTAAAACGGGTTGCAATATCGAACATAACTAACGCTACCGTACTGATATTAAGCAATTGTTTTCACCTCCGCAATATGGTGCAAAGTAGGTCGCTAAATATGTGACGTCATGCCGACCCAACCTATCGAAACGTTGGAATTCACCGACACCATTTGGTGTCTTCATTGGGTAATCACTCACTAGCCGGCAAAGCAAACTTGAACGACCTTTCACCAAAATATATCTGCATGAAATCGATAGGAATATGATTTAATTTCTCAGAAATTGCGATCATAGCACCCGTCATGTCTTTAATCCGCTGACAGACGAGACGAAAGTACATCGTTCCTGAAATTTGACCTGGATCTGGCCTGATGGTGATGACATTGATGTTGAATCTCTTGTGGTACATTACTAACATTGTTAAATTGCGTGGAGATGATTGCGGATTTCGTGCCAAGATAAACGTGTTCTGACCAAACGAAATAATTTTAAAAAATATTTTCCAAGATTATTTTGTGTTCATGTCCAGTATCACGTATTTGTAAATAATTTGAAATTTTTCGATAGACTGTGTGGACACATTATGAAGTTGTCATATTAATAAAAGATCTTCCAAAACAAAGCTCGCGCTGAGATAACAATCATTATCTCACTCAGTTGAATAAAAATAATATTCATCGACATTAGAAGAAGATAATTGTCATCTGATTTGAAACTAGATGTTTTTTTATTGGTTATCATATAGTCTTTGCCCATCTTCAAAGCAATTAAATTGAAAGTATTAGGGAAATCATATTTGCACATTTAAAATGAATGTGTATTATATTCACTATTACTCAGTGCCAATTAGTGTTACTTTGTGGGGGCCCCGAGTGGCCGAGTGGTCTAAAGCGCTCTCCGTTACTTCCATATCACCTCTGTCTCCGTGGGTTTGAGTCTAGGATTCGGCCAATGTGGGTATGTGAGAAAGCTTTCCAGTAGCTTCTCGTGGGTCGGTGGTTCTTTCCGGGGTTTTCCCGGGTCCTTTCTCCACCATTAATACTGGCCGCCATGTATAGCATATCGTGTGCTGAAAAATGCGTTAAACCCCACCGCAACAAAAAAAGTTACTTTGTGCATACGGAACATGTGATGACGAATGGTTGTCAAAGCTTGAATTGTTGACTATTTGACTTTGTATGTGATATACAGTGGCAGACCGAGATGATGTCTGAGATTACGCCTAAACTATTTCAAACTGTCAATGAGGCTGCAAATCAGGTGATGTCACGGCCATTGCAAGAGATATTACTGGTAGGTTGTCCATATGTTTTGGAAGGCGCTCTGTTTTGAGTGAGATTGTTGTTATTTTCATGATTGCTAGGTTTCTTGTAGGACATTGGGTTCTGTTTCTAATTTGTTTTAAGATTTCGTTTATTTAAGAATTAAAACGTGACATTTTTTTTACCTTGCAGTCCATTTCGACAACACACGTTTCACTCGAATTTCGGTTTGCAAACGAAGGCACCAAAGCCCAATGTCTCTGTCATTTTCAAATATGATTATGAATGTGACGAGAGTTAAAATCACATACCAGGAATTGCATTATCTCATAAGATGTGCATTTTGTGTTAGAGGGTTCCTTTGATATTTGAGTGATCATACTGTATGAGTAACCCAGAATATGATGTTTACGTTATGTCACTTACCTTTTGTGTTATTCATGTGAAAAACTAATTATTAAAATCTTAATACTTGACGACTACTTTTCTTGTTTGGAACTTGGCTTTAGGCATTTATTAATGGCGCTTTCTTTTGAAGTTTTGTTATCGCATGCACATAAACACTATTGCATGTAATTTATTTCACAAAAATCAAAGGGTTTGGAAAGGGAACAGTTACATACTAATCTTATAAAGAAACAAACTGAATTAAGTTCAAACTATATGCATTTATTATTTCGAACGTTCTGACCTTAATACTTACAACTTTTACTCTCAAAGATTTTCATGAGACCCTCAAAAATATGTCATTTTAAATATGTTATTTTTCGGGGTGTAGGAACGTGAATAAACGACCCTTCTGTACAGACGCCCTTTTATAAAACAAAGATTCGAAACAGAAAAAACAATAAATAGTAATATTCGACTCTAAATATCGGTGCATAAAATGAACTTGCCTATGTATTTTCCAGATTAAATCTAGGATTTTGTGCAAACTCTCACAGAGGCGTAACAGATGTCGGATCATACGATACAGGATATCGTCTGTCGTAAGATACAGTTCATACGTCATACGATCCACCCGCCAATGGACAATCTGTATAAAGGTCAGCGAATGCCCCTTGAGTTAGTAACCTGTCCACTGGTACTGCTATATAAAAGCCGACTAATCTCAGCCTAACCAAATGCAAGTCGGTCAGAAACAGTGAAGAGAAATCCAATGAACTTTCTAACATATTCAAGAGCGGACGAAACCAGTAGAGTTATTATCCAAACCGAAGTTTTCATTTTAAGACCGAGTTTCACGGGTAATTTGACAAAAAAATGTCAATTTTTATCAATTTAAAATAGTGCCGACCAGAATAGAGAGGAGGAGATATGTTCGCTCCAGGCAAAATACGCATTCTAGTACCAATTGAACGATTGATCTTTGGCACAAAGAGGTCGTAAGGCTAACGATCATATAAGAGAACAATTCAAGGAGGATTCAGAGACCAATGTTGGAGGATCAAAGAGGCGAAAACCTAATCCAGACATACATAACTTCAACCAACCTGTAAAAGTCGTAAAAATATCAAAATAAAATTTAAAGGAAGCCTAAATCTGCATGCGTTATGAAGGGACCATAAGAATACAAAGTTCTTGACAATGCAGTCAAAAGTCTCGAGAAATAATTTTCACTCGACGATATTCATGTAGACCAATCAACAGTCATCATTCCAGAAAGGACTGATACGGCAATCCTGAACTTCAAGTAATGATAAAGTAAGTGTACGATATGTCCTAATTTATGGTGTTTCGTAAATATATCGGAGAAAATGACAAAATAAAGAAACTTGCATATAGGACAACTCAAACGTAATCATTTGATGAAATTTGACCTGGCTACCTGAGAGATTTCTTACAGGTTTGGCAGGAAGACAAATCTCAATCATCCCTCAATCGTCAAGTGCATGATCCGACTTCTATCTCTTCCACTTCTGTCGCAGCTCATAAATCAGATATGGAAATTGTTATGTGAAATTGAATATTTCCACTATAAATTTAAATGGACATTTCTCACACATGCCTATTTTACTCTCCATTGTATATGTTTGAAAAAATACTTAGTATCAGAAATATCTACTTTGACAGACATTCGTGGAATAAGAGTTACATTAAAATGTAACCGCTGACTAGTGACATTCAAAAAGGGGTTGAATAACGACTAGAATTAGTCCAAAGACTGCAGTGTATTAATATAGCCAGTGTCCATAAAGACTCTAATATTTATCCGATTAGTCTATGGTTCCTTCGAGGGTCACATATATAGTACATACAAAGATAGATCGATGACTAAATAATTTTCGATGTGGTTGTGGACTTTAGGAAATATATATATTTGAAGAGGTACTCTCCTTCATTACTTTGTTTTACGTATCCTATATTCTTCCACAGAAGGAGGAAGAATAAAAAATAATACTCGGTTTAATAAACGAAATTGCCTGTGCATTTTACCAGATTAAATCAAGATTTTGTAAAACCTCTTTCGTATGGTATTACAGATGTCACATCATTGAATAGAAGTGAGTGTTCACACATCATACGATCCGCTCATCAATGGACACGCTGTATAGCAGGTCAGCGAATGCCCTGGAGCTAGTAATCCATCCACCAATACTGTTATATGAAAATCGAGAAATCTCTGACTAACCATGTCGGTCAGAAACAGGGAAGGTAATTGCCATGAACTTTCTAACACATTTAAGAGCGGACGAAATCAGTAGAGGGACTTTTTTAATAATACCCCCGAGTGTGAGAGTTAATCTGACGAATACAATGTTTCTAGAATATAAACAGTGCCGACCAGCATAGAGAAGACGATATATGCTCACTCCTAATTAAAGATCAAAGTTAAGGATCAAAGAGGTGTACACCTAACCCAGTCACTCGACTACACTCGTGTGGACCAATCAACACTCATCGTTCCAGAAGGGATTGATGCGGAAAACGACCTGCGACATCAGTCCTGATCTTGAAAAAATAAGAAAGTAAGTATTCGATATTAATTTACTTAATTTATGGTGTTTCGTAAATATATCGGAGAAAATGAGAAAATGAAGAAACTTGCAGTTTGGACAACACAGAAAAAAACAGTTTGATGATACTTGATCTTCTTTCATTAGAAATGTTTAACAAGTTTGGCATGAAGCAACATCTCAATCACCACGTAAACATGAAGTTCATTACCCGGATGCCGGTGTACAATCTTCCGTAGGCTATATAGTTGCTTAAATCTTTTCCTCATTTCTCGCAGATCATAAATCTGATACGAAAATTGTTATGTGAAATATAATAATTCCACTATAAATATCAGTCGATATTTCCTCACACATGCCGTTACTACGCTGCAAGCTATGTGCCTGAAAAATGCTTAACCCATTTGGACTTGTCGTACCCGACTAAGACAATATCACATCTTGTATTAACATGCAGCTCTCATTCTCTATCATAGTACACACAATTCTAGTAGAGTATAGAAAAATAGCTGATAAAGTTCACGTAATCCATTAGTTAAAGATAAACAAACACAATACCAAAGACAATGTTTATATACTTAAATGAACAATTTTTTGAGCGATTTAATGCTGCAAAGCAAATTATCCTACTGAATAGGTACCACTTTACAAAGCTTAGAATACAGGCTATATTCTCACAAATTAATGCCAGAGTGCACAAAACACTAGACTTAAAGCACAGTTAAACACTACTATTGATCGAGTTAACAAAGACCAGTTTTGACAGATTCAGTAGATACATTGCTAAAAGATGTTCCATAATTCCAGAAATATATAACGAGAGAAACATTAGTAGAACGACAGTTCCGTTGAAAATGTAATCACGAGGTATTCCTGTAATTGTCACATGGAAAGCAGCATTGTGTTGTGTTGCGGTGAATTTTGTGGCACAGTTATGATGTAGAAATTGAAGTATGTGAGATGGTTGATAAAGTTACATTTCTGCTGAAACATATTACTGTATTACTGTGGATGCTGTAGAAATCGAAGTTTTGAGATGGTTGATAAAGGGCAATAACTCTTCCAAACAATAACACTGAATGCTAAACATCACCTTGCACGAGTTCTCATCGAATTATTTCATGTAAAATAAATCTCATTTAGTGAGGCCCGAGTAAAGATTTACGTCCAAACAAATAAATAAAATTATTTGCTGATGGAAATGGCCTCAAAACCAATATTTAGCTTGCTCTCAAGCATTTTGAGGCTTGTGACGTTTCATTTTGTTCACATTTCCGCCATGATATTTTCAGGTTCCTATCTCATTGCAATATCTGAGCCATTGTTCCAATCTCTTCTCACCAGAGAATTTTGAAGGCGCAAGAACACACATACATTCAATTAAATTATCAATGGTCCTCTTAACAGAAATATCGAAACAGAACTGTTCAATACTTTCACAAATGGGGGATGACTGGCACAACCATATACACTGTTTCTTAAAATGACGTGATGGAACAATCAAAGTATAGAGGCAACTCATTTGTGGTTAATAAGGTGTACTCTGGTTACATTAGACTTGAAAGAAGTTGTAGTGGCCCATCTGCTTCACTAACCAGGATTGGACATTGTTCCAAATTGTTATAAATAATGATAAAATCAAATGCACACTTACTATCATAATATCCTTCAGTTAACCAATTTCAGGATGTAAGATCGCAAAGTCACCGTCACCAAGGTATAGTGCACATATGGACAATAAAAATAAAGTCACTATTGAAATAATACTTTCCACAGTATCCATTACACAAATGTAAGACACTTCTTTGACTTTTAAAACATGATAAGAAAACTGTTTCCAAAAAGCTCTTTCTTTTCTGATACAGTTTAAAAAAGTACTTAAATCCCCCAATTTTTCGAATAACTTGCCTGGAAAACGTATACAACTATATATTCTGGTGGATAAAGCGCTGTAAGTTTTATGGATGATGTGCTATTGGTTGTTCCCAATTTAATTTTACTTTTATATCTCAGAAGATATCTCTAATGATACATTTTAAACATAATTTTCCTTGAACAAAACGATACAGTTATTATCGCTACAATAATATATTTAAATAGAATTATACCTTTTAACAACATGGGCTATTGAGTATAGGAATATAGTCTCAAAATGCATAATAAATATTAAAAGATAATTACTAATGTTTCACATAATTCAGTGTATATCTGATTTCCCAAAAGATTATGAACGAGAGGGATAAAAAACGGAGGCCATTATTACATTTTTCAAGTTTCAGTTATAAGCAAAATCCATTTGTCACATTTAAGCATATTTGTTGCTTTTAAATGTTTAAAATATGACTTTATTTGGTACATTTTGGAGATATTGTGTCTAAGAGCCGTCAATCCACAAAACAAACATGCATACATACATACATATATACGTACATACATACATACATACATGCATACATACTGGGCGGCATGCATGCATGCCTGCACAGATACGTACCTACCTACTTACATACATGCATGGATTCATGCCTGCCTCCCTGCCTGCATACAGACCTTACATACATACATACATACATATTGGGCGGCCTGCATGCATGCATGCACACATACTTACCTACCTACTTACATACATGCATGGATACATGCCTGTCTGCCTGCCGGCATACAGACCTTACATACATACATACATACATACATACGAATATTTTAACATATTTTCACCATTTTCATTTCTCCTTCTCACTAATCTGTAATACGAGTGATAATTGATAATTATTAAGTTTAGTTTCATTATGTACGGCAGGAGAAGTATAAATTTGTCATGCATTTGTCATAAAGTACAGTAAAACACAATATAAATTTGTTTTGAATTCATTTATTTTAAACAAATATATTTTAAATTCGTTCAGACAATTCACTGTAATACGAGATGCATTGTATTTTGAAGAAAAAGGTAATAGAGTGTAAAATTGAACTAACTTAATTTTGATAGGAATTTGTGTGGTTTTATAAATACGTGCCCAGAACCTGCTAAAAAGAAATCGAAATATTTTGATTCATTGCTTAAAATGATTCCTCGATATTGTAACATACTCCGATATTATCTGCAGCGTAAATATTATATTTCTTGCACAGTGACAAAGTGGGTCCAATACTTAATTCGTTAAAAGTATCAACAACGGCTGGAAAGGGCAAAATTTTAAACTGAAACACTGACAGTTTATGACTGAGGTCAACAACGAACGTTTATATATATATATATATATATATATATATATATATATATATATATATATATATATATATATATATATATACGCGCGTGTGTGTGTGTGTGTAATTAAATAAAGATTTTATGAGATTTACATCGAGGAGGTATTAATTCATTGCTGAATACTTATCTTCTTTTATTTAGGTGTTCGATGTGCCCAATAATCTGATGATTCCGGATATCACACAACACCTTTACCGAACCAATTGTAGCTATCTCCTCTATTAGTGTATTTGCACTCTGGCTGTCAACAGTAATCCCAGCTGCATTATCGACCAGGATCAATAGTACAGTTATACAATGCCATTCCCATGCAAAAGGTCACGTGGATGTGAAGAAAGACAAGGTTTTCCTATGACAGCTCGTATATACAGATTGCCACCTGTATTATCATTGATGCTATTTGGAAACATGGTGACATAATATTTTGTTTACTGTCTCTATAGTACGACTTGTATCTTGCACCTTGAAAGTGACACTTGTGGTCGGATATTAATAAAAGTATACAAGGATTACCACAGTAAAAATAATATTTGCAACTTGGATAATTCACGTCCCTTGTACTTCCAGATTTGCGTGAACTACCACAACCATAATACCAGTTATCTTTGTTGTCTGTATAACACCATTTATATCTTGCGCCTTGAAAATCACACGTTGGGTCGGATATTAGTAACGGTATACAAGGACTACCACAGTGAAAAGAAAATTTGCCACTTGGATAAGTAATGTCCCACTGCAACCCTAATTCAAGTTATCTTTGTTGTTTGTATTGCACCATTTCTATCTTGCGCCTTGAAGTGTCACACTTGTGGACCGATATTGGTAAAGGTTTACCAGGAATACCGCAGGGAAAATAAAATTTGCCACTTTGACAATTCACGTCACTCGTACTTCCATATTTGCGTGAACTACTGAAACGATAATTCCAGTTATCTTTGTGGTCTGTATAGCACCAATTGCATTTTGCAACTTCGAAAACATACTTTTGGTCGGATATCAGTAACGGTA
This sequence comes from Sinohyriopsis cumingii, assembly GCA_028554795.2. Taxonomy (NCBI): domain Eukaryota; kingdom Metazoa; phylum Mollusca; class Bivalvia; order Unionida; family Unionidae; genus Sinohyriopsis; species Sinohyriopsis cumingii. Next base: position 104,478,039 of record CM068837.1, on the reverse strand, counting down.
TACCATGACTTTAACAGTGAAAATAAAATTTGCCACATGGAAAATGTATGATCTTGTACTTCCATATTTGCATGGACTACTGAAACCATAAATCCAGATAAATGAGTTCCCTGTATATTACCATTTGTATCTTGCGCCTTCAAAATCACACGTTGGGTCAGATATTAGCAACGTTATACCAGGACTACCACAGTGAAAATAAAATTTGCCACTTGGACTTTTCATGCCCCTTGTACTTCCAGATCTGAAGGGACTACTGTAGCCATATGCTATTTATTTTTGCCGTCTGTATAGCATCGTCTTTATCTTGCGCCATGAAAATTACACTTGTCGGATATCGCACCCATACACCAGGACTACCAAAGTGAAAACAAAATTTGCCACTTGGAGAATTCATATCCCTTGCATTGTCTAACGTGCCTCAACTACTGTAACATGAATTCAAGTAATATGTGTTGTCTGCATAGCACCGTTTGTACCTTCCGCCTTGAAAATCACACGTGTCGTCTGATATTAGTAACGGTATACCAGGAATACCCCAGGAAAAATAAAATTTGTCACTTAGACAATTCACTTCCATTGTACTTCCAGATTTCCTTGAGCTTCTGCAACCATAATTCCAGTTATCTTTGTTGTCTGTATAGCACCATCTGTAGTCTGCGCCTTGAAAAGCACACGTTTGGTCGGATATTAGTTACGGTATACCATGACTACTAACGAGAACATAAAATATCCCACTTGAATAATTAATATTCCACTGCAACAATTATTCAAGCTCCCTGTGTTGTCTGTATTGCACAAGTTGTATCTTGCGCCTTGAAAATCGCACTTGTGGACGGATACAAGTAATGATATGCCAGGAATACCATATGAATTTATATTTGGACTATTTGTATCTTGAGTCATAGAAAGCACACTTGTGGTCCGATTATAGTAACGGTATACCAGGACTACCACAGTGAAATAAATTTGCCACTTGGACATTTGATTTCCCTTGTACTTCCAGATTTGAATGGACTACTGCAACCATAATTCCAGTTATCTTTGTTGTCTACATAGCAATATTTGTAGATTGCGCCTTGAAAAGCTCACGTATCGTCTAAGAATTTTAACGGTACACCAGAAATAACAGAGTATAATCAAAATTTGCCACTTGTATAATTCACGTACCTCGTCGTTCCAGATTGCGTGAACTACCACAACCATAATTCCATTTATCTTTGTTGTCTGTATAGCACCATTTGTATCTGCTCCTTGAAAATCCCAAGTTTGTTTGGATATTAGCATCCGTATACTAGGACTACCTCATTGAAAATAAAATTTTGTCACTTGGATAATGAATGTCCCACTACAAACCTAATTCAAGTTATCTTTATTGTCTGTATTGCACCATTTGTATATGGCACCTTGAAAGTGACATTAGTGGACGGATACTTGTAAATATTTACCAGGACTATATCACTGAAAATAGAATTTGCCACAAGTACAATGTACGTCACTTGTACTTCCAGATTTGCTTGAACTACTGCAACCACAATTCCAGTTATCTTTGTTGTGTGCATAGCACCATTTCTAGTTTGCCCCTTGCAAATCCCACGTTGTTTCGGATATTAGTATTCGTATACTAGGACTGCCTCAGTGAAAATAGAATGTGCCACTTGGATAAATTATGATCTTGTACTTCCAGATTTGCATGGACTTCTGCAACCGTCAATCCAGTTTTCTTTGTTGCCTGTAAAGTACCATTTGTCTCTTGAACCATGCAAATCACACTTGTGGTCGGATTATAGTAACGGTATACCAGGACTACCACTTCGACTTTTGATTTCCCTCGCACTTCCAGATTTGAATGGACTACTGCAACCATAATTCCAGTTATCTTTGTTGTCTACATAGCAATATTTGTAGATTGCGCCTTGAAAATCACACGTATCGTCTGAGAATTTTAACGGTACACCAGAACCAACACAGAATGATCAAAATTTGCCACTAGTACAATTCACGTCCCTTGTCGTTCCAGATTGCATGAACTAGTCAACCTTAATTACATTTATCTCTGTTGTCTATATAGCACCATCTGTAGTCTGCGCCTTGAAAAACACACGTTTGTTTGAATATTAGTATCCGTATACTTGGACAATCTCAGTGAAAATAAAATTTGCCAATTGGAAAATTATGATTTTGTGCTTCCAGATTTGCATGGACTACTGCAACCGTCAATCCAGTTTTCTTTGTTGCCTGTAAAATACCATTTGTATCTTGAACCATGCAAATCACACTTGTGGTCGGATTCTAGTAACGGTATACCTGGGTTACCATAGTGAAAACAATATGCCACTTGGACTTTTGATTTCCCTTGTACTTCCAGATTTGAATGGACTAATGGAACCATAATTCAGTTATCTTTGTTGTCTACATAGCAATATTTGTAGATTGCGCCTTGAAAATCACACGTATCGTCTGAGAACTAACACAGGATAAACAATTCACGTCCTTTGTCGTTCCAGATTGCGTGAACTACGACAAAAATAATTCCAGTTATCTGTGTTGTTGGATATTAGTATCCGTATACTGTAAGTACCTCAGTGAACATAAAATTTGCCACTTGGATAATTTATGGTTTTGTCTTTCCAGTTTGCATGGACTACTGCAACCATCAGTCCAGATTTCTTTGTTGCCTTGTATAGTACCATTTGTATCTTGAGCCTTCGAAATCACATTTGTGGTCCGATTATAGTAACGGTATACCAGGACTACCACAGTGAAAAGAAATTTGCCGCTTGGACATTTGATTTCCATTGTACTGCCAGAATTGAATGGACTACTGAAATGGACGCCTTGAAAATCACACGGATCGTTTCAGAATTTTAACGGTACACCAGAACTAACACAGTATAATCAAAATTTGCCACTTGTACAATTCACGTCCCTTGTCGTTCCAGATTGCGTGAACTATGGCAACCATAATTGCAGTTATCTTTGTTGTCTGTATAGCACCACCTGTAGTCTGTGCCTTGAAAAGCGCACGTTTGTTTGGATATTAGGGTTCGTATACTATGACTACCTCAGTGAAAATAAAATTTGCCACTTGGATAAATATGATTTTGTGCTTCCAGATTTGCATGGACTACTGCAACCGTCAATCCAGTTTTCTTTGTTGCCTGTAAATACCATTTGTCTCTTGAACCATGCAAATCACACTTCTGGTCAGATTCTAGTAACGGTATACTAGGACTACCATAATGAAAACAATATGCCACTTGGACTTTCATTTCCCTTGAGTAGTGAAGTGGGGCACCCTACGTACAATGGGAATTCCACTCAAAACACCCCTGGGTCAATCTACGTACAATGGAAATTTAACATGGCGAAAAATCGTGGGTCAATCTACGTACAAGGGGAATTTAACATGGGAATAAATCGTGGGTCACTCTACGTACAAGGGGAATTTAACATGGGATTTTTTTTTTTAAATTTTAAAAAAAATTTTTTTTAAAAAAGGGGTAGGCAATGGAAAGGCTATCTCTTTTCGAGAAATATGGCTGGCCCTGAAAAGGGCCTTTGGGTTTTCTTCTAATTTCTTCTTTTCCTCCACCAAGTTCTTATTTTATCTCCTACACTCTTCTTCTCTTTCTTTTTTTTCTTCTCCTCTTCTTTCTTCTTCTCTTCCTCCTCTTCTTTCTTCCTCTTTTCATTTTCTTCTTCTTTTTCAATTTTTTCATTCCATTCTCTCATCCTTATCCTTTCCTCTTCATCCTCCTTTTCCTCCTTTATTTCTTTCAACAGATCACTAATGATTACCTTCATTTTTCGTAAATTGTTTATCTCCATCTTCACTCTATGGGGACTATATGAGTAGTGATCCTCGTTTAGGTTAACCAACATTTGCTCAAACATTCCTAAATTGTCCATAACGTTTTGCAATTTTTCCATTTTGTTAAGGTGGTTTGACGCCATCTTCTTTGTATTCTTTGCAGAATGGTTTGAACAACTAATACTGTGGGTTCTTATACGAAAAGCGCGAACGTGAAGGAAAACATCCCCCTAAAACATAAAATGGATCTTACCTAGAAGATGACCCAACATCGCGCGTACGTGAAGGAAAACATCCCCCTACTTTTTCATTTCATATAATATAACCCCAACTATACTCTCCACATACGCTAAGAAACCCATAATCTACTATTCACACAAACATACCTTAGCTCTTACAAACACTCAAACACACAAACACATACCCTCACATCTTTTAAAAAGAGTTAGTGTTTATATTCACACTACTCTACCTACACACATTGGCAAATCGATCGTTATTTCTTTTCTAGAGTATTGGGTAGCCCTGAAAAGGGCTGTTTTGTTTGGAACTTCATGGACACCTGGTTAATGGTGGCACCTTCCAGGCCTGGCACCACATACACATCTTATCCCCCAGTTACTTTTTACCTTTTGGGGGGAGAGAGCAGAGGCAGGATATGTCGCTTCAGAATCCCAATTTTCGCTCTCTGGGATTCTGAAATTTTTTCTTCTCTCCTTTTCCTCCTCCTCTTCTTTGTATCTTCTATCCTCCTCTTTGTATCTTCTTTCCTCTTCTTCTTTATATCTTCTCTCCTCCTCTTCTTTGTTTCTTCTTTCCTCCTCTCTTATCCTTCCCTCCTCGACAATGGCTTCCGCGGCCAGTTCATTTAATATGCGCCTGGCATATTCCAGATGCACATGAAGTTCCAACAGTTTCTCCAGTCTCGTGTTCATTTTTGGTGTTGATCAATCAACAAGGGTAGCTAGACTGCCCAGCGAGTTTCAATTTATAGTGAAAGCGCGTACGTGATGGAAAACATCCCTAATAACATAAAATTGATCTTACCTAGATCATGACCAAAAAACAACAACAACGCGCGGACCTAAAAGAAACACTCGCTCACTTTTTTATGCTACCCATCACTTCAATAGACTATCCACATACTCAAAGCAATCCAATCTAACCCCAAATATACACCTCAAGCAGCCCAAAAAAACAAACTAACATCATTTTAATCTACTATCCACACCAACCTACTTTATCACTTACAAACACAAACACACCAACACATACCCTCAAAAGTTTTAAGAAAGAGTTAGTGTTTATTTTCACACTACTCTACCTACACACATTGGCAAATGGATCATTACTTCTTTTCTAGAGTATTGGGGTAGCCCTGAAAAGGGCTTTTTTTTTTGTTTTTTTTTGCTATGGCATTCTTTTTTAGTTTCTAAGAATGCGATGTCCTCTGAGGATAGACTTTCTGGCAATAGGTCTGCTTCTTCGGAAAGAGAAGAAGAATTCTTTGGTGTCGATACGACAATCGACAAAGCCTCTGTCAGCTTCAGGTTGTTGCTGCTGCTGTTGTTGTTGCTGCTGTTGCTGCTGTCTCTGAAGTCTGTACTTCTCTGTCCATTCTTCTTTCTCCTTGTTCATTTCTTCTCTGAAGAGCTCTTCTATCAGGTCTTCAGTGATTTTTAACATTCTCACATTCTCTATTTCTTCTGGCTTCGGTATCAGACTGTGTCTGACCCTATGCAAATTCACGTAGGCTTCGTTGAGCTTAGCTAGTTTGGAGCACATCTTCTTAGGAGGATGAGTCGACAATGGATGGCTAGACTGGGAACAACCCGGTTCTTAAAGTTAAAGCGCGGACGTGAAGGAAAACATCCCCCACACGGTTTTCGAGCTGCAACGTTCATGAGAGGGATAGTAAGAAATGAAAGAGCATCAATCCAATATTCTTATAGCTAAACAAACCACAAAGGCATTTTTTTTCAAAACACAACATTTTTATTCAAAAATCACTTAACACTAAACAACAACTCTAACATTTTTTAACATTAATCCAACACTATAACATCTAACAATTTTTTTCAAATCACAAACATTTTTTTCTTCAAATACTATCTACTTTAAACAAGGCTGACAACGTTGTGAATGAAACTGTGATTTCCACTGTTGGAAATCATTAGGCCATTGATGGACACTACGTTTCCTAGCTTGAGACAAAAGATAAGCATAATGGTCACAAAACCATCGATCTACTTTCACATCGTTTCTAGCAGAAGAACGAGGATCAAAATGAGTCACTAAATGTTCTAAGGAATAGCCCAGGCTGCGATGATGCAGAAAATACACACAGTACTGTCCACACACCAAGGAATCTGTGCCTTGTAATTTCACGTTATTGAATCGGGTGGTTTGAGCATTTCTTCTCATAAAGTCGATGATATCGTCTTCCAAAGGGGGCAATCCGTACGAATCGAAATATTCCACACATCCTTCTTGAGGAAAGTAGACGGCTACCCAGTGGGTTCCTGGGAGATGACTTTCGTCCGTGTTGATCACGTAAGCTTGATGGTCTTTAGGTTTGCGATGAGGGAGTTCATCTTTAGCACAGACGACAGGATTCCAAGAAGCCGTATACGAACTATGGTTCAAAAGGTAATAAAGTTCCCAGGTATCCATTGATTTGTGTTTTTTTCTTCTTCACAGGTAATAATAAGTCGTCAATTCGATCCTGACTTTTTGCTTGAAAATGTCTGACGAATAAACGGTTATTCGTTCTGTTTCCTCACTCTGATTCAGGAGAGCTTCGATACGATGGATCTCTTGAGTGGTTAATGGTGGACAAGAATGTTCACGCAAGTCTTTATACCACTGGTGCAACACGTCTTTGTTTGAGATGAGACTCCAAGCTTCGTCCAGATACTCGTCCAATTTTTCTTCTTGACTCAACATCAGGCATTTATCGTGTTGAATTTGACTGGGATGATCGTTTTGACATCCATAACAATTTTTCTTGATCAATTCCGTCATTTTGTCGACCAAGTGTTTGGCAAAACAGGAGACTAAATGGGCTTCTTGTTCTGGCCATCTCGACTTCATCATGACAATTTCTTCGTCTTTGTCTTGGGATTCTCCTTCCACGGTCTCCTCACATTTCATGTCCAAAGTTTCTTCACTAGGTAAAGAGGGATAACAGTCTTCCATGGCTTCTAGTAATCTAGAATGACTTCTCTCAAACTGTTGATTTCTATCGTATTGTCAAATTCTGCATACAGGATCACGTTCAACGTTGGATCAGCAGGGTCTCGATTTGCAAACTGAATTTCCACACGAATCTGGCCAGATTTTATAGGGTGGAAATGTCCCTCGTCGCTGCCTTGGTCTGGAGTGAAATCGAAAGCCCACAAAGCGTAGCCTCCTGCATAATCTTCGTACGTAATACCGTGACTGGTATTGGTTCCTAACTGTCCGGTGGCTTCGTACAGGGACAAGTACGATCTCAAGTAATTGTTCTGGGCAAAGTTAGGCTCAAAGGGTCGTGTACACAAGGTCTTGCCGTCACGACTGACTTCGATTTTGGACACGCTAGAGTGTCGAAACTCAAAAGGATTTTCGTTGTGAAGTCCATTGAAAGCTGAATTCCTGACGATACCAACGATCAAACGCTTGGGTAACTGTCCTTGGAACAGATGATCTTCGATCATGGATCGCTGTCCAACAGGAATGGTGAACGTTTTCACTTCCACACGTCGTATGGGATACTTGGCGGTCGTTCTGCTCAACGTCTGACTGATGTCGTTTCCCACTTTAGGTAACACTTCCACACGGCGTACGTAAAGTCTGGCTTCTTGGATAACAGTTTTGTATTCGTTGGCATGGGCCATCAAATGGAAAGCGGCAGTGCTACGATTCAGTCTCAGGCGAATATCAACTCCGTTCAGTAAATACTTTTCTTGTAACCACATGTCCAAATGCAAACGATCCATCAGTTCTAAACTACGTCCTTGCAAAATTTTAGTTCTACGTGTGTTAAACCCCACATTGTGAGGATTGTCATCTTCTGTCAGGGCTGTGTCGCTAAACGTGCCTGCACCTGCCGTGTCAGGTTTCCATACCACGCAAGCATCCAGATGAGTATTCTTGGCTTCTTTTCCGTACGTCAAGAGATTTTCCAAGTAGGCACGATATGGGTAAGTATCCATGCTGCTGCTGACCAGTTTGTTATTCAAGTACAAGTCCACTTCGCTGAACAAGGAATGCATGAAATTGTTGACGGGCGCTACCCTATCATTGGCTCCAGGATTGGTGTTGTCAGTTTTGATCACTTTGACTTTCAAATACAGGTAACTGCTATTCAGATCGATGTAATCTTCGGGTTGTCCTTTGATTTCGAACTCGATGGGAGCGGAATCCGTCAAAGAGGAGACGGGATGAAATTCCACCCACTGGGATTCTTGCATCGTCATCATGGTGGGGGGCATGGCAAACATATCCAGTTCCGTCTTGGAACAAGCACATGACTCTAAGGTGCATCATTTTTTCTGTGTCTCAATAATCGAAAACGTCTAAGTCTCGAACGGTTCTTCTTTTCTTGGCTTTTCTAGCTTGAAGTCTGGTGAAAGGGTGTTTTCTTCGTCGTCTCTTTCTGCCTTGTCCTTGCTGAATGCCTGACTCGGTAACGTGCAGGGCATTTATAGGTGTGTCTCGTCGGCCCAAAATGTCTTTACCCGTTTGCAGCAGGACATTTTTGCCTGCCCTCATGAAGGCTTCTTTAGGGTTTTGTTTGTCGATGATGACATTTTGGAGAAATTCTTTGCCTTGCGTCAGTGCCGCATCTTTCAAGGCGTGCAATCCGCGTGTCACCATCGGTTTCAACACCGGGGCCACCGAACGAAAGGCCGATTTTAACATGTCTCCTAAACCGTGTCCTCGCTGTCGTGCAACCCCTTGGTACACTGGATACACGACTTACTTACGAATCGTGAGAGAACCGTTTTCGAAAATGGAGTTTCACCGTGACTTTTCCTTTAGTAAATGGAATATTTTGTCCCAGATCTCCTTTTATAGTAATGTTGACCGTGTCCAAATACGACTTGCTGACGGGCAAATAGTGAGGATGGACAAATTCGCGGTGGACGTGGTAAGTGTTTCCACCTTCCTCGTCAGCGTTCGCGGCAGAATCCACTTTGAAAGGAATGACACGCAGTAACGGTACGGTGGTGTGTCCCACCACGTTATACTCCACCACATCGGAGTACACGAACATCAAATTCAGTCCTTGGTTCAGTTCTACTGGGGTACGAAATAACTTGCTAAAAGACTCGTTGTCGTAAACAATGGGTAATTCGTTGTTCTTGAGTATGCTCATTCTCAGATTCATGTCTCCGCCCAACATGTCAAACAATTCAGGACAAAATAAAATGGACATGATTTTACTCCGCTCAAATTTCATCGAGAAGCGACGAGCTACTTTGTGGTACTCCATGGTGACACTTTTGTTGACATGCTCCAAAGCTTTCCCAAACACGCCATTAAACTTGGCAGCTATGATGTTGACCAAATGTTGACCACTGAAATAATAACCTGGAGGAATGAAAAAGTGGTAGGTCCACTTTTGAGTTTTCTCATTATAGGTTTTATTGTCATATATGACTTTCTTATTCAACTCCTGTTGCAATGACTCGTCATGAATTTCCACATGAAAAAAATTTTGATTGGGAAGGACATTGAGGACTTGGGTCGGGTGAATGATTTCCACTAAAGCCACTTCCCAATGGGCTTCGTGATCTAAGGGGATGGCCTGAGGTAATTTGGCCGTGTAACAGCACAACGTGTTGTGGGGAAACACCTCCATGGAACTGTCACTGGGTAAGGTTAAGTAAAATTGGTTTTGGTGACTCATAATTCCAGAGTTCTGTGGCTGTCCGAGGGGTTAGTGGATGTCAGAGGCGTGTCTCCGTCCAAAATGGGGTTCTGGTTGTGGTTGTGGTTGGAGTGGTGACTGGCACTGGCACTGGACACAACGTTCCCGTTCGAGGAGAATTTCAGGGAGGGATTGGGAAGCAGGTAACCGATGCAACTGCTCAATAAAATGGTCCACAATTGTTTGTCTCCTTGTTGCAAACTCAAATTGGCGATGGCTGCCCCGATGACACAATACACCACGAAGATTTGGCAGAAAAAGACGATTTGCGTTTTAGGCACACGTTCTCCACACCACACCCACAAGGGTTGTTTTTGTAAATCTTGCACAGAAGAACTAGGGGAAGAAGGACTGGTCGACGTAGCTGCGTCTGCTGTGTGAAAGGGCATGATGGTCACTTCTTCTTTTTATAGTCGATGACTTGCGAAGCGTCGATCCAAGAATCGAAACTGGGTGGATATCCTTTCCAACGTACTTTGACTTCTTTGACACGTCGTTTGCCCACTTTACGGGTTCTGCGTTCGAGAATGCTTTCGATGTCGTACACGTCGTCTTCTTTTTTGGTGACACGTTGTAACTCGGGCAAATAAAACGTTCCTTTGAGTACTTCTCCGTTCATGTCTTCCAATTTATAGACGGCAGGATGACGGCCATGCACTCGTCCAGTGACGCGAAACAATTCGGTCGTCCAGTTAGGTAAGTAACCTTTGTCGAAAGTGCGTTTGGTTTTGCCAATGCGCACCCAATCTCCTACGGTCAACTCTCCACTTTTCTTGGGGACAGCCCTCGTCGGGGACGTACCGAACAGACGCTCAAACACCAGCACTTCGTTGTCGGGAGTCACTTCTTGTGGGGCACGTCCGATGCTTCGATGGTAAGATTGGTTGTACGCTTGCACCAGGTGCGGTAAGATGTCGATGTACTTCAGAGTGTGGTGATGCGTAAAATATTTCCACATGCGTTCTTTCAAAGTACGTTGAAAACGTTCCACGATGCTGGCTTTGGTTTCGGGATTCTCGGTGGTAAAAAAATGAATGTCACGTTTCTTTAATTCTTTTTGGAAAGCTTGGTTCAGAAATTCGGTGCCTTTGTCCGTTTGCCATCGAAGAGGGCGACGACCGCTTTGTTTCAACACCCGTTGCAGGGCTCGCACTAACTCGCTGCTCGATTTGGAAGTCAAGGGCACGACCCAGGCAAATTTGGAAAAGACGTCGATGACACAAAACAAATATTTGTAGCCGCGATTGTAGCTGGCCAAATGAGAGACATCGGCTAAATCGGCTTGCCATTGATGATCGATGCCTTCCACTCGGGTGCGACTTCTGGCAAACTTGCGTCGAATGGGTTTGTGTAAAGTGTAGGTAGCTTGTTCTTGTAACCATCGTTGCACTTGAGGTAAACGGAGACTTTTCAGTCGAGTTTTGGCAGCACGATACAATTTTTGAACTCCTGCGTAACCTGCAGGATGGGAGGGATCGTAGTAAATGCTGGCTAAGACTTTTTCCATTTTTTGTGTTGATTGGTGTCTTAATAAGGCACCCACTCTTGGAAGAGGCTACTCTTTTTCTCTTGGGGTATTTTCTCTTGGGGTATTTTCTTGGATTGCAAGGCTTTGCGTGTGCGACCGGCAATAGGTGTCGAAGAGGAGAAGGATGTCTGAGCGGGGGATATCGGTTCTTGTTTCACTTCTGTCTTCACTTCTGTCTTCACTTTCTTTTTCTCTTGTGAGGAAGAAGGGGTGGCCATCATCTTTTTAATCCATCCAATTCTGGAGGTAGGTGGTGTTGTTAACTTGCGTACTTTTTCTGGTGGAGTTTGAAACCCTTCCTCTTCTTCTCCTATTTCTGTCTTGGTCACGGGTACTGGTGGTACTGGTACTGGTGATGGTGCTGGACTTTTCATCAAGGTCTTAAAATCTTTCAAAGTGGGTAGAGCTGTTTCGTCTAAAGCTTTCTGGTGAAAGAGTTGCAGTCGTTGCAAGAGTTGACCGTACTTTTGCGATTTTTCTGTTTCGGACAAATCTTGGCGATCCATCAAGGACTGCAGTTCGTGTTGTAACTGGGACATCTCGCTCAAATTGGGATTGGGAGGTAAATGCGGGGTGCGTTGTTCTTGCCAACGATGGTATTCCATCCATCGTTTGTAAGGCACTAAAGCTAGTTTTCGTCCTTCCATGGGGTTGTCAGGGGTCGATTCTGAGATTTTGGGACTTCCGAAGGCCTTTTTATCTTGCTCCCACCAGTCCTCCCAACATGGTTCCCAAGACTCCTTTCAGTATGGGGCCTAACAAGAGAGGTAAAATGCCTCCACGTTGGACCAACATCTTCTTTTTTTGACGAATGGGAATTTTCTTTTGAACCATTTTCCGAAGAACGTGACGATGTTTGCCTAAGCATTGTTTCTGGTGTTTGGACAAAGGGATCGTGCCTTTCAAAACGTTCAAACAACATTCGCACACGGTATCGATGACCTCTTTGGAGGCCGTTTGAATGAGTTTTTTTCGTAGGGGTGGAGAAGCTTTGGACAGGACAGATAACAGGTCCCCATGTTTGGCTAAACGTGGTGGCAGTCCTTTCCTTTTCTTTCCTTGGGGTTTTCTGGAGGGTGACATCTTTGAGTCTTTAGGAGCACCTAAAAACACTGATACCCTACTCGGTCACAGGCCTTTTTTATACTGGAACGCGTCGCCACTGATTGTCTTTACGGCGTATTAGTTTGAGGACAGGCATGACACGTCGTGCAGGGGTACGCAACGGACTAAATCGAGCCAGTTCTTGCTTGGACAAATCCAGTAAACTTTGTAACATGCCCGATCTTTCATGGACTTTGATTTTGGGAGAAGGTACTTTGTGAGCAGCAGCCACTGCCGCTAAATTGGAGGGTCCTGCCACTGGGGAAGTTCTTTTGGGGGTCATCAACGGAGAAGTTCTTGGTGTGATCAACGTCTCCAAGTACTCTTCAGTTCCTGGTGACATCAACGGAGAAGTGGACAAACGTGAGGCTGCCGGAGACGCAGTCATTGCCGTGGCAGGTCGTGGTTTGCGAGTGTAAGGTTGCGTCCTGGCCGAAGTGCCTCTCTTGCGACTAGTTTTCTTCTGTGGACTTTTCTTTTTCTGAGGACTTTTTCTCTGTTTCTTTTTCTGGGGGCTTCTTTTCTTTTTCCGGGGTGATGGTGGTGGTGTCTGGTAAGAGGAGGGTCCTGCCACTGGAGAAGTTATTCTTCTTGGGGACCTGGTCTTTTTCTTTTTCTTCTTGGGGCTTCGTTGGACTTTTGTCTTGGGGATAACTTTGGGGGCATTAGGATCCCATCTTAAGAGTGAGCGAATGATGACCCCTCCTAGAGTACCGCTCCCTCCAGGTTTCAAAATGATTTGTTTTTTGGTTTGAGTGTCGATGCGGGGATCGGCCAGTTGGACCAAAGCGACTTTGTTTCGATCGAAAAAGCGTTGGGTTTGATGAGGAATCTGAATGATTCCTTGGAGTAATTGACGTGCCGTCACCGTGAACCATCGTAAGACTTCTTTGAGACTAGCTTCTAAGACACGGGCTCGTGTTTGTGGATCTTTTTCTCGGCTGATGCCATACAAGGCACGAATCAATTTGACGGGAAGATGCGACTGAAGGGACGTCATGTTCACACTGTGTGAGACAGACGAAAAAGGGTCTGAGGTTTTTATAGATTTTTTTCATGGGGAGTGAAATGAAGTCGAGGACGGAGACGTGTACAGGACAGGCCCTCCGTCTTGGCACCAGTGGTGAAACAAGTGGGTACGAAATCGCAAATCCTCGGGGGTCGTAGGTTTCAAATCGACGAGTAAATAGGCGTGTGGAGTTTGAGTGGCATCGTCGTACGCCTGAGTCAGCCAAGGCGTTCCTAACTGTTTGGCTAAGACTTGCACTTGCGATTTATCTCGAGGGCTTTTAAACAAGACCACGTAATGCGCATTGAGACTGATGGTGCGATGGGCTTTACTTTGTTGAAACAAATTTTGGGTGATGTAAATGACACTGGCATTACGGTGATGCCCTTTGCGCGTAAACCACAATTTAATTTCTTCTTCGTCTTCTCCTAACATGTCGTCGAAAATGACCAAATGGGTTAGACGGGAGTCAGAGACGATGCCATCGTCTTCTTTAGGAATGCCTTCCACAAACACGATGGAATCGCCTTGACTTTCTCGCAAGAGGTTGTACGCCGATTGCCACTCTTTGTAACACCACACGATCCGTTGAGGGGGCCGATCGATCAAATGATGTTTATGTTCGATCAAACGTTTGACGAATTCGGTTTTGCCTGAACCGCTAGGTCCAGCAATGAGCATGTTAAAGGGATGGCGAAGATACAAAGCCTCCCAACTGGCACGATCTAAGTGTTCGTCGATGACTTTGACAGTAGAGGAAGAGGGAGCAGAGACAGCAGAGGTAGCCATGGTGTGAGAAATGTCACTTGTGACACTAAAAACAAACAAGACAAGAGTTTATATACTTTTTCAGAACACGTTTATTGAATGTTTCAAATATGAACACGAAAGACAAAAATACATACAACCCAAATAGTGATGTACAGGAATATAAAACACAGCAAAGCGATCAAAGTGGAATATAAACAAGTGTCTGTACAACATGTTTTGGGTAACCAAGATGTCCTAGGGACAGTGTGTAATGTTCTTACAGTCTCTACATGAGGTATTGTCACACAAGTGTCCTCCCGGAATGACCTTTCAGGCATGTCCATGACAGTCCTGTCCTGAAGCGAGTGGTTGTTCTCGGTGACGGGTTCTTCTGGCACCGTCACTAACACGGGTTGAAAAGTAACTTTTTTCCTTGAACAACTCTTGTGCATACTGGGCCACTTCTTGGGTCCAAGCCTCAAAACCCCCCTTTTTCCAATCACGAACATCTGTCCAATGAGGGTGTAAGTCACAAGCTACACACACATCGTCATACACGTCTTGGGTTGCTAAAAGTTGACGAATCTTTTTTTCCTGTTGAGGTCGAGAAGTATCCAGATGAAAACGCAAGGCTTTGAACAAAAGGAGTTTTTCGTGACCATTTAAGGCCATGGAGGTGGTAAGTACTGATCGTAAAGAGTCCACAAAGAATCGGCTGGTAAACGAAATCCCAAAAAACAAGTCACTAAGACACACACCACTTGTCGTCCCAAATTGAATGGATACAGTTCTTGTAATAATTGATGGTAATGATCCACGGTTTGAATATGGTCATTGAGTTCCTTCCACGGAATCTGTTGGATGACATGTGACATAAACCGTGGCATGGCAGCCTGTTTTTATATTCTCTTTTTTTCGGATGCAATAGACGTACTTTCTAGCCAGAGATCTTCGTTCTCCAGTAGGGAATCTAAATCTTGCATACTGTAACCGAAACGTCAGAGTTCGTTTAGGTGTTTCCTCTTCCTCTAAGTAGATTCCACGTAAAATATGTTTGTAATCCTTTAACTTGTCTTCCTCAATGCGTTGCACTAGGTGAATCTCGAAGTAACCATAATTATGAACATGTCGATCATTAGCGACCTCAAAGTGTTGAACAATGTCTGACCATTGAAAGAATTTCTGACGAATCAGTTCTCTTATACCATTCAGGTACCAGTGGTTAAAGATCTGGTGACGTAACGGATGCAATTGTTCTTTACGTTTCACTTGTATTTTCACCAGCTCTCGGTAAATCCTTTCTCTCAACTCCTCAGGCAAAGCACGAATGTTCTCTAGCAAAGTATCCATGAATAGGTCATACTAAATCCTCTTTGGTCTGACACAAGAAATGTACTCTTTGCACAAACATGGTTTCACTTCAGTGTCAAATTTAAATCGTTGAGTCACTAATCTACACATTACAATTCGTTCAGAAGTTTCCTCTTTCACCAAGTTGACATTGTGTTCAAGATGTTGGTAATTCGTTAACTCTTCCTCTGGAATTCGATGCAATACGTTTACAATGTAGTAGATAGAATCGTCCATACCAAACCAATCCTTTTTATAACCAGGAGATCGTTGATCAATGTCTGTCCAATGGAACACTTTCAATTGAATCAGTCCTTGTATAGCCTGAAGGTACCAGTGGTTCAAACACCGGTGACGTATCGGATGCAATTGTTCTTTACGTTTCACTTGTATTTTGACCAGCTCTCGGTAAATGCGTTCTCTCAACTCCACAGGCAAAGCACAAATGTTCTCTTGTAAAGTATCCATGAACAGATGATTATGGTAAGAAGTTACTTCAATGTCTCGGTCCCACTAAAGGTAAGTAATGACAATTCGGTGACCATCGAGCATGTTCTACGTAGGCCGAATCTTGCGGTTCCCAGTGGTGAAGTGACACACCGCAACTGAAGCACTTGACTTTATCTCCTTCGCCCAAGTAGAAAAATCCGGCTCTGGCTAATTCTTCGGGGGTCGGTCCTCCCAGATACTTTGGCCATTTTCCTTTGAACGATTGAAGACGATTTTCAAAGTCCCAGTATTCCGACAAACGCACAGGGAACGAATATTCGTCTTTCACAGGTTCGTTTCGATGAGGGTTGGGTGACAGGAACAGGAGTTTGCTCAGGGCTGGATGACATCCGTAAGGGGGTAGACGTGAAGGTGGACATTCCCCTTTAAAACGAAACCCAGTAAAATGTCCAAGAGGACGAGCAGCATCACTTTCGCATCCCACAGGTCTGACACGCACAGCATCACTTTCCATGACAGGGGTAGGAGCACTAAAGTTCCCATGATGCTTTACGGCATCGCTCAGGTCACAACGTACAGCATCGGTCCCATCGCAAGGCTCACAATCGCACTCGTCTGCAAACTCCGTTACGCAATTACAATGGTAACCACATGGACAATCGCAGTTTCCTTCCAGACATTTTCCGTCGCAATGCATGGGTCTTATCCATCCAGTATTAGTCACACTAGAGGAAGATACAACTTTTTTACAATCCCCAAACTGAAACGATGTCTTTTTCAAAGTATTCATCTTGTTCGCTCGGTCTTGGTAGTCACAATGAACTATCGATCTTGACCATAGCCCCCTTTTTATACTAGTCTCAATGCAGTCTCCAACTTGTACATCTTTCCTTTTTTACGTTTTTTATGTCCTGTTCTGGAAGGTACCGTCTCTAAGGTACCGTCAACATTGTACCGTAGTGTAATGGGTGGAAAGGCCATAGAAAGGTAAGGGCAGTGCGGAGACCATCGAGTATGCTCCAGAATAGCTGAATCTTTATAGATACATAGATCCATTCGTAACTTCAGTCCGCAAGCGAAACACTGTACCTCGTATCCCAATCCTGACTCAGGTCCCAAGTAGACAAATCCTGTTCTAGCTAAAACATGCGAAGAAGGTAATCCTTCCCTATCCGTAGGCCATTTCTGAAACGTGTCCAATCGACGGGCACAATCACAATAGTCAGGTAAGAAGACTGGAAAATGGTAGGGTTTGAACTTGGAGTTCTCATCGGGTTTCTCACTCGATTCTTGCTGTGGCGAAGTCATCTTTCTGGTGGGGTAACTATCCTCTTACAACCAATGTTTTATACCAACGTGTCCATACGGTAAGGTGAAATGATTGGGAAGTCGAACTCGCTTCTGGTACACGATTTGATAGACTTTTTCCAAGGGCCGACTGACGATGTGGTGAGTGGGTAAACGTACAATCTTGTTCGGTTGGTGAGTGGTCACTTTAAAGTTTCCATCCTCTCCCGATTGCAAGGCTTCTTTCAATACCCCAAAGTTGACCACTCGACTGGTACGATAATTCAGAGTCAGTCCTTTCACTTTGCACGTCGTGTGCACTTCTCCTTGTTTGTCCCGGTATTCGTAGCCGTAATTTTTGGGACCGCCACTGACGAAACTTAGAATCTTGTCGTCGGGATGCTCGTCTGTCCAGGCTCCTAAACGGTCTCCTTCGATGTTAGGGTGATGTTGAATCGGGTGATGGATGTAAATGCAACTGTCCGTGTCAAAGTACAGGACGCGTTCTTCTAACAGTTCTAAAGCTTCGTACAATTTTAAGCGAGCATGGGCTGTCACGTAAGCCGCAATGATGACATTTCCAAAAGGGTCGTCTTGTACAAAGTCCAGATCTTCTTCGTAATTGACCAAGATCAAATTCTCTCGAACGACGTCCACGTGTTTCATGTATTTGGTTTTGTCGTGAATCATCTGGAAGTAGCGGGAAGGTTCTGTCAAATATTCCGTCTTGGGTAAACACGGTCGTTGTGCCATTTTACCCCACAAGCAATTTAACATCACTTTGGCAAACGATCGCCTGCCTTCGTTTTTCTCGATGTGGTCTAAAGTGATGCCTTCTTGTTCGTAGTATTTCTCTTTGAATTGTATTTGGTCTTCGGGAGTGTGACACCAGGAAGGATAGCCGCTGGCTTCTTGCTTCAGTTTCAAAAAGGCATCCACGTAGTCTGCGAAAATGCCTTTCTGACTGGGATCACCCTTGCAATAATGTTGTGTCTTGGGAAAGTGGCAAATTTCGTACACTTCTAACAGTTGGTATCCCATGTCCAGAGCTTTGAACAATTCTACGCTGACCCAGGTTCCCGTCAAGGCCCGTTCTTCCTGGCTGTGATGGCAAGGTTGATCTTGGTTGCACGTTTCGGCACAAGTACGGCACAAGGGAAACATCAGTTTGCCTTGACAATGGTGAGGTAAGACGGGATGGTATAGGTTCGTGGGAGGTAAAACTTTACACTTGATCAAGCCTTCGTATTGTCGAATGTTTTTCAGGTCGATGTGTTCCGTCAGCAATTGCGGGTGCCCTACAGGAAAGCGACAATATTTGCACACGTAGGGATACAGCGAACACACGTCCAAGTATTTGATTTCTTCTCCTTTCTCTTCGTCGGCTTGGTACAGCAAACAGGTGGCATTGGTCCTTCCTCCGTACAAACTATCCCTCGGGTTCAGCGGGTCCATGAACTGGTAACTTTCCACGAGACGTTTAAACTCGGGATCGGTTTTCATACGGTGATCGTACTCGTGTTCCCACATTTCCACCACTTGGTATCCTTCCTGTTCTAACTTTAGGCGTCGCTGACAAGTGTCCTGGTACAAGTCTTCCATGGTTCGTTGCAAAAACTGATTTTTAGTACCACGGTCAGGGTAACAGACGGGACATCCGTGAAATAAGCAACCGTTAAACTCGTACACGATCTTGGGGTTTTCTAAGTCCCAGCCATCGACCGAATATGTTCCGATGGTCTTTTCGCCCCCTCCGTTGCGGGCATGCTGAATCCACTTGTCTTCCTTGTCGCACAAGTAATGTAACCAACGTAGGGCTTTGACCGAGTATTGACGTTTGACAAAGTGGGTCGTTTGAGGACTGATGACAGCCACGGTGTTTTCAGGCATGAATCGTTGTCGATACACTAAGGAACACGCTTTGGCAATGGTGCAAGCTTCTTTCAAAGGATCGACCCCTCCGTGTTCCATGAACAGTTCTCGAAATTTTCCACAGCAACGCCGTAAAATGTCCACGTCGGAACGACAATACTTTAGCATTTCTTCCTGAAAGTCGAAAGGGTCCGAAGCGTGAGCCTGGTACCAAGCGTAGAAAGCTTCTCGTTGTTCGGTACGCATGTTGTCGGGGTCGTAATAGTGAGCCTCAGGTAAATGGGGTAGAACGGCGTGTTGATTGGCTTCCGTATTGAAAAAGTGTGGAAAGTACCCTTTAGCCATTTCTGTCATTCCAAACGTTTTAGGCATTCGACTCAAAGGCATGGCCAAATAGCTCATCGAATCTTTAAACTGTACTTGTCCCACTTGCATGAAAATGATTTTGGCTCCGTTCAAAGTCACTTTAGGACGCTCGGTGCCTTGTTCCGTATAGTACCTCAAAAGAAACTGTCCATCGTATCCGGAGAAATTGTGAGCCATCACCGTGGCATGACGATGACAATCTCCGTAACGTTCGATGTCCTCTTGGCTCCACGTCTTGTCGATGGGGTCTAAGACCCATTGTGCAAAATCGACTAACGTGTTCGGTCCCCGAAAGATTTTTTCACGTCCTCCAGGAATCTTGCTGCAGTGAGGGCAATGACTGAAGATAGGTTCTTGAATGCACTTCTCGCACGCTCGATGAGCCACGCAAAAATTAGGAATGTGAATGCCGGTCTCTTGCATGCATTCGAAATCGAAAAAGATGAAATTGCCTTTCTTCTTGTGACCGTCCTCTTTCTCTGGTGAGGGTTGGTATTTTTGCACGTAGCATTGGTGTTCCAAGTCCACGATGTGGTGACAAATGTGACATTTTTTCTTTCCTCGACATACGTGTGCCTTGGCATTATTGGTAAGTATGCCTTGTCCACACGTAGGGCACAATCTCAGCAGTTGACAAGCGCATTTCTTCTGTGAACCTTGCGTCTTCAGATGTTGTTGGTAACAGGTAGGGCTAACAAACGTGCGCAGACAAGTGGAACAAGGCACTGGTTCTTCGCTCAGACAGGGTGGAGAGGCCAAACATCCTGAGCATTTCCATCCACAATGTTTGTGTTGCTCTCGATTATTATAACCATAGTCACATTTCTCACAATAATAAACATATCCCAGGAATCCAGTGATACTGGTAATGGTATCGAAATGGTCATCGTGATGATAAAGGTGAATGTATTTTCCGTCCTTAAAATCTTGGCCTCGAAACAATAGAGGCCCGCGCATTTCTTGAGGGTGCACTTTCAAGGTGTATCGTGGAGCTAGGACATCTTGCAATTTTTGCATCTCGGGAATGCCACAGGGTGTGTCTTTGGGCAGTCCGGCTTGTTGTAACAGGAGTTCTGCTTCGTTTCGTTGTTTGGCTCGGTCGGAACGTTGAATAGTGTTCCAGGTTCTTTTCCATTCTACCGTGTCGTTCTTGTTGGCATAGGTTCGTCCCACCACGATGGCACGGGCTAAACACATCTGGTCATGAGGGTTGTTAATTCGGACGAGACTCGTTTTGGTGTTGCGAAGGTCGTCCACCAACAAGACCTTTTTGCGTCCAGTCCCTTGAGGAGGAGAGACGTGGGTCATGTCCAGTGTGGCTTTACCATCGGTGATGTCAAACTGATCATTAGATTGTTGTACGTGTTGAATCTTGTCCATGACTTTGGAAGCAGTTAATTCTGCAGGGGTGCTAAACTCGATCCAAACAGGGGATTTCAAACCGTCGTGTTGTATGGAAAGTCTCAAGCGATCGTCTTCTTTGGGTTGACATTGTCGCTTGAGTGCAGTGAGCAAAGAATCCCACACCTCAGTGATGAACCCTTCTGCTTTCTCTAACGGCACTTCAGCCTTGAAATCTTTAAACTTCACCGTGTATTTGTAAGCCGTGGTTCTAAATTTTCTAGAGGAGCTCTTTTCCGTCTCTCGAATGGAATAGTACTTTTCAGGGTTGACTAAGGGTGATGAACTTGGTTTAGAGGGTTCGGATTCTGGTTCACTCATGTCCTCTTCAAAATCACTGGCATGAATTTGTGCCAAGATCTCAGCCCTGGTACGAGGCGATAGATCACGTTTCTGCCTCTTACTTTCTTCTTCTTTCTTCTCGAATGAATGGGATCGTTTCATCTTGAAAGCAAAAAGTCAAATGACTCAAGTTCAAACACCATAAACTACTTTATAGTCATAGCAGACCAGCGTATATAAAAGGGTGTGTGTCTTGTCCTTTCACTATTCATTTCACTCTCGAGCCGAGCACAACGATGGAAGAGACTGACCAGATGGAACGTTTCGTCAGAGCTTTGCGAGGGGTCATTAGAAAATTCTCTTCAGACCAGCCTACGGACTACTCTCCTTCCTTTAGAGATAAAAGTCAAGATACTTGCTATATCTGTCAGAAGAAAGGGCATTGGTCTTCAGAGTGTCCAGACCGTCAAAAAAGAAAAAAAACAGGGGATAAAAAAGACAAAAGTCAAGATACCTGTTATTATTGTAAAGAAAAAGGACATTGGTCTCCAGATTGCCCCAAAAAGAAACAAGAGGAGTCAGAAGAAGAGAGGGATTCTTCAGAGGAAGAGAGGGATTCTTCTGAGGAAGAAAGAAGACAGGTGAAGAAAAAGAAACAGGAGAAAAAAAGAAGAAGGGAAGAAAGCGAGGAGGAAGAAGAGGAAAAGAGTGTGACGGTGAAGAAATTCAAAAAACAGAGAGACTAAACAAGGAGAAAAGAAGAAATTAATGAACTTTTCATTAAAGTGTTGTGTTATAAATTGTGAATTGGATTGTAAAAAATGGAGAAAAGAATAAATGAATGATATAAGGTAAGTGTCTTTGAGTTGTGATTTTAAAATAAGAAGCTACACTCACGCACTCATACACAGACACGTATTAAAAGGGTAACATGGGTGAGTTATTTTTTTTGAGTTATTGGCAAATTGAAATTGTATTTCTTTTCGAGAAATGTGGGTGGCCCTGAAAAGGGCCTTTTTTCTTCATGGTGTAGGGGTGAGTTTAAGCAATCAATTTTAACTGCCTTAAGCCTTTGCCACGGCCAAGGCCTACTTCTGGACTGCGTAATGTTGATGATGATGATTGGGTTGAAATCACTAAGGGTGGTACGGTAGGCTTAGTCACAGGGTTGACATGTTTGGCTCGGGAAGGTCGTATTCTCTTCGGTCGTGATAAAGAAGTCTGATACATTTGTTTCAGACTTCTTAACTCCGCTAAAATGTCCAACAGTACCGTGACCGTTTGATTTTCACCCTCTTGTTTCTTTGCTGCTACTTCTTCTTGCTGTTGTTTTTTTCTTACCTCTTCTTCTTGTTGCTGTTGCTGTAGGAGAAAAGTCTGTTCCGCTTCCTTTTGTCGTTATATAAATTTCTCCAATTCTTCTTTCTGTCTCTGTCTAAAATTCTCCACTTGCGGTAATGAAGAAAGTAACGAAGGTTCCGGAACAAATTCTTGCGAGGAGAGAAAATCCACAAAATCCCAATTCACCTCTTCTGAAAGTAAGTCCGGGTTCCCTTGGGCAGTCTCCCCTGCTGGTGCACCCCACTGGATCGTTTTCTGAGTTTCCGTCATGTTGAATCACTGTCGCATAGATTGACTGCACACAAGCGCTAGCGAATCTATATTGACTACGTGACGTCACAGACTGCTCTCTTCGGATTGGATGCGAGCTGACTGAATTCTGTAACGCGTGTTCGGATTGGTAAATGAACTCAATCCGTTTCAATCCTTCCTCCGCCTATAAATAAGCGCCGTTCAATGCATTGATTCACCTGTTCTCGTCGCTTCAAGATGTGGACTACAGTTGAGTCATCCACCCTTGTGTCTTCCATGATGTTTCGGACAGACTTGCTCATGTATGTCCGATCGAAGTGGACCGTTGTCCACAGGACAAACACCAGCCTGTGGATACGTAGGATCTACGTCGAAAGACAAGGATGCCTGAAAAGAGTGCTGATGTACGGACCAACAGTAAGACGCAGCCTAAGGACAAGAAGAAGACCAATGCGGTGCCATTTATGTTAATGAATACATTAACATAAAACCCAAAGGCCCTTTTCAGGGCCAGCCATATTTCTCGAAAAGAGATAGCCTTTCCATTGCCTACCCCTTTTTTAAAAAAATTTTTTTTTAAAATTTAAAAAAAAAAATCCCATGTTAAATTCCCCTTGTACGTAGAGTGACCCACGATTTATTCCCATGTTAAATTCCCCTTGTACGTAGATTGACCCACGATTTTTCGCCATGTTAAATTTCCATTGTACGTAGATTGACCCAGGGGTGTTTTGAGTGGAATTCCCATTGTACGTAGGGTGCCCCACTTCACTACTCCCTTGTTCTTCCAGATTTGAATGGACTAATGGAACCATAATTCAGTTATCTTTGTTGTCTGCATAGCAATATTTGTAGATTGCGCCTTGAAAATCACACGTATCGTCTGAGATCTAACACAGCATAAACAATTCACGTCCCTTGTCGTTCCAGATTGCGTGAACTACGACAACCATAATTCCAGTTATCTCTGTTGTCTGTATAGCACCATCTGTAGTCTGCGCCTTGAAAAGCACACGTTTGTTTGGATATTAGTATCCGTATAATATAAGTACCTCAGTGAAGATAAAATTTGCCACTTGGATAATTTATGATTTTGTTTTTCCAGTTTGCATGGACTGCTGCAACCGTCAGTCCAGTTTTCTTTGTTGCCTGTAAAGTACCATTTGTCTCTTGAACCATGCAAATCACACTTGTGGTCGGATTATAGTAACGGTATACCAGGACTACCACTTCGACTTTTGATTTCCCTCGCACTTCCAGATTTGAATGGACTACTGCAACCATAATTCCAGTTATCTTTGTTGTCTACATAGCAATATTTGTAGGTTGCGCCTTGAAAATCACACGTATCGTCTGAGAATTTTAACGGTACACCAGAACCAACACAGAATCATCAAAATTTGCCACTAGTACAATTCACGTCCCTTGTCGTTCCAGATTGCGTGAACTAGTCAACCTTAATTCCATTTATCTCTGTTTTCTATATAGCACCATCTGTAGTCTGCGCCTTGAAAAACACACGTTTGTTTGAATATTAGTATCCGTATACTTGGACAATCTCAGAAAATAAAATTTGCCAATTGGAAAATTATGATTTTGTGCTTCCAGATTTGCATGGACTACTGCAACCGTCAATCCAGTTTTCTTTGTTGCCTGTAAAATACCATTTGTATCTTGAACCATGCAAATCACACTTGTGGTCGGATTATAGTAACGGTATACCAGGACTACCACAGTGAAAACAATATGCCACTTGGACTTTTGATTTCCCTTGTGCTTCCAGATTTGAATGGACTAATGGAACCATAATTCAGTTATCTTTGTTGTCTACATAGCAATATTTGTAGATTGCGCCTTGAAAATCACACGTATCGTCTGAGAATTTTAACGGTACACCTGAACTAACACAGCATAAACAATTCACGTCCCTTGTCGTTCCAGATTGCGTGAACTACGACAACCATAATTCCAGTTATCTCTGTTGTCTGTATAGCACCATCTGTAGTCTGCGCCTTGAAAATCACACGTTTGTTTGGATATTAGTATCCGTATACTATAAGTACCACAGTGAACATAAAATTTGCCACTTGGATAATTTATGATTTTGTCTTTCCAGTTTGCATGGACTACTGCAACCGTCAGTCCAGATTTCTTTGTTGCCTTGTATAGTACCATTTGTATCTTGAGCCTTCGAAATCACATTTGTGGTCCGATTATAGTAACGGTATACCAGGACTACCACAGTGAAAAGAAATTTGCCACTTGGACATTTGATTTCCATTGTACTGCCAGATTTGAATGGACTACTGCAACCATAATTCCAGTTATCTTTGTTGTCTACATAGCAATATTTGTAGGTTGTGCCTTAAAAATCACACGTATCGTTTGAGAATTTTAACGGTACACCAGAACTAACACAGTATAATCAAAATTTGCCACTTGTACAATTCACGTCCCTTGTCGTTCCAGATTGCGTGAACTATGGCAACCATAATTGCAGTTATCTTTGTTGTCTGTATAGCACCACCTGTAGTCTGTGCCTTCAAAAGCGCACGTTTGTTTGGATATTAGGGTTCGTATACTATGACTACCTCAGTGAAAATAAAATTTGCCACTTGGATAAATTATGATTTTGTGCTTCCAGATTTGCATGGACTACTGCAACCGTCAAACCAGTTTTCTTTGTTGCCTGTAAAATAACATTTGTATCTTGAACCATGCAAATCACACTTGTGGTCGGATTCTAGTAACGGTATACCAGGATTACCATAGTGAAAACAATAGGCCAATTGGACTTTTGATTTCCCTTGTACATCCAGATTTTAATGGACTACTGCAACCATAATTCCAGTTATCTTTGTTGTCTACATAGCAATATTTGTAGGTTGCGCCTTCAAAATCACACGTATCATCTAAGAATTTTAACGGTACACCAGAACTAATACAGTATAATCAAAATTTGCCAATTGTACAATTCACGTCCCTCTTCGTTCCAGATTGCGTGAACTACGGCAACCATAATTCCAGTTATCTCTGTTGTCTGTATAGCACCATCTGTAGTCTGCGCCTTGAAAAGCACACGTTTAGGACTACATCAGTGAAAATAAAATTTGTCACTTGGATAATTTATGATTTTGTACTTCCAGTTTGCATGGACTACTGCAACCGTCAGTCCAGAATTCTTTGTTGCCTGTATAATACCATTTGTATCTTGAGCATTCGAAATTACACTTGTGGTCCGATTATAGGAACGAAATACCAGGACTACCACAGTGAAAAGAAATTTACCATTTGGACTTTTGATTTTCCTTGTACTTCCAGGTTTGAATGGACTATTACAACCATAATTCCAGTTATCTTTGTTGTCTACATAGCAATATTTGTAGATTGCGCCTTGAAAATTACACGTATTGTTTGAGAATGTTAACGGTACACCAGAACTAGTACAGTGTAATCAAAATTTGCCAATTGTACAATTCACATCCCTTGTCGTTCCAGATTATGTGAACTTCGGCAACCATAATTCCAGTTATCTTTGTTGTCTGTATAGCACCATATGTAGTCTGCGCCTTGAAAATCACACGTTTGTTTGCATATTAGTATCCGTATACTAAGACTACCTCAGTGAAAATAAAATTTTCCACTTGGATAATTTATGGTTTTGTACTTCCAGATAGGCATGGATTATTGCAACCGTCAGTCCAGATTTATTGTTTGCCTGTATAGTACCATTTGTATCTTGAGCCTTCTTAATCACACGTGTGGTCCGATTATAGTAACGGTATACCAGGACTACCATAGTGAAAATAAATTTGCCACTTGGACATTTGATTTCCATTGTACGTCTAGATTTGAATGGACTACAACAACCATAATTCCAGTTATCTTTGTTGTCTACATAGCAATATGTGGAGCTTGCGCCTTGAAAATCACACGTGTCGTTTGAGAATTTTAACCGTACACTAGAACTAACACAGTATACTAAAAATTTGCCACTTGTACAATTCACGTGCCTTGTCGTTCTAGATTGTGTGAATACGACAACCATAATTCCATTTATCTTTGTTGTCTGTATAGCACCATTTGTATTTTGTGCCTTGAAAATTACACGTTTGCTTGGGTATTAGTAGCGGTATACCAGGACTACCATAGGGAAAATAAAATTTGCCACTTGGATGATTAATATCCCACTGCAATCATAATTTAATTTGTGTTGGTTGTCTGTATTGCACCATTTGTGACACTTGATGACGTTTATTTGTAAAGGTTTGCCATGACTAGCACAATGAAAATAAAATGTGCCACTAGAATAATTTACGTCACTTGTACTTCCGTGAACTGCTTCAACCATACTTACAGTTACATGTGTTGTCTGTATAGCACCAAAAATTCTATTTTGCGTCTTGAACATCATTCAGTTGGGTCGGATATTTGTAACAGTATACCAGGACTACCACTGTGAATAATAAACTCTCCCACATGAACAAATTATAGTCTTGTAGTTCCAGTTTCGCACTGACTATTGCAACCATAAATTCAGATATATTTCTTGAATGTATATGATCATTTATATATTGCGCCTAGAACAGCACACTAGTGGTCCGATATTAATAACGATATACCATGACTACCACAGTTAAAATAAAATTTACCACTTGGACAATTTTTGTTCTTGTTTTTTCTGGTTTGAATGGAAATTACACGTTTCGTCTGATATTAGTAAAGGTGTACCACGACTACCACAGTGAAAATAAAATTTTCCACTTGAACGATTCTTTTCCTTTGTATTTCCAGATTTGCATCGAATACTACAATCAATATTCTATTTATTTTTTGTCGTTTTTATAGTACCACCTGCATCTTGCTACTTGAAAATGACACTTGTCTCCGTATATTTTTAACCGTATACCAATGCTATCGCAGTGAAAATACAATTTTCCTCCTGGAAAATGCATATCCCTTGTACTTTCATATTTGCATGCACTACTGCGACCATAATTCTAGTTATATTTGTTTTCTGTATAGAACCTTTTGTATCTCTGGCTTTGAAAATCATACATTTGTTCAGATATTAATGACTATTGTCCAGGACTATCACAGTGAAAATAAAATTTGATACGTGGACAATTCGTTTCCTTTGTCCTTCCAAATTTGCATGGACTACGGCAACCATAATTCCAGTTTTTTTTGGGTGTCTACATAGCACCATCTTGTATCTTGCTCCTTGAAAATAACGCTTGTGGTCGGAAGGACACTTGATATTAGTAATGGTAAAAATGTAATGAATGTCATACTCCTGGTATATACACCGTCATGAGAGAAGCATCACGAAGGTAAGCCGGACTAATCTTTATCATGGTGTTTCTGTGTAAGAACTAAAATTGAACAATGTGCAAATAATCGGACCGTCGGATAGTTTCCTTTCGAATTTGTTATGCCCACGGGTCTTTAACTTTCCATATATGTAATCATCAATTTCTCAAAATCGGCTGGACGAGGTTTCTATTAACTTTTCGTCCTGTAGAAATAGATCCTAAACAAGGAACTGTCAAAAGTTGGCTGAATTCGAAATTCTTAAAGAAGGGATTCAAGCATGGAAAATACTGGTTTAATATTGCCGGTATCTATAAGGACCCTCCTATTTCTGCCATTTCTTCTATGAGAACTTCCTCAATGTTGCGAAATTCTACAACAATAAAGGCATAAAGATTTGTATAACTCATGAGGAGGCCTTTCTGAAAAGAATATTAGTGCTTCCCATTAATTACCATGAGACCTAATCCAAACACCTAACAAAATGAATTATACCTGTCTCAAATAAATAAACACATGTACACGAAAATATCCAGATAATTCTTGATCTTAAGGCATTAAAGAGTTTGCATTCTTTGAAACTAGTCCATGATATCATACATTCTCTTGGATACTGTATCTTATGACGTCTGTTCCTAGAATTTAGCTTATTACTCTGTACTAGTCCGTTCCGGTGGCCTAAGTGGTATACAGTACCTTTCGGATGCGGGAGGTCGCGGGTTCGAACCCCGGCTAAGTCATATCAAAGACTTACAAAAATGGTCCTAGCAACTACCACACTTAGCGCTCAGCATTAAGAGTTTAATATTATGACTCTGCGATCAACCAAATAATACAATAAATCTTCTGGTGGAAACGCTATGTTAATATAAGTTCAAATTAGTGGATGTAGCAGTAAGAATTAAAAGATGACTTCCATGATGGAGATACTGAATTGTGAGATATACAACATTTTCAATCAAAACTAACTAAATATCATAAGAAGTATTCTAGTGAAAACCCAGCGCTGATACAGATTTCCAATGAAAAACAAGCAGTGACAACATTTTCAAGATTGCCACCATGGTGGAAGTTATGGACATCAGATCTGCACCATTTCATTTAGGACCAATAGTGGTGGCCATATTGGATATAAAATTGGCACCATTTTATTCAAGACCAATAAGACATCGTACGTATTCAGGTAAAAATATTAATATGACTTTCCCTTTAGGAGTAGTGATAACCCGCTTTATAAGATGGTTGCAATGGTGTCCATATTTGACAGAACTTTTGCACTGTTGCTATTCAGTAACAACGAGACATCCCAAATAATCTTTGAATAAAAGCTCCATATTGACATGACCAGGAGGAATATCAATTCTATATTTAAGATGTGGCAGCCATATTGGATGTGCAGCAGAACCATTTTCATTTAGGACTAACTAGACATCATAAGAAGTGTTCCTATGAAAATCCCATGCCCATTTGACTTTCCGTTCAGATGAGGAAGTATTGACAAGATTTTCAAGATGGCTGACATGATGGCTTTATTATAAATAAGTTAGGTACTATTTTCATTTGGGATCAACTGGACATCACAAGAATTATTTTAAAATAGCCAACATATTTATATGACTACCCACTCAGAAGCAGTAGAAAAATCATGTTGTTTATACTGGCTGTTGTGGATGAATGCAGAAGCAGATACATTTTTATTTAAGATCAACTATACATAATATACATTATTTTAGTTACTATTCCATGCTGATATCTATTCAGGATTTTCAATATGGCTTCTGTGATGGCCATACTTGATATCTGAGCAGTAGCATTTTCATTTCGCTCTGTTGCTCTCTCTCTCTCTCTCTCTCTCTCTCTCTCTCTCTCTCGTAATGATGTGCGACCATGACCTTGCCGACGACACAGTCAGCAACACAAAGACTCTGCGACCCAGCGACACCGTCGACGACTTTGCGATACACTCGGCGACCCAGTAGGTGACTGCGACACAATCGGCAACCCATTTGACAACTCTGCAACCCAGTCGGCGACTCTGCGACCAAGTCAGCGACACAGCCGACGAATTAAGTAACCCACAATCGGAGACCCAGGTGACCATCTGATCGACAACTAAACGACTCAGTCGACGACACAGTCGAGGACTCTGCGACACAGCGACTCAGCTAAAAGAAGCCAGGAATAGGACGGTATTCCGCTCCGTTAGAAATCTACCGCAGTTCTCAGATACAGAGGGGTATCACTCCAAATACAAAGACCAATCCTAAAGAACCCGATATAGCAAGACTCGGAGTAGTATAGCCGAGGCAGTTTCCATTACAATAATAATCGCACTGACAACAAAATTATTGTACATGAATATGTGTGTGCTTTAATAGCGAATTAACCTTTAAAAACGTAAGTTTTGTAATTGGTTCATAAACAGCTTGACACTCGCAATGCTTTCAAGCATTAATGTACAGTGTGTGCGCAATACACATATAGGAAACACAATGAGACTTCTTATATACCTTGGGTACATCCATGATGTATGTTTGAAATCACTTTATTGAGTAATTGTACAATCCATTGAAAGACTGGATATGCTGAAGCGACATTGTTTACAAATTAAGCGTGAAGCTGAAGGAGAAAGGTTTTGACACTATATGTATGATTGGTATATGGACTGATGGAGCAAGTCTCATGACTGGTCGGAGGAACAGTAAAGGAACCATTGTCCCTCCCTTGTGGGTCTGCTCTTTGCCGAGCATTGGTGTGCCTTAACTGCTTCATAGGCCTCCAATGCCTTTCCATTGTTGGGTAAGTTTTAGAAACATCAACCATAATTTGCTATTTCATCAATTTCGCTCTAAGTCACAACAGGCTTAAAGATATATACATATATAAACTAATGCTTTTGCCTCAACATAAATAAGATGTGATCCATTCATTGTGTTGGCTGAGATTGGAAAATGCTGTGGCAGTAATTTAATGGACATATCTGGCCTTCTGCAGTTACGTAAGTCAGGGGTGTCAAACTCAAACGACCCTAGGGGCCGCTTGAGGGCATTTTAGATGGCACAAGGACCTCACCACCTTTGTTATCTCTCATAACACCTTGTGAGGCCAGTCATTTTTCATGTCGCAGGATACGGCTTTGCAGGCCATGTGTTTGAGACACCTGCCCCAAATCATAAGGCTACCATAAATCGTAGTTCCAAAACCTTACACACAGGAAATACTTAGTCTGGCCCATGAATCTCCTTTGGCTGGTCATTTAGGGATTAATAAAACTTATCACAAGATCTTGACTCACTTATATTGGCCACAAATTAAAAGTGATGTTGGTAAATACTGTAGATATTGTCATACTTGTTAAATGGTAGGAAAACCCAATCTTAAGATACCAGGAGCTCATTTACAACCATTCATGTCTTTGACGAACCATTTAGTAGAAGTATGGTAGACTGTGTTGGTCCCTTACCCAAGACCAAGTCAGGTAACCAGTACCTGTTGACCATTATGGTTTCCAAAGGCAATTCGTTTGAGGAATATTAAAACTTTGATAAAGTGTTTTACTCAATTTGGCTTTCCCAAACCTGTTCAATTGGGTCATTTCTCAACGTTTTAAGTCTGGAACTTTCCAGCCAATTACATTTGAATTTGGCATTCAGAAGTTTGAGTCAAAAGTGAAATTATGGTATGACAGAACTAGAATGGAGAGAACTTTTGAGTCTGGTAATCATGGGGTTCTGTCGCTCTTGCTCATTCTTCAAAATTTTCTTAAGTTTAAATATTACGACCCTTACAAGGTTAAGAAAATTAATGAGTTAAACTATAATATTAGTGATCCTCGGATCTGAGTAAATTATAGGAGTACCAATACATGAAAATAGATAACCAAGTTAAACATGCAATTAATTAAGTCCCACTCAGTGAAGATTTAAATGAAGGAATATAATCGGATTCTACTGATATTGGTGTGCCAAATCTTTGGAATTCAGAAATTATGAATGATCTGGACCAGAACCATTCACATTTGCAAGACCAAGAAAGAAATGAGCTTTAACAGTTATTATTTGAATATGAGCACTTATTTCCAGATGTCGCTACAAGAACAAACAAAACGGTTACGTTGAAATTGTATATTCCAAACCTTTGATACAACACCCGTACAGAATGAACCCTCTCAAACAGGAATACTTGAACAAATAAATCCGGTATTTGCTGGAGAATGATTTTATTGAGCCCAGTAAAAGTGACTGGAGTTTGCTATACATACTTACTCCAAAACCAAATATAAAATCTTTCCGTATATGTACTGACTATAGGAAAGTGAATAGTGTGAAAACAATATATTTATTCCCACTACCAAGAATCGATGGCTGTATTGATAAGATCAGGAATGCCAAGTATATTACCGAATTGGACCTTCTGAAAGGATTTTAGCAAATTCCACTAACGGAAAGAGCAAAGGAAATTTAGGGATTCGTGACTCCAGATGGACTTTATCAATATAAAGTAATGCCGTTTGGGATGAAAGGGTAGCCAAATACTTTTAAACGTCTCATGAATATGATTACCTCTGGTCTAGACAATTGTGATGCTTACATCGATGATGTCGTCATCTAAAACGACAACTGGAAAGAAGATTTAGCAACAATTCGGAAATTCTTTGACAGACTCACAGATGCAAGTTTGACAAAAGTGAGTTCCGCCGTGGTAGTGTAACTTTTCTATGACATATCGTGAGACATGGACAAATTAAACCAATATATCCTAAGGTCAAGGCTATCTCTGAATTTCCCGTGCCATTAAATAAAAAACAACTGATGCGATTATTAGGTATGGATGGATACTATCGGCAATTTCTTTCCAATTTTTCTATAATTGCTAACCTCTGACAAATTTATTGAGCAATAAAAACAAGTTCCTTTGGACTGAAAAATGACAGGAGGCTTTTGACAATTTAAAAGCCATGTTTAAAAGCGCACCAGTTCTTACAGTTCCAAATTTCAGCCAAATATTTAAATTGTCTGTCGATGCAAGTGATGTTGGGGTTGGAGCAGTTTTGATTCAAGAAAATGAAAATGATATATTGATCACCCCGTGTGCTATTTTTTTAGGAAATTAAATAGTCACCAATTAAATTATTCGACAATCGATAAGGATTGTTTGGCTTTGATATTGGTATTACAACATTTTGAAGTTTACATTAGCTCAGCTCCCTCTCCGATTATTGTGTTAAGTGACGACACCACCCTTACTTTCATCGACAAGATGAAAAATAAAATCAAAGACTACTAAGGTAGAATTTGTTGTTACAGGAATACGATATTGATTACAGGCACATCCAGTGGACAAATAATTTAACAGCAGGTGCACTTTCCCATGTATAACAATGTATTATTTCATGTACACTGTGTGTAATTAATAAAAGTTCGTTTGAACCTCATGTATAATTAGTCTGTGGTAAAAATAATGCTTTATCATATAAATCTTTCTTTTTCGTTATTTGTATATTTGATTTAATTTATATCTGATTTAATATATATATTTATTTTAATTTTATTGTTTATTTATCAGCTTCAATTGTTTTTTCTATTACAGGCTATTATAATATAATCTTGTTTACGTGATTTAGAAAATTTTTTCCAGAAAATAGTTTGACTTTTACTATTCATTTGTAAACACTTAAAGCTGGCCTAGACCCCAAACTTAATTCAAAATTAGCAACAGTCACGTGAACAAGTTCTTTTTTAATTTTTTTGTTTTTGTGGGAATAATAAGGGCGAGATCAAGGGTGTATTCGATAAGTGACCTTCAACTTGTAAATAGTTTTTAGTGAAGTAAACAACCTTTAAAAAAAAAATTCTTAGAATAATATGATTGGTTTTTGTCAGGTCCACGTTGAGAGTACGTGATGTAAACATGATAACTTGACCCTCATCCGGGGATCTGTATTGCGCAGTATTCAAGTTTACCGATGTTTATAGAGAATTTAATCAGTCTGGGCTTTAAACATTTCATGTCAAGTCGTGATGTTCTGTTTTAGCCAGTCGTCGAGTTATATGTTAAGTTTTCTTCATATTATTTGGATTCTAAAAAATTAATTCGTTTGTCTGGAACTATATGTGTGCTCATAAAGAATTCTTGAAAAAAGACATTTATTTATTTTTAAAATTCGGATTTCCAACACCGGAGTATTATGTCTTGTGTTTCTACAAGGAACTGTAGACAACAACACTGTACAGGATACAGCATACGTCATCGCCTTCTATATTGGATTCTTCGTCAGGAATCTAACTTAAATTCATTAGAACATTTCACTATCAGGACTTCTAGAATTTTATTCGTGGATTATTATTGGAATATTTTTGGATTTGATTCTTAAAACTGTAAGTTCTTAGTTTTTTATTCGTACAGCATTTTTGCAATGAAATAAATTAGTCGTTAATTTTTTACAAAGCTTGTTGTTTTTTCACTCTTTCTTCTGTTAATGTTTATTCGAGCCTCAACACGTACCGTAATATATTATTATTATTATTATTATTATTATTATTATTATCATTATTATTATTGGTTCTTGTTGTCTTTTTAATTAAAGGAATAGATAGATCATCTTTTTATGTGTATTAACGTCAACAATATTCAGATGACCGAGGTCAGTTGTGTTTAGGTAACCTACTGTGTTGGTTAAAAGCAGGAAATTTATCAATTAGATAAAATAGAGTAAGGTATGAACATATTCGCGATGAAGATAGAATGTGTCTGATACGTAACACATAAATAGAAAAGGAGTATCGTTTTATTGTGACATGTCATATTTATGCTCTCCTAAGGAGGAAATATATACCTTCGAATATTTTATTGTGTTCACGAAATATATCCTATGAATATTTTTGACACAAAAATTGATTACGGTGCAATTTCAAAACGGTTTCCCAACGTGTCGGGCTAAAGAAGCTCTTTGTCAACTGGAAAAAAGAACAACTTACATATGTAAAACAAACACTTAACATAAAATCTACGAAATATTCTGTACTTCCACATGTTGGATACAATGGAGGCAAAGTACAACAAGAGATATAAAACATAAAGCTGAGCAATGATAATAGACGAGGGGGTTCTTGTGTCTATCACACAACGAGTAACAAGAATCTATTAATCCCAAATTTAGCAAAGTTTGTTTGTAAAGTATTAAACTGTATTCATTTCTGGGCCTGTGGCCGACAATATGAATACTAAAGAGCATTGATATTATTATTATTATTATTATTATTATCATTGTTATTATGTTGCACTTGATCCCTGGCTAAAACGTCCATGTTAAAAGCTTTTTTCTCTCTACAGAAACGGTTGTCGGGTAGCATACGAAACTGACCTTGTTCAAGTAAGGATGACCTGTACAATTGACAATCATCCACGTTTACTTACGTTGCTATAAATATTCCCTTGTATCAAAAGGAAATAAAGATTATCATTTCAGTCGAGTATTTTGATACAATATAAATAAAGTTATCTACAAATTAATGGGCATGAAGTTTGTAACCTCTGAGCAGAATCCAATCAATCTTAATACATTGAAAGAGAGCAGACGAATGACAAAGTCTGTGGCAAACGATAAGACACGTGTTTTGTTGTTGTTTGCCTTCATTTTTCTATCAAATCACTCGACATTTCCAGGCATTTCGCTATTGCAGTCACAAAAACGAGGAATGTTT
Organism: Sinohyriopsis cumingii; assembly: GCA_028554795.2. NCBI lineage: Eukaryota > Metazoa > Mollusca > Bivalvia > Unionida > Unionidae > Sinohyriopsis > Sinohyriopsis cumingii. The sequence continues at coordinate 104,442,300 of CM068837.1, read as the reverse complement.
AAGTTGGACAATGTGCTAGACACACTTGTTTTCCCGCCAGCCATTCTTCGTGGGAGAACTGAATTTTTCATAAGCTTTATCAATTTGTTTGTAGTACTTGCACGTTCAACTGCACAAGGTGCAATCATTTACGTCATAGCCATCATCTACATGATAAATTATTTTCTACATTTAGCAGCTTCATCTTTGTGAGCACTCGCAACTAGAATTGCGTATCACTAAGTGAAAATAGCATTCAAAAACTGTATTGACTTAAGTCTTATTAAATATCTCTCTCTCTCTCTCTCTCTCTCTCTCTCTCTCATCTTATTCAGAAATAGTTATACTTTCGTTTTCCGTTTGTCTCTAAAGCCACTGAGCATTAACGCATATAGATACAAATGCAATATAAATACAATACGTTGTGGTCACTTCTCTTGTCAGCCTAATTATAAGCTGTCACTCAAAATCTATTCATAAATGTCAAGTGTAGTTGTCAATTCACTTTCAATCAGTTTTTATGGAATAATTCACCACTGGTTTATATTGTTACAAGCCATGGGTTTTTGCTTGACCGAGTGGTGTTAAACGCTGGCGCGATTCCCACTAGAAGTATTAAGTTTACCCCCAATTTCCCAACTTCAATTGTAAATTACAAAGTTCGGCGTGTCTGTTCTATACATAAATTTACTCTAATCAATGCAAGACAACAAATCTAACAACCTGCCAAATATATATCAACCGCACATCTGCATGTCTTTGTTATGTTTCCCTACCGCCAGCAGTTCACGCCATATAAACTATACAACTAACCCGTAACACAGGAAACTATGCAGGCCACTAAAACTATGGTTTCCAGGCGCATTTCGTCAGTACAGCTGCGTCACATTTGCCACCACGGCGACATAAACGGTATCTGCCGAGTCCCTTCTTATTGATTCCATTGTGTACTTTATCGGTTTCCTACCATAAATACTGCCACTGCAGTCACGCCACCAATTTACACCACTATATTGTAATACGGACTTTGTTATTCCAGGGTCATTACTAGTAAACCATTGCATAATGGAAACTCACTAGCACTTTACTCCGTGACGTTTGCTCCTAGCAATTTGCTAATTATTTCGGGCAAAGGAATATTTCTATTGCAACGAATTCCAATAATCATACACGCAATCACAAAAATGTAAGAATTCCTTAAAACGGGGCGCTATAACCAAATGCGCATACTCCAAATTTAATTATATAAATATATATATATATATATATATATATATATATATATATATATATATATATATATATATATATATATATATATATATATATATATATTAAAAATAGCATGGCCTTTGAAGTGTTGGTATAAAGCAACTTGATACACGTATAGTATTGGTATATCAAACTGTGATTTTCCCATGGCGTATGAATACGTATAATGAACGTGTTTTTATTGCTATTATACTCTCTAAACATGGATATGAATTTCTTGTAATATTAGATTTAAAAAGGAAAAAATAACAAGAAAATGATTTTCTTGTGAAATATTTTTTTTATATAGAAACTAACATTTTTATACCAAAAAAAAATACCATATTCAATCCAGGAAATAAATATTATTGAGCTCCACTCTGTGTCGTCTGCTGATATCTCTGTCAACACTGCTGTTTCCAGTCTCTACTTCTGACAAAAATCAAACACTGAAACTGTGTGGAAAAAAGAAAACAATGACATCAGATAAGGAGCAAGATGATGAAACAACATTTAATCCACTAAACTGTGAGTTAATTGGAGAGTTTGATAGAGACATGGCTGAGACATTTGTAAATGAAAATGATCATTGTTTTAGGGAAGACAGATTTGTACACCATGAGCCTGATGATATACTGAAATTTATAGAAAGTAAACAGAATGCAAACATTCAAAAAAGACTCTTTTTGATGTAAGGCTAGTGACAGAATTCTTGCAGTCAAAAAATGAATTCAGATATTTACGCAAGATACACCCATCTGAATTGGATCAGCACCTGGCTGATTTTATACTCAGTGTTAGGAGAAAAGATGGATCTGAGTTTGAATGGAACAGCTTAAGAAGCATCATCATCTTCATTGATCACCACCTTAAAATCAAGAAATATGCAAGTACAATCATGAGAGGAACAGGCACAAATTTTGCATTAACAAGGGAAGCTCTTCGGGCTAATCAAAAAGATTTAAAATCTAAAGGAAAAGGAAATAAACCAAACTGGAGTCAACCGATCAAAAACGAAGAAATAAATGCCTTGTATAGTAAAAAGAACGAATGGGGATGGAAACACCTGAAGCTATTGTTAACACATTGTGGTTTAACAACTCATTTTGGTTTCAGGCGAGTGACTGAACATTACAATCTGAAATGGGGGGGATGTTATACTAAAGAAAGATGTGAATGTCCTCGAGTATCTTGAACTCAATGGAAGGCAGACAAAAGCAAGAACAGGAGACAATGTCAAGGACATCAGGGATATTAATCCTAAGATGTATGAAACAAAAACAACAAAGAGAGAGAGAGAGATCCACTTGCTATCTACAAACGGTATGCTGAGCTAAGACCAGCAGACTTTTGTCAACGTGAAGATCCTTTCTATATTGCGCCAAACACTATGCCAATTTCAGCGACAAACCCAAAATGGTTCAGGAAACAAGTCGTTGGAATTAACAAACTTGGATGCATCATGAAAAAAATGAAAGAAAAGCCAAATATTACAAAAAGAAAGAAATTAACAAACACAAGTAGCCGAAAGTACTTAATTCAGAAGTTAAGAGACAAAAACATTCCCCCAACTGATATCATGCAAATTTCAGGCCACAAAAACGTACAGTCTATAAACAGCTACTCAAACATTAGTGAAAAACAATAACAGACATACTCCAATTACCTGAACAACACCGGCCACCCAAATAATGATGCTGTCATCCTCCATCCCCACAACAAAGAGATTTCAAACTGTACAGCAACAGACTGTAGTATATCAAGTTCCCAAACGTGTAATATTCAGCAGAATTAGATTATCAGCAACCCATTCTACGGATCAAACTTCACCGTACAAAATATGTTTGTTATGAACCTAACGGAAAACATGAACGAGATCCCTAACTGGGTCAACTTCTTTCAACAGGCGAATTCTCAGACAGGGCCCACACAGCGGAAACGTAGGAAAATTATTGAAAGTGACAATGACAGTCAGTAGGAATAGCGAATATAGACATAAACGATAACAATGAAATGTGGTTAAGGTTAAATTGTTTAATTACCTATTGTTCCTTCATTATTTTGACGTTTCTGGCTCGAATCGTACTGTTGCTATAGATGCATATGGCCGCCCTGTTACTGGTCATGACCACGAACGCTGCAAATTCAATGTTTGCATGCACATTATTAAAAATATTTTGAATGTTAACTATCAGCTTTGTGTTTTCATTTCATATAATATTGCTAAAGGAAATATATAGGAATTAATATGAATGAAGTGTACAGGAAATTATCAATCACTACAGAGCTTCTATTTTGAGCGTACATATATGCGAGGGGTTGTGAAGAGTTCACTCCCCTAAAGTGCACTGTCTGTGGCCGTTAGTTTTATCTCCCATATAAAATGAAACCTTTAATGTGGTATAAATAAAATATATGTATAGTATGTACGTTTATCGGTGATATACCACCCGTTGTATAAATTTTCCATTAAAAGGAAACTCGGGCAAGCCTCTTGTCCACCCAACGTGAACTATTCTTGCTAATAATATTTGGAAGAATTTATTGAGAGCTGGTTTTATTATTCTTAACTGCTGAAGCTGATGTAACATTAGCTTCGCAGGTATTGCCGATTAAACCCTGAAACACGCGACCTTCCACATCGTGCATCGTTTCAACTCCTTGGTTGGGGAATATGCGCTGGCGTCAACTATCACCTGTTGGTGTGCTTTAGGCATTTTATCGGTTTACTGTTCAAATGTTGGTCCGATCTGAGAAATGGTCCTTGACAAGAATATCGAGAAAAATAGACTAATAGCGAAATATTCGCGAGTTGTGTGACTTATCCATTCCTTGGAGTTTTGGTGTTATCAGCCAGATGTGTTATGACTTACAAGATTTGATCCAAATCTGGCTTTTCTTTCCTTAAATCTTGCAATATCTGAATATATTGACAAAGGTGTGAATGCCTGTACACACTAGTCAGATGAATGTACACACTGCTCAGATGACTTAAGGTACTAAGAGGACAATTTCAGTCATAGATGGGCGACAATACAAATATTCATATGAGGGTGCTGGAAAATTGATCCCATTGCTGCGGCAGTGCGAAGAAAACCCATGCCCTCTTTCTCGTTCCTTTATTCTTTTCAATAGAGATCTGAAGTGCAATGCGTAACGACAACATTACCACTTGTCACCTTTGTCATCTTTGCGGAATTAAAGCCTTGGCTATTTTATCATAATTCAGATAATTTAGCGGCTTTTAGAAAATATGTCACTGACTGATTCATAAGTATTATATACGTTGAACAAAAAATATTTTTCAATATATTCCCAGGTCACAAGATTTATATTTATAATAGATTTCGTCACCGTTGCTGTTTTTTGTTTGCATGTTGACTGGTTCTTCTTTCTGTTATTTTTTTAACAGGTGTCTCTAAATTAAATCAAGATCCAGAAGATGAAGGACGTACCATTTACTCTTTTTGTGGGGTAGGGTAGGGGTTTGGATAGACCTGGGCGTTTTCATTCAGAGTGTCGTTATTTCTTTCATCTTGAAATATTTGTCGCAACTACAAGTATGTGTACAATTAGTTTTGTTTCGAGAAATCAGAGCAGGAATATTTTTATTTGTATTCGCTGTTTGGCTGTTTTTAAAGCTTTATTAGGAGATGGAAATTTATTTCAAAATTATCACTTGATTTAGTCATATAATAATTACACCAGTTACTCTGGATTGTCGTCTTCTAAACAATCAGAAAACACCTAAATATGATATACTGCCGCCCATCCAATACCTTGATAAAGGTAATGCTAATGTAACAACAGCGGCAACTCTGGACTGAAAATGGCAATTAGTAAATGGCAAATTTTGTGGACATTTAAAAATTTATATGTTTTCTGTTTAGACACAAATTGTTATATCTCTTGAATGTTTTGATACAATTACTTGGTCGCCATGTCAGCCTTAATTGAAATGTTCAGCTAGAGCCATCAGAATATTAAGATCCCTGTTGTTATATATATATATATATATATATATATATATATATATATATATATATATATATATATATATATATATATATATATATATATATAACTTATTTGGATTTTAACATAGTATAGGTCATAATAGAGCGAATAGCAACTTAACTATGTTTTAATTGTGCCTTTTTTAAAAACTACCAGTAACAGTGTGGATATGTTGGTCGTTTCAATATTTCCGATAATTGGTAACTTTAGCACCGATAACAAAGTAAAACATAATTAAACTCACGCACATACACATGCACACACATGTGGGTGAGTCGGTGGGTGGGTGTAACTTTTTATGGTGTTTTAGTTTCTTGTATTAATTGTTGATTGGTTGTGTTTTGGGGAACAATTAAACATGATCTGTTTGCAACAGATTATTATTTTTTAGACTATATTTAATAATAATGTTTGACTTTTGTTACAAAAAGTCGTCATATGTATTATGTTAAGGTGTCATATCTGCTCCATTTGCTCTTTAGGAAAAGAATGGCATCTACTGCGTCTTTATATTTTGCTAATTTACAGGTAAACCTCCGTGAATTTATCGTCGTCGTCATCAACAGATTCAAAAGAAAGACGATAACATAACTATAACTGTTGCTGCTGCCACCGAAGGCCTTTCAAAAACAATAGAAACCCCGTTGACATCGCCTCTACATGGCCGTCTAAAGTAATCAAGATCAACAATACATAAATTAAAAAATTTTAAAAAATCGGAATACTGTTCTGGAATCTAATTACTCAGAAGACGATGAAAACGAGCTGTCAGGAATTAAAAGAAGACAAAGACAATGATGTGGAAAAAATACAAAATTCAATAAAAACATCGAACCCCCCGAACTTTGGTCAGCCTAATATATTCTATGGAAGAAACCATTGTTAATTTCACTAGATACTATGATCAAGCCAATCCGTTGCTGTTGCAACCGAAGCCTCTTCCAAAATAGGGCCCACGTCGTCACCGCCTTCATCATCGTCGTCTAATAGTAATTACGATCAAATTTGCATAAAACAAAAGTAACAAGAACCCCAATACTGTGTAGAAATCTGCTTATTCAGAAGACAACTTAATCAGGCTGCCAATAATTTTAAAAAAGCCACACAAAAAGGAAATACACAAAGTGATGACCCAGATTGTGACCAACCTAATAAATTCTTTCGAATAAAACATTGTTAATTTCGTTAGGTATGATCAAACCAAATTAGGAAAATATTGTGATTCAATGTCTAAAACATTCTATAATCATTAGCTACACGCTGTGTAGAAGTTAAAAATGAAATTACAATTGACGAACGCAGCAAAATGTTTAATAGGTTTGATGATCTTAAATGTCATATGTTCCGCAACTTTGAAGGTGTGTATGACGTTTTGGATGAAAGTAATCCATTATTTATGAATATTGTGGTTGATCTGTTTCACAGCAATATTTTTATATTAATAATTAAATCATTAATAATTAAACAAAAACAACAACTACTATCACTAACTGATAATAATTATCATTAATTAATCACGAGAATACTTATAATTAAATGAACATTAGAAGAAGAAAAAAACATCCGATATACTTGTTATTGATTAGGTCGAACCTGTTTTACCAATGGTTTCTTTTCATGTATTAGTAGTATTCTATATATAAAACATGTAACGTACCCAAATTTGATTTTACTTTCAAATAAATCCTTTGTTTACGATCGATGTTCATTTTGGGATGGTTTTCAAAGGGGTCAAAGATGGCCCTCTGCTGATCCTTCATTGTCACCATAACTACCACCTGCGACTACAATATCTTTGTCAAACACATCAACGTTAATATTCATAAGTAATGGATTATTTTCATCAAAATCATCAGCATCTTAATAATTGCCGCCGTTATCACATTCATGTTTACACAAGTATTATCTACGTCGGTGACATGCGCCATTAAATCATTTGGGCAATAATTATCACACAAAACTATGCACATTGTGCTGTGTTCATCAATTGTAATTTCAATTTCTACTTCTAGATGATCTTAAGCTAACGATTATAGCATTTTAGTTATCGTTTAATCGCAATATTGTTTTAATCATTTTTCATTAATATATTGATTGAATTAACGATATTATCTTTTAAAGAATTTATTAGATTAGTCACAATTTGGGGCGCTACCGGCTTTTCTTGGGGTTTTATATTGTGTCGATGTCGTCGTTATCTTCTTTTATTTTTTGGCAGCCATTTTTATCTTCCTTAGCATAATTAGATTAGTACACATAATTGTAGATCGAATCAGTAAAATTGGAAAAACTACAGCAGCAATGATAGTTAAAGGACTTCCAAAATAGACTAATATATATATATATATATATATATATATATATATATATATATATATATATATATATATATATATATATATATATATATATATATATATATATATATATATATATATATATATTAGACCCTCTATACCATACAGTTTTAATGTTCTTTTAGAGCGACATATTCTAAACAATCGAAGAAATTAAATATATCAAATAATACCAAAGAAAAAATATACAAAACAAAATAAAATAATATGGCACTTCAACATATTCCTGTTACAATTTTTCTAGATATGATGTACAAATATTTTTGGTTTGTGAGACACAACTGCGTTTATGTAATGTAAATGTGTTAACATCAGTTATGATCTATTAAGGTATAGTATGTAAGATACTTAGAGATTTTAAGACAGACTTATTTTGTTTGTCTACATACTGGACGGATGGGACAACGATCAGCAAGTCATGCTTGCATTTTGCTGTTTGTAAAATGAATTATACATAAGGTCTGTATGGGTTGCTTTGTTTTTCTTTTTATACTTATGTCTCTTAAAACTTAAAGTTTTTTACTTTTTGAGTACTTCGATATTTGTAAGTATGAGGTTTTCTTCTTGGTTGTACAAATCTTCTGTTGGATTAAGTGAAATTGTAGCAAACAGAAAACTGAGCAAAATTACAGCTAAATGGATTGCCTCCCTGAAGGTATTAACTTCCTGTTAGTATTAAAACTGAAAACTAAGTGTTACAATATCTTAGGTCAAAGTAAATAATGAAATTAATGTTCGCATGTAATATATATCATCGTTGATAATTTTGCAAATGTTGTAATATTATGTGTCTCACCTGTTTTGAAATCACTTAATCAAAGCAAGAGTACTGGAAACGGCATATGAAGGGATAATTTAGTGACTGTTATATGCACTAAAAGTAGTTCAACGTCGGCAGATATCAGCTATTTGACAGGCAAGATTGGCATTTCGATAGCTTTTGTTTTTAAACGAATCATTTAACATCTCTGGCTTCTGAGCTTATTTTAATAACAATTAATTATATATTTAACAATAGATGGTAGTCGAACACCAAAAGCTGATATATATATATATATATATATATATATATATATATATATATATATATATATATATATATATATATATATATAGTAATACAACATCTACTACTACTATTCTTTTTGCTTTGCCTAACTCATTAATAAAGAAATTAGCACAAGTAACGTTAAACTACAATCTCCATTATCTAATGTATAGAATATTGGTAATGTTTAGGTTTAAGCTGAAATCATAACATTAGGATGCAGTCCTGATCAATGATAATTACGTCTCCTTAGAGAAATAACAAGTAAAGTAATGCATATTCATCAAAAACAGAAACACATTTCTCATTATTCTGAGTCTCTTCAAGAGATGTTACAGGGTTTTAAGAATGAAGACCCTGATATCGTTTCCCTTGCAATTTTGTTCATTTCCCGTTTGTCTGACCTACGTATATTTTAGCCCTATCGCACATATACACGTATATGGCTTTGTATCTATGTACTTAACTCGAATATGCTCCTGAATTGTCAATGGAAGGTGCCCACTTATTTTTTCCTCCAAACAAACACGTAAAACATAGAGGTTTCATTTCATCAAATATTTTTATACTCCTCTCTTGTTTTGTGGGGTAGGGTATCTGGTAAGGCGAATAAAATCCCTTGGCTTTTAATGGGGAAAAACAGAAAATAGAAAGCAAAGAATAAGAAACACAAACACGCACACTATTATTCTTTTCTTTCAGAAAACGGTTAGAAACAGGTCGGATAGGTGCCATTATGAGAGTAGTTGCAACTGATATAATCGCTATTACTCCTACTATTTAACGTCCGATGTGATTAACACACATCTTATCAACTCTTACGTTAATCTGTTATGTCAGTCAAGGGAACAAATAACAAGCACCACACACACTGACACAGCAACAACAACAATAACAAAACTGAAATACCAGGAAACAAGCAACCACATAAAACCCCATATAAAAGCAACATAAAGAACAGGTAAAGCGTTGCAATTCTTTAATCCGATTTCTCTGAGTTTACATCCAATAATGCCTGATAGATCATAAGTCGCTTGTTTTAACTGAGGGCAAAATTAATAAGATATGATCTCCAAAGTTCCCAGTGTCAGAGAATACCTTTGACATCACACTTGAAATAAGCATTCATCCCCCACAGTGTCGTTTGGTGTTAACGGGAATAGCTTTCATGTTATAAGAATAATTGAAATAAACGTTCAACCCTCACAGTCATGGCCTGGCTGCAACTAAAGTGTTACTGGGTGACACATGTACAACAGTTCTTCTAGATACATATATCACTATAATCCTCTCAAAATAGCATCCGAACATTTAACTCTTGAGATTTTCGTATCAATGGTCAAATTACTCTTCACGTTTGAAATGTATTGTGAAACCCTGCAGCTAGATATTGGAAGAAATATTTTGATGAAAACTCTCTGTGTGGATATGATCATCCATTCATGATGAGTAACAGTAACAAACTTTTTAAGATGGCTGCCATACTTGAATGTCAGATCTGCATCACTTTCCTTTTCATTTACATCACACTAAACACTATGATGAGTCTTCTGGTAAAAATCCAATTTCGATTTGGCTTTCCGTTTTTTAGTTCCGGTGATAGCAAGAATTTTAATATCGTTCCGCTGAGATGGCTATATTGGCAATCAGACTGACACTATTTGTATGTACAACCTACTAGACATTATAAGAAGCCTGTTGGTCAATAACCCATGTTGATATGACCATTCATCCAGAAAGAGTATTGATAACAGGATTACTGCCGTGACGACTATATTTACTTGAGCAATTGTGCTTAATACAAGATGTTATATTGCAAGTTTTTTCAATAATGTTCAGATGTACATAAGAAACATAATTTCTATTCCAGGTATGTTAGCCAGGTGTGACATAGTAGTTTCACCCTTGTGGGTGGTAAATCAAATCTCAGAACGTTACCTGGACAATGGGCTGCCATTCAATGGACTGGAAATGAAGAAATTGTAACATACAGTATGCTGATTTTTGTTTGGTTGGGTTTTATGGCTCAGGTTACATAACAAGAGACACATAATATTCCGCTTTTAACATGTTTCTTTGAAGTTGTTTTTCAAGATAATTAACAATAATTACTGAGATATAATGTTGACATGCATATCAAGCACGTCATCTTGGCATTTTATCTCTGACGGTTTTAACACACATTTTTCAATGGGGCTTGGAAATTTGGCATGATATAGATCTAATACATGTTACAGCATGTACCTGAGCAACTGGCCCTGTACCGGAAGCCACTTTGCAACTTTTGTAAATTATTTTCAGTATTGCACAAGAAATAAAATTGATATTTTAGGTTCACTATCCGTAGCATAGTCGTCTTTCCATTCTGGGTAGTAGATCTGCCCAAATGACACTGACTTTGGTTTTCTGGAGGATAGGTTGTCAATCTGAGTTGTCAATAAAGTTGTCTCCCTTGTACGGTGTCGATACAGTCGTGGCAAAACAACATATGGTACGCTGAGTTTTTGATAATTTTTGTTACACAGGCTAAATGATAAGAGACAAATAAGGATACCCTTTTTGAACTGATTTCCTTTGTAACTTTGTGTGTATTGATTCAGACTTCTGAGTTATTGTCAGGAATTACGTAGTATCATGAGGCTTTGGTTACAAGAGGAAGGTCAAATATTTGCATTAAAATAATATTTTAATCTGCCATACTTAGGCTGTCCGTTTAAAATATACGTGTGATGCACTTTTAATGTTGAATAGCCACCATTTGATACAATTTAGAATTTGGTATCTTTCTCGCATGAACTCTTTGAGTGATCAGAGTAACCTGACACATACATTAACTCTTTGAATCAGGTTACCATGACATATATACGAACTATCTGAGTAATCACAGTGCCATGGCATGCAGACTAACTCTGAGTAATCACAGTACCATGACATATACACGAACTCTTTTAGTAATATCAGCACCATGACATATACACGAACTCTTTGAGTAATATCAGTACCATGACATATACACGAACTCTTTGAATAATATCAGTACCATGACATACACACGAACTGTTTTAGTAATATCAGTACCATGACATATACACGAACTCTTTGAGTAATATCAGTACGATGGCACATACACGTACTCTAAGTAATCACAGTACCATGACATATATATGAACTCTTAGAGTAATCATCGTACTATGACTTAGATATGAACTGTTTCAGTAATCACAGTACCATGGCATATACATTTGCTCATTGAGTAATCATAGTACCATGGCATATACATGAACTCAGTGAGTAATCACTGTACCATGACATATGTCTTTAAACACTGCCTTCTTCGGATACTAATGTACATGTTTAAATGGAACAGCCCATATTCCACATGCGGAACCTTCGCAAGGAAAATATTTACATTGTTCACGGCTTTTTTTATACTTGTGACTGATAGTTCACGAGCCCAGTTTATACTGCCTGATTAATCTGTGCAGCTTTCTGTCGATTTCACGAGTGAATTTATAGTTGCACATAAGTGTCTTGTTTTACGTGCAAAACACAAGATTCATATTTTTTCAATTTTGTTTTTTCTCGCCAGGCTAAGATGCGTGCTAACTTAGAATTATGGTTCAAATTAAGAAAATTTGGGTGGCCGAGTTGTCCATGGCGCTCGCCTTTACATATCACTTTCATCTCAACTCTGTCCGTGTGGGTTCGAGTCTCGGGCTCAGACAACGTGGGTTTGTGAGAAAGCGTGCCAGTAGCTTCCCATCAGACATGGTTTTCCCTGGTTCCTCCTCCACCAGATGTTCTGGGCACTACGTATATCCTATCATTTGCTGAAATATGGACCCACAATAACCATAAAGAAAACTTCATCACCAATAATACATTGTGTTTGTTTATTTTGTTGCAGCACTGAAGAATTCATAGTATCCTAGGGTGAACGAATTTGTACATGTTCAGCTCAGGCGCCTGCGACACTTTACAGTTATCGACCTCATTTCCATGACCTGCAATGCAATGTCTAAACACTTTGCTGGTAGAGTTTCACCAAGTGTCAGCAAATCAGTGAAACGTTCCCTTTTCAATTTACTTCTCATCATATTCAGAAGTCCTCTTATTTAATGCTTTATTATTTAGATTAATGCGTAGTCACTATTTTGGTCATTTTGACCAGCCTCTATTGCATTGCCCTTCATGTGAGGTTCATATCCTGAGGTGAACCATATTTTCAACAAATGTCTGAAAAATTGTCTTTTACGAGTGATAATAAACTTACAGCAATAATGCTGAAAATAATTTCTAAATAATTTTAGACTACATATGCACAAACACCACAATCGCTATCCATGATTAACCAGTTAGAAAACACCATTGATTCCGTGTCTTCAGGTGGATTGCATCGAGACCTCGCTTGGAGTAATACAATTGTTCTCGAGGCCAGGTAAGGTTACTTCCCTTTGCTCAAGGCACAGCTTAAGTGCAAACAATGTTTTGATTGTAAGAAATATTTAGCATGTAGTCTTTCTTGCTTGATTCGTAAAAGAAGAAAAAAACTGTTTAATTTTTCTCCATGACATTGAAAAAGAATTCTAATAATAAGAACAAGGTCTAACTTTAAGATGTATAGACTAATTGCAACTTATATTAGAAGCAGTTTGAAATGAATAATTTGGAAGTTAGAACAAATTCAAGGAAATTGGTATGTGTGTCTGTCAAGTCACGGTGCATAGTGCAACTGAGAAAACTCAACAACAATTATTACATGTTACAAAGATGCTAAGGGTGCAACGAACAATTTCTATATACAAGATTTGATACTACATCTACCTACATAAAATTCGCTACAAATAAAGTACATCAGATAAAACATTCATTAAAAATGAAATACATTAGTCTGGTAAAAAATGAATATTGAAAATAAAGTAAATCAATCAAGCAAAATAAATTCATTAAACATAAAGTACACCAGTCAGGTAAAATATTTATGAAAAATAAAGTACATCGATATTCGGGTTTTAAAAATCATTAAAATAAAGTACATCAGTCAGGTAAAGAAATTTATTTTTAAAAAAGCAAATCAGTCAGGTAACATGGTTATTGATGAATTGTCTTTTGTAAAGGGTTAGATAATTTTGATGGGGACAGCAACAAGGTCATTGGTAATTGTATAAATCATCCTCAATCTACTGTCCATTCTTCATTCGTCAAGTCATATTTAGCTTAGCAATAATAATAATAATAATAATAATAATAATAATTATAATCGAATTAATAATAATAACAAAATTATTAATAACAATAAAATTAATAATATTAATAAAAAAATTAATAAAATTAATAATAATAATGATAATAACAATATTATTATTATCATCCTATATATATATATATATATATATATATATATATATATATATATATATATATATATATATATATATATATATATATATATATATATATATATATATAAAGCCGAATTGATTGATAATGAGATTTTTAACATTGAATAATGATGAATATAAATTTACCTCTTGTTATAATATACTGCATCACTGATACACCACGAGATGTGTATACTTTTTCCATTAAAAGGAAGCAAGGTTTAAACGTTATTTGAAAGTGTTCATTTCTGGCGAGTCATTTGAATGCATTATTATACAATTTGCAATACGGTTCAGATTTAAAAGTTAGTTTCTACTCTGCTGTAAATGGCTATCAAAAATGTTTGATACCTACAGATAATGATATAGAGATAAAACAGGTAGGATTGTAAGCTGTAATAAAAAATATTTATAAAAGAAAAAACAGAAACAGGCTTTAAACTAGGACTAAATGTTAAAACCCTCGAAACAGGCTTTAAACAAAGGAAGAAATGTTTAAAAGCCAGAAACAGGCTTTGAACTAGGACCAAATGTTAAAAGCCAGAATCAGGCTTTAAACTGGGACCAAATGTTTAAAATCCAGGAACAGGTATTCAACAAGGACTAAATGTTAAAAAAAAACAGTAACAGGCTTAAACTAGGACCATTTTTTACAAAGCCAGGAACAGCGTTTGATCTAAGACTAAATGTTAACATAATATTATATATGTGATAATAATCAAAGAAATAAAAGATGAAATCGTGGGTAAACGCTGTGTAAATAGAAAGGACAAAATTAGCATAAATCTTAAACTCGTCAAGGTGATCAAACCTTTATATTTGTCACGATTGTTACTGGAGCTGATTTAATTACATTTTCATGTAGTTTATATTAGTTTCTAATACTTCTTGATGAACCTACGATAATGAGAACTATTATAACAACAAATGTTAACCAAACATAACATTTCCAGATAAAAAGAGACAATCTAATCTTCAGTCTTTAGTAAGTAATGTATTATAATTCATAAGATTGCTTGCAACGTTGATAATCCCTTTTGGATAACTTGGATAGGTCGCAGTATTTTCAATATTTTATTTAACTTTGCCAATTAATAACCTTTATCTTAAACATTTTTGAACTTTCGCCTAATGGTAACATTTCTCTAACTTTCAAACATACTGTATCATATTTTTTCAAAGTTATTCTCAGTCTGTTAAACATCCAACTAGTTTTACTTTTCTGCTTCAGGGTGTTGTAACAGACCATGTGATGTACATTTTAATGTCTAATTTTATACGATCTAGTTATAAACTGTCTATTTGAACATCGTTCACCGAAACTCCAAAGCCTCGTCCTTTTTGCTGAGTAAACAGTCTCTGAACATTTCCTTCTTGACATGTGGTTTTGTCATGGGAATATGCATTGCTCAAGCTTTATGTAGGTTATGAACTGATTCCCTAAAATCAGTATTTTTAAAATCAGTATATATATATATATATATATATATATATATATATATATATATATATATATATACACACACATCATATACATACATACATATACTTACATATACATCAAAGGATCTATAAGCTTTGTCATCTCCATCAAATCGAAGATGAATGTTACTTTTTACTTGAATGCACTTCTTGGAGTCAATATTGAAATTAATTACCATGATATTGCTACATATATCTCACACTAAAGATTGTTAATCTTTTTAACAAATGCATCAACTGGATTAATTACCTTGGCAACGTTTATGCACAAGAATGACGATACTTCATAGGCGCTAGATGGATATTGATATATATGTTCAGTTTATTATTTATTTTTGCATGCACTTCTCCTTATGCACGTACCGTAAATATGTCATGCTATGGCGAGAAACCGACTATGTGCTTAGTGCCAATAAAAAACTTGAACTTGTTTGAAGGAAATTACGATGCTAATCATAACAGTAACATTAAGGCAGCTTACAATTTAATACCTTATTGCACATGGAATCTTGCCAGATAAATTTTGATTTGGTACTTGGGGGAAAATATATGTTCTCTAGTGGACCTTATTCTAATTACATTTCAATGTTGTTACGAGTCTATGCTCTAAAATAAGTAAGAGAAAAGATTGAAGATAACAAGCTTTGTAAAATTTAACAAATAATTTGCTTTTTTAAACTACTAAGTGAACAATGGAAAAAAGAACTTACGGTACTGAGAATTAAGTCCAAAAATAATCCAAGAATTAAAAAACAGAAGTCCTACCAATAAAAATTTCTAAGTGAATCACAGTTCAAATCCCGATGAAATTCCAAAATGGAAGGCGATGACGTCTATAATAGTCAGCGTTGTACTGATTTGTCAACAGTCTCTTGTTAAATCACAGAAAATATTTTTCCTGTTTTTAAATTCAGTATAATTTCCATGGAATGTCTTTGTCCAAGAATATCAGAGCACTTTTGTATTTCCAGGGAAAACAGTAACTAGAATTCAATAATTTGAAGAAAATAAACTGGACACAACACAAAACAACTTGCGTCTCATGTGTTAAGCCACGACTAATATAATTATTATCATCATATCAGTTATAAGACTAACTAAAACGCAAAACAGATTCCCGGATGTGGGTCAAGAGTTCATCCTTCTGGAAAAAATAGAAGTTTGTTTATCAATTAACATATGCTTCATGTCACGTAGACCAGCTGTGACCTTGACTCAACTTAATGATTCTTACTCTGAGAAGAATAACAAAAATAATTGAAAACAGTTGTTTACTAAAACTGTCATTGATTTTAGACAAGGTCAGCAGCTAGATACAATGTTTATATTATTAGTTCTTTGCATCGAAAATAAAAATTTAAAAAATCAGTACGGTCAAACAGAACTGAACTATAGTCTGGACAATATCAAATCCAGTAAACAATATTACATTACAATAGCATGTAAATGGAATATAAAAAAACAATTAAAACTAACAAACAAACATTTAAATTAAACATACATTACATAATAAGCGAATACCTTCCTCCCCCCCCCAAAAAAAAAAAAAAAAAAAAACGAAACCGTTAGATTTAAAGAGCACGAGTGAGAATATGCAGCTGCTGTACTTTTAATGTACTGATTCAAAAACTGATAAAAAGAATTAACTAAATTAAAATGATTTAATTTAATAGATTGAACATTATCAAATGTTAGAAAGAAATATAATGATTATACCATATATTTATATACTGGAACTGTTTCAGGTGGAATGATTTTAGCAGATTTTGTTATAGGAGTTGCAGGAATAGCTACCTGATAGGTTTTTGAAATTTTGGATCCACAGTATTAGGATGTATAGCAAAGCTTCAGAGATAAACAGTTTATATGAAATCTGAAATCGTTGATCTGCTACAAGTAAACCAAATAGTATTGATGATATTTTAAGCAAAGCAGTGACTGACAATGTTAGTAATCACTATGAGTTCAATGTAATAATTAACGATTATATCAAATTAATAAAATTTAATTAACGATTATAAGAAATTATTCAAATTAAATTAATGAATATGACAAATGCAGCAAAATAGGAATGTAGTTAGAAAAAATGTGAGATCAAAAAGGAATAAAACATCGAAAAATTAAAAAATGCTTGTTACAGCAGGAAAAATAATTCAGGGAAAAAGAGATTTTAAACAATCGCATGAGAAAGTCTGTTCCAGATATTACAAGAAATCTAAGGATTAAAAAGTCAGTGGTAAATATTTAAGTCTTGGATGTATGAATCTTAACTGTTTAATTTATGTTACCTAACAACCAATGTACACTTCAGTAGACTGACAACCTGAAAATGAAATCTATTTTACTTCTCGAATTGATAACAGAAATAGCAGTCTGTTAGTTTCATTACTAAGAAATAAATGTTACTGTTGGTTATAACAATATTTTCTACTGTTGTAATGGCCTACAACAACAACATTTTCTACTAAAATAACGACGAAACGAAACTAAAACGATATTAATATTTATTGGTTTCTATAACCTATACATGTGCAAGAAACGAATTATAGAATGAATGACTGCAAATAATGACAGTAAAGAAAGTGTTCATATCTGGTACAGATATAATTCTAAAGTATTGGTCTCACCTGGAAATAAGTACACAGTTTAGGTAACCAATTAGTGCAATGAGTTATTATGCTTTATTAGTCAAAACTATACACAGATATCTAGTAAATTGTAGATATAAACCCAAATATATGCATTTCTTAACCTACTAAATCACAAAATCACCAAACATTATTCTAATGAGTCATTTTTTTCAGGTTTAGTTGAGTCTCAACCTGCTGTAAATGTTTTTGGGGTTTTATTTTGTTTTTTTTTTATGGCGACTTTGTTTCATACAATCCTAAAGATCATTACAAGCAACTACTAAGTATTACTAGTTACTAGAGAGTACATATACATTCAAGATGAAGATTCCTATCCATTTCTCTACACAGAAGCTGTCATCCACGATGTATCTATACTGACAAATATAGGTTTATCTATTATGGCTCCGAAATTTATTGAGTTTGTAATATCTTGGTATTTGCAAAGGCTTACTAAAGAAACTGAATATGTACATTGAATCATTAACGGCTGCTGAGGCGGATTCACCCGTAACATTTTCAACTCCCTGTGACCTTTGAGGTCATGCTAAGTCCTTGCAGATTCCATTGAATCTGAACATGGCCATCAGAAAACGTTATATATATATATATATATATATATATATATATATATATATATATATATATATATATATATATATATATATATATATATATATATATATATATATATATGCATATGTATACACACACACAGACATACACACATACATACATGTATATATATATATTTACATGTGTTATGTATAATTGCATTTCGTATTTGACTTTGGTCTAGAATCAAGTTCACTGTGTACCCGACATCGGACATTAATTTTGTGAGTTATCAAAAGACTATTAGCGCATCATCACATTTTAGACCATTGGCACATTATTAAGTTTGACACTACATTGACATCAACACATTCAGTATTGTAACTCATCTGGAATACTATTGACGTTCAGATGGAACTCTTACATTTGGACTCGTGATACAACTTTTAGGACTATTTGGGATTTATTTCACAATGCTATACATTCTTTTTAAATTGTCTCTTTGCTTTCTGGTGAAATGAATTATTTGTTGAATTTTACCAAACATTTTGGTTTTTGCTCTTTTCTGTTATTTAGTACAAGACCAAAGAGATGTAACAATGGATATATAGATAGATAGATAGATGGTTATATAGATAGGTACATATATAGATTGTTTTTACTTGATAGATAGACAGACGTTCCATTAATACACTGCGTTTTCAAGTTTATAATGGAAATTTTACATATATTGTACTGACACTAAACATATATGTAATCGATGGGAGGTACTGCAAACTTTTGTCATGGGTGATAGTATATATGTTTGTTTTCTCTTTTATGTGAATCTGTACTACATGATTTTTTGAATTGCTGAATTACCAGGTGACCTCTGTGATTGGTCCTGAAGACCAGAAACATCAGTATAACCTAAACACCTGCAGCCGCTTTAAATTTTAGATAAGAACTTTTGTCTCTAGAACTATGGTTAGAACTCTTTTGTTTGATAATTGAATTTGATTATTTGAATTACTTAATTAATAATCAACTTTTGTGAGACTCCGTGATTGGGCGTTTTCATTGTAACTTAGTACTTTTTAATTTTTTTAATTTTTAAAAAAAAAAAAAACTTTATCTCTAGAAATAACCTAGAAGTGAGAACGTGTTCTTTAAGCTAGCTACTGTTTTGCTGTTTAAGGGAAGTTCATCTCTTATGGGTACGTGAGAAAGCTTGCCAGTATCTTCTCGTGGGTCGTGGTTCTTCCCGGGGTTTTCTAGGGTTCTTCCTCCACCAGTTATGCTGGCCGCCATGTATAGCCTATCTTGTGCCGAACTTTGACGTTAAACCCTACAAGAAGAACATCTTTTATGCATTCGTGGATTAATAGGTAACTTTTTGCGTCTTGAAGGCTCGCCATTTTCAACATAAATTAATTACTAGTCTCTTCACTTTTTGAAAAACTATTTGTGCATAATAATTATGGTGGACTAGGTTTTTATTGTAATATTTTGAAATATATTGGCATAGGTATTCTAGGGAAAATTTTAAAACTATAGTCTAGTTAGGGGGAGATTGTTTTTTTGGTTTTTTTTTTTAAATTGAAGTTTTTGCCGTGGATTTAAAAAAATGGAAATGGTGGCTTATGTGTTTTTGTTTGTTTCTGTTTACGTTCTGAAAATTGTGGCCCGGGGGGAGGGTGGAGGGGTATGAGAAATTTCGAAACTGGTGTCCTAACTTGTTTTCGTTTTTATTTATTTTTAATAAGTCCGGGCTTTTGTGGAAAAATTGTAATATCCGTGGCTTAGTTTATCTAAAACTATGCATATAGAGGTACCCGTATCCATATACCGAACTTTACTTCAGAACAATAAAAACATAAAACTTTCCACAAAAAGTCTGCTATCCGTGTTTCATTTGGTGGGGGGGGGGGGAGAAATAGGGTAGAATCAAATGTTGGTAGCCAAGGATATGTGATATATATCTACTCATCCAAGACAACCAATAGTTTGTCTAAAATTTAATATTTAACTCGGATCTTATATGTCTGTAATGATAAGCTGTCTTACTATTTGACATGTCTGAAGCCAGGTCTTGTTCTCAGTTATTCTGTAAACTTTGCTCAAGGGACAAACTAAACAATTTTTCTTATCATCTGTGTCTTGTGGGATCCACATGTATACACACAACTATGATAAGAAAGAAGTCAAGATTGTAAAGGTAAACTACTCCGTAAAGCATGAGATGATAACCTATAAGAGTTATTTCCCTTGGATTATCAATTTTCCCAATAGTAAAGCCAGGAAAGGTGTGTGTATATATATATATATATATATATATATATATATATATATATCTTTTACATGTGTTTGTATTTCATGCATTGACACAATTTGGTACTTTGTTGAGACCAAGCGAGGGAAAACTTCCTCGACTAATTCCCCAGTTTGTTTCCTTTTGTTTGAGCATAAACAATAATCAAACATTAAATATATCTTGCCCAAATAATTACGTACTTATATGTCGAAATTTCGACAAGGGTTTCTCTTTCTAATCCTTTAAGATAAGACTTTGCCTAGTTAATGTTCAGCTTCTAAATTTTATATTTATATGTTTTAGTTATAACTTTACTCCCTTAACCAATTTTGTTATCACGATATACAGAAAGAAGACAAGACTGAATGTAGATAGTTGCTGTGATTCATGTGAAGAAGCACATGTACACACACACACGCATACGTGTTATGAGGGGGCTTGGACAAGTGACCTAAAGATCCCGTTTTTACCGATCACTGCCATCTCACCTTGGCCTGCATGGGTTCTAGTCTCGGGCTCAGCCTTTGTGTGTATGTGAGAAAACTTGCCAGAAGCTTCCCGTGGGTTGGTGGTTTTTCTTAGAGTTCTCAGGATTCTTCATCAACCAGTAATACCGACCGCCATGTAGAGTCTATCATGAGCTGAAAATATGTCTTCAATAATTATCTCCCTTACATCGATGAGGCTGAAATTTACGCGCGCGCGCGCGCGCGTGTGTGTGTGTGTGTGTGTGTGTGTGTGTGTGTGTGTGTCTTTGATTTTTAACGTAGCTTTTAAAAAAATTCAGTCATATCGCTTCCATGTCTGCAGTGTGACAGTTATAGTCATGTCTAGCACTGGGACATCATGCCACAGACATGTCCCACCCAGTCAAACTATCCTGACACCAGGATGATCAGTACTAGCTTGTCGCTCGGCAGCAGCAAGTACCATTTTTGAAAGTCTTTAATATGACTCGGCCAGGGTTCGAACCCGCGACATCCCGCATCGTGGACGCTCTTTCCACTAGGCCACCGGAGCGGTCCTGAACTTTATGAGAGCTAATTGTGTGATTGAAACTGTCAACTTCAGCAAAAAGAACAAAAGTCAAACAACCTTACAAATAAATCCTGTTCAGAATTATAAACATTAAACGTTTGTTTAACAAGCTTAGTTTTCAACATATGAAATCTTAACATTTCCAGCCCTTATTTTCTGTGTTATTAACTTACAAAAAAGATGGAAAAATATACATTAAAACTAATAATGATGTTTGAGTTACACAATTTCACTAAAAGTGTAATAACAATAAAACTTGAGTTATGTTTGCTTTTAGTTTTACTATGCCCATTTTTTAAAATAAATATTTTTTTATTTTATTTTATTTTATTTTATTTTATTTTTTACTATCAACAACTTTTGTTTCGATTGTCGATTTGTGTAAAGTAATAGACGATGCTTTAAACATTGAAACAAATACTTCAAAAGCAAAAAGCAAATATAAATTATACTCTATCTCGGGAGAGAATGCTAAAAGCACTGGTTACTATTTTTTACGTATCAGTTATGTCTGTCTAGTAAGTAATTAGTTGTTTTGTTCGTAATAAGAGCACTATTGACACGAGCCTCAACTGCGTTGTACATTTAACTGTTGTAAACAACCAGAAATTGTGACGTCACTGCCAGTCTCTAATAGTAGCCGACAGTGACTGTGATAATTTACAGAGATAAATCCCGGATCTGAGCACAGAAACACGGACGAGGTATTAACCTCCGGCACTTTGTGTACGCGGTTAGAAGGATTTCCAATTTTTAAAGGGTTGAGATGGGGCAGTTTTTATTTGAGAACAGGATTTTGAATAGACCTCCTTAGCAAGATGAAACTTAGAATGTGCGTGATAAATAACTTTAAATGGATGAAGATGAAACTATGACCGTTTATTAAGAAAAAAGGCACAGTCGTTTATACCTTGGAACTACATGTAACAGCTGGGATCTTACAAATGAATACCAAAACCTGCATGTCCGCCATTTTACAACTTCACTAAGTACTTTTAGTAAATCATGCTATATGCTATTTGTATTTACGTCCCCATTTATGGATTAGTTTGATTTTAGTAGCTATTTGTCTGATTATTTGGAATCTGTTCTTCAAAAATGCTTCTCTGACTGAGCAATTAGACAGTTAGGTACAAGCGTCCTTAATACTGAAAAGCATTCGCGGTGCTTTATGGTAGCATGGATTTGATTCGTTCCTGTTTGGGTCTTGTTGTAGAATACATGGTGTGAAATACCGATCTACAGCTTAGAATTGAGTCCTGATAATTCGTACCGATGTACAGCAAGAAAAAAAATAGAGTTTCGTGAATGATCCTTAGTTTCATTATAGAAAAAATTCTGATTTTAGCATGATCAAGAATCTTTCAATTGTCAACAACTTTTCCCCTGAAGTCATTGAAAATAAGACAAACAAGAACCTCTCACCAGACTCACGCAGTGTCTGATATTGTTTTTACTCTTGATCTTGAGGTGAACTTAAACTAGCTTTTAAACCTTTGGTGTATAACAGTATTATTGAACAGTGCAGGTCTTGCTACACACATGACAAATCGATAGTGCGCGATTTTCGTAGCTTCGTTCATTTTTAAAGCGGGGGTTGGGGATCATTAAATGCATTCATGGAATCACGCGCCTTTGAGTGACACTGAATAATATGGTTCTTTCAGGTGATTTATTTGGTAAAAAATACCCCCAAAAGATTTCGTTCCCGTGTAAATATTATATAAAACATCACACACACACACACACACACACACACATATATATATATATATATATATATATATATATATATATATATATATATATATATATATATATATATATATATATATATATATATATATATATATATATATATATATATATATATATATATATATATATATACATACATACATGGATCAGCATCTTTGGTCTCCCGGATTATATTTCCTTGACCAATAGGTTCAATTGTTAGTATTTGTCCATCAGTTGTAGGTGGTCTCCAGTTTTCGGATTCATCACACAATAGTTTTCATGGATTCTCGCAGTTTCATGGGTTCTCGCGGGGATTTGAGAATTCAGATTCAAACCTTTTGTCTAAGTTTTAGATGTTTGCTCATTTCAATTTATGTACATACATTTAATGTCTTGATCCCAGTTATGATGCATTTTCGTGTGTGCGTACTTGTTATGAAATTAAATACACGTATTTCAATCTTTAAATATATTCTACCACATTGCAGACAAATAAACTGCTGTAATAGTTGTGCAAAACACGGAATAATAGTCATTCAATGAATCACCAACAGCAAACGCATTTATTTCGGTCGTTTCAGTGGGAAACAAAAGAATGCACATATTGTCGGTCAGCTGTATGTTTATTTGTCATGAAGACTTGTTGACGTTGAAGTCTTATGGTATATCGTAACTACTGCGTTCAAGCAGTGTTAATTACATACCGTGTTAGTTTAGTTTACGTCGGTAGAGGGTTACAAACAATGCCATGTATAAAGGAATGGATTCCTGGAGTTGTTCAGATATTGATAGAAACTATTTAAACTTTAATGTGTGTTCATTCTTGAATGGCTAAATTCGTAAATTTATTAAACTAGCCATAAAGGCACAGATGGAGACGACTAGGGGGCACAAACTGTGTTTGGTTCATCAATAACTGTATGACACTCTAATACATTGAATCAAACATATCAACCAAGACTTGCTTACAAAACGTATCGAGCCCTGCCTCTTCTATTAATTGTAGAACCACCAGTTATACAATCCTATTTGCTGACAGCGGAAAGAGAATGGCTCTTGAAACTGCATGACTGCATGGACTCACATTGAGGTAGACACAGATCTGCTGTTGCATAATGCATCGGCATATCTGAATCAATACTGTTCAATTGCGATCGTATATAGGGCAAATAGTGTACATTCTGACCTACCCATGCATCATGCGTCAGTTGATCTAAGTCTATGATTTCTCAATTGGGTTTGCGTTCTTCATTAGAGAAGAAAAGGTGCTTGCGGTAGATTTCAGTCTACAATGTTCTCAGTTGGGTTTACGTTGTACATTAGAGAAAATAGGGTACTTGCGTTCATAGCTCAGTTACTTCTCTACAACGGTTAATGCCAGAGACATCTCTCAATTTATCAATTGTTTTGAACCTAAAGAATCTCTTTGTCAAACAAGTGTGTCGTGTACATTAAGCCACTTGATATTGTAAGTGTTTCGTTTAGATTATTTTTTTATTTATTACTACACATGTACATAGATTATATATCGCAGATTTAAAGACGTCATCTGACAGGATGTTGGGTTCGATAATGGAGTTCGCATTATAGGATAAAGTTTATAAGACATGCAATACTGGATAGTAGACTTGCAACGAATGAAGGCAACAATCTTAAATTTTAAATCAGATATTGTCCGGTTGTTATCGTAAAAACAAAATGCACTCAAACACACACACACACACACACACACACACACACACACCCAAACACACACCCAAACACGCACCCAAACACTCACCCAAACACACACGCACACATTTTAGATTAAGCTCAAGTATTTAATGGTTGCATTTATCATAATGACATTTATTTCACCCAGCTGAATGCAAAACCTGCTCCAAACATTTGGATGTAAATGTTGCCTTTGGAAATGTACACAACTCCGTTTAAAGAAGCATTGATTGAATCCATACCTCGAATAAAAAGACGTAAATCATGTTGTTTGACCCGTAACTCGAATAAAGGTACGTAACTCTTGTTTGAGCCATACATAACTCATAAGCACATGCAAGAAAAATGGTACGTAACTCGTGTGTCAGCACATGAGTAACAATAATGTTGTAGAATGAACGCGTACCTGAATAACTGTCAATAGTGGTGGCAGAATAAAATAGTTCCAGAATCATTCGATCTAACTAAATGAAACAGATACTGTCAAACAATTTCGCGCGGAAAGATACCATGTCCAGTATTAAAGAGAAATTAAAACAACGCTCATTATTTTTATTGAAGATGTTATTTTCACATCACTGAAGTAAATGTTTCCGAAATTATCAACAAATCTGAAATAACAACACATAATTATTCTTTGATTATTTCAGACCAATATTCCTAACAAAATGTGCATAGCAGCAAAGATCGCATTTTAATATTTGAATCTTAAAATACATTTCCAAATGAACAGTAAGAAATGGACTGTGATACTGTAAATATAACATAAACTCATACAGTTTAGGTCGAATTTTGAATTGCAGTGAACTTTAAAGTTGAATGCATTGAGCATTACAATTTTATCGCATTTAAGCCAGAAAAGTCTTTGTGAAGGGTCACTTAGATCTTTCTCCGTTCATTCCCCACCCCACCCCCATGTCTGTGTAATCTTCAAAAAGGTAGCATTCCAACTCAGTGAAATTGACCTGGATATCTTAACACAGTCCTTAGAAAGTAAACATTTGAGCTACCAACCCTAACCGCTTGATAGGAACCTATGTCAAATTATCATATTTTCAATGGGAAATTGTTACGCACCGTCGTTCACAGATTCTGAGCTGTCTAAACCTGATCAAAGGAATTATTTCTTTGGGAAAAATTAGGGACGCTGCCTACGATTGGGCAGAATAAATTAAGGTGTGCACTTTAAAAACAATCGGAATTTAAAGTGACCACCTTAGTCGAAATTCTTTGGTCTGAAATTTCCTGAAAGAGGAAAGTAGTCTTGACTGGAAGCCTAATGAGAATAGTGCTTTCCTCTTTATACAAGAAAGGGACCAGGTGGCCGTCTTGTTAAAAAAAGACAAGTTCTGAAAGAGAACAGCAATAAGGTATGCAGTTTTGGTTTCACGTAATATTATATTATTTGATTGTTTGTTTTATGCAAATGTGTTCGCTATGACTAGATTTCCATATTATGTATCGTGTATTCATTTTTATGGACATGCGTTGATACTAGAGTTGTTATACAATTTATTTTATTCAGTTTCATGGAAATGTGTTGATGCTAGAGTTGATATGCAATTTATTCTTATTCAATTACATGGAAAGTGTTGATGCTGGAATTGTTATGCAATTTACCTTTAAATTTTACAGTTATTAGTTGATTGGTAGAATTGAGTGCATGCGATCCAAATGTTCATATGTGTAGGATTTCATAGGGTTAAATGAAATAACTTCCTTTGTTTGTTAGGACGATACAGAGTGTCGTGATTTACGATAACTACCTAATTATATCTGATTTTGTACTGTATGAATAATCTTATAGGTTAAGGATTGCTGTGAGTTACAATTTGTTAAATTTATGCAATAGTAATCGAACATGTAGTAGTATATGTAAAAGAATACGGTAATATTCGATAGACGTTCGCGTGGTAATTTAAGACCTGCCCCCAGAAGCGAGGTCAATTTCCTACCGTACTAAGTCAGAATGTACGCAGTGTGGATAGCCAACATGCTCTGAGTAACGTGAGAGAATTTTATACACGTCTAGAGAGTGGGGTATACATAAATTATGGTTTAATTTTTTCCTTTAAGGAACAGTTTTCTGAGAGAGAGAGAGATGGGACAGTCTGAAGACAGAAGTCCGATGGAAAAGAAGGACGAGGTCAGAATAAAAGGACCAAGAAGTCCAATGAAGGGGCAAAGCATAGAGCTTAGGAAGACGATGAACTAGAAAGACGTCGATACACGGAAGGTGATGCAAATCAATCGTGGACATTGCGCTCTTTTCACCTATCGTTATGATGATGAAATAAATCCAAATTGGACACTCCTGTTAAATTCTATTGATACAATCTAACTTGAATTGAAATTACCGTTATTAATTTGTTCTGATTAAATTTGTTATTTTCTGTCAAAAGGGGCTTATATTGCTTTATTTCTTCCCAGTATTCTCGCTCAGTTCTCTGTTGAAATTCTATTCTTCTTCGACTCCCGCTGGGATATACTATCGAGGGAGGTCAGCCTCTAGATAACGACAGTCAAATCCAATTAACCACCCCTTTTACTAGAAGGGCAATATTACATACGTATATATATATATATATATATATATATATATATATATATATATATATATATATATATATATATATATATATATATATATATATATAAATTTCTTTCTTGTCTGTCCAAATGAAGCAAATGGTCATGGATATGCCACACCACTAGACACAAAAATGAAATGCATTTTTTTAAATGAAGACAGTTGATGTTAATCATACATTTTATGTCATCTCAACAACAGCTATACTCACCTTTAACCCAACCTTTCTCAAAATTTAATAATACATACATACATACATACATACATACATACATACATACATACATACATACATACTCTGGATATTTATTACATAGGTAAATAGTGTACATTTAAGCAGAAAGTGAAAGTGGACAATGCCTACTTATCTTAATTCTCATTCACTATCGAAATACCTATTGTCATCCACTTTCGTACTGCCTATTGTAATTCACTATCGTAATGCCTATTGTCATTCACTATCCTAATGCCTATTCCTTTCAACTCGGAGTTTGTCAGACTACAATCTTAATCCTGATATCAGATTATGATTTTTGATTAATATATTTGATTAAGATATATGATTAAGATGCTTAAGATATTTGATTTAGATATATGATTAAAATGTATGATTAAGATCCTTGATTAAGATATTCGATTAAGATATTCGATTAGGATATATGATTACGATATATGATTAAGATATATGATCAAGATTCTTGATTAAGATATTCGACTAAGATGTATGACTAGCATCTATGATTAGGATCCTTGATTAAGATGCTTGATTAAGATTCTTGATTACGATATTTGATTAAGATCCTTGATTAAGACGTAGTTTAAGATATCTGATTAAGCCGTGTGGTTAAAATGTGTGATTAAGATGCTTGATTAAGATTCTTGATATTTAATTAAGATATTTCACAAAGATATACGATTAAGATGTTTAATTAAGATGCTTAAGATTCTTGATTAAGATACATGATTAAGATATTTGATTAGGATATTTAATTAAGATATTTGATTAAGGTGATTGATTAAGATGCTTGATTAAGATGTTTTATTACGATGTTTTATTAAGATTCTTGATTAACGTCCATGATTAAGATATTTGATTAAGATATATGATTAAGATATTTAATTAAGATATTTGATTAAGGTGTTTGATTAAGATGTTTGATTAAGATGTTTTATTAAGATTCTAGATTAAGATCCATGATTAAGATATTTGATTAAAATATTTTATTAAGATTTTTGATTAAGATATTTGATTACATTCCTTGATTAAGATGCTTGATTAAGATATATGATTAAGATTTTTGATTAAGATGTTTGATTAAGATATATGATTAAGATATTTGATTACATTCCTTGATTAAGATGTTTGATTAAGATCATTTATTTAGATATTTAATTAAGATATTTGATTAAGGTATTTGATTAAGATGTTTGATTAAGATGTTTTATTAAGATTCTTGATTAAGATCAATGATTAAGATATTTGATTAAGATATTTAATTAAGATATTTGATTAAGATATACGATTAAGATATTTGATTAAGATGTTTGATTAAGATATTTAATTAAGATGTTTGATTAAGATATATGATTAAGATGCTTGATTAAGATATTTGATTAAGATATATGATTAAGATATTTGATTAAGATGTTTGATTAAGATATTTAATTAAGATGTTTGATTAAGATATATGATTAAGATATTTAATTAAGATATTTGATTAAGATATATGATTAAGATATTTGATTAAGATGTTTGATTAAGATATTTAATTAAGATGTTTGATTACGATATATCTATAAGATGTTTAATTAAAATGTTTGATTAAGATATATGATTAAGATGTTTGATTAAGATATTTAATTAAGATGTTTGATTAAGATATATCTATAAGATTTTTGATTAAGATGTTTGATTAAGATATTTGATTACATTCCTTGATTAAGATGTTTGATTAAGATCATTTATTTAGATATTTAATTAAGATATTTGATTAAGATATTTGATTAAGGTATTTGATTAAGATGTTTGATTAAGATGTTTTATTAAGATTCTTGATTAAGATCAATGATTAAGATATTTGATTAACATATTTAATTAAGATATTTGATTAAGATATACGATTAAGATATTTGATTAAGATCTTTGATTAAGATATTTAATTAAGATGTTTGATTAAGATATTTGAGTAAGGTGTTTGATTAAGATATTTAATTAAGATGTTTGATTAAGGTATATGATTAAGATATTTAATTAAGATGTTTAATTAAGATATATGATTAAGATATTTGACTAAGATATATTATTAAGATATATGATTAAGATATATGATTAAGATTTTTGATTAAGATATATGATTAAGACATTTGATTAAGATGTTTAATTAAGATATTTGATTAAGATATTTGATTAAGATATATGATGAAGATTTTTGATTAAGATATATGATTAAGATTTTTGATTAAGATATTTAATTAAGATATTTGATTAAGATTTTTGATTAAGATATTTGATTAAGATTTTTGATTAAGATATATGATTAAGATTTTTGATTAAGATGTTTGATTAAGATATATGATTAAGATATTTGATTACATTCCTTGATTAAGATGTTTGATTAAGATCCTTTATTTAGATATTTGATTAAGATGCATGATTAAGATGCTTAATTAAGATGTTGGGGCCACGGTAGAGTGTTTGGTTTGAAGTATTCGCCTTAATTGATCATTGTCGACTCACCTCAAACCGCGCGAGTTTGAGTCTCGGGCTCGGCCAGCACGGGTATGTGAGAAAGCTTGTGGTGTATCGGTGGTCCTTATCGAAGTTTTCGACGGGTTCTTCCTCCACCAGTTATGCTGGCTGCCATGTATAGCCAATCTCGCGTTGAGAAATGGCGTTGAACCCCAACAACAATAATTCGTATGAGTGATATTTGATTTGGATGTTGTTATGAAGATAATGTTGAATGCCATTACATATTTACAAATAATACATTTTGATGAAGAATAAATAGTCCTCTGATTTTAGAAGACACTATCAAATATACGTTATTCAAACTCCTTCAACAAATAATTACCGTATCTACCTTTTCTCTGAAACCAGATGTATTCAAACCATTTGAACATATCATATTATTTCCCGTGTCCAGATTATTTGAATAACACGGCATTATATAACACGGCATTTTCTAATGTGTCTCTACTAAATGATTATGACAATTATGTAAAACATAATTTTGACTGGAAAACATAATGATCAAATACTTTATCAGTCTAGTATGGCGTTAAATATAACACGTGACTCTTCCAATATTTTATCATTCAAGCATAGTGCAGTATATAACACGGCACCTTTCCAATGCTATATAATTCAAGGATGACGTTTTATATAACAAGGCACTCTTCCAATACTTTATAATTCAAACATGACGTTTTATATAACACGAAACTCTTCCAATACTTTATAATTCAGACTTGTTTTATATAACACGGGACTCTTCCAATACTTTATAATTCAAACTTGTTTTATATAACACGGGATTCTTCCAATACTTTATAATTCAAACATGGCGTTTTATATAACACGGAACTTTTCCAATAATTTATAATTCAAACTTGTTTTATATAACACGGGACTCTTCCAATACTTTATAATTCAAACTTGTTTATATAACACGGAGCTCATCCAATACTTTATAGTTCAAACATGGCGTTTTATATAACATGGAACTCTTCCAATACTTTATAATTCAAACTTGTTTTATATAACACGGGATTCTTCCATTACTTTATAACTCCAGCATGACATTTTCTATACCCCGGGACTCATCCAAGCTCTTCGTACGCCATAATATGTATAGTATTCCTGTGGAATTTTAATACACTCTTCAAATAATCCATATGTACTTTTGTGCATCTTTCAAAGCTGCAAAACTGAGAAGAACCACTCAAGATACGTAACAAAAAGATAAATCTCATTCTCAGATAAATTACATATTTTGGTTTATCGTGTATCCTCCACAGAGCTTTACGCTCTTGCTTGGCCATTACGCTTTGCTCGTATTAAATTTACTGTGAAAAGAAAACATTATAACAAGGTATATAAATTCATCTACGATACTTAATTCTGTGGATAATGCCATTTTTTCCTTGTCTTATAAGTCCATTTCTAAAATAATTATGACTGTTTTATCGGCATTACTTTAACATTCCAAGTTTCTAAGGCATTTAACATGAATTGAAGACTTAAATAGCTTCCGGAAATATTAATTTGTAATTAGCATACATAAATAGAAATATGTTTAATTCCCTTGATCTTATAGAATTATAACACCTATTTATTATTTCCATTTTGGTATCATTTACATATAATTTTAAGGGGGGGGGGGAGCGCGGAAGGGATTAACAATGTTAATGACCTGCATATATTGTTTTGTAAAATTCCAAATAATTTTCATTATAACGAACTGATCAATATTTTGATAAGAGACTGATGATGTAAATTATTTTTCCATCTAATCAGAAAACTTATTAATTTAATTCACACACTACTTTTCTTTATCTTATCAAAATATTTTTATAATGATATGAAGGAACAGTACATTTTCATTTTCGTTACGAGTTTTTTTTTTAATAAATAGGTACAGTAGAAATATTACACATCCATTTATGGACTAGGTTGAAATCTAAAGTGAACATTAAGGATTGCAATATTCAGATTGTACATTTCGTTTTCCCTACGAGTTTTGTAATAAATATGTACGAGTTTTGTAATATATATTTACGAGTTCTGTAATATATATGTACGAGTTTTGTAATATGAATGTACAGTGAAAACACGATTGTCCAAAATATTTGTTAAGGTTTTATGTCTGTTGTTGTTTTCTTTTTGTTTGTTTGTTTGTTGTTTGGTTTTAGCAAAACTGTTCTTCAGTGGTGTAACTTTATAACTGGAAGGTTAATGGAAATCAGATTTCTTACACATAATGACAAATACACCTGTGATTTCTTGCTTTTGGGAAATGTCCCGATGTAAATATAACATTAAATATACAGCACAACAAAGGAGCCAAAGTATCAACGATATTTTTTTAAAACACACTTTTGTAACTGATTATCTGACCACGTGACTTAATCGATGATTTCTGTTGTACTTATGTTGCTCATAGTTGTGGGGCCCCGGATGGACGAGTGTATAAAGTGCTTGCCTTTATCGAACAATTCATCTCACCTCCGTCAGCCTGGGTTTGAGTCTCGGACTCGGCCAATGTGGGTTCTTACCATGGTTTTCCCCCGATTCTTCCTGCATCAGTTATACTGGCTGCCATGTATAGCCATCATGCGCTGAAAACATCAAGAACCACAACTCTCTGTTGTTTGTTTTAAAAAGGCTGAATTTCTAATTTCATCTATATAAACACAAATACCGTCACATTCAAAATATAGTTGGGATTCGACACCTTTATTCCAGCTAAATCTTCTGAAAGATTGCATCTAAACTATTACGCTTTAAAACCTAAACGTATTTTATTCAAAACGACGTATAATGCCGTTTCACTGTTGCAGTCGATGAGTTAATTATACATGCTTGTTCTCGCTAATTTTGCTTATAAAGAAGATCGAGATACAGTCAACAGATGCAGTGCTTGCTGGTAATTTCTATACATAAATAATGATACATGAATATGTAAAATTGTTTCTTTTTACTCCCCGCACTTCGAATGACATGCATGAAAGAGTGATTTTTGTTTTAATGTTTTCGACCTTATACTGTTTTTATCCGGTTATATATGTCGCATCAATTTGTACAAAACATATATGAAATGCACAAATTTGTTAATTTGTTTCTATTCTTTCTATCTTTTCTCTTCAATCATTTTTTCTTCGGTTTTATTTGTATGCCCTATTGAAACCGTCAGTTCGTATGATGACCGTTAAAGGCTGAATATTTTAGCAACCAAAAGTTATGCGATAGCATCCTCAGATTTACAGGAAAACTATGATGGATAAGCCAAACCCTTTACGTCATTGCTTCATTTGGTGTTTTCCTGGCACATCAGCAGATACATGAGTATTTTGTGCTGAAGCAATGGAACGTAAAGTGTCTTGCCTAGATATACAGCACGGCAGTCGACCTGGGGTGGTCAGCGCAGGATTCGAACCCAAAACCCAGCTGTAATTTCCTTCAAACCTATCACGTTGGCCATTAAACCACGGCGCCCCCCCCCCCCACCCACACACACACAATTTCTTGAAAACCAACCATTAACACGACAACCATAAAAAAAACAATGATCTTTACAAACAAGGTGAAAAGAGGATCATTGCAGAGCAAACAGAAAAAAAAAACCATAGGCAAAAGGAATGGCGAAACAACAGACGGAAGAGGGTCGTAGAAGCGCTAGGCCTCTAGAACCGCACGGGTAGAATATGCAGGTCTGGTGGAGACAGTTTTCGAGGCCTTATAACCATAAAAGTGGTCAAAGGTAAAACGTTGGGCCAATTGAGGGCGCTTGTGCAGTTACCTATGCCACGAGAAGGATCAGGAAGAATATGTCTTGCCGAATGGAAGACGATTGAATGGGCATTATGTCTCAACAAGTGGTCTTAAAGAATACATCATCCTTCGCCACGAGAACGGACCAGGAGGAGTGTGTCAGGCTGGATGGAAGACAGATGTGGGATGCCATATGTTACAAAAATGGGTCGGAAGAAACAAGTTATATGCTCCCAGAAGGGGTCAGCTGGAATAAGGCAGTTTAAATAAACGACGGCCGTACAGGGTCCAATAACCACATAATAGGTCAGGAGAAACAAGTCAAATTGTAAATAAGACGGTTTTAGGTTGAATCTACAGTTGTAGAATCCCTATGTCCTTAGAAGGGTTCGGGAGGAATTAGTCAGATCGGGTGGAAGACAGGGCCTTATGTCGTTGTAAGGGATAAGGAGGGAGAAAAAAAGAGAAGTAATACATAATTTTAAAATTATATAGAAATAGCAAGAAAAGAAAGAAAATACTGCACATCTTTAAACAACTGTTTTTCTTGAAAATGACTTCTCCTCAACGTGGCATTGTAAAAATATATTTCGCATTGATTTTAAAACGCGTCAACTCACACTTGTTTCCCAATTATCGTTTTTCATGCAAAACTAAAGATTCTAATGATTCTTTCATCTATATCCCTGGCAAGGTAAATAACCGTCAGATGAAGATACCAATATAAAGTAACACTTACAGTTTATTAGAATATATTTCTAGAGAATACGTGTGTTATTATAAAGGACAATCAAAGTTAGAACTTATACTTTATTATTATACTCTGATTATATGGGTATTTGAAAAATATTATTTATGTTATTTTATTGTAAACTGATGCTTACTGTATTATTATTATTATTATTATTATTATTAGTTGAAAATAGTTTCCAAGTGGCCTGGAAACTATACACTCATGGACAATTTCTTTGTTTAATTGTTCTTCACCATACGGACTGTATCATAGCAATGCAGTTCGTGTTGTGATAAAGTAGGTTATATTAAACCCAATCCACGCCAGTGTTGTGAGCTCCCGAAGATAAAGGCGAAAGATAAAACATACAGAAGAATTCAAATAGAAGAAAAGAGGTTATCGCAGGTGGTTGAAAAACGGTTTAATGACGTTTGTCATTAAACGTTTTGCTGATGATAATCGAACCGCAAAATCCAAAAGTCTTACATTTGGCATTTCACAGCTCACATCCTTCATTCACCATGTGTAGAAGACTCACAAACGATATATCTGCTTAGATTATGAATGAAGATATTGTGTGAACATGCATAATTGAGATATCGTGTGAAACGTATATCGTGTGAGGTGTATTATACCCTTATTCTTAGTGGTGCGACATTTTATCCATGTGTGTCGAAATATGATAGATAATAAATCCGATATCATCTTAGCCTAGTGTTATGATAGAACAGAGTTGTTATCTTGTCTAATTTTGTACAAACTTGAAATCTTGGATTAACTTAAATCACGTAAGATTACAGCTTTAGGCAATTTAAACAAAAAAATCTATAACAGCTTGTCAAAATTCGCATGTCCTTGCATCAAATAATGTAGTTTTGAAATGATAAAGAGAGGAATCATTGATCGCGGACGATTGTGCAAAATTATTTTTTTTTAAAACTTTTTTCTCTTCAGATAAGATGGAGTGAATGGTCGCTACAGAGTCGGTGATCTTTCTGTTATTACCTACATCGAAAGCTGTCGTTTTACTTTTTAATACATTACAATTTCATTGTAATATATTATATCCATGAATAAATAAATTTTTCAAGATAATTTGGATTTTAAAAGAAATTACACCTTGCATACAGGTAAGTCATGAAATTAATAAAATCAAGCTTACAAAATAACATAGGTAGAATCTGACAGCTATTACTGAAAGAGATATATATTATCTTACTTAAAGAGACCACCTACTGAACCAGAGAGAGAGAGAGAGAGAGAGAGAGAGAGAACGTAGTAGTATTCGCAAAACATAACTTCCTTTCTATTTTAAAGGTAGATGTAGTATTTCTGAATGGCGCTTTTGTCGTGTGTGTTTTTCGTTTGAGAAAAAAAAAAGATTTTTTTAGAAACAAAATTCTAAATATTTATTTATTGATAACCGTTAGCTCCATTCATTTCTGGATACCATTAAAAACTTTACTATTTTCTACCGAACGGAAGCAATAGATAGGAAACTTGTAATCTAGTTTCTTTGCATCTATACTGCTCCTGGTTCTTTGTTTGGTGGTTGAACTATGGAGGCTGTTGGTAAGTTGGTAAATTGGTGTATGCCATCGTAGAAACGTTTATGCCTATATCAACAAAGGTATTCAATAGACTTGTTAGCAAATGATAGAAACCTGAAGCATAATATTTTAACTCATCCAAGCTTCTCATGGGTCGGTGGTTCTTTCTGGGGGATTTCCCGGGTTCTTCCTCCACCATTATTACTGGCCGCCTTGTATAGCCTATCGTGTGCTGAAAAATGGCGTTAAACCCTACAACAACAACAGCAACAACTCATCCAAGTCCAGGTTCCAGGATGAACTTCAGTATGTATGGCTGAAATGTCCAGTTTACATGAATGATAAACTTGCTGGACGGCACGGCTTCACTCAGGTTCGAACACTTGCAAGGACACGTGTTCGTCGCCAATGATCGGTGGTTTCCTTTTGGGTTCTCTGATTTTGTGAACAAGTTGGATGTTGGATAATAAACAAATTACTTCAAGACAACATTTGCAACGTATAGATAAGGTTAAAGACATTGTCAGAACTTGTGTAATAAATAAGCTCTCTCTCTCTCTCTCTCTCTCTCTCTCTCTCTCTCTCTCTCTCTGCTTCTCCCTGATGGTCAATTACAATTATAATGTCTCTAAAGGCACCTTCCTGAAAAATATGTGTGTTTAAAGAACATTAACAAAACTGAAAGCTGCTGCTGTGATGTGGACACTGCACGAACTAATCTATACTGGATATACGATGAAGTGCTCATTCAATTTCCAATTCGGAAATGATGAAGTGTAAAGCAAGTGTGCTTCTGCTGCTCCGTGCATAGCTTCGTAATTAACTTATGTTTTACTGTTATTAATTACTGAATTTCAGAGATATATGCCGGGAACATAGATTGGACTAGTGGTCTGTAGCGTTCGCCTTTACCGATTACTTCCACTTTCACCTCTGTCTCGCGTGGGCTCAAGTCTCAGGTTCGGCTAATGTGGGTATGAGAAAAAGCTTGCTAGCAGTTGGTTCGTGGTTACTACCTGCCCTTTCAAGCGTTTTTTCTCCACCAGTTATATTGGCTGCTGTTATGCTTGCTTAATTTAATTATATATGATTTAATATATATTTATTTTAATTTAATTGTACGTTTGTCAGTCTAAAAAAGATATTTTTAATTACATGCTATTGTAATGTAAATTTATTCACCGGAGATGATACTTTTCCTCAAAATAGTTTGACCTTGCCTGTTCGTTTTTAGTAAACTCCAAATGAGTTCTATTTTTAATTTAAAATGATTGCTTGTTGTCAAGGTCATGATGGGATTACGTGATTAAGAAGTAAACAATTTTTTATTTTATTTCTCAGAGTAAAATTATTGGTTTTCGTCAGGGTCATGTTAGGCGTAAGTTATATAAACATAATCACGTGACCCCCCTTTTTTTTTCGATTTCGCAACTTGGGGATTTTCGAAACCACTTTAGAATACGATATAATCTTTGTTTTAGATAAATATTCGGAGTTGGGTTTTTTTTCTTTGCACTGGAAAGTGTTGTGTCGTTGGAGTTATTTCAAATTATTTGGATTGAAAAGGATTTGTTTAAAAATGGGGATAATACGTGTATTCATATGATAATCTTAAACAAAGATGGCTGTTATACAAATTTATTCGGATTTAAAAAGCCGGAGTGATATTTCTTGTTTCTACAAGGAACTGTAGACTTCAACACACTACAGGTAACAGCATACGTCGTCGTCTTCCATCTTTGATTTTTCGTCGCGACTTGAACTTGCAATCATTAGAACATTTTATTATTAGGACTTCTAAAATTTGATTCGTGGATTATTCTTGGATTATTTTTGGAATTGATTCTTAAAACCGTAAGTTCATATTTTTTGTCTTTCATTTTTACATTATTTTTCCAGGGAAATAAATTGTTATATTTTTAAAAGCTTGTTGTTCTCACTCTTTCTTGTGTTACTGTTTATTCGAGCCTAAATACGTAACATAAGACTGCCATTTGTTGTTGTTGTTGGGTTTAACGCCATTTTTCAGCACACGATAAGCTATGCATGGCGACCAGTATTAATGGTGGAGGAAGAATCCGGGAAAACGCCGGGAAGAACCACCGACCCACGAGAAGCTACTGGCAAGCTTTCTCACATACCCACAGGCTGCCATGTGAAGATTAGCTTGACATGAGAGATATATATCCAGCGATTCTGGTACACAGCACATGTTTATGTTATGCATACATTTCGCAGATTCGTCCAGGTATATCAAAACTCAAGCACGTCATATGCACCGGTATCACCTCGCCTATCAACATTTATACAATGTTGTGTCTATAGAGAGAGGATACTGTTAAGTTGCTTTTAGAAAATATTTTGCCACTATTCTCAAAAGACGAAGAGAATTTTTTATTTGTACTCTACTGAAATTCACGTCCGGGTTACGGCACGCATCCCCTTGTCTGCATGTACCAATCCAAGTACCAAAGTTGCTGGTATAATGAGTACGTAGAAGACACACCAACATGTTGACCCAATGATTAATTCTCATCTAAATACACAATCACTCTGGGCCGCGGGTGACCTAGTGGTCTAAAGCGCTCGCCTTGCCATCTCACCTCAGTCCTTGTGGGTTTGAGTCTCGGGCTCGGCCAATGTAGGTACGTGAGATAGTTTGCCAGTACCCTTCTCGTGGGTCGGTGGTTCTTCCTCGGGTTTTCCCAAATTTATACTGGGCGTCAATTGGCCTATCATGAGCTGAAAAATGACGTTAAACCGAAAACAACAACAACAACAACAACTACACCTGATTCCTACGACGGAAATTCAGGTATATAGAGGTTATTATAGAATAAATGAATATAATAAAATAATATTTAAATATATAATAAATAAATATGTGTGTATTTCAGAGCTGATATAGTCACAATGGGGATATCACTTTCGTGACAACTTTGGGGGATATCAGTATGTATGCATGCGTGTTTGTATGTCTGTATTTATCGGCGTAAGATTAGTTCCTTGACACTGCATATATTCGTATGGTGGGAAAGACAGACAAACTGACAGTTTCACAACATCCCCGTGTTGCTTTGAACACGCGAAAAGAAACATTTGCCATAGACATCAACAAGATCCGCGAATCGTAATATTTCCAAGGACATTAAGTTCAATAAGACACAAATGAGAGTAAATTCATCCCTGGATTTCGTTAGTTCCGATGAGCATCCATTTGGACATTACTTTTTCCCCCTAAATATCAATGAATTTACGTTTCAGCACCATCTCAACGGGATTCTCTTACAAATGAAATCGAAGAGCTGAGAAAGTCTTGGCAATTCTGCGTAAAGGTCATCTAGTTGTATAATTAATTCAGCGAATATGATGCCATTTAGTTTAGGAAGATTGCGAGACATGAGTATCACTTCTGGCGTGACCATATGATCAATAAGCTTATGATTTTGTGCAAGCGTTTTTAAAAGGCATTAAACATAGTTCTAGGACGGTTTGCGTGCGAGACACGGTCTTCTATAGGATGTTAATAATTATATTTATGGACTAATACCCTTTCGATGTGAAGTGAGATTACTTTGAATGCATAAATGTGCATTTCTTATCTATCCAGCCAAAAAATAAAGAACGCTTATTTGAACTTTCATTTTTAACGCACATATTCTTTTCTCCAAAGTAGTGTCTTTATTCCGAAATGTTTTTATTGCGTCATCAGTGACCTTTAACCATTCTCAACCAACATCTGGATTTTCTTTTTCGTTCTGAGTTGTGATTTACTCCGTGCTCATGACTTTTGATTCTTTGATTTGATTGTGGATAATATCTTTCTAGACAGCCATTTTCTTTTCAATGTTAAACATTTAATGCAATTAGCTCGTTAGCCCATATTTCCAAGATGTTCAAAGATCCCAGTAAACCATTTTTTCGAGGCCCCGAGTGGACGAGTGGTCTAAAGGGCTTTCCGTTACGGATCACTGCCATCTCACCTCTGTCTGAGTGGGTTCGAGTCTAGGATTCGTCCAATGTGGGTATGTGAGAAAGCTTGCCAGTAGCTTCTCGTGGGTCGGTGGTTCTTCTCGGGGTTTTCCCGGGTTCTTCCTCCACCATTAATACTGGCCGCCATGCATAACCTATCGTGTGCTGAAAAATGGCGTTAAACCCCACAACAACAACAATAAACCAGATTTTCTAAATACCGGAAAGACAACAGTTGTAGCTTGGTGATTACTACGCTGAATTGGTGACCAGAAGGGCGAGGGTGCTATTCACACCCTCAGTTCAGCTCAGTTCGTCTACTTTGGTGTGTCAATGCGCATGTTAATTAGCTCTACTTGTCTTAGCACGATATACCCTTGATGTACCCTTCATATACCGTAAAGCAGAACAAATCATATATAAATAGCAATGCTGGAAAAAGAGCACTAACCCATATCTTTAAATCATAGATATATAGATCGGTACGTCCTTTTCGCTGACGTTTTTTTTAGAAAATGTTTTAAAATAATAATTTTATAACATTTCTCAGTGAGTTTACATTTTTAATTGTCCGTATAATATTTGTATGAGTTAAATAACCAAATGACAGTGACCTTCGTATTACTGTTATTAACAAAGGAAAAGAAATAGACTGAAGTATACCATCTATAGGTGTTTAATATACGTTTGAAAAATTTGATTGATTTCAGAAATAAGTGTTAGCATGATTATCAATTCTTCAATCGTCTAATTTTACACAACTTTCTCTCGCCTTGATAGGTGTTATTTGTGATTATTCATCGAATCATGCGATATTTACCTCTCATGTTTCTTCTAGATTCAGAATAATTTGAAAGTTCTTTCTCCAACGCATGTATTGAGCGCCTTTTGACAAGACCTCAGACATTTTCATGACTCTAAACTCTATTCATACAAGGACGATCTTTTTATTCCATTCTAAGTCACGTTCTTTGTGTCAATCGAGGAAAGAAATTCGCTGGTTCATTCTCCTCTAATTTACGTATAATGCTTTTATTCATCGATTCGATAACCATCTGATTCGACAGGCTTTCTTCTCAAACCTTTTGACCCCCAGAATAAGTGTAAATGCAAGCATGAGCTAACAAGAGTGATCATACGAAATACAGTATATGACCTCACATGTATCAAGGTAGTCGAATACAGTTACCATTAAAGACATGACCGTTAACTGTCACTTGCCTCCTACGGCATTATTTCTAACCCAGGATAATGACGGACAATTTAAAACTAATTAGCTCCGAGCTCCCAGTAAACAATGCAGACAGTCAATTGCATAAAAGTCCCAAGACGAAAGGTATAATAATTTAATAAAATATCAACGTATTCAACTATTTCATCGACAATTTCTCAACCGTAATTCTTCGACATATACAAGCAATGAACTAATCACAGCTGCCAATTGCTATCTTCATAACCTGTAGAATTAGAAAAGACGTATAGTCTGGTCTCCTTGCTTTAATCTCAGAAGGATGAATCACACTCTCACAGACCTTTCGTTAGAATAATTACTAATAAATTATCAGGTCAACTCACGCAGTCGCGTCTAAATATTATATACATGCTTGGTTCTGCAATAGCTGTGCTATAACAATAACAATATTTTCAACGACATCTGACACATGCATACACATCCCTAATCCTTAACTTACTTCTCCATACAGTAAACTATCATCATCAACAACAATCATACGCATTTTCTACCCTTCGATTTATAAAAGACACATACAATATATAAATACCTAACTCTGCATAATTATATATATATATATATATATATATATATATATATATATATATATATATATATATATATATATATATATATATATATATAAACTAATAAATTCAGACATGCATTACTTTGCAACAGAGTAAATTACGCAATCCAACAATCTACATACGTTAATTTTGCATATTAATAAATTCAGCTATACATTGAAGATTCCATTTCTAATAAATAAAGTGTACATAACAATTTATCAATCTTA
The DNA here is from genome assembly GCA_028554795.2 of Sinohyriopsis cumingii. Lineage (NCBI taxonomy): Eukaryota > Metazoa > Mollusca > Bivalvia > Unionida > Unionidae > Sinohyriopsis > Sinohyriopsis cumingii. Next base: position 104,399,448 of record CM068837.1, on the reverse strand, counting down.
CAACACCTAGCTATGAAAGTGAACCAAATTTGGGCGAAGATAAGTTACCTCAAGAAGCCTTCGTTCACAATCCAATCCAAACTTAGAATTTCCCTAAAGTCCTTTCTGGCTTTTTAACAAGCGCACAACTTCGGCACTCGGAGCGCAGTCTCGTGTTTCCCAACTTCTCTATGATCTACTCTTGCCAACGTCCAAACATGCACTGATCGGAAAAATGTACTTAGTCAAAACAAAATGCTTATTGAGACCTCACCTTTCCTGTTTATATAATAAATTTGCTGTAGGATGTCTGGGTTTCTGGTTTTCAGGGCTATTAGTACAGTTGATGTAGCAGGTACTCTTTCTCTTGGTATATTCCTCATGCCAAATTCTTGGGTACCCTCCTGACAGTAACATTCAAGGAATGACCCTTCTTCTGTCTCAATTTTCTTTATTTTTACGTATTTTCCAAGTTTCTTTTTGCATTGTGGGCATCCACCATGTTTTCTTGCTTTTGCTCGTGAGTAGAATTCACTGTCTTGTTTCCTTTCTCTATAAATTTGTAAATCTTCTTTGTATATTGTTATACTTTCGTATAATATTCCATTGATTCCATGCTTCTCTCTTGAAATAAAGTTAATGTGCGCTCTTACGAGCAGCCTTGGTTGCCATTTGCTTCCTCGCATCCTTAGAATAACAACTTGATCTCATACAGGTAGTATTATTGCAGATATCGAACATTAGCAATCAAATGAACAGATTTCATTTATTTTTGCGTCGAATGTGTAAATGTTTTGAAGCTCACACGAGGGACTCTTGATGGCTCAGATATAAACATTTGGCCTGTTGGAAGAATGCAGAAAACCATCCTGACGCCGTTGACCATTGATAAAAGATCGCTTAGCCGCACATGTGCTGAAACCAGAGATCGAAACCTGGACAGCCGAAGCGTAAAGCAAGTCCTCCATTTCTCCCTGATCATAAGAAATATTCAAACTGCATTAAAGACATCACGAATGAAACTCACCCATCACTTTCGCATTTCCCTAGATGTCGTGTGTGTCCGAACCGAATCCTTGTTGTATTGTCAGAAAAATTATACATGAAACATGATGATTGTTCAGGAATATCACAACAGTAAGAACACACACAAATACGAACCCCAGCCGAGTCATACCAAAGACTGAAGAAAAAGAAATGGTACTAGCAGCTGCCTCACTTGGCTCTCAGAATTAAGAACTAGAACTGGTCGGCATGTTGTCAGGATAATGTGACTGTGTGGGACATGATGCTACATGTCTGCGACACGATGCACCATTATACTAAAAGCAAACAACGACTGGAGTTACAAAGGATATTAAAATCACAGTCGTACGATGACTGTATTTACCTTGCTTGCTTGTTTGTTTTGTTTGGGTTTTATTTCTTTCTTCTAGAGATCGTACCCTGTATATAATAAAGATAAGGATGGACATTCGCTATCTTCACCTCCATTCGGTAGAGTCACGTCGGCCGAAAATTCACCAGATAGGATTCATTACCTTTGATTGGGTCTAAAAGTGTACCAGCAGTTAGTAACTCGAACAGACATACCACGGGAATCCCATGTGGATGTAAACTTCAGTCTTCTATTTCTTGTTTCACACGATATATCGTTTTGACAGTGACATTTCGTAGCAAATGCAGTTGACTTTGTTTCAGTGCATGGCAGATTCTGTCAAACTGTCTCAATTTCTTTGAATTGAACTTAGAACAAAATGAAAACAAACACTGTAGGGAGGAATTACCAAAAGGAAGCAAATGATTGCGACTGCTTGTCCTTATTTTGTGTTATATACAGTATACTTTTGACCACTCGGCCACCCGGGGCCCGACGTATTTAGTATTAATAGATACATGCTTTACATCCCCTTTGTACAAAATTCATGAATATCTGGGAAAAGTCATTACTAAGATCTCTCAGTAATTAATGCTGGTTCTAAATTAATATAAAAGAAATATGCTTAAAATTAACAATTATATCAAGTCTAGTCGTATACCATTAACAAATTTGTCTTATGTCGTTACAAAACAAATAGTATCAATGCATCATCAGCAAATCAAGTATTTCTGTCCATTGGGGATGTTTGCATCTGCACCCCTTCTATGTACAGACAATGGACTCTTCTATGTCCAGACAACTTACTCTAACCCTCTCCATAGTAAAAAAAAAAATTAAAAAATTAAAAAATTAAAAATTGTGAAAACGCTTCTTATTGTTATTAATTAGAATGTTAGAATGTAAGTCTCAAAATGGAAATTAGTTTTGAATGTAGCATAAGTAGAAATTTTTTTTACTGAATGGTGACTTTTCTACAACTAACCATAGCTTGGTTCCAACATGGACCTTGTAGATTGAGTTCAACAGGCCACATGTTTGCATACATTCTACAAAATATTTTCAACAGATTGTTTCCACAAGAAAAAATTATTATTAAGACTTTCGTCAAGACATACATGCCAGAGGGTAATTCTTGTGAGTGAAAGAAATACTTCACTATTTCAAACATAGCACATATTTATCTAAAGGAAACATAACTCGTAGCTGCCAATGCAGTGATAAAATTGATAACCATAAAATTTTCTTAAGATCCCCTACCATCACTGACTTAACTATGCAAACATTTATCATGAACGAATGAGTAACATAAGTTCATCATTACTTAAAACATTCTGTTTTATCACATATATAACTTTTAAGCAAGAGTAGTAGGGGGAGGGGACGAGAAAAGATTTTCCCCCTTTAGCATTATTTTAACTACACATTTCCAGGTATTTTTATTCATGTTAATGTTCTCTTTTTTATTTCATTACTAACATTAACCTGTGTTTGCTTAATTTCTTTCTTCAGATTTATTAAATATCACAGTTTTTATTTTCGTCATATTCATCACTAGATTCCATAACAGGATTCTTTCATCTATAAAGAGGAGTGTGCAGTATAAGATAACTGCTAAATAAAATTGCCATCAGCATACATTAAAATAGCTGAGCCTAAAGCGGGTATTTTGATGTAAATGCATATATGACCCAACACAACTATTAGTCAAATTATTAATATATAATTAAATACATTAGGACTTAAAATGCACCATTGTCTTACTCCAACACTGGTACTTATGTCTTTACACGTGTCATTATGTAGCTTAAGAAAGAATGTCCCATCTCCTTTTCTACTATACAACACTTCAAATAATTCTCTCTCGCTTTCTCTGTATATATATATATATATATATATATATATATATATATATATATATATATATATATATATATATATATATATATATATATATATATATATATATATATATATATGTATATATATGTATATATATATATATATATATATATATATATATATATATATATATATATATATATATATATATATATATATATATATATATATATATATATATATATATATATATATATATATATATAGTTTCGAGTGTTTTATGCAGATTAATAAAGCAAGCAAAATTATTACAACTCTTATATAAATGCTCTCAACGATATGATTAACAATATAGTAAAAGTACGATATTTCCGGCGAGGACCGTCTACTCTTGACATCACCGATATGCTCTTTGTAAACCGCTCCGTGGCCTAATGGTTAGAGCGTCCGCCTCGGATGCGGGAGGTCCTGGTTTCGATCCCCGGCCGAGTCATACCAAAGACTTACAAAAATGGTACTAACAGCTGCCTCACTTGGCGCTCAGCATTAAGAGGTTAGTATCAGAACTGGTCGGCCTGGTGTCAGAATAATGTGACTGGGTGGGACATAATGATGCGGCATGATGCCCCAGTACTAGTCAGCACTATAAACTGCAACATTGCAGACATCGTAGCGATATGACTGAAAAATTGGTAAAGAGACATTAAAAATCCGAATCACACACACACACAGACACACACACACACACATACACACGCTCTTACAAGTACAAACTGCATAGACCCCTAACTACCGTTTCATAATATGCAGCAGATCCAAGTCTATGTAGTTTGCCAGGAGAAATCGGAAGAACAAAATAAAATAGACCCTAATACGCCGACTCATTCTGTGACGGCAGATCAAGGTTTATGCTGTTTGAAGTTGGACCCAATTCGTAAGCGGTGTTGTTAAGTACCTACAATAAAGTTAGTTTATGCATCTATTCCCATAAATTTCAAGGGCAAATTATAATGTCCTCGTTAAGTATACGTTGAATCAAGTTTGTATTCCTTGAAGAGGGATATATACCAGATTTCAGTATTCTATTGAAACGTACATCATACCAAGAATTAAGTGCTGGAACAGAAGCTATAATCATGTTCTTAATGTTAATAACAGAATCTAAACCATATGCTTTCTTAATTTCCAAATGCAATTGCAGAAGTTATCTCTTTCAGAGAATGCGATAATCCAAGTAACCGTTAGTCTCCCTTTTTGAAGGCTTGTATAAGCTTGTTGTGTGGTACCAAACCATAGAGGTCTGTCAGCGCTTTGTGCAGTATGTTTCACGACCTGAGGATGGGATAATGCGTGGCTTCTGATCACGAAGAGATAACTTGGTTGTTTGAAGTCACCTTGGGACCAAGTGCAGTACACTGTTTGGATTTTCTGCACTCTCAACTGGGGCTCAGTTTCCTCCAGCACTGTCAAATACTGCATGCTGTAGCTGATATTACACGTTAGAAACTGTATCATTCATCTCATTCCGACAGACTTTAGAAACTGTATCATTCATCTCATTCCGACAGACTTTAGAAACTGTATCATTCATCTCATTCCGACAGACTTTAGAAACTGTATCATTCATCTCATTCCGACAGACTTTAGAAACTGTATCATTCATCTCATTCCGACAGACTTTAGAAACTGTATCATTCATCTCATTCCGACAGACCTGTAAGTGTATGTACCTTTCTCTAAAATGTTCCAGATTTTGTTGACAAAAAGAACGTCACGATCTTGAATGGTACATTTGAATGTTGTTTCAGGTCCACTTTCTAATTATTTCATTTAAACGTATCTTATTTCAAATTTAGTAGTTGAAGATTACAGGATTTACAGAATAGAATGTAATTGATGTGAACGAACGTCACTGGCTTTTAATGTTCTTCACCTTTTATTATCATCGAGAATTGTAATTTGAACCCGGGTTCGTGGGTAAACGGCACCCATCTCCTTGTCTGTTGGCATATTCTCATGTACCATGTCTAACATGCACACATCACCAATAAATGATGTTACAGAGTCGGTGATTGGGGGATCTATGCGTAACAGACACAGCAAAGGTAGACCTTGCAATTGTATCTGTATCTGATGGAGCTATTAAAAGAAACTAAAACTTTTGAATCTTCAAAATGAAGAGTCTCTTAGTTGAACCTTGTTATTTAGCCACTGAATATAAAGCGAAAAGATGAACAACAAAGGGATTGGTAATAGACCAGGATAAAGAGAAAGTAAGAAGATAAAAGGAGGCATTGTTAAGTAAAATGAGTAGGGCATTGTTTATAAAGTTAATAAAATAGGAAGCAAAGAATGGAGAAGAACAAAAGCAAGGAATAAGAAGGCAGATTATAAGTAAATAGTACTTCCATATAGAGTCGGTCGCTGCAGAAGCTATACCCAATTTTTTGGGGGAAAACTGAATCGCTTTTTACAGTTGTTCATGACCAAAGAGTGCATGCGTGTTAATAATACGTGTGCTTAGCAGGATCGTTTTGACTTTTCAATAAATGTGCGAACGAAATGGAAAATACGAATATTAATATGGAAGCAATGTATCACCACACAAGAAGGTATTTCGACTGTAATTACCACATGGTGCAAGGGATTAAAAGAGTTTAACTTGTTGTTCTTGGCAATAAATGCAATTAACAAAAAAGAAGTGCGGTGTACTTTCTAAAATTCCACATCTACAAACGAGGTGATCAGATTATATTCTTTGTAAATAAATATTGATAAAGCGAATTGCAATTTGTTCTAAGCCGGGCATGAATAAACTGAAATTTCTCTGTACCCAAAAACAGTGTCTGGAGAAAACGAGTGTCACGAGCATTTAATGCAGTTTTCAAGTTGTTAATGAAGTCTTTGAAGAGTTGCGATAGATACTGAATTCCATTCTCGAACGGCGGCAGGAATAATGGAGAATTAGAAAGAGATTTGTATCTTCTGCAAATAAATCTGCAAATAAACTTATAAACCCTAATTTTCTTACCAGAATCTGCTGCTTTGCAAAATATATCACAGAGGTATGTTAATTGATAACCTGTAAAATCACCCTGAATAAATTAAATATGTAATGGTGTAATAATGTTATTTCACGGAAGTAATTAAAGTAATTAAATGCGTGTTTAAAGACAAGTCTTTCAACAACTTTGCCAACAGAGACATTGGTCTGCAATTAGATTCACAGAAGGGTCACCTTGAAAATTGTTTCTGTTTGCTTTTAGTATTGTCCCCCAAAACAGTATTTGCATAGTCTCTCTCTTTGTCCTTATGGATTAAACCATCAGGGGTATACTCATCACAATAAAAAATTCTCCAATATGTCCGCCTTTCTGCTAGTCAGCTTTTCGAAGTAAAAACCCTTTTCCTGTCAACTGGAAGAGTTCAAAGAACTATTTTAAGAAAGTAAATAACGCCATGTGTTCATGGTTGCATTTCTTAACCTACGATTGCTGACAAAGGTCCCTTAAATTTTTTATATTTCATATTCAGCATAAAAAGATGTAAATCTCGCAGACTGGTTCCAGGACCCGAATGATGCAGTAAACTGGTTCAAGGACCCGAGTGTACCATATAATTGTCTAGACTAGTTCCATTTGCTACTGAGCAAAAGTTCTGAAACAGAGAAAAATTAAATCGATAGTACATGTACATATTTTGGCAACGGGCAACTTTGCTCACTGTTTAATGAATTTGTACAGCCAAGTCTAATCGATTTTCGATATTTGGGTTGTGCTATTATCTTAACTTTAAGACTGTAATTATGTCCATTCCTACACAATGATTGCGAGACATGCTTCTTTACTGCGCGACAGTTTGAATAAATTTTAATTTTTATTTTAGACATACTAAAATAAGGTCTAAGAAAAGTTTTATTTTAGAAATTATAAGATCACTTGCTCGTATGTCTATTGCGCTCTTAATTTAGCAAGGGAATTAGGATATAATCGTGTGTTCCGAAGGGGGATGAAAGAAGAACCCAACACGAAGTCAAAGCGGGCATTTTCCAAGATATTGTTACTGGACGGAGAAATTTAAGTGAACCTATTATATTTCATAATACGTATCATGCTTATGAAGCATTGGGAATAATCACATTTGAGTAAATTATTAAGGTAATTAAGTTAACAATGAAACAAGTTGCTTACGTCGCAAAGAACAAGCTTCTAATTGGGGAAAGGAGACGCGGATACCTCCTTTGGATGATCACGGATGTAACTAAGCTGTCACGTATTTGACTTTCGGTGATATCATTGTTTTGTTTCTGATTTAATAGAAAAGAAAGATACAACAGGACGAATCCAGTCAACTTCTCAACGAGGTTCCATTTCTCTGTTTCTGTATTCTTTCTCTCTATAAGCGCAACGTTTAATCCTTCGTTTAAAGTTAGCCATGTATTGTCTTTAACGATTCAAGCTGCATATGTAGGAACTGACCTCTTTCACGGCTTCAGTGCTTAGTATGTTCTAATAATACTACCTGAAATAATTTATTAAACATGTGTATCTAAGGCCGGCCCAGGGGTTTTGGCACACTAGGCGAACTGCGATTTTTCCCCAGCCCCAACCCGAGAAAAAAATCAGTCCTTCCCTTATTTTCCTTGGCGCACCTTAAATCCAGGATCCCAAAGGCGACCTATTTCGCTTATATGGTCTTACAGACTCCTACATATGTATTTTTGTGCAAGTATTCGATTAAAGTAATTGTTAATATTGAAGTGAACACAAAATATGTTACCAGTTTTGTTCCCTTATGTACAGCGTTCTCCTAGTATTGTACATGGTTTTAAGCATTGTTAAACTTAGATACAGATGCTGGAAATCTTTATGGTGACTCACGGATGGCTAAGGAAAGGTAACAAAGAAGAAGCTCAATCCATCACAGCATTGCTGAAAAGGTACGCGAATATGTCATTCAGTGGCAAAACCAAACGAACCGACATAGTGAATAGATAATAATAAAATATATCAAACGTTAAAGAGAACTCGATAGGTCGCTAATTAACTGACCATTAATTTCCATCTCTTTTCCGTTGCTATGCTAACGTTGATAATGTCAGCCATTATTTATAAGTAGTGATCAGCTGTAGTGTGGAAGTCATGATTTTTCAGTAGTGATCGATTGTAGTGTGGAAGGCATGATTTATAAGTAGAGATCGTCTGTAGTGTGGAAGTCATGATCTCTACAGTAGTGATCGTTTGTAGTAAGTCATGATTTATAAATAGATATCGTCTGTTGTGTGTAAGGCATGAATTATAAGTAGTGATCAGCTGTAGTGTGGAAGTCATGATTTATAAGCAGAGATCATCTGTAGTGTGGAAGTCATGATTTATAAGTAGAGATCGTCTGTAGTGTGGAAGGCATGAATTACAAATAGTGATCGCCTGTGGTGTGTAAGTCATGATTTATAAGTAGTGATCGTCTGTAGTGTGGAAGGCATGAATTATAGATAGTGATCGCCTGTAGTGTGTAAGTCATGATTTATAAGTAGTGATCGTCTGTAGTGTGGATGTCATGCTATATAAGCAGTGATCGTTTGTAGTGTGGAAGACATGCTTTATTAGTAGAGATTGTCTGTAGTGTGGAATTCATGATCTCTACAGTAGTGATCGTTTGTAGGGTGGACGTCATGACATATAAATAGTGATTGTCTTTAGTGTGGAAGTCATGATTTATAAGTAGTGATCGTCTGTAGTGTGGAAGGCATGATTTATAAGTAGAGATCGTCTGTACTGTGGAAGTCATGATATAAGTAGAGATCGTCTGTAGTGTGGAAGTCATGATATATACACTAGTGATCGTTTGTAGTATGGAAGTCACGACATATAAATAGTGATTGTCTTTAGTGTGGAAGTCATGATTTATATGTAGTGATCGTCTGTAGTGTGGAAGTCATGACATATAAGCAGTGATCGTCTGTAGTGTGGATGTCATGATTAATAGGTAGTGATCGTCTGTAGCGTGGAAGTCACGATTTATAAGCAGTGATCGTCTGTAGTGTGGAAGTCATGATTTATAAGCAGAGATCATCTGTAGTGTGGAAGTCATGATTTATAAGTAGAGATCGTCTGTAGTGTGGAAGGCATGAATTATAAGTAGTGATCAGCTGTAGTGTGAAAGTCATGATTTATAAGTAGAGATTGTCTGTAGTGTGGAATGTATGAATTATAAATAGTGATCGCCTGTAGTGTTTAAGTCATGATTTATAAGTAGTGATCGTCTGTAGTGTGGATGTCATGCTATATAAGCAGTGATCGTTTGTAGTGTGGAAGACATGATTTATTAGTAGAGATTGTCTGTAGTGTGGAATTCATGATCTCTGCAGTAGTGATCGTTTGTAGTGTGGACGTCATGACATATAAATAGTGATTATCTTTAGTGTGGAAGTCATGATTTATAAGTAGTGATCGTCTGTAGTGTGGAAGGCATGATTTATAAGTAGAGATCGTCTGTACTGTGGAAGTCATGATTTATAAGTAGAGATCGTCTGTAGTGTGGAAGTCATCATTTATAAGTAGAGATCGTCTGTACTGTGGAAGTCATGATTTATTAGCAGTGATCGTCTGTAGTGTGGAAGACATGATTTAATAGTAGAGATCGTCTGTAGTGTGGAAGTCATGATATATACACTAGTGATCGTTTGTAGTATGGAAGTCACGACATATAAATAGTGATTGTCTTTAGTGTGGAAGTCATGATTTATATGTAGTGATCGTCTGTAGTGTGGAAGACATGACATATAAGCAGTGATCGTCTGTAGTGTGGATGTCATGATTAATAGGTAGTGATCGTCTGTAGTGTGGAAGTCACGATTTATAAACAGTGATCGTCTGTAGTGTGGAAGTCATGATTTATAAGTAGTGATTGTATGTAGTGTGGAAGTCATGAAATATAAGCAGAGATCATCTGTAGTGTGAAAGACATGATTTATAAGTAGAGATCATCTGTAGTGTGAAAGTCATGAGTTATTAGCAGTGTGGAAGTCATGATCTCCACAGTAGTGATCGTTTGTAGAATGAAAGTCATGATTTATAAGTAGTGATCGTCTGTAGTGTGGAAGTCATGAAATATAAGGAGCGATTGTCTGTACTGTGGTAGTCATGATTTATACGTAGAGATTATCTGTAGTGTGGAAGACATGATTTATTAGTAGAGATCGTCTGTAGTGTGGAATCATGATCTTTACAGTAGTGATCGTTTGTAGTGTGGAAGTCATGACATATAAGTAGTCATTGTCTGTAGTGTGGAAGTCATGATTTATAAGTAGAGATCGTCTGTAGTGTGTAAGTCATCATTTATAAGTGGTGATCGTCTGTATTGTGGAAGGTATTGAATTATAAATAGTGATCGCCTGTAGTGTGGAAGTCATGATTTATAAGTAGTGATCGTCTGTAGTGTGGAAGTCATGATTTATAAATAGTGATCTTCTGTAGTGTGGAAGTCATGATTTATAAGTAGAGATCTTCTGTAGTGTGGAAGTCATGATTTACAACAAGTGATCGTCTGTTGTGTGGAAATCATGATTTATAGTAGTGATCGTCTGTAGTGTGGAAGTCACGATTTATAATTAGTGATCTTCTGTAGTGTGGAAGTAATGATTTATAAGTAGAGATCGTCTGTAGTGTGGAAGTCATGATTTATTAGTAGAGATCGTCTGTAGTATGGAAGTCATGATCTTTACAGTAGTGATCGTTTGTAATGTGGAAGTCATTAATTATAAGTAGGGATCGTCTGTAGTGTGGAAGTAATGATTTATAAGTAGTTATCTTCTGTAGTGTGGAAGTCATGATTTATAAGTAGTGATCGTTTGTAGTGTGGAAGAAATGACTTATAAGTAGTGATCATCTGTAGTGTGGAAGACATGATTTGTTAGTAGAGATCGTCTGTAGTGTGGAAGTCATGATCTTTACAGTAGTGATCGTTTGAAGTGTGGAAGTCATTATTTATAAGTAGGGATCGTCTGTAGTGTGTAAGTCATGATTTATAAGTAGTGATCTTCTGTAGTGTGGAAGTCATGATTTGTAAGTACAGATCATCTGTAGTGTGGAAGTCATGATTTATAAGTAGTGATCATATGTAGTGTGAAAGACATGACTTATAAGTAGTGATTATCTGTAGTGTGGAAGACATGATTTATTAGTAGAGATCGTCTGTAGTGTTAAAGTCATGATCTTTACAGTAGTGATCGTTTGTAGTGTGGAAGTCATTATTTATAAGTAGAGATCGTCTGTAGTGTGGAAGTCATGATTTATAAGTAGTGATCGTCTGTAGTGTGAAAGTCATGATTTATAAGTAGTGATCGTTTGTAGTGTGAAAGTAATGACTTATAAGTAGTGATCGTCTGTAGTGTGGAAGGCATGAATTATAAACAGTGATCGCCTGTAGCGTGTAAGTCATGTATTATAATTAGGGATCGTCTGTAGTGTGGAAGTTATGATTTTGAAAGTAGTGATCGTCTGTAGTGTGGAAGTCCTGATTTATACATACATACATACATACATACATACATACATACATACATGCACGCATGCACGCACGCACGCACACACACACACACACACACACACACATACATACATACATACATACATACGGGCCCTGGGTGGTCGAGTGGTCTAAAGCGCTCGCCTTTACCTTTGATTGCCATCTCACCTGTCAGCGTGGGTTAGAGTGTCAGGTTCGACAAGTGTGGGTATATGTTAAAGATTGCCAGTAGCTTCCCGTGAGTCGGCGGTTCTTACCTAGTTTTCCCAGATTCTTCCACCACTAGTTATATTGGCCTCCCTGTATCTAACTTGCGCTGAAATATATACACTCATCCATCCATTCATACCTTTTACTTAGTAAATCTAAAGCCTTACAGGAAGTAAAAACTCGCATCAAATTATAACATTTTAACGTTCATTTGTCACATATTGCATTGTACGAACATGCTGTTTCGCATTATTCGTAAAGTTCGTTTCTATGTGTCAGAAGGAGGCATTAGAAACACAGTGGCTACGAAGGGCATGTTTAAGCAGGCTTTACAAACTGGGATTAAAATATGACTCCGTACATTCAAACTGTCTATTGAAAGTCGCTCTAGATAGCCAGACAAATGCACAAATAGACAAATTCACAAGAGTGAAGGAAGGAACCTTGTATATCGATAGCTGAAATGCCTCAGCCTTGGACACCAAATCCAATCAGCAATATCTCATTACAAATTATAAATCATTATCTGATATATAAAACTGATTATCGGATGAGGGGGATTATATTTAATCCCCTTGTGTTGGATTTTATACCTGTTAGTGGGTTAAATTCACATTGTTGTTTTCCTAATCTGATCGCATTTGACAGATTATTGAAGCCATCCGGTCTCCCAGTAGAGGTGCCGCGTCTAAACGTATAATAGACACCGCTACAAAATTCTAACGGTATAGAAGCAGGGGATACCTGATGATATTAAAATTCGGTTTGTGGGTTTTTCCATGCTATATCGAAAATGTGTGTTACCTTATGAAGTGTTTTAACAAATATACTCTTATAAAAATGCTACATTCTGCAAACCATTTTTATTACAATTTCAATTGTCTGCCTCCCTTCCAAAAACTATAGCGAAAATCACTTTCATTTTACTGTTCAATTTTCAATTTACTTTATGAAAATATTATACACACACCTCACCCCACCCCCAACGGAGGTAAGTGCGATGTATTTTTAATCTCTTATTCTTGTGGAACAATTGTGAAGATTGTTTGTAAATGTGGTCGACTGAAATGAAGGTGTGTATGGCAAGTAGCATGACAAAGGGTGGTAGAGACAGAACTCGATTTAATCCTACACGTGTTAACTTTAGGATTTAAAAATTAATTTCTTTGACTTTATAGCTTTAAATTGCAAATAGCTTTAAATTGCATATGAAATTGAATTTCGGTACACATATATGTTGCATTCCGTAGGAAAATTCTGGGTGGCATCATTAAGCCAGTACTCACGAAATTATTATATCACCAATCAAATATCAAGTTGGTGAACGTTTGTCCAATCAAATATCATCAAGTTGGTGAAAGTTTGTCCAATCAAATATCATCAAGTTGGTGAAAGTTTGTCCAATCAAATATCATCAAGTTGGTGAACGTTTTGCTGCTTAAGATCTATTAAACGGAAATTGTTTTTGGTTAATTCTGCCCAAAGTAATAGTACTATAAATCACCAGCTGTCAGTGACACAATGGTGACAGGCGTCAGTTCCGTTATCAGAGGTCAAAAATGCAAATAACATTTTATTCACTTTATGTCTAGTATATCAACTGAAAGTAGTTCCTTTAGAGATTTCCAATCTTTCACCAGTATTATTCGAAGATATGCTGACTATATATATATGGGGGTGGGGTTGGTTAATAACTTTTGGTTATTAGAATACACACACACACACACACACACACACACACACACACACAGAGTGCACTGATGGCATTGGAACCACTCTAAAACAAGAAGAAAACTTTTTGATAGCTATTGTAAGTCTTGTCAGCTTTAAGAAACGATGTGGTTTGAGAATTATACCGAGGTGATGGAAACATTAAAATAGCAAAATAAAGATTATAAAGAAAACAAAAAAGAGAAAAAAATTAACAGCTCGTCAGTTTAACGACAAGCATGCTTCGCGTAACAAAATCTGATAATATAAGCATCAATGGTAAATCCAAATCGTGCATGGAGTAAGCTGTCAAAATGATGATGATAGCTTCAAATGTCATGACGATAATGGTGATGATGACAACGATGATGATAATGACGACAAGTGCGACGACGACGATGATGGTGATTAGAGACATAATTATACAATTGTAACTAGTAGCAGTAGTAGTAGTAGTAGTAGTATTCACAACGTAGATACATATACAATAATTCATAGCAAAACTGGAAATGCTTGTGTTAATCATGTCATAAATTTTAAGATGGGCATGATCAAAATATATAATGGTCCCATGTGAGCGAAATTAGTTCAGAATATAGTTCTCAATTTGCGACAAATTACATCAGAGGTTCTTTCTCGACTGGAGTTGACGGAAAGGGCTGATGATGTTCCGATTGTTAGGTCATCTGAATCGATGACTCATTGATGTTCGACTAGTCGACTGATAAAGGAAAGCAATTCCGCCATTTTCACATTTGTAGACGATTCGGGTACTTGTGAGATATCAACTAATACTAAACTTACATTTTCTATTAGAAGGATTGTCATGTTCGACATTCGCAATTATGCTTGTCCAGCATGATGGTAGTCGAAGTATATTTACATAGCATGGACAAGTTCGAAAAAAGATCATAGATGTCGCTTTTCGTAACACATTCAAATTCTTAGTGCCGTGTGGAAAGCCCTAAGAATGTGCAAGTGAGGACAGCCAAATGTTCTTCATGTGGCTCATTTTCAACACTTGAAACGCTACTGCCACCACAAACTGTTCTTATTAGAAGAAAACAAAATTGTTTTTTTTTAGCGCCTCCCGTGTTATGAACTTCGCAGAAATTACTAGAATAGAATCGACATATCAACATATCTATTTAAAAACAGTAAAATGAAACATTTTTTTCCCAAATATGAACACACAAAATAAGGCTGGTTCAGTTTCCCATTAGTGGTCATTTGAAGCATATGTTTCCTAGTAAGGATGGAAAAGGAAGAGAGGCTCCAAATCTAAGATTGTATGAGTGGCAACCGCATGCACGATGTCCATCATGTTAAAATGCTGTATATGAATAAAACATTTCTATTTTTTGCATAATCAAAACAATAGCTGAAATGAAAGCTTTGTATCCATGGCAGCACAGTTCAGTTTGTTTCTGTGGAATATGAAAAATATATTCACGACACAATAATCACAATACAGCCAATACTCGTTAATTCTAGTTCCGGATTTTAAATGACGGCCAGTTTTGCTGTGTTGCTTTCGAAAGTATTATTATTATTATTATTATTATTATTATTATTAATTGCAGACCATGTGTTGCACTTGTTCCCTGGCTAAAACGCCTATCCAAAGCTTGATCTGAAGAAAAAAAATGGTTGCCGGGAAGCATACGAAACTGACCTTGTTCAAGTAATGATGACCCTGTACAGTCGACAATCACCCACTTTTAGAGATCTGGCCATAAATATTCCCTTATATCGGAAAGAAATAAAGATTATCATTTTAGTGGAGTATTTTGATACAGTATAAATAACGTTATCTACAAATTAATGGACATGGAGTTTGTAAACTCTGAGCAGAATTCGATTTATCTCAATATATAGACAGAGAGCAGACGTATGAAAAGGTCTGGGTCAAACGATAAGTCACGTGTTCTGTTTTCCGTCATTTTACTATCAAATCTCGCGACATTTCCTGACATCTCGCTATTGAAGTCACAAAAAGCAGGAATGTTTACGTTGGACAAAGACAAATGACGCAAGATTATGGGGAGTTCATTGGAGCTAGTACACATGTGTTTTCCCGCCAGCCATTCTTCGTGGGAGAACTGAATTTTTCATAAGCTTTATCAATTTGTTTGTAGTACTTGCACGATCAACTGCACAAGGTGCAATCATTTACGTCATAGCCATCATCTACATGATAAAATATTTTCTATATTTAGCAGCTCCAACCTTGTCAGCACTTGCAACTAGTACGGCGTATCACTGAGTAAATAGGATATAAATAAATGTATCGACTTAAATCATACTAAATCTCTCTCTCTCTCTCTCTCTCTCTCTCTCTCTCTCTCTCTCTCTTGCATATCTCCTTCTTCAAGCGAAAGTTGACTATAAATTACGAACAAAGATGTATTACCTACCTTAAATAATTTTAAAAAGTTTTCACGCAAAAGACCTAACGTATTTAATCACTGTCTAGTATAAATCTATTGGATGATATTCTTTTCTGATTGCTTTTACGCGGATAGTTATGTTTTTTTAAATAGTTTTTTTTGTTGGGTAGGGGTTGTTTTTTATATACATAAAATCATTATACACGATGTTAAAACTTTACAAGCCTTGCTATTTTGTTTACTGCTTTAAAAGCTCTATATAAACCAAGGAATAACAGAATGCATTATAACTTTTAAAGGAAACTATAATCAAAAATATCCAGTCAGCATATTATATAAGTCCTCGTCAGCACAAGTTTAGATTTTCAAATTCATATTTATGGGTTAAGTCGTTAAGCTGACTAATTTATATTCTAATCGTGCATATTTCTATTGCAATACCGCTTGTGGATTTTAACAATATGGAATATGGAAATTTTGTTTTGAATGATGTAAAACGTTGAACAGAATTCACAAAATCTCATGTCACTCACAGAGACCTGAGACAAGTAGACTTTACAGGATTTTTAATCAATATTATATAGCGGACGAATGCTGATTTGTATTGGTTTATATCTTTAGAAAAACCCTCATTGACACATGTTATCTGAAACACCGCGGTGTCAAAAACTGTAATGAGATGACGAATGGTACTCGTAAGAGAAGCATATGTAATTATGTAAATAAACAGTATGTATGCATGTCAGGGGCGTTGGGTGATGTGATATATAATATTATCCCCCACCCACCATCTATGGTGCTTTGGTTATCGTTATCTACGAGATGATCGACAACGTTATTGACAGGATCGAGCAAAAAATATAATTTAAATATGAAATTAATGGATGGAGTAACAGAAATCTGAGGAAAGATATAGAATAGAACAACACGAGCCACAGTATGAAAATGTACAATTTATATAAACAAAATGAAACTGAACATGACATTGCTATTATACTCTTCCTCTTAGAAAGAAAATTATAAAAATGTATGCGAAATACAATAGCCGCTGTTATTGAAAGTTCATCATATAATAGCGTGACTGATCGAACTCAAATTGCCAAGGTGCAGCATTACCTGGTTGCGTCCAGTTCTTTCCAAATCAATGTTGATGATACGTTAGTAGTTAAGGGGGATCTTATAGGGTCAATGGGACTTATCATTAAAAACACCCTTGGGAACATATAGGGTCTATGTAAATTTAACATGGAGAAAAATCGTGGGAACATATAGGGTCTATGGGAATTAACATGGACAAAAACCCTGGGACAATATAGGGTCTATGGGAATTAACATGGCCAAAAACCCTGGGACAATATAGGGTCTATGTAAATTTAACATGACCAAAAACCCTTGGGACTGTATAGGGTCTATGTAAAATTGAAACAGGGAGGGTCTCTATTTTTTTTAAAAATAAAATAAAAAATAAAATAAAAAAAGGGGTAGGCAATGGAAAGACTATCTCTTTTCGAGAAATATGGCTGGCCCTGAAAAGGGCCTTTGGTTTATGTTAATATGCTCTTAACATAAAGGGCATTTGCGACATCTTCTTGTCCTCAAACTTCGTCTTACAGCAGGGCCATACATCAGAGTCCTCTTGAGGCAACCTTGTCTCTCTATATAGACTCTTCTTATCCACAGGCTGCTGCTGGTCCTGTGGACAACGGTCCACTTGGATCAGACATACATGAGCATGTCCGTCCTGAACATCATTGTTGACACAAGGGTTGAAGATTCAACGTCTGTCCACATGTTGAGGCTCCGACAATAGGTGAATCAATGCAGTGAACTGCGCTTATTTATAGGGACAGAAAGGATTGAAACGGATTGAGTTCATTCACCAATCCTAACACGCGTTACAGAATTCAGTCAGCCCGCATCCAATCCGAAGAGAGCAATCTGTGACGTCACGTAGTCTATATAGATTCGCTAGCGCTTGTGTGCAGTCAATCTATGCGACAGTGATTCAACATGACGGAAACTCAGAAAACGATCCAATGGGGTGCACCAGCAGGGGAGACCGCCCAAGGGAACCCGGACTTACTTTCAGAAGAGGTGAATTGGGATTTTGTCGATTTTCTCTCCTCGCAAGAATTTGTTCCGGAACCTTCGTTACCTTCTTCATTACCGCAAGTGGAGAATTTTAGACAGAGACAGAAAGAAGAATTGGAGAAATTTATACAACGACAAAAGGAAGCGGAACAGGCTTTTCTCTTACAGCAACAGCAACAAGAAGAAGAGGTAAGAAAAAAACAACAGCAACAACAGCAAGAAGAAGTAGCAGCAAAGAAACAAGAGGGTGAAAATCAAACGGTCACGGTACTGTTGGACATTTTAGCGGAGTTAAGAAGTCTGAAACAAATGTATCAGACTTCTTTATCACGACCGAAGAGAATACGACCTTCCCGAGCTAAACACGTCAACCCTGTGACTAAGCCTACCGTACCACCCTTAGTGATTTCAACCCAGTCATTATCATCATCATCAACATTACGCAGTCCAGAAGTAGGTCTTGGCCGTGGCAAAGGCATAAGGCAGTTAAAGTTGATTGCTTAAACTCACCCCTACATCATAAAGAAAAAAGGCCCTTTTCAGGGCCACCCACATATCTCGAAAAGAAATACAATTTCAATTTGCCAATAACTCAAAAAAAACCCACCCATTTTACCCTTATAGTACGTGTCTTTGTATGAGTGCGTGAGTGTAGCTTCTTATTTTAAAATCAAAACTCAAAGACTCTTACCTTATATCATTCATTTATTCTTTTATCCATTTTTTACAATCCAATTCACAATTCACATCACAACACTTTAATTTAAAGTTCATTGACTTCTTCTTTCTCCTTGTTTAGTCTCTCTGTTTTTTGAACTTCTTCACTGTCACACTCTTTTCCTCTTCTTCCTCCTCACTTTCTTCCCTTCTTCTTTTCTTCTCCTGTTTCTTTTTCTTCACCTGTCTGCTTTCTTCCTCTGAAGAATCCCTCTCTTCTTCTGAAGAATCCTTCTTTTCTTCTGACTCCTCTTGTTTCTTTTTTGGGCAATCTGGAGACCAATGTCCTTTTTCTTTACAATAATAACAGGTATCTTGACTTTTGTCTTTTTTAGCCCCTGTTTTTGTTCTTTTTTGACGGTCTGGACACTCTGAAGACCAATGCCCTTGCTTCTGGCAGATATAGCAAGTATCTTGACTTTTATCTCGAAAGGAAGGAGATTAGTCCGTAGGCTGGTCTGAAGAGAATTTTCTAATGACCCCTCGCAAAGCTCTGACGAAACGTTCCATCTGGTTAGTCTCTTCCATCGTTGTGCTCGGCTTGAGAGTGAAATGAATAGTGAAAGGATAAGACACACACCCTTTTATATACGCTGGTCTGCTATGACTATAAAGTAGCTCATGGTGTTTGAACTTGACTCATTTGACTTTTTGCTTTCAAGATGAAACGATCTAATTCATTCGAGAAGAAAGAAGAAGAAAAAGAAAGTAAGAGGCAGAAACGTGATCTATCGCCTCGTACCAGGGCTGAAATCTTGGCACAAATTCATGCCAGTGATTTTGAAGAGGACATGAGTGAACCAGAATCCGAACCCTCTAAACCAAGTTCACCACCCTTAGTCAACCCTGAAAAATACTATTCCATTCGAGAGACGGAAAAGCGCTCCTCTAGAAAATTTAGAACCACGGCTTACAAATACACGGTGAAGTTTAAAGATTTCAAGTCCGAAGTACCGTTAGAGAAAGCAGAAGGGTTCATCACCGGAGTGTGGGATTCTCTGCTCACTTCACTCAAGCGACAATGTCAACCCAAAGAAGACGATCGCTTGAGACTTTCCATACAACAAGACGGTTTGAAATCCCCTGTTTGGATCGAGTTTAGCACCCCTGCAGAATTGACCGCTTCCAAAGTCATGGACAAGATTCAACACGTGCAACAATCTAATGACCAGTTTGACATCACCGATGGAAAAGCCACATTGGACATGACCCACGTCTCTCCTCCTCAAGGAACCGGACGCAAAAAGATGTTATTGGTGAACGACCTTCGCAGCATTAAGCGTAGCCTTGTCCAAATTCACAATCCTCATGACCAGATGTGTTTAGCCCGTGCCATCGTGGTGGGACGAACCTATGCCAACAAGAACGACACGGTAGAATGGAAAAGAGACTGGGAGAACATTCGACAATCGGACCGAGCCAAACAACGAAGTGAAGCAGAACTCCTGTTACGACAAGCTGGCCTGTCCAAAGACACACCCTGTGGCATTCCTGAGATGCAAAAATTGCAAGATGCCCTAGCTCCACGATACACCTTGAAAGTGTACCCTCAAGAAGTGCGCGGGTCTTTGTTGTTTCGAGGGCAAGATTTTAAGGACGGAAAATACATTCATGTTTATCATCACGATGACCATTTCGATACCATTACCAGTATCACCGGATTCCTGGGATACGGTTATTACTGTGAGAAATGTGACCATGGTTATAATAATCGAGAGCAACACAAGCATTGTGGATCGAAATGCTCAGGATGTTTGGCCTCTTCACCCTGTCTGAGCGAAGAACCAGTGCCTTGTTCAACTTGTCTGCGTACGTTTGTCAGCCCTACCTGTTACCAACAACATCTGAAAACGCAAGGTTCACAGAAGAAATGTGCTTGTCAACTCCTGAGATTGTGCCCTACGTGTGAACAAGTCATACGTATCAATAATACCAAGGCACACGTATGTTCAGGAAAGAAAAAATGTCACATTTGTCACCACATCGTGGACTTGGAACACCAATGTTACGTGCAAAAATACCAACCCCCACCAGAGAAAGAGGACGGTCACAAGAAGAAAGGCAATTTCATCTTTTTCGATTTCGAATGCATGCAAGAGACTGGCATTCACATTCCTAATTTCTGCGTGGCTCATCGAGCGTGCGAGAAGTGCATTCAAGAACCTATCTTCAGTCATTGCCCTCTCTGCAGCAAGATTCCTGGAGGGCGTGAAAAAATCTTTCGGGGACCAAACACGTTAGCCGATTTTGCCCAGTGGGTCTTAGACCCCGTCGACAAGACATGGAGCCAAGAGGACATCGAACGTTACGGAGATTGTCATCGTCATGCCACGGTGATGGCTCACAATTTCTCCGGATACGATGGACAGTTTCTTTTGAGGTACTATACGGAACAAGGCACCGAGCGTCCTAAAGTGACTTTGAACGGAGCCAAAATCATTTTCATGCAAGTGGGACAAGTACAGTTTAAAGATTCGATGAGCTATTTGGCCATGCCTTTGAGTCGAATGCCTAAAACGTTTGGAATGACAGAAATGGCTAAAGGGTACTTTCCACACTTTTTCAATACGGAAGCCAATCAACACGCCGTTCTACCCCATTTGCCCGAGGCTCACTATTACGACCCCGACAACATGCGTACCGAACAACGAGAAGCTTTCTACGCTTGGTACCAGGCTCACGCTTCGGACCCTTTCGACTTTCAGGAAGAAATGCTAAAGTATTGTCGTTCCGACGTGGACATTTTACGGCGTTGCTGTGGAAAATTTCGAGAACTGATCATGGAACACGGAGGGGTCGATCCTTTGAAAGAAGCTTGCACCATTGCCAAAGCGTGTTCCTTAGTGTATCGACAACGATTCATGCCTGAAAACACCGTGGCTGTCATCAGTCCTCAAACGACCCACTATGTCAAGCGTCAATACTCGGTCAAAGCCCTACGTTGGTTACATTACTTGTGCGACAAGGAAGACAAGTGGATTCAGCATGCCCGCAACGGAGGGGGCGAAAAGACCATCGGAACGTATTCGGTCGATGGCTGGGACTTAGAAAACCCCAAGATCGTGTACGAGTTTAACGGTTGCTTATTTCACGGATGTCCCGTCTGTTACCCTGACCGTGGCACTAAAAATCAGTTTTTACAACGAACCATGGAAGACTTGTACCAGGACACTTGTCAGCGACGCCTAAAGTTAGAACAGCAAGGATACCATGTGGTGGAAATGTGGGAACACGAGTACGATCACCGTATGAAAACCGATCCCGAGTTTAAACGCCTCGTGGAAAGTTACCAGTTCATGGACCCGCTGAACCCGAGGGATAGTTTGTACGGAGGAAGGACCAATGCCACCTGTTTGCTGTACCAAACCGACGAAGAGAAAGGAGAAGAAATCAAATACTTGGACGTGTGTTCGCTGTATCCCTACGTGTGCAAATATTGTCGCTTTCCTGTAGGGCACCCGCAATTGTTCACGGAACACATCGACCTGAAAAACATTCGACAATACGAAGGCTTGATCAAGTGTAAAGTTTTACCTCCCACGAACCTATACCATCCCGTCTTACCTCACCATTGTCAAGGCAAACTGATGTTTCCTTTGTGCCGTACTTGTGCCGAAACGTGCAACCAAGACCAGCCTTGTCATCACAGCCAGGAAGAACGGGCCTTGACGGGAACCTGGGTCAGCGTAGAATTGTTCAAAGCTATGGACATGGGATACCAACTGTTAGAAGTGTACGAAATTTGCCACTTTCCCAAGACACAACAATACCACAAGGGTGACCCTACTCAGAAAGGCATTTTCGCAGACTACGTGGATGCCTTTTTGAAACTGAAGCAAGAAGCCAGTGGCTATCCTTCCTGGTGTCACACTCCCGAAGACCAAATACAATTCAAAGAGAAATACTACGAACAAGAAGGCATCACTTTAGACCACATCGAGAAAAACGAAGGCAGGCGATCGTTTGCCAAAGTGATGTTAAATTGCTTGTGGGGTAAAATGGCACAACGCCCGTGTTTACCCAAGACGGAATATTTGACAGAACCTTCCCGCTACTTTCAGATGATTCACGACAAAACCAAATTCATGAAACACGTGGACGTCGTTCGCGAGGATTTGATCTTAGTCAATTACGAAGAAGATCTGGACTTTGTACAAGACGACCCCTTTGGAAATGTCATCATTGCGGCTTACGTGACAGCCCATGCTCGCTTAAAATTGTACGAAGCTTTAGAACTGTTAGAAGAACGCGTCCTGTACTTTGACACGGACAGTTGCATTTACATCCATCACCCGATTCAACATCACCATGACATCGAAGGAGACCGTTTAGGAGCCTGGACAGACGAGCATCCCGACGACAAGATTCTAAGTTTCGTCAGTGGCGGTCCCAAAAATTACGGCTACGAATACCGGGACAAACAAGGAGAAGTGCACACGACGTGCAAAGTGAAAGGACTGACTCTGAATCATCGTACCAGTCGAGTGGTCAACTTTGGGGTATTGAAAGAAGCCTTGCAATCGGAAGAGGATGGAAACTTTAAAGTGACCACCTATCAACCAAACAAGATTGTACGTTTACCCACTCACCACATCGTCAGTCGACCCTTGGAAAAAGTCTATCAAATTGTGTACCAGAAGCGAGTGCGACTTCCCAATCACTTTACGTTACCGTACGGTCACGTCGGTATTGGTCTGTATATAAAAAGGAACCCTAGACAAGATCGATAGTTCATTGTGACTACCAAGACCGAGCAAACAAGATGAATACTTTGAAAGAGACATCGTTCCAGTTTGGGGATTGTAAAAAAGTTGTATCTTCCTCTAGTGTGACTAATATTGGATGGATAAGACCCAGACATTGCGACGGAAAATGTCCGGAAGGAAACTGCGATTGTCCATGTGGTTACCATTGTAATTGCGTAACGGAGTTTGCAGACGAGTGCGATTGTGAGCCTTGCGATGGATACGATGCTGTACCTTGTGACCTGAGCGATGCCGTAAAGCATCATGAGAACTTTAGTGCCCCTACCCCTATCATGGATAAGTGATGCTGTGCGTGTCAAACCTGTGGGATGCGAAAGCGATGCTGCTCGTCCTCTTAGACATTTTACCGGGTTTAAAGGGGAATGTCGACCTTCACGTTTACCTCCCTACGGATGTCATCCAGCCCTGAGCAAACTCCTGCCCATTTCACTCAACCCTCATCGAAACGAACCTGTGAAAAACGAATATTCGTTTCCTGTGCGTTTGTCGGAATACTGCGACTTTGAAAATCGTCTTCAATCGTTCAAAGGAAAATGGCCTAAGTATCTGGGAGGACCGACCCCCGAAGAATTAGCCAGAGCCGGATTTTTCTACTTGGGCGAAGGAGATAAAGTCAAGTGCTTCAGTTGCAGTGTGTCACTTCACCACTGCGAACAGCAAGATTCGGCCTACGTAGAACATGCTCGATGGTCACCGAATTGTCATTACTTACCTTTAGTGGGACCGAGACATTGAAGTAACTTCTTACCATAATAATCTGTTCATGGATACTTTACAAGAGAACATTCGTGCTTTGCCTGTGGAGTTGAGAGAACGCATTTACCGAGAGCTGGTCAAAATACAAGTGAAACGTAAAGAACAATTGCATCCGTTACGTCACCGGTGTTTGAACCACTGGTACCTGAAGGCTATACAAGGATTGATTCAATTGAAAGTGTTCCATCGGACAGACATTGATCAACGATCCTCTAGTTTTAAAAAGGATTGGTTTGGTATGGACGATTCTACCTACATCATTGTAAACGTACTGCATCGAATTCCAGAGGAAGAGTTAACGAATTACCAACATCTTGAACACAATGTCAACTTAGTGAAAGAGGAAACTTCTGAACGAATTGTAATGTGTAGATTAGTGACTCAACGATTTAAATTCGACACTGAAGTGAAACCATGTTTGTGCAAAGAGTACATTTCTTGTGTCAGACCAAAGAGGATTTAGTATGACCTATTCATGGATACTTTGCTAGAGAACATTCGTGCTTTGCCTGTGGAGTTGAGAGAACGCATTTACCGAGAGCTGGTGAAAATACAAGTCAAACGTAAAGAACAATTGCATCCGTTACGTCACCAGATCTTTAACCACTGGTACCTGAATGGTATAAGAGAACTGATTCGTCAGAAATTGTTTCAGTGGTCAGACCTTGTTCAACACTTTGAGTTAGTGAATGATCGAAATGTTCATTATTTTGGTTACTTCGAGATTCACCTACAGCAATACATTGAGGAAGACAAGTTAAAGGATTATCAACATATTTTACGTGGAATCTACTTAGAGGAAGAGGAAACTTCTAAACGAACTCTGAAGTTTCGGTTACAGTATGCAAGATTTAGATTCCCTACTGGAGAACGAAGATCTCTGGCTAGAAAGTACGTGTATTGTTTCCGAAACAAAGAGACTATAAAAACAGGCTGCCATGCCACGATTTATGTCACATGTCATCCAACAGATTCCGTGGAAGGAACTCAATGACCATATTCAAACCGTGGATCATTACCATCGATTATTACAAGAACTGTATCCATTCAATTTGGGACGACAAGTGGTGTGTGTCTTAGTGACTTGTTTTTTGGGATTTCGTTTACCAGCCGATTCTTTGTGGACTCTTTACGATCAGTACTTACCACCTCCATGGCCTTAAATGGTCACGAAAAACTCCTTTTGCTCAAAGCCTTGCGTTTTCATCTGGATACTTCTCGACCTCAACAGGAAAAAAAGATTCGTCAACTTTTAGCTACCCAAGACGTGTATGACGATGTGTGTGTAGCTTGTGACTTACATCCCCATTGGACAGATGTCCGTGCCTGGAAAGAATGGGATTTTGAGGCTTGGACCCAAGAAGTGGCCCAGTATGCACGAGAGTTGTTCAAGGAAAAAAGTTACTTTTCAACCCGTGTTAGTGACGGTGCCAGAAGAACCCGTCACCCAGGACAGGACTGTCGTGGACAGACCTGAAAGACCCTTTCGGGAGGACACTTGTGTGACCTTACCCCCTACTATAGAACTGGTTAGAACATTACCCAAAACATGTTGTACAGACACTTGTGTTTATTCCACGTTCATCGTTATGATGTGTCTTTTATCCTTGTACTTAAGCCTTTGGCTTTTATGTATTTTTGTCTTTCGTATTCATGTTTGAAAAAAAACATTCAATAAACGTGTTCTGAAAAAGTATATAAACTCTTGTCTTGTTCGTTTTCGTGTCACAAGTGACATTTCTCACACCATGGCTACCTCTACTGTCTCTGCTCCCTCTTCCTCTACTGTCAAAGTCATCGACGAACACTTAGATCGTGCCAGTTGGGAGGCTTTGTATCTTCGCCATCCCTTTAACATGCTCATTGCTGGACCTAGCGGTTCAGGCAAAACCGAATTCGTCAAACGTTTGATCGAACATAAACATCATTTGATCGATCGACCCCCTCAACGGATCGTGTGGTGTTACAAAGAGTGGCAATCGGCGTACAGCCACTTGCGAGAAAGTCAAGGCGATTCCATCGTGTTTGTCAAACCCATTTGGTCATTTTCGACGACATGTTAGGAGAAGACGAAGAAGAAATTAAATTGTGGTTCACGCGCAAAGGGCATCAGCGTAATGCCAGTGTCATTTACATCACCCAAAATTTGTTTCAACAAAGTAAAGCCCATCGCACCATCAGTCTCAATGCGCATTACGTGGTCTTGTTTAAAAGTCCTCGAGATAAATCGCAAGTGCAAGTCTTAGCCAAACAGTTAGGAACGCCTTGGCTGACTCAGGCGTACGACGATGCCACTCAAACGCCACACGCCTATTTACTCGTCGATTTGAAACCTACGACCCCCGAGGATTTGCGATTTCGTACCCACTTGTTTCACCACTGGTGCCAAGACGGAGGGCCTGTCCTGTACACGTCTCCGTCCTCGACTTCATTTCACTCCCCATCAAAAAATCTATAAAAACCTCAGACCCTTTTTCGTCTGTCTCACACAGTGTGAACATGACGTCCCTTCAGTCGCATCTTCCCGTCAAATTGATTCGTGCCTTGTATGGCATCAGTCGAGAAAAAGATCCACAAACACGAGCCCGTGTCTTAGAAGCTAGTCTCAAAGAAGTCTTACGATGGTTCACGGTGACGGCACGTCAATTACTCCAAGGAATCATTCAGATTCCTCATCAAACCCAACGCTTTTTCGATCGAAACAAAGTCGCTTTGGTCCAACTGGCCGATCCCCGCATTGACACTCAAACCAAAAAACAAATCATTTTGAAACCTGGAGGGAGCGTTACTCTAGGAGGGGTCATCATTCGCTCACTCTTAAGATGGGATCCTAATGCCCCCAAAGTTATCCCCAAGACAAAAGTCCAACGAAGCCCCAAGAAGAAAAAGAAAAAGACCAGGTCCCCAAGAAGAATAACTTCTCCAGTGGCAGGACCCTCCTCTTACCAGACACCACCACCCCGGAAAAAGAAAAGAAGCCCCCAGAAAAAGAAACAGAGAAAAAGTCCCCAGAAAAAGAAAAGTCCACAGAAGAAAACTAGTCGCAAGAGAGGCACTTCGGCCAGGACGCAACCTTACACTCGCAAACCACGACCTGCCACGGCAGTGACTGCGTCTCCGGCATCCTCACGTTCATCCACTTCTCCGTTGATGACACCCAGAACTGAAGAGTACTTGGAGACGTTGATCACACCAAGAACATCTCCGTTGATGACCCCCAAAAGAACTTCCCCAGTGGCAGGACCCTCCAATTTAGTGGCAGTGGCTGCTGCTCACAAAGTACCTTCTCCCAAAATCAAAGTCCAAGAAAGATCGGGCATGTTACAAAGTTTACTGGATTTGTCCAAGCAAGAACTGGCTCGATTTAGTCCGTTGCGTACCCCTGCACGACGTGTCATGCCTGTCCTCAAACTGATAAAACGTAAAGACAATCAGTGGCGACGCGTTCCAGTATAAAAAGAGCCTGTGACCAAATCGGGGTATCAGTGAACTTGTAAAAAAGATGTCACCTCCAAGAAGCCACAAAAGAAAGAGACAAAGGCAGACGCGTCATCCGACAAAGCGCTTAGCCAAGCATCGACATTACCCTAAGAAAAGACACAGTCGTTCCAAGAAAAAGAGGCGTCAACAAAGGGGAGGATTCCTTGGTGATTTTGGGAAAAACATTGTCACCTTTATGACAAAGCGATAGTCCCAAAAAAAAGATAAAAGGGTGTGCGTTAAGTCATCGACGTTAGTGTCTGTTCGGTGAATGTCCCGGAACCCACAAGCAAAAATGTCACCCTCCAGAAAACCCCAAGGAAAGAAAAGGAAAGGACTGCCACCACGTTTAGCTAAACATGGGGACATGTTATCTGTCCTGTCCAAAGCTTCTTCACCCCTACGAAAAAAACTCATTCAAACGGCCTCCAAAGAGGTCATCGATACCGTGTGCGAATGTTGTTTGAACGTTTTGAAAGGCACGATCCCTTTGTCCAAACACCAGAAACAATGCTTAGGCAAACATGGTCACGTTCTTCGCCAAATGGTTCGAAAGAAAATTCCCATTCGTCAAAAAAAGAAGATGTTGGTCCAACGTGGAGGCATTTTACCTCTCTTGTTAGGCCCCATACTGAAAGGAGTCTTGGGAACCATGTTGGGAGGACTGGTGGGAGCAAGATAAAAAGGCCTCGGAAGTTCCAAGATCTCAGAATCGACCCCTGACAACCCCATGGAAGGACGAAAACTAGCTTTAGTGCCTTACAAACGATGGATGGAATACCATCGGTGGCAAGAACAACGCACCCCGCATTTACCTCCCAATCCCAATTTGAGCGAGATGTCCCAGTTACAACACGAATTGCAATCCTTGATGGATCACCAAGATTTGTCCGAAACAGAAAAATCGCAAAAGTACGGTCAACTCTTGCAAAGACTGCAACTCTTTCACCAGAAAGCTTTAGACGAAACAGCTTTACCCACTCTAAAAGATTTTAAGACCTTGATGAAAAGTCCAGCACCATCATCATCATTACCACCACCACTACCATCCCCATGGGTCACCAGAGATGCTACCCCACAAAGACCTGAGGAAGAAGAGATGCGCGAAGTGTTTCAAACACCGTCAGCAGCTCCCATTTCGAGTAAGATTGCAGCATCCTTGTTGACCCCGTCCCCCACACCCCAACGAGAAGAAATGAAAGCTTGGGTTAAAAAGATGATGTCCACGCCTCCTTCGACAGAAGTGAAAAAGAAAGAAGGGAAACCAGAAGCGAAAAAAGAAAAGAAAACCAAAGCCATTCCATTGCCACCTCCACCTCCACCACCACTACCTTCGACTTCTACTCCCGTAGCCCATCGGACACGTAAATCCGTTTCCAAACCACCCTTTCGTAACACCCAAAGTAGCATCACCGAAGAGTGGGTGACTTATTAACACACAAAAAAATGGAAAAAGTCTTAGCCAGCATTTACTACGATCCCTCGCATCCTGCAGGTTACGCAGGAGTTCAAAAATTGTATCGTGCTGCCAAAACGCAACTGAAAAGTCTCCGTTTACCTCAAGTGCAACGATGGTTACAAGAACAAGCTACCTACACTTTACACAAACCCATTCGACGCAAGTTTGCCAGAAGTCGCACCCGAGTGGAAGGCATCGATCATCAATGGCAAGCCGATTTAGCCGATGTCTCTCATTTGGCCAGCTACAATCGTGGCTACAAATATTTGTTTTGTGTTATCGACGTCTTTTCCAAATTTGCCTGGGTCGTGCCCTTGACTTCGAAATCGAGCAGCGAGTTAGTGCGAGCCCTGCAACGGGTGTTGAAACAAAGCGGTCGTCACCCTCTTCGATGGCAAACGGACAAAGGCACCGAATTTCTGAACCAAGCTTTCCAAAAAGAATTAAAGAAACGTGACATTCATTTTTTTACCACCGAGAATCCCGAAACCAAAGCCAGCATCGTGGAACGTTTTCAACGCACTTTGAAAGAACGCATGTGGAAATATTTTACGCATCACCACACTCTGAAGTACATCGACATCTTACCACACCTGGTGCAAGCGTACAACCAATCTTACCATCGAAGCATCGGACGTGCCCCGCAAGACGTGACTCCCGACAACGAAGTGCTGGTGTTTGAGCGCCTGTTCGGTACGTTCCCAAGAAAAGTGGAGAGTTGGCCGTAGGAGATTGGGTGCGCATTGGCAAAACCAAACGCACTTTCGACAAAGGTTACTTACCTAACTGGACGACCGAATTGTTTCGCGTCACTGGACGAGTGCATGGCCGTCATCCTGCCGTCTATAAATTGGAAGACATGAACGGAGAAGTACTCAAAGGAACGTTTTATTTGCCCGAGTTACAACGTGTCACCAAAAAAGAAGACGACGTGTACGACATCGAAAGCATTCTCGAACGCAGAACCCGTAAAGTGGGCAAACGACGTGTCAAAGAAGTCAAAGTACGTTGGAAAGGATATCCACCCAGTTTCGATTCTTGGATCGACGCTTCGCAAGTCATCGACTATAAAAAGAAGTGACCATCATGCCCTTTCACACATCAGACGCAGCTACCTCGACCACTCCTTCTTCACCCAGTTCTTCTGTGCAAGATTTACAAAAACAACCCTTGTGGGTGTGGTGTGGAGAACGTGTGCCTAAAACGCAAATCGTCTTTTTCTGCCAAATCTTTGTGGTGTATTGTGTCATCGGGGCAGCCATCGCCAATTTGAGTTTGCAACAAGGAGACAAACAATTGTGGACCATTTTATTGAGCAGTTGCATCGGTTACCTGCTTCCCAATCCCTCCCTGAAATTCTCCTCGAACGGGAACGTTGTGTCCAGTGCCAGTGCCAGTCACCACTCCAATCACAATCAGAACCCCATTTTAGACGGAGACACGCCTCTGACGTCCACTAACCCCTCGGACAGCCACAGAACTCTGGAATTATGAGTCACCAAAACCAATTTTACTTAACCTTACCCAGTGACAGTTCCATGGAGGTGTTTCCCAAGAACACGTTGTGCTGTTACACGGCTAAATTACCTCAGGCCATCCCCTTAGATCACGAAGCCCATTGGGAAGTGGCTTTAGTAGAAATGATTCACCCTACACAAATCCAAAACATCACCGAAAAACAAAACTTTTTTGAGGTGGAAATCCTGAACCAACAATTACAAGAAGCCATGACTGACATCGGGTTTTCAGGGATCACAAGACCAGCCAGCAAACCAGCCTTCAGTATCTACACCGTGAAAATTCCGGCAGGGTTTTATTTTAGTGGCCAACATTTGGTGGACACTATTGCGGACAGGTTCGAGTTCGCCTTTGGCAAAGCCCTAAACAAACCTACTAAACGTGTCACCCTGGAGTACCATAAAGTGGCTCGTCGCTTACTGATGAAATTTCCAGATACGGACACATTGTCCTTCAGGTTCAATGTTTGAAATTTTGGGTGGACATTCAACAATGGTCACAAACAATATGAGCCCCTAGATCAACAGTAATATGGATTTTTACAAAGCTTTTGGAAAACCGGTAGAACTGAACCAAGGACTGAATTTAATGTTCGTGTACTCCGATGTGGTGGAGTATAACGTGGTGGGACACACCTCTGTACCATTACTGCGTGTCATTCCTTTCAAAGTGGATAATACCACGGCCAGTGACCAGGAAGGTGGAAACACTTACCACGTCCACCGCGAATTTGTCCATCCTCATTATTTGCCTGTCAGCAAGTCGTATTTGGACACGGTCAACATTGCTATAAAAGGAGATTTGGGACAAAATATTCCATTCACCAAAGGAAAAGTCACGGTGAAACTCCATTTTCGAAAACGGTTTTCTCACGACTCGTAAGTAAGTCATGTATCCAGTGTACCGAGGGGTTGCACGACAGCGAGGACACGGTTTAGGAGATATGTTAAAATCGGCCTTTCGTTCGGTGGTCCCGGTGTTGAAACCGATGGTGACACGCGGATTGCACGCCTTGAAAGATGCGTCACTGACGCAAGGCAAAGAATTTCTCCAAAATGTCATCATCGACAAACAAAACCCTAAAGAAGCCTTCATGAGGGCAGGCAAAAATGTCTTGCTACAAACGGGCAAAGACATTTTAGGCCGACGAGACACACCTATAAATGCCCTGCACGCTACCGAATCAGGCATTCAGCAAGGACAAGGCAGAAAGAGACGACGACGAAGAAAACACCCTTTCACCAGACTTCAAGCGAGAAAGGCCAAGAAAAGAAAAACCGTTCGAGACTTGGACGTTTTCGATTATTGAAACACAGCAACAAAAAATGATGCACCGAGAGTCTTGCGCTTGTTCCAAGACGGAACTGGATCTGTTTGCCATGCCCCCCACCATGATGACCATGCAAGAATCCCAGTGGGTGGAATTTCACCCCGTCTCCTCACTGGCCGATTCCGCTCCCATCGAGTTTGAAATCAAGGGACAGCCCGAAGATTACATCGATCTGAATAGCAGTTACTTGTACTTGAAAGTCAAAGTTCTAGATAAGGATGGAAATGCTATAGACACTGAGCCAGTAGCTCCCGTCAACAATTTCATGCATTCCTTGTTCAGCTCAGTGGACTTGTACTTGAATAACAAACTAGTCAGTAGCAGCATGGATACTTACCCTTACCGTGCCTACCTGGAAAATCTCTTGACGTACGGAATAGATGCCAAGAACACCCATCTCAATGCCTGCGTGCTATGGGAACCTGACGAAGCTAACGAATTTGAAACAACCGAAACTGATACAAAGGATAAATTCTAAACCATACAATGAGGGATTTACAGAACGAAGAAACAAAATCAAAGATGGAAAGAGTTTAGAACTGATGGATCGTTTGCATTTGGACATGTGGTTGCAAGAGAAATATTTGCTGAACGGGGTCAATGTCCGCTTGAGACTGAATCGTAGCAGTGCCGCTTTCCATTTGACAGCTGAAAATGCTGACATCAATCCCAAAAGCAAAATCGAGGAGGCCAAACTCTACGTACGACGCGTGGAAGTGTTACCTAAAGTGGGAAATGACATCAGTCAGACGTTGAGCAGAACGACCGCCAAGTATCCCATACGACGTGTGGAAGTGAAAACGTTCACCATTCCTGCTGGACAGCATTCCATGATCGAAGATCATCTGTTCCAAGGACAGTTACCCAAGCGTTTAATCCTTGGTATGGTCTCGAATTCAGCCTTCAACGGAGCCTTCAAAGAAAATCCTTTCAACTTTCGACACTTCAACGTGAAGAAAATCGAAGTCAGTCGCGATGGCAAGACCTTGTGTACCCGACCTTTCGAACCTGACTTTACTGACGAGAAGATGAATTACTTGAGATCGTACTTGTCCCTGTACGAAGCCACCGGCCAGTTAGGAACCAACACCAGTCACGGCATTACGTACGAAGATTACGCAGGAAGCTACGCTTTGTGGGCTTTCGATTTCACTCCAGACCAAGGCAGCGACGAGGGACATTTCCACCCTATAAAATCTGGCCAGATTCGTGTGGAACTTCAGTTTGCAGAAGCACTGAAACAGACAGTGAACGTCATCCTGTATGCCGAATTCGATAATACCATAGAAATCAACAGTTTGAGAGAAGTCATTCTAGATTATTAGAAGCCATGGAAGACTGTTATCCCTCTTTACCTAGTGGAGAAAGTTTGGAGATGGAATGTGAGGAGACTGTGGAAGAAGAAGTGATCATGATGAAGTCCCGATGGCCAGAACAAGAAGCGCATTTAGTCTCCTGTTTTGCCAAACACTTGGTCGATAAAATGACGGAATTGATCAAGAAAAATTGTTATGGATGTCAAAACGATCATCCCAGTCAAATTCAACACGATAAATGCCTGATGTTGAGTCAAGAAGAAAAATTGGACGAGTATCTGGACGAAGCTTGGAGTCTCATCTCGAACAAAGACGTGTTGCACCAGTGGTATAAAGACTTGCGTGAACATTCTTGTCCACCATTAACCACTCAAGAGATCCATCGTATCGAAGCTCTCCTGAATCAGAGTGAGGAAACAGAACGAATAACCGTTTATTCGTCAGACATTTTCAAGCAAAAAGTCAGGATCGAATTGACGACTTATTATTACCTGTGAAGAAGAAAACCACAAAACAATGGATACCTGGGAACTTTATTACCTTTTGAACCACAGTTCGTATACGTCTTCTTGGAATCCTGTCGTCTGTGCTAAAGATGAACTCCCTCATCGCAAACCTAAAGACCATCAAGCTTACGTGATCAACACGGACGACAGTCATCTCCCAGGAACCCACTGGGTAGCCGTCTACTTTCCTCAAGAAGGATGTGTGGAATATTTCGATTCGTACGGATTGCCCCCTTTGGAAGACGATATCATCGACTTTATGAGAAGAAATGCTCAAACCACCCGATTCAGTAATGTGAAATTACAAGGCACAGATTCCTTGGTGTGTGGACAGTACTGTGTGTATTTTCTGCATCATCGCAGCCTGGGCTATTCCTTAGAACATTTAGTGACTCATTTTGATCCTCGTTCTTCTGCTAGAAACGATGTGAAAGTAGATCGATGGTTTTGTGACCATTATGCTTATCTTTTGTCTCAAGCTAGGAAACGTAGTGTCCATCAATGGCCTAATGATTTCCAACAGTGGAAATCACAATTTCATTCACAACGTTGTCAGCCCTGTTCAAAGTAGATTGTATTTGAAGAAAAAAATGTTAGTGATTTGAAAAAAATTGTTTGATGTTATAGTGTTGGATTATTGTTAAAAAATGTTAGAGTTGTTGTTTAGTGTTAAGTGATTTTTGAATAAAAAATGTTGTGTTTTGAAAAAAAATGCCTTTGTGGTTTGTTTAGCTATAAGAATGTTGGATTGATGCTCTTTCATTTCTTACTATCCCTCTCATGACACTCACTGAACGTTGCGACTCGAAAACCGTGTGGGGGATGTTTTCCTTCACGTCCGCACTTTCACTATAAGAACCGGGGTTGTTTCCAGTCTAACCATCCATTGTCGACTCATCCTCCTAAGAAGATGTGTTCCAAACTAGCTAAGCTCAACGAAGCCTACGTGAATCTGCATAGGGTCAGACACAGTCTGATACCGAAGCCAGAAGAAATAGAGAATGTAAGAATGTTAAAAGTCACTGAAGACCTGATAGAAGAGCTCTTCAGAGAAGAAATGAACAGGGAAAAAGAAGAATGGACAGAGAAGTACAGACTTCAGAGACAGCAGCAACAGCAGCAACAACAGCAACAGCAGCAGCAGCAGCAACCTGAAGCTGACAGAGGCTTTGTCGATTGTCGTATCGACACCAAAGAGTTCTTCTTCTCTTTCCGAAGAAGCAGACCTATCGCCAGAAAGTCTATCCTCAGAGGACATCGCATTCTTAGAAACTAAAAAAAGAATGCCATAGCAAAACAAAAAAACAGCCCTTTTCAGGGCTACCCAATACTCTAGAAAAGAAATAACTATTAATTTGCCAATGTGTGTAGGTAGAGTAGTGTGAAAATAAACACTAACTCTTTTTAAAAATGTGAGGGTATGTGTTGGTGTGTTTGTGTTTGTAAGAGCTCAAGTAAGTTGGTGTGGATAGTAGATTAAAATGATATCTTTTCTTAGTGTTTGAGGTGTATATTTGGAGTTAGATTGAATTGCTTTGCGTATGTGGATAGTCTATTGAAGTGATTTATAAAAAAATTTTAAAATAGTGATGGGTAGCATAAAAAGTGAGTGAGTGTTTCTTTTAGGTCCGCGCGTTGTTGTTTTTTTTGGTCATGATCTAGGTAAGATGAATTTTATGTTATTAGGGGGATGTTTTCCTTCACGTCCGCGCTTTCAGTATAAATTGAAACCCTTGTTGATTGATCAACACCAAAAAATGAACACGAGACTTGAGAAACTGTTGGAGCTTCATGTGCATCTCGAATATGCCAGGCGCATATTAAATGAACTGGCCGCGGAAGCCATTGTCGAGGAGGGAAGGATAAGAGAGGAGGAAAGAAGAAACAAAGAAGAGGAGGAGAGAAGATATAAAGAAGAAGAAGAAAGAAGATATAAAGAGGAAAGAAGAAACAAAGAAGAGGAGGAGGAAAAGGAGAGAAGAAATTTCAAAATCCCAGAGAGCGAAAATTGGGATTCTGAAGCGACATATCCTGCCTCTGCTTTCTCCCCCCAAAAGGTAAAAAGTAACTGGGGGATAAGATGTGTATGTGGCGCCAGGCCTGGAAGGTGCCACCATTAACCAGGTGTCCATGAAGTTCCAAACAAAACAGCCCTTTTCAGGGCTACCCAATACTCTAGAAAAGAAATAACGATCGATTTGCCAATGTGTGTAGGTAGAGAAGTGTGAAAATAAACACTAACTCTTTATTAATAGTGGAAGTGTATGTGATTGTGTGTTTGTGTTTGTGTTAGTAACTAATAAAGTAAGTTTGTGTGAATAGTAGATTATGGGTTTCTTTATTGTTTCTTAGCGTATGTGGAGAGTATAGTTTGGGTTATATTATATGAAATGAGAAAAGTGGGGATGTTTTCCTTCACGTCCGCGCGTTGTTGGGTCATGATCTAGGTAAGATCAATTTTATGTTATTAGGGGGATGTTTTCCATCACGTCCGCGCTTTCACTATAAGAACCCACAGTGTTCGTTGTTCAAACCATTCTGCAAAGAATAAAAAGAAGATGGCGTCAAACCAAATCGACAAAATACAAACCTTGCAAGACGTTTTAGACAACTTAGGAATAATGGAACAGATGCTATTAAGACTGGTTGAAGACCATTATTCCTATAGTCCCCATCGTGTGAAGATGGAAATTAATAACTTAAGGAAAGCAAAGGACAAGATTAGTGGTGTCATGAAAGAGATCAAGGAGGAGAAGGAGGATGAAGAGGAAAGAATAAGAATAAGCAATTGGAACGAAAAAATTGAAAAAGAAGAAGAAAATGAAAAGAGGAAGAAAGAAGAGGAGGAAGAGAAGAAGAAAGAAGAGGAGGAGAAGGAAAAAAAGAAAGAGAAGAAGAGTGTAGGAGATAAAATAAGAACTTGGTGGAGGAAAAGAAGAAATTAGAAGAAGAAGAAGAAAACCCAAAGGCCCTTTTCAGGGCCAGCCATATTTCTCGAAAAGAGATAGCCTTTGAATTGCCTACCCTTTTTTTATTTTATTTTTTATTTTATTTTTTATTTTTAAAAAAAAGAAATAGAGACCCTCCCTGTTTCAATTTTACATAGACCCTATACAGTCCCAAGGGCTTTTGGTCATGTTAAATTTACATAGACCCTATATTGTCCCAGGGTTTTTGGCCATGTTAATTCCCATAGACCCTATATTGTCCCAGGGTTTTTGTCCATGTTAATTCCCATAGACCCTATATGTTCCCACGATTTTTCTCCATGTTAAATTTACATAGACCCTATATGTTCCCAAGGGTGTTTTTAATGATAAGTCCCATTGACCCTATAAGATCCCCCTTAACTACTTACGTTAGAGTTCCCGTATTTCCTCTCTCTCTCTCTCTCTCTCTCTCTCTCTCTCCAACCTCTTCGGTTCCTCAACGGTAACTAGGTTGCAGTCTTCTCCAACTACATGGTGCGCAGGTATGGAGCTATTTTTCCTTCATATAAACAAAACCCATCCAAACTATTTGTCAGGTTTATCTTTTCTGGCGTCGAAAAATATTCACACTCTTGTTATGTCAGATACTGTCTTATTGTAACTCAACAGACTAAGGTTATGGTCAGTTCGCAATCTCATACTGACACACAATCCTATTAACATAAATTTACTGTCTCTCTACAGGCTACTGACATTCTTAACTCGCACCATGACACAACTAGACCTCGTTGATAACTATTACGTCCGCAGAGAGCTCTATATTGCAAGCTGAACGATGTTGGTCAACATACGTCGAATCTCTTGGTTAAGAGAATTCATATATTAATTACAGATATGAATTAATGAACATTCCCATCGAAGTACGAATAATTCCCTCATGACCACCTTTACTAATAACTATTTTGGAAAATATAATTTTATGGTACCTATTTCAAACGTCCCAAGATTTTCCTAAATATATCTCTGTTATGACTCTACTTTGTCGCGCCTCCACTTAGCCGTACATTGATATATCTATCGGACCGAAATCCTAGCAGGCCATAATTAAAATTCACTCATGTCCCAAACAGAGCATAGATTAACCATCGCGAGATAAGAATTTTTTGCGAGCCAGGTGCTTTCGTCAATTTCAACGGTTACCTGTCACTCTGACCACGACAGAATACACTGCGGAAATGTCTTTTTTTTAAAAATGTGCACCATTACTATGAATTTAGCGTTTGAAATAAAAAGCAAGTATTTTATCTGGTCCCACTCTTAGCTCGATGTTTCAATAGCAATAGATGTGAAATTATGTGAATTGATGCCTCATTAGTAAATCAGGTGAATGTATGCTTAATTAATAAAGAAAATAGTTACATATTTCTTCCATATTCAAGATTAATTTTGTGTTGTAAAGAATAAGCATGTAATGCTTAAGAGCTGAAAAAAGAATCGACTTGTGAACCAAGTTTTGATGGAATATAGGTACGTGAATAGGAAATATCTTAATAATGTTGTTATGCATATTTGATTTAATTATATCTGATTTAATATATACTAACTTCAATGTAATTGTTTGTTTGTCAGTTTTATTTTTTTTTATATTTTTCATTACATGCTACTGTAATGCATATTTATTCACTGGAGTTGATATTTGTTCCAGAAAATAGTTTGACCTTGACTGTTCGTTTTAGTAAACACCAGGTGTTGACCTAGAGCCTGACCTTGATTCAAAATTAGTAGCAACCACGTAAATAAGTTCTATTTTTAATTTAAAATGATTGATTGTTGTCGAGGTCATGATGGGATTACTGATTTAACGTGTAACCAATTTGCGTGTTTTTTTATATGTAAATATGCCCACGTGACCCTTATTCCGGTAAAATTCAAGTTTTAAACCATCGTATTAGAGAAGTAAATACAGTTGGGCTTTTTCCTTTAAACTGGAAGTTGTTGTGTCGTTTAGAGTTATTTCAAATTACTTGGATTCAAGAGGATTCATTCTTTTTTCCTGGAAAATACGTGTGCTCATATGAAATTCCTGAACAAAGACAGCTTTTATAAAAATTTATTCAGATTTCCAAAAACCGGAGTGATATTTCTGGTTTCTACAAGGAACTTCAACACTACAGATTACAGCATACGTCATCGTCTTGCATATTGGATTTTTTGTCGGAACTCGAACTTGAAATCATTAGAACATTTTATTATTAGGACTTCAAAAATGTTATTCGTGGGTTATTCATAGATTATATTTGGATTTGATTCTTAAAACTGTAAGTTCATAGTTTTTCATTTTTACAGATTTTTTCCACGGACATAATTTATTATATTTTTCAAAGCTTGTTGTTTTCACTCTTTCTTGAGCCTAAACACGTAACATAAGACTATGGTGATAGTCGGCTCAATCCATCTTAAGACGAGTGTGCTAGTCGACTAATCCATTATTAAGACTAATGTGTAAGTCAACTTAATCCAGTCTTAAAGCTACGGTGTTAGTCAACTCAGTCCAGTCTTACAGCTACGGTGTTAGTCAACTCAATCCAGTCTTAAAGCTACGGTGCTAGTCGGCTCAAAGAGCTAATTGATTCAATCCAGTCTTAAAACTTGTGTGCTCGTCGACTTAATCCACTTTTAAAACTAATGTGCTAGTCGACTCAATCCAGTCCTAAGACTAGTGAGCTAGTCGACTCAGTCCATTCGAAAACTATTGTGCTAGTCGACTCAATCCAATCTTTAGATACATGTGCTGGTCGACTCAATCAAGCTTTAAGAATGCTGAGTTACTCGACTCAATCCAGTCTTAAAATAATTGAGCTAGTCGACTCAATCCAGTTTTAAAATAATTGTGCTAGTCGACTCAATCCAGTCTTAAGACTATTGAGCTAGTTGACCTAATCCATTGGTTCAGAACTATGAAAGCTCCACCATTACGTGGATTCCAAGGAAATATGCATGGAACATCATTTAGCTGCAGTTGCGTTAATGCAGCTGTTCAGATGGGAATCCAATTGATTTCACCTACAAAAATGATACTGCAGATGGCGTATTCTGGGTCGTCTGCTTCTCTATTTCAAAGGTTTCTACAGTCTAGAAATATCTCATTATAGACTATCTAGCTACAGATAAGAGAGTTGCATTGTGGTCCGAACGCAAACATCAGTTCCCGTGAAATGAATTTCAATAAGTATTTATTTCCTTAGTTAACGGATAATTTATACCTGCTTTGGTGTCGTTTATGAAATTGGCGTAGTACTGGTATTAACTCTAAGAAAGTTTCATATATGACGTTTAGCAGGCAAGAAATATTTAATGACTAGCCCATATTTCGGAAAATTGCCCACCATTGATATTTTCCACGTAAGTAGTGAAGTGGGATACTAGAGCGACAATGGGAATTAGCATTACAGGACCCCTTGGGAACATATAGCGACAATGGAAATTTAACATGGAGAAAAATCGTGGGAACATATAGCGACAAGGGAAATTTAACATGGAGAAAAATCGTGGGAACATATAGCGACAAGGGAAATTAACATGGAGAAAAATCGTGGGACTGTTGAGCGACAAGGGGATTTGAACATGGAGAAAAATCGTGGGAACATATAGCGACAAAGGAAATTAACATGGGATTTTTTTTTTTTTAAAAAAAAAAAATAAAAAATAAAAAAAAGGGGTAGGCAATTCAAAGACTATCTCTTTTCGAGAAATATGGCTGGCCCTGAAAAGGGCCTTTGGTTTATGTTAATATGCCCTTAACATAAAGGGCATTTGCGACATCTTCTTATCCTCAAACTTCGTCTTACAGCAGGGCCATACATCAGAGTCCTCTTGAGGCAACCTTGTCTCTCTATATAGACTCTTCTTATCCACAGGCTGCTGCTGGTCCTGTGGACAACGGTCCACTTGGATCGGACATACATGAGCATGTCCGTCCTGAACATCATTGTTGACACAAGGGTTGAAGATTCAACGTCTGTCCACATGTTGAGGCTCTGACAATAGGTGAATCAATGCAGTGAACTGCGCTTATTTATAGGGACAGAAAGGATTGAAACGGATTGAGTTCATTCACCAATCCGAACACGCGTTACAGAATTCAGTCAGCCCGCATCCAATCCGAAGAGAGCAGTCTGTGACGTCACGTAGTCTATATAGATTCGCTAGCGCTTGTGTGTAGTCAATCTATGCGACAGTGATTCAACATGACGGAAACTCAGAAAACGATTCAATGGGGTGCACCAGCAGGGGAGACCGCCCAAGGGAACCCGGACTTACTTTCAGAAGAGGTGAATTGGGATTTTGTCGATTTTCTCTCCTCGCAAGAATTTGTTCCGGAACCTTCGTTACCTTCTTCATTACCGCAAGTGGAGAATTTTAGACAGAGACAGAAAGAAGAATTGGAGAAATTTATACAACGACAAAAGGAAGCGGAACAGGCTTTTCTCTTACAGCAACAGCAACAAGAAGAAGAGGTAAGAAAAAAACAACAGCAAGAAGAAGTAGCAGCAAAGAAACAAGAGGGTGAAAATCAAACGGTCACGGTACTGTTGGACATTTTAGCGGAGTTAAGAAGTCTGAAACAAATGTATCAGACTTCTTTATCACGACCGAAGAGAATACGACCTTCCCGAGCTAAACACGTCAACCCTGTGACTAAGCCTACCGTACCACCCTTAGTGATTTCAACCCAATCATTATCATCATTACGCAGTCCAGAAGTAGGTCTTGGCCGTGGCAAAGGCTTAAGGCAGTTAAAATTGATTGCTTAAACTCACCCCTGCACCATAAAGAAAAAAGGCCCTTTTCAGGGCCACCCACATATCTCGAAAAGAAATACAATTTCAATTTGCCAATAACTCAAAAATAAACCCCACCCATTTTACCCTTATAGTACGTGTCTGTGTATGAGTGCGTGAGTGTAGCTTCTTATTTTAAAATCATAACTCAAAGACTCTTACCTTATATCATTCATTTATTCTTTTCCATTTTTTACAATCCAATTCACAATTCACAGCACAACACTTTAATAAAAAGTTCATTGACTTCTTCTTTCTCCTTGTTTAGTCTCTCTGTTTTTTGAATTTCTTCACCGTCACACTCTTTTCCTCTTCTTCCTCCTCACTTTCTTCCCTTCTTCTTTTCTTCTCCTGTTTCTTTTTCTTCACCTGTCTGCTTTCTTCCTCTGAAGAATCCCTCTCTTCTTCTGAAGAATCCTTCTTTTCTTCTGACTCCTCTTGTTTCTTTTTTGGGCAATCTGGAGACCAATGTCCTTTTTCTTTACAATAATAACAGGTATCTTGACTTTTGTCTTTTTTAGCTCCTGTTTTTTGACGGTCTGGACACTCTGAAGACCAATGCCCTTTCTTCTGACAGATATAGCAAGTATCTTGACTTTTATCTCGAAAGGAAGGAGAGTAGTCCGTAGGCTGGTCTGAAGAGAATTTTCTAATGACCCCTCGCAAAGCTCTGACGAAACGTTCCATCTGGTTAGTCTCTTCCATCGTTGTGCTCGGCTTGAGAGTGAAATGAATAGTGAAAGGATAAGACACACACCCTTTTATATACGCTGGTCTGCTATGACTATAAAGTAGTTCATGGTGTTTGAACTTGAGTCATTTGACTTTTTGCTTTCAAGATGAAACGATCCCATTCATTCGAGAAGAAAGAAGAAAAAGAAAGTAAGAGGCAGAAACGTGATCTATCGCCTCGTACCAGGGCTGAAATCTTGGCACAAATTCATGCCAGTGATTTTGAAGAGGACATGAGTGAACCAGAATCCGAACCCTCTAAACCAAGTTCACCACCCTTAGTCAACCCTGAAAAATACTATTCCATTCGAGAGACGGAAAAGCGCTCCTCTAGAAAATTTAGAACCACGGCTTACAAATACACGGTGAAGTTTAAAGATTTCAAGTCCGAAGTACCGTTAGAGAAAGCAGAAGGGTTCATCACCGGAGTGTGGGATTCTCTGCTCACTGCACTCAAGCGACAATGTCAACCCAAAGAAGACGATCGCTTGAGACTTTCCATACAACACGACGGTTTGAAATCCCCTGTTTGGATCGAGTTTAGCACCCCTGCAGAATTGACCGCTTCCAAAGTCATGGACAAGATTCAACACGTGCAACAATCTAATGACCAGTTTGACATCACCGATGGAAAAGCCACATTGGACATGACCCACGTCTCTCCTCCTCAAGGAACCGGACGCAAAAAGATGTTATTGGTGAATGACCTTCGCAGCATTAAGCGTAGCCTTGTCCAAATTCACAATCCTCATGACCAGATGTGTTTAGCCCGTGCCATCGTGGTGGGACGAACCTATGCCAACAAGAACGACACGGTAGAATGGAAAAGAACCTGGAAAACTATTCAACGATCCGATCGAGCCAAACAACGAAGTGAAGCAGAACTCCTGTTACGACAAGCTGGCATGTCCAAAGACACACCCTGTGGCATACCTGAGATGCAAAAATTGCAAGATGCCCTAGCTCCACGATACACCTTGAAAGTGTACCCTCAAGAAGTGCGCGGGTCTTTGTTGTTTCGAGGGCAAGATTTTAAGGACGGAAAATACATTCACGTTTATCATCACGATGACCATTTCGATACCATTACCAGTATCACTGGATTCCTAGGATACGGTTATTATTGTGAGAAATGTGATTATGGTTATAACAATCGAGAGCAACACAAGCATTGTGGATCGAAATGCCCAGGATGTTTGGCCTCTCCACCCTGTCTGAGCGAAGAACCAGTGCCTTGTTCAACTTGTCTGCGCACGTTTGTCAGCCCTACCTGTTACCAACAACATTTGAAAACACAAGGTTCACAGAAGAAATGTGCTTGTCAACTCCTGAGATTGTGCTCTACGTGTGGACAAGGCATACTTACCAACAATGCCAAGGCACACGTATGTCGAGGAAAGAAAAAATGTCACATTTGTCACCACATCGTGGACTTGGAACACCAATGTTACGTGCAAAAATACCAACCCCCACCAGAGAAAGAGGACGGTCACAAGAAGAAAGGCAATTTCATCTTTTTCGATTTCGAATGCATGCAAGAGACTGGCATTCACATCCCTAATTTCTGCGTGGCTCATCGAGCGTGCGAGAAGTGCATTCAAGAACCTATCTTCAGTCATTGCCCTCACTGCAGCAAGATTCCTGGAGGACGTGAAAAAATCTTTCGAGGACCGAACACGTTAGCCGATTTTGCCCAATGGGTCTTAGACCCCGTCGACAAGACGTGGAGCCAAGAGGACATCGAACGTTACCGAGATTGTCATCGTCATGCCACAGTGATGGCTCACAATTTTTCCGGATACGATGGACAGTTTCTTCTCAGATACTATACGGAACAAGGCACCGAGCGTCCTAAAGTGACTTTGAACGGAGCCAAAATCATTTTCATGCAAGTGGGACAAGTACAGTTTAAAGATTCGATGAGCTATTTGGCCATGCCTTTGAGCCGAATGCCTAAAACGTTTGGAATGACAGAAATGGCTAAAGGGTACTTTCCACACTTTTTCAATACGGAAGCCAATCAACACGCCGTTCTACCCCATTTACC
The DNA here is from genome assembly GCA_028554795.2 of Sinohyriopsis cumingii. Lineage (NCBI taxonomy): Eukaryota > Metazoa > Mollusca > Bivalvia > Unionida > Unionidae > Sinohyriopsis > Sinohyriopsis cumingii. The sequence continues at coordinate 104,354,924 of CM068837.1, read as the reverse complement.
TGAGGCTAACTATTACGACCCCGACAACATGCGTACCGAACAACGAGAAGCTTTCTACGCTTGGTACCAGGCTCACGCTTCGGACCCTTTCGACTTTCAGGAAGAAATGCTAAAGTATTGTCGTTCCGACGTGGACATTTTACGGCGTTGCTGTGGAAAATTTCGAGAACTGTTCATGGAACACGGAGGGGTGGATCCTTTGAAAGAAGCTTGCACCATTGCCAAAGCGTGTTCCCTAGTGTATCGACAACGATTCATGCCTGAAAACACCGTGGCTGTCATCAGCCCTCAAACGACCCACTTTGTCAAACGTCAATACTCGGTCAAAGCCCTACGTTGGTTACATTACTTGTGCGACAAGGAAGACAAGTGGATTCAGCATGCCCGCAACGGAGGGGGCGAAAAGACCATCGGAACGTATTCGGTCGATGGCTGGGACTTAGAAAACCCCAAGATCGTGTACGAGTTTAACGGTTGCTTATTTCACGGATGTCCTGTTTGTTACCCTGACCGTGGCACTAAAAATCAGTTTTTGCAACGAACCATGGAAGACTTGTACCAGGACACTTGTCAGCGACGCCTAAAGTTAGAACAGCAAGGATACCAAGTGGTGGAAATGTGGGAACACGAGTACGATCACCGTATGAAAACCGATCCCGAGTTTAAACGCCTCGTGGAAAGTTACCAGTTTATGGACTCGCTGAACCCGAGGGATAGTTTGTACGGAGGAAGGACCAATGCCACCTGTTTGCAGTACCAAGCCGACGAAGAGAAAGGAGAAGAAATCAAATACTTGGACGTGTGTTCGCTGTATCCCTACGTGTGCAAATATTGTCGCTTTCCTGTAGGGCACCCACAATTGTTCACGGAACACATCGACCTGAAAAACATTCCACAATACGAAGGCTTGATCAAGTGTAAAGTTTTGCCTCCCACGAACCTATACCATCCCGTCTTACCTCACCATTGTCAAGGCAAACTGATGTTTCCCTTGTGCCGTACTTGTGCCGAAACGTGCAACCAAGACCAGCCTTGTCATCACAGCCAGGAAGAACGGGCCTTGACGGGAACCTGGGTCAGCGTAGAATTGTTCAAAGCTTTGGACATGGGATACCAACTGTTAGAAGTGTACGAAATTTGTCACTTTCCCAAGACACAACAGTACCGCAAGGGTGATCCCAGTCAGAAAGGCATTTTCGCCGACTACGTGGATGCCTTTTTGAAACTGAAGCAAGAAGCCAGCGGCTATCCTTCCTGGTGTCACACTCCCGAAGACCAAATAAAATTCAAAGAGAAATACTACGAACAAGAAGGCATCACTTTAGACCACATTGAGAAAAACGAAGGCAGGCGATCGTTTGCCAAAGTGATGTTAAATTGCTTGTGGGGTAAAATGGCACAACGACCGTGTTTACCCAAGACGGAATATTTGACAGAACCTTCCCGCTACTTCCAGATGATTCACGACAAAACCAAATACATGAAACACGTGGACGTCGTTCGAGAGAATTTGATCTTGGTCAATTACGAAGAAGATTTGGACTTTGTACAAGACGACCCTTTTGGAAATGTCATCATTGCGGCTTACGTGACAGCTCATGCTCGCTTAAAATTGTACGAAGCTTTAGAACTGTTAGAAGAACGCGTCCTGTACTTTGACACGGACAGTTGCATTTACATCCATCACCCGATTCAACAGCACCCTGACATCGAAGGAGACCGTTTAGGAGCCTGGACAGACGAGCATCCCGACGACAAGATTCTAAATTTCGTTAGTGGCGGTCCCAAAAATTACGGCTACGAATACCGGGACAAACAAGGAGAAGTGCACACGACGTGCAAAGTGAAAGGACTGACTCTGAATTATCGTACCAGTCGAGTGGTCAACTTTGGGGTATTGAAAGAAGCCTTGCAATCGGGAGAGGATGGAAACTTTAAAGTGACCACTTACCAACCGAACAAGATTGTACGTTTACCCACTCACCACATCGTCAGTCGACCCTTGGAAAAAGTCTATCAAATTGTATACCAGAAGCGAGTGCGACTTCCCAATCACTTTACGTTGCCGTACGGTCACGTCGGTATTGGTCTGTATATAAAAAGGAACCCTAGGCAAGATCGATAGTTCATTGTGACTACCAGGACCGAGCGAACAAGATGAATACTTTGAAAGAGACATCGTTCCAGTTTGGGGATTGTAAAAAAGTTGTATCTTCCTCTAGTGTGACTAATACTGGATGGATAAGACCCATGCATTGCGACGGAAAATGTCCGGAAGGAAACTGCGATTGTCCATGTGGTTACCATTGTAATTGCGTAACGGAGTTTGCAGACGAGTGCGATTGTGAGCCTTGCGATGGGTACGATGCTGTACGTTGTGACCTGAGCGATGCCGTAAAGCATCATGGGAACTTTGTTCTCACTACCCCTATCATGGAAAGGGATGCTGTGCGTGTCAAACCTGAGGGATGCGAAAGTGATGCCGCTCGTCCTCTTAGACATTTTACCGGGTTTAAAGGGGAATGTTCACCTTCACGTCTACCCCCCTACGGATGTCATCCAGCCCTGAGCAAACTCCTGCCCATGTCACTCAACCCTCATCGAAACGAACCTGTGAAAAACGAATATTCGTTTCCTGTGCGTTTGTCGGAATACTGCGACTTTGAAAATCGTCTTCAATCGTTCAAAGGAAAATGGCCAAAGTATCTGGGAGGACCGACCCCCGAAGAATTAGCCAGAGCCGGATTTTTCTACTTGGGCGAAGGAGATAAAGTCAGGTGCTTCAGTTGCGATGTGACACTTCACCACTGGGAACCGCAAGATTCGGCCTACGTAGAACATGCTCGATGGTCACCGAATTGTCATTACTTACCTTTAGTGGGACCGAGACATTGAAGTAACTTCTTACCATAATAATCTGTTCATGGATACTTTACAAGAGAACATTCGTGCTTTGCCTGTGGAGTTGAGAGAACGCATTTACCGAGAGCTGGTCAAAATACAAGTGAAACGTAAAGAACAATTGCATCCGTTACGTCACCGGTGTTTGAACCACTGGTACCTGAAGGCTATACAAGGATTGATTCAATTGAAAGTGTTCCATCGGACAGACATTGATCAACGATCCTCTAGTTTTAAAAAGGATTGGTTTGGTATGGACGATTCTACCTACATCATTGTAAACGTACTGCATCGAATTCCAGAGGAAGAGTTAACGAATTACCAACATCTTGAACACAATGTCAACTTAGTGAAAGAGGAAACTTCTGAACGAATTGTATTGTGTAGATTAGTGACTCAACGATTTAAATTCGACACTGAAGTGAAACCATGTTTGTGCAAAGAGTACATTTCTTGTGTCAGACCAAAGAGGATTTAGTATGACCTATTCATGGATACTTTGCTAGAGAACATTCGTGCTTTGCCTGTGGAGTTGAGAGAACGCATTTACCGAGAGCTGGTGAAAATACAAATCAAACGTAAAGAACAATTGCATCCGTTACGTCACCAGATCTTTAACCACTGGTACCTGAATGGTATAAGAGAACTGATTCGTCAGAAATTGTTTCAGTGGTCAGACCTTGTTCAACACTTTGAGTTAGTGAATGATCGAAATGTTCATTATTTTGGTTACTTCGAGATTCACCTACAGCAATACATTGAGGAAGACAAGTTAAAGGATTATCAACATATTTTACGTGGAATCTACTTAGAGGAAGAGGAAACTTCTAAACGAACTCTGAAGTTTCGGTTACAGTATGCAAGATTTAGATTCCCTACTGGAGAACGAAGATCTCTGGCTAGAAAGTACGTGTATTGTTTCCGAAACAAAGAGACTATAAAAACAGGCTGCCATGCCACGATTTATGTCACATGTCATCCAACAGATTCCGTGGAAGGAACTCAATGACCATATTCAAACCGTGGATCATTACCATCGATTATTACAAGAACTGTATCCATTCAATTTGGGACGACAAGTGGTGTGTGTCTTAGTGACTTGTTTTCTGGGATTTCGTTTACCAGCCGATTCTTTGTGGACTCTTTACGATCAGTACTTACCACCTCCATGGCCTTAAATGGTCACGAAAAACTCCTTTTGCTCAAAGCCTTGCGTTTTCATCTGGATACTTCTCGACCTCAACAGGAAAAAAAGATTCGTCAACTTTTAGCTACCCAAGACGTGTATGACGATGTGTGTGTAGCTTGTGACTTACATCCCCATTGGACAGATGTCCGTGCCTGGAAAGAATGGGATTTTGAGGCTTGGACCCAAGAAGTGGCCCAGTATGCACGAGAGTTGTTCAAGGAAAAAAGTTACTTTTCAACCCGTGTTAGTGACGGTGCCAGAAGAACCCGTCACCCAGGACAGGACTGTCGTGGCCAGACCTGAAAGACCCTTTCGGGAGGACACTTGTGTGACCTTACCCCCTGTTGAACTGGTTAGAACATTACCCAAAAGATGTGATTGTTGTACAGACACTTGTGTTTATTCCACGTTCATCGTTATGATGTGTCTTTTATCCTTGTACTTAAGCCTTTGGCTTTTATGTATTTTTGTCTTTCGTATTCATGTTTGAAAAAAAACATTCAATAAACGTGTTCTGAAAAAGTATATAAACTCTTGTCTTGTTCGTTTTCGTGTCACAAGTGACATTTCTCACACAATGGCTACCTCTGCTGTCTCTGCTCCCTCTTCCTCTACTGTCAAAGTCATCGACGAACACTTAGATCGTGCCAGTTGGGAGGCTTTGTATCTTCGCCATCCCTTTAACATGCTCATTGCTGGACCTAGCGGTTCAGGCAAAACCGAATTCGTCAAACGTTTGATCGAACATAAACATCATTTGATCGATCGGCCACCTCAACGGATCGTGTGGTGTTACAAAGAGTGGCAATCGGCGTACAGCCTCTTGCGAGAAAGTCAAGGTGATTCCATCGTGTTTGTGGAAGGCATTCCTAAAGAAGACGACGGCATCGTCTCTGACTCCCGTCAAACCCATTTGGTCATTTTCGACGACATGTTAGGAGAAGACGAAGAAGAAATTAAATTGTGGTTCACGCGCAAAGGGCATCACCGTAATGCCAGTGTCGTTTACATCACCCAAAATTTGTTTCAACAAAGTAAAGCCCATCGCACCATCAGTCTCAATGCGCATTACGTGGTCTTGTTTAAAAGCCCTCGAGATAAATCGCAAGTGCAAGTCTTAGCCAAACAGTTAGGAATGCCTTGGCTGACTCAGGCGTACGACGATGCCACTCAAACGCCACACGCCTATTTACTCGTCGATTTGAAACCTACCACCCCCGAGGATTTGCGATTTCGTACCCACTTGTTTCACCACTGGTGCCAAGACGGAGGGCCTGTCCTGTACACGTCTCCGTCCTCGACTTCATTTCACTCCCCATCAAAAAATCTATAAAAACCTCAGACCCTTTTTCGTCTGTCTCACACAGTGTGAACATGACGTCCCTTCAGTCGCATCTTCCCGTCAAATTGATTCGTGCCTTGTATGGCATCAGTCGAGAAAAAAATCCACAAACACGAGCCCGTGTCTTAGAAGCTAGTCTCAAAGAAGTCTTACGATGGTTCACGGTGACGGCACGTCAATTACTCCAAGGAATCATTCAGATTCCTCATCAAACCAAACGCTTTTTCGATCGAAACAAAGTCGCTTTGGTCCAACTGGCCGATCCCCGCATCGACACTCAAACCAAAAAACAAATCATTTTGAAACCTGGAGGGAGCGGTACTCTAGGAGGGGTCATCATTCGCTCACTCTTAAGATGGGATCCTAATGCCCCCAAAGTTATCCCCAAGACAAAAGTCCAACGAAGCCCCAAGAAGAAAAAGAAAAAGACCAGGTCTCCAAGAAGAATAACTTCTCCAGTGGCAGGACCCTCCTCTTACCAGACACCACCACCGCCACCCCGGAAAAAGAAAAGAAGCCCCCAGAAAAAGAAACAGAGAAAAAGTCCCCAGAAAAAGAAAAGTCCACAGAAGAAAACTAGTCGCAAGAGAGGCACTTCGGCCAGGACGCAACCTTACACTCGCAAACCACGACCTGCCACGGCAGTGACTGCGTCTCCGGCATCCTCACGTTCATCCACTTCTCCGTTGATGACACCCAGAACTGAAGAGTACTTGGAGACGTTGATCACACCAAGAACATCTCCGTTGATGACCCCCAAAAGAACTTCCCCAGTGGCAGGACCCTCCAATTTAGTGGCAGTGGCTGCTGCTCACAAAGTACCTTCTCCCAAAATCAAAGTCCAAGAAAGATCGGGCATGTTACAAAGTTTACTGGATTTGTCCAAGCAAGAACTGGCTCGATTTAGTCCGTTGCGTACCCCTGCACGACGTGTCATGCCTGTCCTCAAACTGATAAAACGTAAAGACAATCAGTGGCGACGCGTTCCAGTATAAAAAGAGCCTGTGACCAAATCGGGGTATCAGTGAACTTGTAAAAAAGATGTCACCTCCAAGAAGCCACAAAAGAAAGAGACAAAGGCAGACGCGTCATCCGACAAAGCGCTTAGCCAAGCATCGACATTACCCTAAGAAAAGACACAGTCGTTCCAAGAAAAAGAGGCGTCAACAAAGGGGAGGATTCCTTGGTGATTTTGGGAAAAACATTGTCACCTTTATGACAAAGCGATAGTCCCAAAAAAAAGATAAAAGGGTGTGCGTTAAGTCATCGACGTTAGTGTCTGTTCGGTGAATGTCCCGGAACCCACAAGCAAAAATGTCACCCTCCAGAAAACCCCAAGGAAAGAAAAGGAAAGGACTGCCACCACGTTTAGCTAAACATGGGGACATGTTATCTGTCCTGTCCAAAGCTTCTTCACCCCTACGAAAAAAACTCATTCAAACGGCCTCCAAAGAGGTCATCGATACCGTGTGCGAATGTTGTTTGAACGTTTTGAAAGGCACGATCCCTTTGTCCAAACACCAGAAACAATGCTTAGGCAAACATGGTCACGTTCTTCGCCAAATGGTTCGAAAGAAAATTCCCATTCGTCAAAAAAAGAAGATGTTGGTCCAACGTGGAGGCATTTTACCTCTCTTGTTAGGCCCCATACTGAAAGGAGTCTTGGGAACCATGTTGGGAGGACTGGTGGGAGCAAGATAAAAAGGCCTCGGAAGTTCCAAGATCTCAGAATCGACCCCTGACAACCCCATGGAAGGACGAAAACTAGCTTTAGTGCCTTACAAACGATGGATGGAATACCATCGGTGGCAAGAACAACGCACCCCGCATTTACCTCCCAATCCCAATTTGAGCGAGATGTCCCAGTTACAACACGAATTGCAATCCTTGATGGATCACCAAGATTTGTCCGAAACAGAAAAATCGCAAAAGTACGGTCAACTCTTGCAACGACTGCAACTCTTTCACCAGAAAGCTTTAGACGAAACAGCTTTACCCACTCTGAAAGATTTTAAGACCTTGATGAAAAGTCCAGCACCATCATCATCATTACCCCCACCACCACTACCATCCCCAAGGGTCACCAGAGATGCTACCCCACAAAGACCTGAGGAAGAAGAGATGCGCGAAGTGTTTCAAACACCGTCAGCAGCTCCCATTTCGAGTAAGATTGCAGCATCCTTGTTGACCCCGTCCCCCACACCCCAACGAGAAGAAATGAAAGCTTGGGTTAAAAAGATGATGTCCACGCCTCCTTCGACAGAAGTGAAAAAGAAAGAAGGGAAACCAGAAGCGAAAAAAGAAAAGAAAACCAAAGCCATTCCATTGCCACCTCCACCACCACCACTACCTTCTACTTCTACTCCCGTAGCCCATCGGACACGTAAATCCGTTTCCAAACCACCCTTTCGACCCACCCAAAGTAGCATCACCGAAGAGTGGGTGACTTATTAACACAGCAAAAAAAAATGGAAAAAGTCTTAGCTAGCATTTACTACGATCCCTCGCATCCTGCAGGTTACGCAGGAGTTCAAAAATTGTATCGTGCTGCCAAAACGCGACTGAAAAGTCTCCGTTTACCTCAAGTGCAACGATGGTTACAAGAACAAGCTACCTACACTTTGCACAAACCCATTCGACGCAAGTTTGCCAGAAGTCGCACCCGAGTGGAAGGCATCGATCATCAATGGCAAGCCGATTTAGCCGATGTCTCTCATTTGGCCAGCTACAATCGTGGCTACAAATATCTGTTTTGTGTCATCGACGTCTTTTCCAAATTTGCCTGGGTCGTGCCCTTGACTTCCAAATCCAGCAGCGAGTTAGTGCGAGCCCTGCAACGAGTGTTGAAACAAAGTGGCCGTCACCCTCTTCGATGGCAAACGGACAAAGGCACCGAATTTCTGAACCAAGCTTTCCAAAAAGAATTAAAGAAACGTGACATTCATTTTTTTACCACCGAGAATCCCGAAACCAAAGCCAGCATCGTGGAGCGTTTTCAACGCACTTTGAAAGAACGCATGTGGAAATATTTTACGCATCACCACACTCTGAAGTACATCGACATCTTACCGCACCTGGTGCAAGCGTACAACCAATCTTACCATCGAAGCATCGGACGTGCCCCGCAAGACGTGACTCCCGACAATGAAGTGTTGGTGTTTGAGCGTCTGTTCGGTACGTCCCCGACGAGGGCTGTCCCCAAGAAAAGTGGAGAGTTGACCGTAGGAGATTGGGTGCGCATTGGCAAAACCAAACGCACTTTCGACAAAGGTTACTTACCTAACTGGACGACCGAATTGTTTCGCGTCACTGGACCAGTGCATGGCCGTCATCCTGCCGTCTATAAATTGGAAGACATGAACGGAGAAGTACTCAAAGGAACGTTTTATTTGCCCGAGTTACAACGTGTCACCAAAAAAGAAGACGACGTGTACGACATCGAAAGCATTCTCGAACGCAGAACCCGTAAAGTGGGCAAACGACGTGTCAAAGAAGTCAAAGTACGTTGGAAAGGATATCCACCCAGTTTCGATTCTTGGATCGACGCTTCGCAAGTCATCGACTATAAAAAGAAGAAGTGACCATCATGCCCTTTCACACAATAGACGCAGCTACATCGACCAGTCCTTCTTCACCTAGTTCTTCTGTGCAAGATTTACAAAAACAACCCTTGTGGGTGTGGTGTGGAGAACGTGTGCCTAAAACGCAAATCGTCTTTTTCTGCCAAATCTTCGTGGTGTATTGTGTCATCGGGGCAGCCATCGCCAATTTGAGTTTGCAACAAGGAGACAAACAATTGTGGACCATTTTATTGAGCAGTTGCATCGGTTACCTGCTTCCCAATCCCTCCCTGAAATTCTCCTCGAACGGGAACGTTGTGTCCAGTGCCAGTGCCAGTCACCACTCCAACAACCACAACCAGAACCCCATTTTGGGCGGAGACACACCTCTGACGTCCAGTAATATCCCCTCGGACAGCCACAGAACTCTGGAATTATGAGTCACCAAAACCAATTTTACTTGACCTTACCCAGTGACAGTTCCATGGAGGTGTTTCCCAATAACACATTGTGCTGTTACACGGCCAAATTACCTCAAGCCATCCCCTTAGATCACGAAGCCCATTGGGAAGTGGCTTTAGTAGAAATGATTCACCCTACACAAATCAAAAACATCACTGAAACTCAAAACTTTTTTGAGGTCGAAATCCTGAACCAACAATTACAAGAAGCCATGACTGACATCGGGTTTTCAGGGATAACAACAACATCCACCAGCAATCCAGCCTTCAAAATCTACACCGTGAAAATTCCACCAGGGTTTTATTTTAGCGGCCAACATTTGGTGGACACTATTGTGGACAGGTTCGAGTTCGCCTTTGGCAAAGCCCTGAACAGAGCCAAAAAAAGTGTCACCCTGGAGTACCATAAAGTGGCTCGTCGCTTACTGATGAAATTTCAGGATACCCAAACGATGTCCATCAGTTTCAATCGTGACTTGTTTGATATTTTAGGTGGAGACACAAACATGACTCCAAATTTTAATCCGAAGATCAACAGCAATACGGAATTTTACAAGTATTTTCGATTCCCTGTAGAACTGAATCAAGGACTGAATTTAATGTTCGTGTACTCCGATGTGGTGGAGTATAACGTGGTGGGACACACCTCTGTACCGTTACTGCGTGTCATTCCTTTCAAAGTGGATAATACCACGGCCAGTGACCAGGAAGGTGGAAACACTTACCACGTCCACCGCGAATTTGTCCATCCTCATTATTTGCCTGTCAGCAAGTCGTATTTGGACACGGTCAACATTGCTATAAAAGGAGATTTGGGACAAAATATTCCATTCACCAAAGGAAAAGTCACGGTGAAACTCCATTTTCGAAAACGGTTCTCTCACGACTCGTAAGTAAGTCATGTATCCAGTGTACCAAGGGGTTGCTCGACAGCGAGGACACGGTTTAGGAGACATGTTAAAATCGGCCTTTCGTTCGGTGGTCCCGGTGTTGAAACCGATGGTGACACGCGGATTGCACGCCTTGAAAGATGCGTCACTGACGCAAGGCAAAGAATTTCTCCAAAATGTCATCATCGACAAACAAAACCCTAAAGAAGCCTTCATGAGGGCAGGCAAAAATGTCTTGCTGCAAACGGGCAAAGACATTTTGGGCCGACGAGACACACCTATAAATGCCCTGCACGCTACCGAATCAGGCATTCAGCAAGGACAAGGCAGAAAAAGACGACGACGAAGAAAACACCCTTTCACCAGACTTCAAGCGAGAAAGGCCAAGAAAAGAAGAACCGTTCGAGACTTAGACGTTTTCGATTATTGAGAAAGAACAGAACAAAAAATGATGCACCGAGAGTCATGCGCCTGTTCCAAGACAGAACTGGATCTGTTTGCCATGCCCCCCACCATGATGACGATGCAAGAATCCCAGTGGGTGGAATTTCACCCCGTCTCCTCATTGACAGCCTCAGCTCCCATCGAGTTTGAAATCAAAGGACAGCCCGAAGATTACATCGATCTGAATAGCAGTTACTTGTACTTGAAAGTCAAAGTTGTCGATGAGGACAATTCGACCCTAGATGGCGATGAGGTAATAGCTCCCGTCAACAATTTCATGCATTCCTTGTTTAGCGGAGTGGACTTGTACTTGAACAACAAACTGGTCAGCAGCAGCATGGATACTTACCCTTATCGAGCGTACCTGGAAAATCTCTTGACGTACGGAATAGATGCCAAGAACACTCATCTCAATGCCTGTGTGCTATGGGAAGCTGACGAAGCAGGCCAGTTTGAAGAATTCGAAATTGATACAAAGGATAAAACTAAATCAACAAATGATGGATTTATAGAACGAAGAAACAGAATCAAAAGTGGAGATAGTTTAGAACTGATGGATCGTTTGCATTTGGACATGTGGTTGCAAGAGAAGTATTTGCTGAACGGGGTGAATGTCCGCCTGAGACTGAATCGGAGCAGTACCGCTTTCCATTTGATAGGTAAAACTGCTTGCAAAACTGTCATCGAGGAAGCCAGGCTCTACGTACGACGCGTAGAAGTGTTACCTAAAGTGGGTAACGACATCAGTCAGACGTTGAGCAGAACGACCGCTAAGTATCCGATCCGACGCGTGGAAGTGAAAACCTTCACCATTCCCAAGGGACAACGATCCATGATCGAAGATCATCTGTTTCAAGGACAGCTACCCAAACGTTTGATCGTTGGTATCGTCGAAAATACAGCCTTCAACGGAGATTTGGGTAAAAATCCTTTCCACTTTCAACACTTTGGCGTGTCCAAGATCGAAGTCAGTCGCGATGGCAAGACCTTGTGTACCCGACCTTTCGAACCTGACTTTGAGAAGAAGAATTACTTGAGATCGTACTTGTCCCTGTACGAAGCCACCGGCCAGTTAGGAACCAACACCAGTCACGGTATTACGTACGAGGATTACGCAGGAGGCTATGCTTTGTGGGCTTTCGATTTCACTCCTGACCAAGGCAGCGACGAGGGACATTTCCACCCTATAAAATCTGGCCAGATTCGTGTGGAAATTCAGTTTAAAGACCGAATCCCTGATGAAACGGTGAACGTCATTCTGTATGCAGAATTCGACAATACCATAGAAATCAACAGTTTGAGAGAAGTCATTCTAGATTACTAGAAACCATGGAAGACTGTTATCCCTCTTTACCTAGTGGAGAAACTTTGCACATGAAATGTGAGGAGACTGTGGAAGAAGTGATCATGATGAAGTCAAGATGGCCAGAACAAGAAGCCCATTTAGTCTCCTGTTTTGCCAAACACTTGGTTGACAAAATGACGGAATTGATCAAGAAAAATTGCTATGGATGTCAAAACGATCATCCCAGTCAAATTCAACACGATAAATGCCTGATGTTGAGTCAAGAAGAAAAATTGGACGAGTATCTGGACGAAGCTTGGAGCCTCATCTCGAACAAAGACGTGTTGCACCAGTGGTATAAAGACTTGCGTGAACATTCTTGTCCACCATTAACCACTCAAGAGATCCATCGTATCGAAGCTCTCCTGAATCAGAGTGAGGAAACAGAACGAATAACCGTTTATTCGTCAGACATTTTCAAGCAAAAAGTCAGAATCGAATTGACGACTTATTATTACCTGTGAAGAAGAAAAAACCAACACAGATGGATACCTGGGAACTTTATTACCTTCTGAACCACAGTTCGTATACGGCTTCTTGGAATCCTGTCGTCTGTGCTAAAGATGAACTCCCTCATCGCAAACCTAAAGACCATCAAGCTTACGTGATCAACACGGACGACAGTCATCTCCCAGGAACCCACTGGGTAGCCGTCTACTTTCCTCAAGAAGGATGTGTGGAATATTTCGATTCGTACGGATTGCCCCCTTTGGAAGACGATATCATCGACTTTATGAGAAGAAATGCTCAAACCACCCGATTCAATAATGTGAAATTACAAGGCACAGATTCCTTGGTGTGTGGACAGTACTGTGTGTATTTTCTGCATCATCGCAGCCTGGGCTATTCCTTAGAACATTTAGTGACTCATTTCGATCCTCGTTCTTCTGCTAGAAACGATGTGAAAGTAGATCGATGGTTTTGTGACCATTATGCTTATCTTTTGTCTCAAGCTAGGAAACGTAGTGTCCATCAATGGCCTAATGATTTCCAACAGTGGAAATCACAATTTCATTCACAACGTTGTCAGCCTTGTTTAAAGTAGATTGTATTTGAAGAAAAAAATGTTTGTGATTTGAAAAAAATTGTTTGATGTTATAGTGTTATAGTGTTAAAAATGTTAGAGTTGTTGTTTAGTGTTAAGTGATTTTTGAATAAAAAATGTTGTGTTTTGAAAAAAAATGCCTTTGTGGTTTGTTTAGCTATAAAGAATGTTGGATTGATGCTCTTTCATTTCTTACTATCCCTCTCATGACACTCACTGAACGTTGCGGCTCGAAAACCGTGTGGGGGATGTTTTCCTTCACGTCCGCGCTTTAACTTTAAGAACCGGGTTGTTCCCAGTCTAACCATCCATTGTCGACTCATCCTCCAACGAAGATGTGCTCCAAACTAGCTAAGCTCAACGAAGCCTACGTGAATTTGCATAGGGTCAGACACAGTCTGATACCGAAGCCAGAAGAAATAGAGAACGTGAGAATGCTAAAAGTCACTGAAGACCTAATAGAAGAGCTCTTCAGAGAAGAAATGAACAGGGAAAAAGAAGAATGGACAGAAAAGTACAGACTTCAGAGACAGCAGCAACAGCAGCAACAACAACAGCAGCAACAACCTGAAGCTGACAGAGGCTTTGTCGATTGCCGTATCGACACCAAAGAGTTCTTCTTCTCTTTCCGAAGAAGCAGACCTATCGCCAGAAAGTCTATCCTCAGAGGACATCGCATTCTTAGAAACTAAAAAAGAATGCCATAGCAAACAAAAAAAAACAGCCCTTTTCAGGGCTACCCAATACTCTAGAAAAGAAATAACGATCGATTTGCCAATGTGTGTAGTTAGAGTAGTGTGAATATAAACACTAACTCTTTATTAATAGTGGGAGTGTATGAGATTGTGTGTTTATGTTTGTAAATGATGAAGTAAGTTTGTGTGAATAGTAGATTATGGGTTTATTTATTGATTCTTAGCGTATGTGGAGAGTATAGTTGAGGTTTATATTATATGAAATGAGAAAGTAAGGGGATGTTTTCCTTCACGTACGCGCGTTGTTGGGTCATGATCTAGGTAAGATGAATTTTATGTTATTAGGGGGATGTTTTCCTTCACGTCCGCGCTTTCACTATAAGAACTCACAGTGTTCGTTGTTCAAACCATTCTGCAAAGAATAAAAAGAAGATGGCGTCAAACCAAATCGACAAAATTCAAACCTTGCAAGACGTTTTAGACAACTTAGGAATAATGGAACAGATGCTATTAGGACTGGTTGAAGACCATTATTCCTATAGTCCCCATCGTGTGAAGATGGAAATTAATAACTTAAGGAAAGCAAAGGACAAGATTAGTGGTGTCATGAAAGAGATCAAGGAGGAGAAGGAGGATGAAGAGGAAAGAATAAGAATAAGCAAATGGAACGAAAAGATTGAAAAAGAAGAAGAAAATGAAAAGAGGAAGAAAGAAGAGGAGGAAGAGAAGAAGAAAGAAGAGGAGGAGAAGAAAAAAAAGAAAGAGAAGAAGAGTGTAGGAGATAAAATAAGAACTTGGTGGAGGAAAAGAAGAAATTAGAAGAAGAAGAAGAAGAAGAAAACCCAAAGGCCCTTTTCAGGGCCAGCCATATTTCTCGAAAAGAGATAGTCTTTGAATTGCCTACCCCTTTTTTTTATTTTTTTTTTTTTTTTTTAAAAAAAAAAAAATCCCATGTTAATTTCCTTTGTCGCTATATGTTCCCACGATTTTTCTCCATGTTCAAATCCCCTTGTCGCTCAACAGTCCCACGATTTTTCTCCATGTTAATTTCCCTTGTCGCTATATGTTCCCACGATTTTTCTCCATGTTAAATTTCCCTTGTCGCTATATGTTCCCACGATTTTTCTCCATGTTAAATTTCCATTGTCGCTATATGTTCCCAAGGGGTCCTGTAATGCTAATTCCCATTGTCGCTCTAGTATCCCACTTCACTACTCACGTAAGCGCTGCAACAGGCTTAACGCCAGGTTCCTGTAGCGGTGGTGGCGGTGGGAAACATCTGGTTTACTCAGGTCTTATCCTTCATCTTGCCTTACAAGTGTCTAATTTCGTCGTCATAGAACTTCTCAAATGAATACTGAAAACTCTTGGGAATATATTTCAATATGGTCATTGACTAAAAGTATTTAGTTTAAAAACAAAAAATATTAGGCTAGAAATATTTTCTTCGTTACCAAGGACAAAGTTCTAAAAAGGGAAAAAACCTGAGTCATTCAGCTCCTCGAATGAGTCAAATAGCGGTGTTTGATTGTTTTAATGGCAGGATTTATGTCATGTCCAAATTATCGATTCCGACTAGAGGCCCCGGGTAAGGTACGCCTGTTGCCCCCGCTTTTAATCTGGATCCGGCCCTCTGTCTAGGCACTTATAAACGACTTATTTCGATTTCACAGAATATTTTTTTTCGGCGTGCCAGAAAAAATGTTGATACATAGGTACTTTCTAATATATATATATTATATATATATATATATATATATATATATATATATATATATATATATATATATATATATATATATATATATATATATATATATATATATAATATCATACAAGTTAGAGCATTTTTAATTCGTACTCTACTCAGATTCGAACTCAAATCCGCGGGTAAACGGCACCCATCGCCTTGCCTGCACACACGAGCCCATATTCCATCACGACTAAGCACACATCACCAAATAATGATGTTACTCAGTCGGTGTGATATGCACTTCTGTGTAGCAGACACTCGCATGACCACCTAGTAATTAATTTTCATGTATCTACACAGTCATTCCGGATTATTGTGAAAGAAATCAAGGTATATAGAATTAATTATAGAGAATTATAAATATAAAACAGTCAGAACGGGGAGTGCTATCCCTGGATTCCTATAGAAAAATGCTTGATATTAGCACTTTATATATATATATATATATATATATATATATATATATATATATATATATATATATATATATATATATATATATATATATATATATATATATATATATATATATATATTCCTTCAGTCTTTATTCAATTTACTCATACAGATATCAAATTTGTCCGTAAGGTCATTTTGCAAAAATTAGTTTTTAATCGAAACAGAACAATCATATCCGATTTTTATGACAAAGACACGGCAGCACATTTTACAGTTTGTTTGCCATTGATTTGTCTTTCTATGATGATTACTATGTGGGCGACATTTTTACTTTTCGAGTACACCGAACTGTAAGTACGCATTATTATATAATTAGTCTCGACACTTGATTGATAATCTATCATTTTCCCTTTCAGTAAAGATTGGGAAACTGGACACTTTCTTAACTTGAGCTTACCTGTAGAAATCCCATCAAAGTAGACCTTATCTCACCTGCCTTTAGATCCTCCAGTTATAATTGATAGTTTTGTAAGTCTTACCTACTTCACCATGCATGGCCGATTGATAAGCGTGTATTCACAAATTCCGCTCCAGGTTAGACTCTCGCTTGTCTAGAAACGCTACTGCTGTCAAACGTTGATTTCTACAAGAAACACAAATGCACCTTATCTTAATTGTACCGTATTTTCCACTGAATCTGCAAGCAGTAACAGAAACTATCTTATTCTGAAACAGTAGATGAAGAATACTAAATCTGAATCTTTAATTCGTCAAAATTCAACATTAAAATGTGTTAATGACAAACCAAACAAAGGTTGACCCAGGGTTCAAGATATATGTGCTTGCGGAGCTTTTTTCGAATAGCCACCATTGTACGTTTTTTTAAACTCAATTTGGCCTTCCCAAATCTGCCCAATCGGGTCAAGGGTCAAATGTTAGGCCTGGAACTTTCCAGCTTATTATGCTTAAATTTGGCATTCAGCAATTCAAGTCAAAAGTGAAATTATGGTTTGATAGAACTAAAATTGAGAGCACTTTTGAGCTTGGCAATAATGGAGTTCTGTCTCTCTTGCTCATTCTTCAAAATTTTCTTCAGATCAGATATTACGGCCCTTAGAAGGTTAAGAAGAAAACGAATGAGTTAAATTATAATATTAGTGCTCCTGGGATCTAAATAAATTATAGGAGTACCAGTATAATGGAAGAGACAGTCAGGTTAAACATGCAATTAATTTAGTTGTACCTGTCACACTCAGTGAAAATTTAAGTGAAAGAATATCATCAGATTCTACTGATTTTGGAGTGACAAATCTTCTGAATTCAGAAATTATGAAAGATCTGGTCCAGAAACTTTCACGATTGCAAGAGCAAGAACGAAATAAAACAGTTATTATTTGAATTTGAGCACTTATTTCCAGATGTTCCTTATAGAACCAACAAAATTTTCCATGTCTTTGAAATTGTAAATTCTAAACCTGTCAAACAACACCCGTAAGGGATGAACCCTCTCAAACAGGAATACTTGAAAAAAGAAATTCAATATTTTCTGGAGATTGATTTTACAGAACCCAGTAAAAGTGACTGGAGCTCACCATGCATACTTATTCCAAAACCAGATAAAACTTTCCGTATGTGTACTGATTATGGGAAGGTGAATAGTGTGACAAAAACAGATTCATTCCCATTACCAAGAATCGATGAATGTATTGATAAGATCGCGAATGCCAAGTATGTTACCAAATTTGAACTTCTGAAAGGATTTTGGCAAATTCCACTAACGGAAAGAACAAAGGAAATTTCGACATTCGTGAATCCAGATGGACTTTACCGACATAAACTAATGCCGTTTGGGATGAAAGGGTCGCCAAGTACATTTCAACGTCTCATGAATATGATTACCTCTGGTCTAGACAATTGTGACTCTTACATCGATGATGTCATCATCGACAACGACACGTGGAAAGAACATTTAGCAGCAATTCGGAAATGTTTTGACAGACTCACTGATGCATGTTTGACAATTAATTTATCTGCCGTGCTAGCGTAACTTTTCTATGACATATCGTGGGACATGGACAAGATAAACATGTAGATGTTACGGTCAAGGCTGTCTCTGAATTTCCTGTGCCTGTAAATAAAAAGCAACTGATGCGATTTTTAGGTAGTTCCAATTTTTCTATAATTGCTGAACTCCTGACAAATTTATTGAGTAAGAAAAACAAGTTCCTTCGGACTGAAAAATGTCAGGAGGCTCTTGACAGGCTGAAAGATATACTTAAAAGCGCGCTAGTTCTTACAGCTCCAAATTTCAGTCAATCATTAAACTGTCTGCTGATGCAAGTGATGTTGGGGTTGGAGCAGTTTTGATTCAAGAAGATGAAAATTGTATTGATCATCCAGTGTGCTATTTTTCTAAGAAATTAAATAAGCACCAAAGAAATTGTTCAACAATGAGAAGGAATGTTTGGCTTTGATATTGACAATACAACATTTTGAAGTTTACATTAGTTCAGCTCCTTCTTCGATTATTGTGTTTAGTGACCACAACCCCCTTACTTTCATCGGCAGGATGAAAAATAAAAATCAAAGACTACTAAGGTTGAGTTTGTTTGTTACAGGATTATAATCTTGACAAAAGTCACATCAAGGGAAAAGATAATTTAATAGCAGACGCACTTTGCCGTGTATAACAATTTATTATTTCATGTACACTGTGTGTAATTTATTTCTTTTTAACCTCGTGTATAATTAGTCTGTGGTGAAAAAGAAAGTTTTATCATATAAATCTTTTTTTTTCTGTATGGGGTAAGTGTTATGTATATTTGTTTAATTATATCTGACTTAATTGTTTGTAAGTTTTAAGATCTGTTTTTTTTTTAAATTTCATTATATGTCAAAGTAATGTAGTTCTGTTTGTTAGGAACTTATACATTTTTAGAAAATAGTTTGACCTTGACTGTTCGTTTTAGTAAACACCAGGTGTTGACATAGAGCCTGACCTTGATTCAAAATTAGTAGCAACCATGTTCATAAGTTAAAATTTTTATTTTAAAATACTTACTTGTTGTCGAGGTCATAATGGGACTATGTGATTTTAAAAAAAATTATTTTATTTCGTAGAGTAAAACGATTGGTTTTCGTCAGGATCAGGTTAAGCGTACGTGATATAATCACGATCACGTGACTCCTCTTTTAGATTTCGCAATTTGAGGATTTTCTAAACTGCGTTTTAGAATACGATATAACCTTTGTTTTCGAGAAATAGTCTCAGTTGGGCTATTACACTGGAAAGTGACTGTTGTGCCATATGGAGTTATTTCAAATTATTTGGATTCCAAAGGATTCATTCTTTTTTCCCCTGGAAAATACGTGTGCTCATATGAAATTCTTGAACAAAGACAGCTCTTATAAAATGTATTCAGATTTCCAAAACCGGATTGATATTTCTTGTTTCTACAAGGAACTGTAGACCTCAACACACTACAGGTTATAGCGTAAGTCATCGTCTTCCATCTTGGATTCTTCGTGGGGACTCGAACTTGAAATCGCTAGAACATTTTATTATTAGGACTTCTGAAATTTTATTCGTGGATTATTCTTGGATTACTTTTGGATTTGATTCTTAAAACCATAAGTTCATATTTTTTCATTTTTACAGAATTTTGCCACGGAAATAAATTATATTTTTCAAAGCTTGTTGTTTTCACTCTTTCTTGTGTTACTGTTTATTCGAGCCTAATCATCTGATATAAGAAATGAATGAATTACCAAATATATAAAATGTATAAAAAGAAAAGTTATGGGCTCTTTTTATATAATTTAACTCTGAAGTTCAGGAAGTGAAAATGACCAAGTGGAGCTAGCACTTTTTTGAAAGTTGCACACCTGGAGTAAGGTCAAGCTGTATATTCTATAACCCATTTTACACCTATCAATCATACAACAAAATAAAGGGAATTAAAGGTTATTTGAATTATACCTAAGATATACCATGTCTTTTTTAAATAGCCACTATAGCCAGTGAGGAAAGCCGGGGAAATTCTTTTTCTTTAAAATTCTAACCCCTATGCAAAATACGAAATTCTAGAGCGCCACATTACTGGTTCTGAATCAAGGTCAGGAACTACGTCAGTATTATATACAAGTTATTAGTTGTTTACGAAAAACAGTCAGGTCAAGCAGATCTGAACTGAATTTCTGGACAATGTCAAATCCAGCAAATAAAGTTACATTGCAATAGCATGTAATGGAATAAAATTTTAAAACTTACAAACAAACAATTAAATTAAATCAAATATAAAATTAAATCAAATATACATAACACAGCCAATCACTAAAAACGCCGACCAACCCTAACACTAACCTCTTAATACGAAGCGCCTAGCGAAGTAGCTGTTTGTACAATTTTTTTAATTCTTTGGTATGACTCGGCCGAGTTCGAACCCTCTACCTCCCACATCTGAGGCGGACGCTCTTACCACTAGGCCTCCAGAGCGGTTAAAAGGAATGGACATCTAAAGTATGCAAGAATGAAGGATACGGAATTCCAAAAGTTGTGATATTAACAATTGACATAAATGTGCGCATTATAACTGAATTAGAAAACATACCCATCATATGGATGATCATATGTTTTTGGAAGTCACTTGCAAAATATAGATGCTCAGAGCACCTGTTAAGTATAGAGACAGGTAGGCATGGTAGTATGGCGAGAAATAATCGGTAGGGTGAATTATGCCAGAAAAATTATGTTTATTTGGTAGAAGATGACTTTCATTTTGTTTGTGTTTGTCAAGCTTATGACCATTTACGAAAGATATACTTTAATGAAGTTTATATATCTATCCGTCTGTAAAAAAATTTTTGTATCCCTCATGAGTCATGGTAATATGTTAGTTGTAACAACTCTTTCTTATTATATCAACTTGGTATTTCGTTTTAGACAATCTTTGATAACTCAAACGAATGGTGAATGATATACTTCATAATATTTTCCACAGATTACTTATATGAAATTATGTATTTATACTCATGTTGAAAACACCAAATTTAATTACTACACACCATGGGACATACTATATTTATTATTATTATTGATAAAGTGGAGAGGTTGCGGACAGAGCTGTCCTTGCTATTCATCCGTTGTTGGCCGTATCCTAAATTTGTAGTCAGCACTCAAGATTTCCAAATATTATTTATCAAATGTCTTTAAAATTAGATTTCAGTTATGTTATTTTGTGAGTGAGATCCCGTGTATCGCTTTTTTATCCTTTTTGTTATAAAAGATGTATAAATGACATATTTTCATACAATGTTTCAAATATGTAATCGTGGGGGACTGATAATTAAGGCCCTTTATTAGCATGTCACAGTAAGAGTCAATAAACCAGGTAAGTAATTGAGTCTCCATTTTCTCCAAGCCACTGTGCACAAACACATATGGATTCAAATACAATATAAATAAAATACGCTGTCAATTCACATTTCAATCTAATTCTCAGCTGCCACTCAAAATCTATTCATAAACGCTAAGGGTTTTTTAATTGTTAGAAATACTCATTTAAAATGTAATTTTTCCCATTTTTGACACATCAAATGATAAGATTGCACGAGAAAGACTTTTTAAAGAATATTTGATTGTATTTGACTGAATTGCAGCTGCAATTAATGCATCCCTTTATGTGACAATTATAGCATGTTACTTTAATTTGTTTCATGATTGCATGGTGCATATCAACATTGCATTATATGCAGTGCATTCTATTGAATTAATTTTATGTTTAATCCATTTCGAGAAAAAATAAATTAACATTTATTGGACATGCGTTGTGGGACTTTCTGAAAGAATATTAATCCAGAATGTTATATCCATGGTAAACAGTTCAATTCGTTTCTATTTCCATCCTTAAAATTTATAGGGACTGAGAGATCAGAACAAACAAAAACTTAAAATGGAAAAAATCGAGATGACAGAACTTTCCATAGTTCGAGTTCCTGCTTCTTGGAATTTTGGCTTCTCATCCTTGGCTCAGAAATCGGCATACAGATGTGCACATACTTACATTTTCCAAAATGGCATGGATGGCTTTGAAAGGACATTTTGTATTATAAGCATAAAGTATCGTAGCACGATGTCTCCTTGGTGATCTACAACAGACTCATTTACCTTGTCGACATATTGATTTCCATTCTCTCTCCCTGCTTTCCAAACTTCCTATCGATGTGGGCACTGCAGCTATTTGCCTATGGGACAAACAACCGGATTAGAAATATGGCTAAAACACAAGACAGAAAAGAGCCACACGTTTAGTACCCCTAGTCTCCCTCCCACCAAGAAACGAGAAAAGATGAAGTTATATTAACTGTGTCACTTTCCAGATATGTGATATCTATATTGATACAAACGTCTGCTGATACAGGAATCGAGATTGACAAAATGCCTACATAATCTCGTTTAAAGTGTTGTTCATTGCCACCTTATGTGGATCAAAATAAAACAGTGAAGTTTGGCATACTTTTCAGCCTTGGATGTACTCTCGCATAGCGTTTGAGAAGAGCAGGCGTGACTAAAAATAGAGCTAAATTCTAACATGAAGCCTATGACAATTTAAGGTTGTTGTTGTTCTTGATAATACCTGATATCTCCAATTTTTAGTCTTTCATATTCATTACTGTGCCCATTGTGGGGCCTCGGGTGGCCGAGTTGTCGAAGGCGCCAGCCTGTACAGATCACACGTACATTGGTGCAAGTTAACCGCCACGGTCAGGCAAGCCGTGTAAGATATTTAAAGTCGGTACAGCCGTACCGGAAAGTCGGGGAGCAGGGTCGGGACTGTACCGGTAATCTACTTACACCACTGTTCACATCTTATGTCCGCGTGACTTTGAATCTCGGCTCGAGAAACGTGGGTATGTGAGAAAACGTCCCAGAAATTTAACGTGAGTCGGTGGTTCATCCGGTGTTTTCCGCCACCAGATATGCAGGCAACTACATGTAGCCTATCACGGACTGAAAACTGACGTTAAACCAAACAAAACAAAACCCCTGCATATTACTTTCTGCATCAAGACCGGAAGTGTGATGGTCTGCGATCAAGATGTCTAAAGCCTTGTTCAGTTGGATTATGCTCTGCGAAGACTTTTATTCGAATCCGGGCTGAGACAATTGTTATCCCCACCCCCAAGGCGCCCAGGGATTCACGCGGCTGCTTCACACAGTGTGTGTTTTTATAAAAAGGGAAGGTCATGGACAATGTGTACCATACATGTAGCATGCATTAAGTTAATTTGATGTTGCACTGAACAATCGATGTTTCGGAACATTTATTTTGTGATGAACCTGGCAAGGATTCAATCGCCTTTATTCTGGTTACAGAGAGAGAGAGAGAGGTGGGGGGGGGGGGGCAGGCAATATGTTTCTCTAGAATAATGCACCACTGGTTATATATAATACTATATAAGTATCAAGTTGCAGTCCACCCACCCCGAATTAGTCTTTGTTAAGACTATCTGGAAGCGTTGTTAGATCTTTTTCGCATAGTCGAAAAATAAAAAGGATTTCTTGAGAGTTGGTTTCATTTGTCAAAACTCGTGTTGCCGATTAAACCCTCAAATCCATACAAGTGAATCCTTTCAGCTCATAGAGTTGGGAGTATGCACATGCGCTGAGTACCTGCTGGTGTGCTCTGAGCGTTTTATCAGTTGATTTTTAGATGTTAGTCGTATAAATCTTAAGAAATTAAGCTTGTTCTTGAAAATAATAGAAATATTCAAGAGTTTTGTGAGCTCCTTGGAGTTTTGTTATTATCAGTCAGAAATGTAATGGCACAAAATTTGATCTATAAAGCTGGGTTTGCTTGTCTTCAATCCTACAAAATCTAAACATATTGTCGAAGGTACGGATGACTGTCAACACTGGTAAGATCACGGCACACACGGGTCAGATGACTGACAACACTGGTCAGATGACTGTACACACTGGTCGGATGACTGTCAACACTGGTTAAATTACTGTAAACACTGGTCAGCTGACTATACACACTGGCCCGATGACTGTACACACTGGTCAGATTACTTAAAACACTAGTCAGATGACGGTACACACTGGTCGGATGACTGTCAATACTGGTTAAATTACTGTAAACACTGGTCAGATGACTATACACACTGGCCCGATCACACACTGGTCAGATGACTCAAGGAACTAAGAGGACAACTACAGCCACCGATGGGCGGCAATACGGGTATTCATATGGCGGTACTAGTAAATTGAACCCACTGCCCCAGCATTGCGAAGCTAACCCATACCCTCTCTCCCATCCTATCATTCATTTGAATAAAGACCTGTAGTTTAGCGTAGCGACAACGTTACCGCTAGGCATCCAATCAGCACTAAAGCATCTGTCATACAACCATAATTTAGCTATTCCTAGCGGTTTTTAGAAAATATGTCAAATGATTAATAAATAATTATTATTTATGTTGAAAAAAATGGCTCTTTTTTAATATATTCCAAGGTGAACGTTTTCATATCTATAACGATTTGGTCACCGTTGTCGCTTTTGTTTTGCTTGTTTGTATGCTATGCGGTTTTTCTGTCTTTATCTAGGCTGGTCTCTCCAAACTGAATCAAGAACCAGTAGATTAAGAACCGGCCATTTATTTATTTTATTTATTTTATATTTTTTAGGGGGGATGGGCACACCTGTTTTTTGTCAACCAGGATACTATTTCTTTCTTTCATCCCAGAATAGTTTTAGCAACTAATGTGATTTATACGGTTAGTTATGTTTCTACATACCGTAGCAAAAGGTTTTACATGGTTGGTTGGCTATTTATTAAAGCTTAATAGGGACGGAGTTTTTCTTCTTCAGAAAGACCCCTAGTCCACCATAATTTTGAAATGAAATGCTCACTTAAAGGTATTAACCAGTCATCTTACAGATATAATAATAGCATCAGGTATTCTGGATGGTCTCTTCTAAGCAATCAGTTCGGAACCAGTCATCTTACAGATATAATAATGACATCAGGTACTCTGGATTGTCTCTTCTAAGCAATCAGTTCGGAATCGAATCAGAAAACTTCTGCTGCAAACTCGTTTAAAAGTTTTTTGTAAAGCTATGTAAAGATTGTGTTTAAGTCAGATCTATAGAATGACAGTAGAAGGGCTAAATTCTGGTTTGTGTTGGTGGGGGAGGGGTGTGACAAAGACTTTCAGTTCAGTCAGAGGCCTCAACACCAACGAAGATATAATGCCGCCCATCCAAGGCCGGTGTTTTTTGTTTTGTTTTGTTTTAGTTTTCGTTTGATTTTGTTTTATTTCTATGATCTCCGGTTTCCACTGACTCAACATCCCTTGAAAGTAAATGATATCAGAGTTAATAACAAGTGCAAAATTGACAAAGAGTAAACTATATCAGGATTAGTAACAAATGTACAAATGACACAACATGAGTTAACTCTGATGCACTATTTCCTATACAAGCTGAATTTCATTGGACACTTTTTGTGTTCTTGTATTATGTTTCTTAGAAAAGAAATAACACTAAAAATAGACAGAAAGTAGTAGTTGTTCTTGTTTTTGGTTTAATGCCATTTTTCAGTGCATGAAGGGCTATAAATGACGGCCAATATAACACGGAGGAAGAATACTGGAAAATCCAGGTAAGGACCAACGACGTACGGAAAGTTACTGGCAAGCTTTCTCACATACCCACATAGGCCGAGCATGAAACTCGTACCCAGGCGGATATAGGTGAAATGGCAGTGATCGCTAAAGGCGAGCGCTTTAGATCAATCGGCCACTTGGGTCCCCATAGATAGAAGGTGCTGTTACTTATATAAAATATGAAACGTTTGCAAGAATTTGCTTAGACATTGGTGTGTTCTGAAACATACCCCATTCTTTATAAGTATAATTCCATGGCATTTAAAGGAGACGACGAGAGTAGTTTCCCTTTATAATAAGAAGACGCAACTATGTGTCTTCCGTTTTTAAAGTTGTTTTTGTTTTGTTTAAACCAGTATTAACTGGTAAATAGAATATGATAAAGTACACCATCAAATTATTTAACACTTATTATAGAGCATCTTTGGCTTGGTAATTATTACTGAATCATGTGCATAAAACAAAACAACAGCTTCACTTCGTTCGTAGTAAATCAATCCCCGAGGGATGCACTGAAATGTTGAACCATGTCGTAAATATAGAATATAGATAACAATGCAGCGAAAGGATCACCTTTCCTGATACCAATATATTACTGAAAAGATGTATACATTTGTCCATTATATTAAACGCATGACCTAATGAATGCATAAACTGCAAAGCTTTGACCGTTTTGGTACTAATACCGTCCTGTATCAATCTGAACTACATACAAGATCGATTACCTTTGTCAAAAGTCATTGCAAAATCAATAATGGAAACGTATTGCTTATTATTACCGGTGCTCACGTACTTAGAAATTTTGGAATGAAGTAAAACCAGACAAAACATCGTTAACTTATGGGCTTGAAAACCAAAACTGATCATCAGTTATGTTATTGTAAGTTCTGGTCCATTAAAGCACGTAGATGTTGTACTATTTGCAAGATACATAAATCTTTCAATTGGACATTAGTGTGGTAGACTATCTATGTTGAGATCTTTAATAATAGATCACACGGGATTAACCACGAAGTCAGGGGAGAAAGATCAAATGTCTCATTTGCAACTTAATTGATGATATTGATCCCAAAACAGGTGTAGTCAATGATTTGGTGAACAAAGAAACTAGCTCACCTTTGTGGGGAGTTAGAAAACTAGAAAAACTATAATATCAGATAGAATACAGAGTTGTGACTCGTTTCGTTGATTTTCAAATAGAATGCGAAACAAAGGCTGAACAAGACATTGCCGACGTTATCTCTTTTGTCTAATCAGACCCCACTTGGTGCTGAATAAATCCTGTATATATGTAGGTATTTGTATATTAAATTAGGACATTAGACAATGCAACAATTTTCATAGCAAATTTAACGGCACGTGAATATGCAATTTTTAATGAACAGAAACATGTCAATCGCGACGTAATGGGTGTGGTGTGAAGAAAACATTTGACTTACTTAGCCACATGAGACAAACAATTTGATTAGTATTTTGTTATCTTCTCGACTTTTGTATAATTCATATTCCGTATTCTTCACCGTGCTTTATGCAAGAACTACCGTGGTATTACAAATATTACACTGATGATATGTATTCTTGCCTCGTTCATTCATCGTATTACACTCTGTGTTACATTATAACCTGATAAATAATAAACATCTTTCAGATTTCATCATATAGAAGAACTGCCAAATAAACGCATGTACAATATAAAGTACTTTACTTATTATTTCGTCTTCGATGAGAAAAAAAAACTCGTCGTAGATTTCCTATTTAATGTATTAGATTACATCTCACATTTTAGACAGAAAGGTACAAGACATGAGAGGTATTACTGAAAGCCCTTTTAGAGACAACAATTTCCACCTGCTGAACTAATTTCGTAACGCACATTAACCGTTTTCACTGTACCTTTCGAAAGGATAGTGCGGTATGTGTTTGTGTGTCGTATTTTAGTTCCTTTAAAGTTTAAATAAAGAGGAAGCAACGTGGTTTTGGCCTTCAGTACGTCTGTTGTAATGCACCAAATTCTACCCTCATTGTTGCTTTCTTCAAAATTGGAGACTATTTGAAGCAGAACCGTACCTATGCAAATGAATACATGTACTTGACTTTTTATCGATCCAATGGAGTTTGGACTGCCAAATTGTCCGTGATAAGACAAACCCCAAAAAACTAATTGCCAAAGCCAAATTTACTGCAATCACTCTTTTTCATTTTAGTGGTTGGGAGGATGTATATTTTAAAATGAATAAAACTAGTATAGGAGATACGAATAAATTTAAACTGAAAATATAAAAAATGAAACAAAAGATTTTAAAATAAATATTATGTTTTAGTATATATTATTTATTGAACACTATGTGTCCAATCATCCTGCCTCTAATTTAGTACTTCGGATAATAAACAGTAGCAAAGAAAGCAACGATGAAACTTGATTTTGCGCTAATCAACCACTTACTGGCAGCTGGCAACAGAGAATTGTGGTCGGTGATTTGTTAATTTTGGTTTGAACACAATCTCTCAAGCTTTTTTATTTTCTTTTTAAGAACATCCCCATCTGCCAGTCGTTCGTGGCGTAAAGGTCAAAGCCTAATCTCAGGCAAGGCCCGACCGAGTTTCGAATATCGAGTAAATTATTAAAGCCATGAGGTGAGATCTTCTTCGGGATACCACAGACGAAGTTACTCGAGGTCAGCAACTGAGCCGCTCATCCCTGGACCATTCTATTTGTATGCAGCAATTGTCACTTACCGTCCTATACAGCTAGATCAAATTCGCCTAAGATCGAAGTTCTTAAGTCTTTATCTCTAATGACATATGATTAATTAGTATCGGAAGTACACGTATGCACTCACGTTTGCACACGTGCAGAGCGGGACAAAGACCACGAGATTAGTGATAATAGTGATAGAAGCACGGTAGCCTTGTGTCTATCGTTTCTATTCTTTGAATCGGGGCTCCTAAATTCTTCTTCTTATTTGCATAATAGTCTTGTTTACTTGACGCCCTGTATGCCTTCCATGGGCATATATGCCAATTCAGACAAAAACAACCATTTATAATAATCTGACTATAATAATTTGCTTCAATAAATAAGTGACTTAACCTTTCTCGTCTGTTTCATCGCCAACATTATCGTCTTCGTCGTCATCACTGTCATCACCCGTTCCAGCTCCTTCCTTATTTTTCATCTTTTTGTTTACTTCTTCTCTGCTCCACGTGGTGACTATAGCAACGTAAAAAAAATATTGCTGCCATTTTTACTTGTAATCTCTGCAAGTGGGCAACCGATTGCCCTCCTGAACGCTTAATGAACAATTCAAAAACAGCAAGAGTCCTAACATGGGAAAACAATAGTATTTCCTACAGCACTCAAGGCAACGAACTAACTTTTCTTCGAACTAAATTGTGGTATTTCCCAAGGACAACACGTTGTTATTTTAGAGATGAGGTATGCGGAATCTAAGAATCTAATGAATGCGTATAATACCAAAGGATTCCGACAATTTTGAGATAACTAATATTAGGATCAACCCTGAAGATCATAAACTTTTGAACTTGAGTTTAAGACTGAGTCTTTCTAACAACCTAATTTAATTTTGTAAGATCTTATTCAATGCCTGTTGAGATGATACATCATCTCAAACTCACGTTCATGATCTCGAGATCCGATATTTAGCTTTTAAATTTAAGATAGTAAAATAGTGAACATTTTAATTCTTACTAGAAGAAACCTTCTTTTGTAAAATTATGAATCAGAATCAATATGGCTACGCGAACATGAACGTGTCTCTGTGTGTCTGTGTCTGTCTTTCTGTCTATATCTGTGTCTGTCTGTGTTATTGTGCCTGTGTTACAAATATGTAAGAAAACATAAATCTTACTAAAATGAACGCGACATCTATCATACGCGTTATTCAAGATCTCTAAATTCTTCCTCGTAAATTCTTCCACTTTTTATCGACGCAATCGGGATAAATCATGCATGTAATTATATTGTATTTCAAACCACCGACACCTTGCTTGGTATTCATAATTAAGCGAGTCCACAACTGTGTTCAATGACTTTAGATAACCAGTCTAATCTCTGTCTCTTTACTGATTTGCCATCATTGAAATGCCTTTTTAGCGTTCGATGATATCTGAATAGTTCCCACGAGTCTGATCCAATTTTTCTTTACAAAGTGTGCAGATATAAAACAATGTGAATGAGTCATTCCTTGCTTATTGACAAAATTTGACAGTCTAAAGTACATCTCTGCTTACAAGCTGGTATGACTGAGGTGTTGTGTCTTATTCCTTGATCCCCTTTGTTTTTATATTCGTCACTAAAACTGTTTTGATGTGAAATAATTTTGGCGTTCGATATATCCAAACAAAATAGAAACATTTTTCAAGTCTTTTGTACAGTATGACTGTTTCCTGCAAAAAGGTATATAAAGCGTGACAGTCAGAATTATTTCAATCTATGCAAGAATAAACTCTTCCATGATTTGATACGAAATGTCAACTAGTCTTGTCTTCACCGCTTGATTTTCATATGTTTCCGTGTATGAGTTCATCCAGAAACATAAGGTGCCCATTCGTGCGAAAAGGCCATTGGAATGGTCAATGTCATTATGATTTGGTGATTCCGGTTTCATTATCCGTTGCATTGTTTTCATACATATTCTGGTTTTCACCGGTCAGTTAGAGGGTGTGTGGGCGAACTGTGCGCAGTATTTGCGAGCAAGATATAGTGTTCGTCGCTGCACGAGTCCTTCTGTGCTAAAGTATGTTCTACTCTAGCATAGGCCAGTTTCTATGCAAATATTAGTTCAACGATGGTGTGAATGTCATTACTGAGCTTTCCCACAACAAACAAATGTTCCAAAAGCTAACAGAAAAATGCGATTGAAACATATTATGCACTTGGTCAAAACAACACAATTTCTGGAACTCTCATCACGATAAGAATAATTTGTTTTGGAGTATAAATAATAATATATCCAAAAATGTTCCATGCGTAGAATTTACTGATGATAGAAATCCGAATCTCTGCGAATGGATGGAAACGGTCGACGATTGTACTCAATAGCCGTGTGAATTTTGACACCATGATGAAACCAAACAGGCCATAATTAAAAGATGGCCATAATTAAAAGATGGCCTTTATATACTTTAACAGAATGAACTTTGCAGATTCATTGTAAAAAAAATAACTGATCGAATTTTGCACGTGCCATTGTGACTCAGCACTCTTAAATGGATGTATATGATTTTGCACGGAATGAAATTCATGGAAAGGTTGCGGATACCCGTACTTTAATACATTCGGTACGGACTTGATTGATTTGTAATGAGGATTCGTTTTATAACTGTGTCAGGCGAAACTGGTCAAGGGGCAAAGCTCTGGTATTGTTTATCTAAATGTCAAGGGTTAAATAAACCTGAATTCTGATTGGACAAGTAAAGTGAATCGTTTGAGGTGGGTTTTCCAGACGATGTCTCTTGCATCATAAATGTCTTACAAAGCAAAACTAGTCAGTCTAAATTTTGTGGAAGAGGCGACGCTTTTAACTCCGTGGTGAAGGATAAAGCCCTCGTAATTGTCATTAAGCGAGAGCAAGCTATGCTATCGATTAAATAGAATTTTAACTAGATCTAATGGAGAAATACATAAATATTCCTGTACTATGTTAAAATTGTCTATAAATAGATAAATCGTGTACGTAGGCAAATACGACATTGTTTGTAGGGAATTTAGGTTGTGACGTGGAACCGTTGTTAGCATTTAGTGTCTGTTTTTGAGATACGATATCATAAATTCTGAAGTGTAACGAGAGAGAGAGAGAGAGAGATTCATTGGTTCCTTATGAACTCTTATTTATCCTTAAATTATGTGCATACCATGTCATTATTTTCAAAAATGCGCGTGTGTGTGTGTGTGTGTGTGTGTGTGTGTGTGTGATTTTGATTTTTAACGTAGCTTTATATAAAAAAAATCGGTCATATCGCTAGGATGTCTGCAGTGTGACAGTTTATAGTCATGTCTAGCACTGGGGCATCCTGCCGCAGACATGTAGCATTATGTCCCACCCAGTGAGACAGAGTGGGGGGGGGGGTAGACCATTAAATGCAGCAACGCGTGAGGAAGTCAGGGAGAATTATTTTACCCCAACCTATACACTGAGTTGAATCTGGAGATTCACTCGCAACACGTCATTATGTTATGCAGACATGCATGACAATTAAAGTTCTAAAAGCTCACTCAACTTCATGATGAAATTTGACACAGACGGAACTGCTAATTCCATTTTTAGAAACTTCGATTTTTTCTTACTTCTTCCAGTACTACATTTGGTCTTGTATAATTTTATTTTGTTTATCTAATTAATTAAATTGTTATATTCTTTTTACGCGGACTCGTGTTGTTCTATTCAATATCTCTGCTCAGATCTCCATTCATCTCATCCAATAATTTCGTATTGTAATATTTGCTCGATCCGGGATATAACACCGTGGTCAGTCTCACTCTGAACCGATAGCCAACATTCAAAAGATAATGAACTAACCTCATTACAGAAAAACAAACATACAATCATATGTTTTGTATTGATTGTACCTGTAGTTTCAGTGAGGATGATGGCATTACACATAGGCCATACTCGCTTATAAGTTGAATCCAACTGCAAACAGCACAGATCCAAATCTGTCGTCGCAGAAGTATTCAGTAGAAAATATAACGTAGATCCTGATCTGTTGACGCATTATGCGCATTATGCGCAAGCAGATCATTGTCCATATTGCTTGCAGTGGGAGTCGACTTATAAGCGACTGTATACGGTAAGTGTCATACTGCTGTTGAACCCTTTTACTTCAAATATATCTTTTCCCCATCGTCTGCTTATTTTACATCCGCTTTTGTACCATTTTGTGGAAGCCTTTTTTCGATTGTCGTGTCTGAGGTCGACTTCTGCATAGACCGACAAGCGGTCTTACATCATAGCATAGTTGCGATCCATAGTTACGCCAGACATCTGTCACACCTGTCCAGAAGCAGAATTCTGTCTTTCATCAACTCAGCCACAGTATTATGTTAGCTCTCTTCTTCACCATTTGTGACTTCAGTGGTTCCTTATGAACTCGTCGTTATCCTTAAATTGTGTGCATACCATGTCATTATTTTCAAAACTGCTTCTGTGTGTGTGTGTGTGTGTGTGTGTGTGTGTGTGTATGTGTGTGTGTGCGTGTGATTTGGATTTTTAACGCAGCTTTAACAATTTTTCAGTCATACGTGCAGTGTGGCAGTTTTTGTTGTTGTTGTTGTAGGGTTTAACGCCATTTTTCAGCACACGATAGGCTATACATGGCGGCCAGTATTAATGGTGGAGGAAGAACCCGGGAAAACCCTAGAAAGAACCACCGACCCACGAGAAGCTACTGGCAAACTTTCTCACATACCCACATTGGCTGAATCCGAGACTCGAACCCACGCAGACAGAGGTGAGATGGCAGTGATCCGTAACGGAGAGCGCTTTAGACCACTCGGCCACTCGGGGCCCCAGTGTGGCAGTTTATAGTGATGTCTAGCACTGGGGCATCATGCCGCAGACATGTAGCATTATGTCCCACCCAGTCACATTATCCTGACACCAGACCGACCAGTCCTAACACTACCCTATTAATGCTGAGCGCCTAGCGAGGTAGCTGTTAGTACCATTTTTACAAGTCTTTGGTATGACATGGCCGGGGATCGAACCCACGACCTCCCGCATCCAAGGCGGACGCTCTCACTACTAGGTCACTGGAGTGTTCGTCAAAAATGCAAACTGCATACCAGTTTGTACATGCGAACGAAAAAGCAAACTCATTTATGAAATCTGAACTACTACAATTTGTAAATTTGACCTTTAACGTTTTGTTCCCTGTATTGTTTTACTCAAATCAAGGTCATATGATATAAAAAAACTGAAATATCAGATAAATTTTACTCACTGACCTTGACCTATCCCCTTTATCGCCCGTTCTTATTGCTAGATATAAATCGTTTACATGACGAACCTTTCTGACAGACTGTTATCACCTAATCTGGTGTCCTTGTCCCTGTAATATCGCTATACTGAACAAACTGTTGCGACAGTCTGGTATAACCTAGTCTGGAATCCTGTTCTCTGTAAGTATCACTAATGTACCAGGCTAGATGGCAAAGACTTCGGAAAATTTACATAATGGGTAAAAATAAAATTAATCAATTGAAAAACTATTAATTAATTTTTTTTAAAAAATCAATAAATAAAACTTGTAGTTTAACCCGAAAAGGCGATGGAAGGACCTCGGATGAAATCACCACCTAATGTGGCTAAGTTGTTGACAAGACTTTACGACTCTATCGGCTAGATGAACAAACGAACTAGTGAAAGAGTGCTTGTTTATGGTAGCAACTCTCTGTCGTCTTCACTATTGACTAATTAAACTAAACCAGTTAATTCAACAACCGTTAAATATGTTTGAATATAGAAAGATATTTCATGAGATAAAATAGCCACAACATTTATCTTTATAATAATTCACACACAACTATACGGAGGAAAACAAAAATGTGTGGACATCTCATGGCACAACCCTTTATCATCAGATTTGTCAATCCAAGAACAAATACAGAAAATATGATCCACTCATTGAACCTTATCGTTGTTTTTCATCAGCTATGTTGTCAAAGTCTTTGGCATGTTTTCCAAATTGCCACTCTGCGTATGGTATTGAATTTTTCATAGAAGCATTTCTTAATGGCTTTCGTCACAGAGTACAAATACAATTATCCTGTCCCACCTGTTCCTGACTATTCCGGATCAATTTTAATAAAGCTGCAATTTGTCCGGTCCCACTATTGGTTTGACAGGGGTTGTATTCCTGCACATAATCCGGCGCACTGTTCATTCAAAATAGTAGTCTGGTACTGTGACCTTTACCAGTATGCTTCTCTCCATTATAAAATAGCGAGAAATGTAGTGGAGATGATCAATGTACCAGACTATCAGTAGGTAAATATTCTTGTTGATTAAGAATTTTAATTGTAAATAATAATTTATTAATCATGTTACTGCAAGAACATGGAAATACAAATTATCTTTAATTTATTAGCTGGCCCCTGGGTACAATAGATCAGAGGAAGAAAGCTTTCAGTATGTTTGACAATACTGGATCTGTGTGCTCCTAGTTTTTCTTTCAACTGTAGGTACTGTAGACACTGTAGACAATGTAGGTACTGTAGGACTCACGGTACTAATTCAGTTCCAATAGTAATCATATGCAAACACCATGATATTAAAAATGCAATCACTTAAAAAATTTGAGTGCTCGTGATCAAATCTATATTTATTTTTCAGTATAGATGAAACCTGGATGTCAGCTTCTGTGTAAAGGAAAGGATATGAGCCGCGGCATTTTCTGGACCTGCGTGAGTTTGAAACATGAACTTTCAATTCCGCACCAAAGACTCAGGTGCTAATTTTAGTAATGAGTGTTCCAAACTCCAGACTGTTAAAGGACTGAAATTATATAAATAAAACAATGTCGCTAAAAAACAAAAAATTCACTTACAACTAGGATAAGCTCTCATTAGATTCTTTTTCCTAAAACATAACTTTATTAACCAATCCTGGTCAGCCAAACCCATATATACTCTATGTTTTTTTCACCTATTTCAATGCTGGTTCGCATTTTTCCATATCATTAGTACCGTGTGTCTAACAGATTTCACTGTACTGAAAGAAAAAGTTGAAACTGCATAGAATTGTATTGCACTGATTAAAGAACTACTTAACGGGCTCTTTGTTACGAATAACAAGTTACGCTATACATAGTTCACTCTTGTTATCCGCAAAACAGAGCATCAAATTATTCTTCCTTTTTGTAGCAGAGGATGTCAACCACCCGCAAGTTGAGCAAATATGACCTAATTAAAATTTCAGTTTTATTTTTGTTCCTTATTAACCTTTATGCGGCTTTTTTTTCCAATTTGTCTCAAAGCATGCTTATAAAAGCAAACATTTTATCTAATTATCACAAACTGTCTGCCAGACATTACTTTTCTTCCTCGTAAGTGGCAGCACAGTTCACTGTGGATGTTACCAATGGCACATAACACTTTCATAGAAATATTGTCGATTTCTAAAGAAAATGTTCATCTCCAAGCCGTCCATGTAGGGGTTGGCCTTATCACACACACAAACACGCACACACACACACACACACACACACACACAAACACACACACACACACACACCATGCAGAAATAAATGCAGCTCCATGAAATCAGTTAAACAGCTGTGCTGCTGCGTACTTTAAGCGGTTTTTTTAGAAAATCATTATTTGTTATTCCTTCTTTTTTCTTGGAGACCTGCAAAAAATGCAGACTTCTCTTGCTTAGAATGCAGACTTGTATTGACTAGAATGCAGACTTGTATTAATTTAAATGCATACGTGTATTGACTAGAATGCAGATTTGTATTAATTGAAACCCAGACTTGTACCGATTAGAGTTTAGATATGTATTGACTAGAATTCAGACTTGTATTGACTAGAATGAAGACTTGCATTAATCCAAATGCAGACTTGTATCGACTAGATTTCAGATTTGTATTAATTGAAACCCAGACTTGTATCGACTAGAATTTAGATTTTTGTTTACTAGAATTCAAACTTATATTGACTCGAATGTAGACTTGTATTAATTGAAACCAAGACTTTTATCGACAAGAATTCAGATTAGAACTGACTAGAAGTCATACTTGTATTGACTAGAATGCTGACTTGTATTAATTGAAATGCATACTTGTATCGACTAGAATGCAGACTTGTATCGATTAGAATGCAGACTTGTATCGACTAGAA
Source organism: Sinohyriopsis cumingii (assembly GCA_028554795.2). Classification (NCBI taxonomy): domain Eukaryota; kingdom Metazoa; phylum Mollusca; class Bivalvia; order Unionida; family Unionidae; genus Sinohyriopsis; species Sinohyriopsis cumingii. The sequence goes on along the minus strand of CM068837.1, from coordinate 104,318,369 downwards.
TTCCAGTTTTTGCATTGACTACAATTCAGACTTCTATCGCTTAGAATTCAGATTTTGTATTTATTGTATTTACTAGAATTCAGACTTGTATTGACTAGAATGCAGACTTGTATCGACTAGAATACCTACTTGTGTTAATTGAAATATAGACCTGTATCGACTAGAATGCCGATTTGTATCGACTAGAATACAGACTTGTATTAATTGAAAACCAGACTTGCATCGACTAAAATTCAGATTTATATTGACAAGACTTCAAACTTGTATTGGCTAGGATGCAGACTTGTATTGATTAGAATACCGACTTGTATTAATTGAAATGCAGACTTGTACTGACTAGAATACAGACATGTATTGTCTTGATTGAAGACTTGTATTGATCAGAATACAGCATCAAGGCGGTATCATAAAAGTGAGTTCAGTAACTAGGCATATGTGTGGAATGACAAAATATTTATAGAAATGATTCGACCGGTTAGGGGTGAATGTTATTTTATTTGTAATCGATATGTTCATTCATTAAAGTCAAAACTCTCTCATCACGTATCACTCCTATAAATTACCGTTGAAAACGAGTGGATCGATTCTAGGACAAAGGAAACTAAATATCTACTTCACAGTATCTCACTTATGAAAAACGAATCGTGACGACAGTGGGAGGCGACTGGCACAAAGCAACATATAGCAATGTATTTCGTTACATAACACTGTATCCATGAATGAACCATGAACATGTGATTCGAGAACAAAGTGCTAATAACAAATGCATAATAGAACGATGGAGTTGTCACTCGGAACCCCTCTGGACTTTTCTACTTAAAATCCATTTGAAGACAAATGGCAATGCAGCAGGTGGAAGTTTGCTGCGTGACTTGTACCCGGTGGAACTGATGAATGAATTAGACCATGCATGCGCGACTTGTACCAGGTGGAACTCATGAATGAATTAGACCATGCATGCGTGACTTGTACCAGGTGGAACTCATGAATGAATTAGACCATGCATGCGTGACTTGTACCCGGTGGATCTCATGAATGAATTAGATCATGCATGCGGAATAACGACGTGGCCTACTTTCTGGACGATCTTTGGTTCGCGATGAACCAGATATTTCCATGTCCAAATGCAGTATGCTTAATGTGGCATAATTGATATAAGTATTATAGGATGGTAAATACGGCATATCGCTAATTATTTAAACGGTGAATGTAATAACATTGAAATAAGATATATTTTGTGAGTGGGGGTGCGCGAATATTGTAACATATACTCAAAGCAGATTTTAACATTTTTGATAGCTTCCTTTGTACCTTGGTGACAATTAAGGAACAATGATGCAATTTTCAAGCTTCAACATGCATATATTTCTAAACTATTTCTGTCAGAGTCCGACCTGTACCTAATTCTGCTAATATCACTGGACATCCAGGTACCTGTACCTGATTCTGCTAATATCACTGGACATCCGGGTACCTGTACCTAATTATGCTAATATCACTGGACATCTAGGTACCTGTACCTGATTCTGCTAATATCACTGGACATCCAGGTACCTGTACCTGATTCTGCTAATATCACTGGAGATCCGGGTAACTGTACCTGATGCTACTAATATCCCTGGATATCCAGGTATCTGTACCTGATTCTGCTAATATCACTGGATATCCAGGTACATGTACCTGATTCTGCTAATATCAATGGACATCCAGGTACCTGTACCTGATTCTGGTAGAGTCGCTGGACATGTTTATGCCTGCAACTAATTGTGGATGGCTAGTATTTTGAGGAGATGCACTAACGTAATATTCTTTAAAAGAAGACCTATGTAGAATAGCATGCAAATATTTAGAATTTTTGAAATATTCCTTGTATTTCCTAACGACAATCAAGAACTGCATATGGAATTATTCCTTGAGGAAATTCGGCAGGAATGCTATGAAGAAGTAAATATGTCAATATGATTCTCAACGTTACGAAAAAAGACAACAAAGCTTGAGAGAACAATAATGGGTAACAGCATAGCAAATGGTGCCGGAAACTGTGAACATTTCCTGCAGAAAAGTACCTTATCAAGCTCAACTTTACAAACATCTACACTATTTATTGAAAGAACAACAATAAAGAAAAGAATATCTTGTTGTTTCCAGAGAGAAGTCAGTGGAACATTTTATGTTAAGTGTATTGCCATCAGCAACTGAACTTTTCAAAAATCTTTCTATATTTTCCGAGGCAATCATAAATGACAAACACTATTTTTTTCTTTCTTCCCTTCTGATTAAGTCAAACAGTTACCCTAATTAAAACCGTATATATATATATATATATATATATATATATATATATATATATATATATATATATATATATATATATATATATATATCCTATGGGAACAGTTAATAACAACAATACAGCATATTGTTTTCTTTTACCTCATTCCTTTACAAACTCATTCTACATTGAATGGTGATATAGTACTAAAGACAGTTCATCAAATCCCCCTGGGACATCTATGAAATTAGTATGCAAAACAGTAAGAATTCAGTCAGCTAACTCGAATAAGAATATTTCGGAAGTTAACAATATTTAAGACCAGTAGAGTGGGTTTTCCCTGAAGGATCTTCAGTGAAAATTTCGTATAATGCAGCAGCATTGCAAAAGAGTTCTTCAGGGAACAGTAATCCATAAATTTTCATATGCAGCGATGTGTTACCAATGACTCAACAATACAAAAACTTGCATAGTTTGTTAGAGAAGAGTTATGCAGAACAGAATATTGAATTGTCCAATGAGGGAAGAGTAAGGTAGAAGAGTATTTTGAATTGTTTTCTGAAGGAAGAGTAAAGCAGAACCGTATCTCGAACTGTCCTGTGAGCATATTTAGTTAAAATGAAGCACAATCCTTAAGAGTGCCGTTATCTTTTAGCTTTGCAAACAAATATTATATTTTTTGCGGTAACAGAACTGGAGAACATTGTGTGTGTCAGATTGTTACCTGATTGAAGCCAGTTGACAATTCAAATAAGGCAGGGTTCTAACTTGTCATCATGAAACCCTTAAAATGTCAAATATCTTTTTCTGGGGGATAGCAATAAAGAACGGTATATCATATTGTTTCCTTTAGGAAATCATGTAACCATACAACCATGTAATTATGTCATCATATAACCATGTAATCGTATGACGATGCAATCATGCGAAAATGTAGTTATATAACCATGTAACCATGCAATCGTGTAACCATGTAATAATATAACCATGTAACCATGTGACAATATAATCATGTTACAATGTAAGCATGTAACCATGTGACCACCTAACCATGTAATCATGTAACTAGGTAACCTTGTAACCAAAATATGCAAATTACTATTGTAATTGCTGATATAAAGGTAAAGACGAATATTATATCCAATTAGGGAAGGAATCACATTAAGCAGTGATCATAATTCGTAAAATATACAAGCCAGCAAACAGTGATCATGAAGTAATCATAATTAATTCGTAAAACATATAATCCCAAAAATGCAGTGATTATGAAGTAATCATACTTAATTCGTAAAATATACAAGCCAGCAAACAGTGACTATGAAGTGATCATACTTAATTCGTTAAAAATACAATCCCACAAAATACAGTGGTTATGAAGCAATCATACTTAGTTCATAAAACAAACAAGCAAACAAACAAAAACAGTATATTAAAATTGTTTCTTGAGCAATTTCTCTTTAAGCTCATGTAGAAGCAATAACTAAGCACTCATCGATCTCATGAGGAAATAATTATAGATCTATATTAGACTGGTTTCTTGGAGTACTCTGAAAACATTAATACACGCAGTAACAAACTCCAGCATGAATTAACATGCATATAGAGCTCTAATGCAGGCTGAACTATATCTATCTATCTATCTATCTATCTATCTATCTATCTATCTATCTATCTATCTATCTATCTGTCTATCTATCTATCTATCTATCTATCTATCTATCTATCTATCTATCTGTCTATCTATCTATCTATCTATCTATCTATCTGTCTATCTATCTATCTATCTATCTATCTATCTATCTATCTATCTATCTATCTATCTATCTGTCTATCTATCTATCTATCTATCTATCTATCTATCTATCTATCTATCTATCTGTCTGTCTATCTATCTATCTATCTATATATCTATCTGTCTATCTATCTATCTGTCTATCTATCTATCTATCTATCTATCTATCTATCTATCTGTCTATCTATTTATCTATCTATCTATCTATCTATCTATCTATCTGTCTATCTATCTATCTATCTATCTATCTATCTATCTATCTATCTATCTATCTATCTATCTGTCTGTCTATCTATCTATCTATCTATCTATCTATCTATCTATCTATCTATCTATCTATCTGTCTATCTATTTATCTATCTATCTATCTATCTATCTATCTATCTATCTATCTGTCTATCTATCTATCTGTCTATCTATCTATCTATCTATCTATCTATCTATCTGTCTATCTATTTATCTATCTATCTATCTATCTATCTATCTATCTGTCTATCTATCTATCTATCTATCTATCTATCTATCTATCTAGCTATCTATCTATCTATCTATCTATCTATCTATCTATCTATCTGTCTATCTATTTATCTATCTATCTATCTATCTGTCTATCTATCTATCTATCTATCTATCTATCTATCTATCTATCGTAATTTTGTATCCAAACTTTGCTAAATTGCACAATGTTTCTAAAGCATTGATAGGTATCACTATGACAAGATATTTCTGTAAAGCTGAAAGCAGGTTCTTCAGTGCTTCAAAACCGAGGAGTACAGGATATATCCAAATTGAAATGAAGGCTCCACCATATCAAATTAAACTCTATAATACAGTAATGATAGATGTTATACATTTTCGGGGGAAATTTCAAAACGCTAAATAATAGAAGCACAGAGCATACTGTAAGGAGTGACGTATTCCCGCACAGGTGGCACATTTTATACGACCAAAAGTTTCTGGAGTTACTTTTTTTAAAAGCCCCGGCTGACGTGAATAAAACTATGTATCGAAAACAACACTAATAATTAGTACCCGAATACAACATTTGCGAGTCACAACCCGTTTCTTCCTACCCCCCAACCACTTCCGAACTGGCCAAGGAGTGGGAAAAACCTTAATGAATTACTCATATTAAGCTTTATTTTGTTATCAGATCAAGAATGGGAAACTTACTATGCAGACAAATTTGAAGAAAAACATATAAATCTTTATAACGCAATTAATGTCAGCCAATAATGTGACCCTGTTATAAAAAGCATGTATGTGGGGGTCCTATTCAAAGAAACGTTCCAGCACAGTCCTGGTAGTGTATGAAACCCCGAAAGAAAAGTTTTATTGTTGTCTTTAGTCCCATTATAATTGTTCTCATGATCCTAAAAGCAAAATAAAGTGAATTAACTAGGTGGCAATGACAAAACAAATTTTTTATCATTTTTATACGACTCATGACCATATCAGCGTTATAAGAGGAATGGCGTTATACTGAAAGGCGATATAGTGAGGAATTACTGGAATCAGTGGCGGAATTAGAAGAGTTAAATACGACAATAAACTACAGCAGAAGGTCTGTACAATTCGATTGTGGTTTCCGATAAATTTTCGGAAGAAAAAAAAACGCATTGTTCGCGTTTGGCCAAATATCGTTTTATGTACTATATCCAGTGTATTGTTGTCTCTCACTTCGGTGATGTTTCGTGTCCAAAGTATTCGAAACGCTTCCATTTTGTCATCTGCTCCCACGTCTCTTGAAGAGCCAGTGCCAGAACAAGTTGATGTCTGCAGCTTTCTCGCAGAAAAACAAGGCATTTTACCTAAGTTACCAAAGAAATTTGCCAAAGTAACTGAATATACACAGATTTGAAGGCACAATGTAGCAGATATGCAGCCTCAATGATATTATCTTTCAAATCGAAGTTCAAGTAAAATGACCTAACTGGCAACTCAAAGAGAAATCCACTCCGTGGGTGAATGGCCTGTGCGTCCAGGTGAAGCTGTTTAAAACGTCATACGGGGAACCGTTTGGGGCTTTGTGTTAGAGATTATGGGCATGGATCTTGGCTACTTTGTAAAATCAGAAAACTCTTGTGTTTAAACCTTAGTCATTAAGACAGAGTATAGTCATAAAAAGTCAGAAGTAATTTTTTATATATAAAAAAACAGCCAAAAGCTGAAATCTCAATCGGTTCGCCGACAGGGTTATCGCATGCGTTTGTGTGAGAGCACGTTCACGTGTATGTGTGTGTGTGTGTGTGTGTGTGTGTGTGTGCATTTTATTAGATGTGCTTACGAATACGTTAACCTTATGCAAAACAATATTAAACAGTTATTAGTTTTCATCTAATCAGAAACCGGTTTTTTTCACGAGTTAATCTGAGGAGATGATTTACTCGGTTTTTATCGCTTTATGTCATTTTATTTCGATAATGAATTAAATCGTCCAGGTTTTATATTTCTGATTTAGGAATAAACATTGAACATAATTATCACGCCAACATATATTGGCATGATTTTTCAATAATTATTTTGGATACATTCTACGATTTATTTACGTGAACATTTCAAGACGAAAACTTAGCAAGACTCGCGTTAACGGAATACGAAATTAACTCCTTGTTTTATTTTAAAATCATTTATTACAAGTTAAATTTCGAAATTAACATCTAAATAGATTTCAAAAGTCAACATTTTTGGGGATAGGAATGCTTTGCAAAAATATTCCTTCATCCCGATGCAAAATAGACTGCAGGTAGATTTACCGGGACAAACGAGAATGGTAATGTTAACACTTTTTTTATTTACAATCATACACACGCATTTACAATCCAACACATACCTTTACAATCTAGCACGGCTTTTTGATTAATATTCACCATAAACCTCTACAATGATAGCAACTGCTTTTGATTACTATCCAAACATATACAGTACCCGTTTTTGTTGTTGTTGTTCTTGTTACAATCGAAGCACGCATCTCTGCACTTCAGCAACTATTTTTATTCTATACAGCACACACTGTACTAACCAGCGCTGTCATTTTTATTAATATCCAAACACACAACCCTACTATCTTAGGTAGTATTGTTTCTACACACACTCTTTACTTACATACACACAAACATGATAAGTATCTAACTTTTCTAGTCATCTTCAACCTTGAAAAGGGACGTTGGTTTTTCACTGCCACCAACTCTCCTAAGAAGTCGCACCTACCAGGCAGGGCACCACATGTTTGTTTCCATTTTTCCTCCACGATATCCTAATGGAGTCCACTAGACTCCTTCCCCCATTCTTTCTTCTCTTGCTCATGTTTCCAATCTTGATGGCCCATCTGGATAAATGTTTTTCCTGTATCCTTTTCCAGTTGGAAATGCCTCTCCTTGTCCTTGAGCCTTCTTTCCGACTTCAACGCGGTCTTATTATTAGCAGTAGTATAAACAGTGACAAATTCGTTTCGGATGGGTGTGGTGAATTATAATGGCGTGCAATGGAATTTTAATTTGATTATAGAGGGTTGTTATATTTTTTATTTGATTTTAATAGCGGGACTGATTTAACCAAGCCCCTCCCCCAGGGGTTTAATTCCATCTTTTATCTATTGCTAGTATTTGTTTTATCATGACTTGTGTAGATTTTTCTTTTAAAATGATGATGTCTGGGTGGGTATGATAGCGATTGACTTGTACCTTACGAAGCATATCCCACAGTAGGATCAATTTAACTAATCCCTTCCCTATATGATTTAAACTCCTCTTCTCTTTAGTGCAATTTTTATTTTATAATTTCCCTATATCTGTTGTTTACCCCAGGTTATTAATATAAACCGAATTCATGTTATCGGTCTCTTTTTCCAGGAATTCTGGGTAAGTATCTAGGGGTTTTAGTTTTTCTGCCTGTCTTGGAACTTAGTTCTTGCTGTGTTGTATCCGGGATTGTCACTGAACATATAGCTGAGTGTTTCTGGGGTGGGACAGCGTGGGCAGTTAATGCTAAAACATCCCAACTTTCAGCCAAATTGTAAGGGAGTCCAGTTATTTTCCTTCTTTTGGAATACAGTTGTGTCTTAGGATGACGACGTTGGTGGTGTACGCTTCTTGTAGATCCTTTGCCCTTTATTCGTGCGGTCCCATTTCACCTGCCATTTTCCACAAAAAATTCTGCCTAAACACACTGTTACTTAGCTTAATTTAGCTGCTTTTCTGCCCTTTCATGTATACATATGTTAATTTGATAAGGCACTCACATAAATTACAGTGCGATCGGTGTGCTCTATGCTAATACGATTTTAAAGTCTCAAGTAGACTACTCGTAGTATGTTTTCTCTACTAGGAGAGTTACTTGATTCTCAGCACAATGAGAGAGTCGCTAATTATAATTTGGTTTGGCTGGATTGGATTCATTCAATTGCTTGGGTGATGGTACAGAATTCAACAGTGTAAATGAAGCAGATGTCAGGTTGCCGTGCACCCAATGTTAAGTTTGTATATGGGATCACAGCTGCTGCTGTAGTGCACCCTGGGTCTTGGGATTTCGATAAGTCGGTGTATCACTCGTAACTATTTTATGTTTTGGCGAAACCTTAAGCCATTACTTTTGTGGGGTTGTTCGTGTTGAAAAACATCTTTGGGTGCATCTCGGTTAGTTTTAGGGGACTTGCCGGGGAGCGGTCGTGGTATTTTGTAATTTCTACCAAATAGTTATTATGTTCAGTTCCCTTTTAAGGTCTTGATGTTCTCTCTCTGGTAGATTCATCAAGAGTTATGTCTGAACGGTTTTGTTGCTTCTCTCTCTCTCTCTCTCTGTCTCTCTGGGGTGCAACTTATCCTTGAAAACCTGGTCTATACCTTAGCAGTACCTCTTCCCGTCTCAATTTTAGGGTAGTTATCAAAGATATGATTCTGATTTCATCCGTGTATATGAGTGCACCGTTGCAGATAAAAAGAAATTAAAGCCGTATTCGATCAAATTTCTGACGGGTCGGCTGATGCATGTGTTTGGCAATAGTAATTAATGTTTGACCCAATAAATGTCCTATGCAATGTGATCTTGGCCGCTCCATTAAGGACCCTCAAGACTTCAAAATCATTCCCCCATCTTCTTACTAAGTATTGTATGTGTTGGCCCCCAGGACAGGTGCTCGTCGAATAGAACCCCCAGGAATTGTGCCACTTTTTCAAATTTAGTATCTATCCCATTAAGATAGATAGCTGGTTACCTACGTATTTTAGACTTTGTTGCAGACATAATCCTCATCTGTCAACCCAATAATCAATCATTCCCATCCCCCACCTGCAATCGGCCAACCACGTTTTCACTGGAGCTTTGGTATTTCTCCTGATTTCCAGATCAGATTTAACAGATCCAAGCGGAGGATTTTTGTAGACTTCTTAACCGACCATATCCTCATCAGGCGAGGTGCAAATTTTTCCGACTAAATGCCTTTCGCCACTCATACACGTGCAATCTATGTTTAAGAGGTCTGAGTGGTTTCCACTATCAATGAAGGAGGGGGGCTCTCTCTCTCTCTCTATTTTGGAAACACGGATTCGATTCGATCTTAGATTTGAGACGCATATTCGCATCCATACCCCTAATGCGCCGCAAGGCACGCTCGTCGGGGGTGACATTTGCGGACGATGCACAACTTAATTACTCGTCGAGTGGGTAGTAGATGCCCACTTGATACTTTAATGAATGCACCGCATGCACGAGACCCCAATCAGCAGTGGAATTATTCTGAAACGCCGTACTATTTACCAAAGTTTGCTTAGTTTTAGCGGGCATTCCCTAACAAGCAATATTGTGTTAGCCACATGTATTAATTATGACAATTGTACAAGTTACAATTTCTGTATTAACATTCTAATTTGAATTTTGTGTGCATAGTGTACATCAATTTTCAAAACATATAACCAATCAGCGAGTAGAGGTTACTCCTTTTAATGTAGTATCGCGCACTAATTTTTCCACATTTAATGGTTGTATTTTATGTTTGAAAGCGGATGAATTTGTGACTTAAAAGAGCATTATCAAAAGAGTTTTTCAAAATGCCTAATGGTTAACTCCATACATGATTACATGCAGAAGTCCATCTCTTAGTATCTTCTCTGAATAAGTCCTTGGGCAGGTTGATTCAAGTCCAGTCGTCTTATGTGATCCAGTCCCAAGACACCTATTTTCACCTTCTGCATCTGTGGAGTCAGAGTCATAGACTCCTTTGCAGGTACTCCCCAGCAATGGAGAGTATGCCTTTATGTATCTTCCCGTCTTCTGCTTATCGATATTCATTCCTGGCCTACTGCACGCCTGGTCTGGCACCCGCTTCAACGGGTAATTCCTGAAGGTTCCCCCAGGTATATTTCTTTGGTCATTTCGTTTTTACATTTCGACTATGGTGGGAATGGGTAGGTCGGCTATCTTCTGTGCCGTACGGTCACGTATTTTCACCAACGCATCTGACTCCCTTTTACTCAGGAAGTAGGTTGGTCATTTTGTCTTTATAACAATTTGTCTATATCATTTAGTCCGCTACTATTTTCTCCGGCAACCTTTAAGGTCAGGCCCGGCCCTTGGGCAAGGTGAACGAGGCAACCGCTTTGGGCTCCGCACTTTCAGGACATCAACTCCGCAATGCAATATTTTTGCTTGGGGCCCAGCGCTCTGCTGTCTTGGGCCCCGCACTTCCTATGGCCGGGCCTGTTTAAGGTATGTGCTCTGAACGAATCATTGCCGCCTTGTGCAGTGGAGCCTGGTTGCATAGATTTTGGACCACCTTATACATTTATTTAATGTTGAGGTACTCTATCAGTAAACGTTTACGAACTTTCTCCAGGGCTTTGGTGAACCAATTGTTGAAAATGGTAATAATGATTCGACCATTTTGAACAATTCTCAAACAATAGGTGGTCAATAGAGGATTGGTTGTTGATGGTATTTTACAAACATAAATGCCAGAGTTATTGTCGGTCAACTGTTCTTGAACTTGTTCATTCAGGATATCGACGATGAGTGTTTGACCTTCATTTATATCAAGCACTTGCGTGGATGAATGATTTCTGCCAAAGCTACTTCCTAGTGAGCTTCGATAGCCTTCGTATGGCTCGATGTAATTTGGCCGTGAAACAACATAAGGCATTATTGGAAAATACATCCATAGAACTGTCACTCAATCGGGTTAAATAAACTTGGCTATTCAGAGGTTGATGATTGTGGCGTCCAAAAAGTCTATCGATGTCAAATGAGAACAACGTTCTAAATATTTAAAAGAGAACTGCTGCTGCTGATGCTGGTTGTAACTGGAAGAATTGTTGTGGTGACTGGTGTTGGTATAAAACCTACCGTTGGTAATGCTATTCTCTGTAGAATTGGAATGTACGGTTAGGTTTGGTTTTAGGGGCACAATAGACTTTTAAGCTCATTCGTACACAGCATAATGTTCAGGACTGACGAAAATCCTGGCTAAAGTGTCTCCATGATGGTGTCAACTGTGATTGGTGTTGCTGCTGCTCCTGAATAAATTTCGCACCGTTCGAGACTCTCTTGCATTGATCCTAGTGTAGTATTTTGAGGGGATTGAGATGCGGATGGACTTGCCCGATGAGTAGTCGGCTTCGGTAGTGGGGTAATTACTTTTTCTTCATGTCTCTGTCACTTCCGTCCTCCCTTCTTCCTTTTGTTTTTCGTCTGAATAAGGTATCGAGAATTAAACTTTCATTTTTTCTGACCTGAAAGTAGTGGAAGGTGTCAACAGCAATACTGAAAACTTACTAGTTACAGGAGCAGAGTGAGTGTGAAACACTTATTTTGTTAATTCTTCTTATATCGAATTAGCTGTGTCTGTTTGGTGACTTTTTCTTTTCTTTTCATAACATTCCTGAAACATCTCAAACTAGTTTTAGCTGTTTCGTCTAAAACATTCTTGTGAAACATTTGAAAACGTTGCAATAAGTGTCCGTACCGTTGCGAATTTGTGTTGTAATTTTTGTTTTAGCTGGGTCATCTCGATGAGTTTAGGCTTAGTAAGTAAATGACTTGTCCGAACCAACAATGGAATTTACGCGTCCTTTTTATCTTCTTCCATCTCATTTCATGACTCCTCCTAAAAGAGGTTCATCAATTGATGCTAACAAAGGAGAAGCCACTTTTAACAATCGTTTAATCAGCATGCTGTACAAATCATCCTCTTTAAACGAACACTTTTTAAACATTTCGACTAATGAGTATTTTGTTTTGCACAAATTGGCAAAGAACGTTCCAATATTTTCCTAATCGTTGTTTCCTTACCTTGGGCAAAAGTAGCGTTCTTTCAAAAAGTTCGAGCAATATCCACACAGGGTATCGATGATTTGTATTGGTGCATTTAGAATGATTTGTTTTCGTATTGAAAGATTGGATTTAGAACGTACTGACAAAACATTCCAACTTTCAGCCATACCATAAGAGAGTCCCGTTATTTTCCTTGTTTCATACATTTGTGTCTTGGGATGTCGAAGTTGGTGATGTACACTTCTTGATAAAATTGTTTGTTTCAGGAGCACAAACACTGAATCGATCTTATCTCACATATATTTTAATATTGAAATTCGTCCTCACTGATTGTCTGCTAATTGTATCAGCTTCATTATATGCTTCTCTTGACGATGAGATATCGTCAGCCGACTACATCGTGACAGTTTTTGTTTGGATAACTCGAGTGAACTCTGTAACACACCTTTTCTGCATTGTACCTTTGTCTTAGGAGAAGCCATTTTTTACCTGCATCGGCAGTCGCTAAAGCAGTAGAAGAAAACGTCATCCCCGGAGAAAGAGAATCTCCTTTAGAACTGGATTTCCAGGTTTTCATTACATGAGGAAATACTGATTTTGAAATCGGGTTTGACATGCATCATCAAGAACGGTGAAGAAGTAAAAGTGTCAAGAGAAGACACCGTCAAAGAACGATGTTGTTTACTGGAGGACGTGCGTGTCTTACCAAGAGTACCTCTAATTCTAACAGGAGATGTTTATTTCTTGGGGCGTTTCTCCTGGTGAGGTTTTTTTTGTTTTTTTGAGAGAGAATTAACTTGCTGCACCACTCTTCTTTTTCGACTGCTGTCTTTTCTAGGATTTGGCATTTTTAATTTAACTTCGACTTTAGGATCCCATTATACAAAGAACCGAATAATGACACAACATAAAGAGCCATTACTACCAGGTTGCAAAAGTATTTGTTTTGGTGGGTTTGAGAATCGATTCTTGTTTCTGCCATTTGTAAAAACGTACTTTATATTTATAAAAAAATTTGGATAGATGCGTTATGTAAACAATTCCTTGTCGTAACTGATGTGCTATCAAGGTACACCGTTGTAATAATTCTTTGAAACTGACTTTTAACACATGTGACCATGCTGGTGCATTTTGTTTGCATCTGATGGCATACAGTGCACGAATCAATTTGGCTGGAGGATGAGACAGAAAGGATGTCAGGTTGAATACTCTTAGAAATAAAATATTGGATGTTTTCATTATTTTGTCCTTCAGACCGACGCCCAGGGGGATATATAAATGACAGGACCACCTTCTTGGCACCAATTGTGAAGCTTATTCGTACTATATCTCAAATAATCAGGAGTAGTGGGTTTTAAGTAAATATATGTGAGGTGTTTGAGTGATATCGACATAAGAAAAATTCAGCCAAGGTGTTCACAGCTGTTTGACTGTCACTTGCTTTTGGGGTTTATCTTTTGGACTTCTAAGCAATACCACATTCCGGGCATTAAGCCTGATGGTGTTTTGTGCTTAACCTTGCTGAAATAAATTCTGAGTAATGTAAATAATACTAGCAGTACGATTATGTCCTCTTCGTGCAAACGAAAGTATAATTTCGTTATTTTCTTCTCCTAACATGTCATCGAAGTTGACATGATGTGTTTGACTAAAATCAGACACGATTCAATTGTCCTCGCGAGGAATGCCTTATACAAACAAAATAAATCCTTCTTAACTTTCTTGAAGCATTATGTACCTCTTTCGAACAGTACACGGTAGTCCTGATGGACGATCAAACAATTTTGATTTATGTTCGATAAAACGTTTGATAAATGCAGTTTTCCCTGAACAACTCAGTCCAGTAAGATACATGTTATATGGATGGTGAAGATGCAACGCCTTCCAGCTATGACGATCTAACGTTTCGCCAACCACGCTGAGAACGGAGGATTCTTCCATAAATATGGTGTTTAGATTTCTGAGACTAACAAACGTTACAACAGACATTTTATACATCAGACAAACGTTTCATGTTTAACGAAATGTGTCAAAACAAAAACGTATTAACATCTATAGAATTAAAATATAATAACACATGTGGCATTATTGACAATGTACATCAATAAGGCACATAAATACATCACCAGTGCAGCATAGAAACAAGCAAGTGTACAGCATTCTGGATTTGTGTCCCATGGAAGCTACATACACGCTCTGCTGTTCTTCAAGTCTCTGCGAAATTAATTGTATCAAATTTCTCCCGGAATGTCATTTTCTCATTCTTTTCTATCTGAACGCTAATACTGCTACTACTACTACTTCTGTGGAATTGTCGTATTTCTCCGTCTATCTTCGATCTTTCTGCTGCTACTACTGTTTCTAAAATTGTTTCTTTATCCGCTTTCTCTTCTGAATTTTATATCTTCCACTGGTTCTAAGTTGACTTCTTTTTTTCTCTCTCTCTCTTTGATGAATGACACACAGTATATCGAGCCTCGTCAGCCACATATTGTATACAAGCAATGACGCCAGTACATTTCCTGTCACGCCTATCTTTCCAGTTGTAAATTGTTTCGAGTCAAACACTAGCTATACACATTTCTTGGTAAGCACGAAACTGGAATAAAATTCCAATAAGTAAGTTCACACCGAGATACACAACTTGTCTTCATCGTTCTTCTCAGCACTTTTAACACGATTTGTCTTTCGTGCACAGATCAAGTTTTGGTGCTGCATGTACAATTCATAAATGGTCCACAATGAATCGGCTGCTAAACGAAACGCAAGGAAAGTAGTCACTAATACATACACCACGCGTCGTCCAAATTAAAATTCAGTTGAATCGTGTGTGGAAAGTATAGATACATACTTAAACACATGCACACAATTGAATCGTGTGTGGAAAGTATAGATACATACTTAAACACATGCACTCAGTTGAGTCATTGGACGGGATTTAAGTTTAAATTGATTTGGCAAATAATTGAGCAGTATCTCTTCCTGAAAGGGACCATTACCGTTTTTTAATCCTTATACTAATGTAATAAAACTTAAAGACTTGATATAATCAGATTTAACTGTCCTAATCTCTTTCCAGGGCAAAAGTCACACTCCTTTTGTTGTTGTTTGTGTAGAACATTAACTGCAGATACTGTTGTTATTTCAGTGGCTGTGAGAGTTGATTTAGTAATTGACGGTTTAGAAATGTTGACACGTGAAGGTCTCCTTCTATTATGTTAAGCTAAAGAAGTACAATATATTTCATTAACTCCTTCAAGTAACAGACTCTAAGTTTAGTTTTCACTAATTTCGCTCTGCTATTCACAATTCAAAGTTTTCCTATTCTCTTCTTAGTCTTTTCGCATTCTTTTTCCTCTTCTTCGTCTTCTCGCTTTCTTTCTTCCTCTTCTTGGTTGATGCTGTTGAACAAGTGCTTATTCTGTTTCTTTCTGACATTGCGAAAATGCCTCCAATTATTCCTTCTGTTATTTTCTGTAATCATATATCAATGGTAATGATTTAGAAAAAAATTCTTATTCTGCTTCTTTCTGACGTTGCGAAAATGTCTCCAATTGTTCCTTCTGTTTCTTTCTGTAATCATACTCCAATGGTAATGATTTAGAAGGAAATAATAAAGGTACTACTACCCTCTTAAGCAAACATTTTCGCAGACACGATAGGGAATCAGTCAAAGCGGAAATAAATTCATCCGATTGTGGAAGAAAATACTGGTTACATTTGCAGTGATAGCCTTAGTCACTGTACTATCACCCCGTTTGTACAAGATATCCACAACAGGCTTACCCCAATACAGTGTCTTCGTTCATTCACCCATTGGTATTGTACTTAAACTGTTCCACCATGGTAAGCCTCAGCAACGCTGCTGCACCATATATTGACAGTGAAGTCCGCTCTCTTATGATTGCAATATATACCCCACGCTCTGAATGAAGTTTGTAACAGGCGGTTTGATTAATGGAACATTTCAATCCGTTTCGATCATGTCCTTTGATATGTATAAAATATCATTATCCTATGATGTCATGAATACATGGCAGTGTCAGTCCTCAAACGACTATAATTCAAACAATACGTCAACCTACGGTGTTACCTATTCTCGTGACAAGCGTAGAGTCATCAACATCGCTTTGAGCATCGTGTTTAACCCAGACTATCTCATGTGTGCCATGAAAACATGAGCCATTGCCATCCTTACGGTTACAGAAGTATGTAAGAGAAGAGTGTATGTGGAGAGACAATGGTGTTTGAAGCGGATACTTGTTTACGGAGCTGAAGCGGATATTTATGTACAGACCTGCAGTGAGACGAAATTTGAAGAGAGAAATAAAAGAAGAACAGTGAAGCTTTGAAAATTAGGTTAATGGACTTTGATTTACAAAAAAATCAATGTCATGGCTATTCAGATCTCCAGAAAAGAGAGATACTAATGATAATTGTCAAAATATTTGCGTTTTTGCAAGCTTTTGCGGATGTGTTATCTCTATGTCTTTCCCCAGAAAAACAAAAACTTAAAACCCCTTACCCCATATCTTGTAATACTGTGTGTGAGAATGTAAAGTAGTGGATCCATAACCATTTATTCACCCTTGTGTAATGTTGTATCTTTGCGTGTATGTAAATACAGAGTGTGTGTATAAACACTCTTACCTTTTTCGTATAGTAGAGATGTGTGCTTCGATTGTAATCATAAAGCGGATGTTGGATAATGTGGTTTGTGTTTGGATAGTCATCCAAAAGTGGGCGCTCGATATTAATCAAAAAGCTATTGTTTAATTGTAAAGAAGTGTTTTGATTGTAATCAAAAAGTGAGTGCTGGGTATAGTGTATGTGTGTTTGAATAGTAATGGAAACGCTGTTTCTGTATTGTATGTTGGATTATAATGGTGTCAGTCGGATTGTAGATGCAAATGTTAACTATACCATTCCCGTTTGTTACGGCATACGTTTTTGGACACCATAATCGTTTCGACCCTATAACCCTTTAAACTTTTGACCCCAAAGACACTTTGGTCTTGATAATACCATTTCCATTTTAAACCTATTGACAATTTTAGTATAGCATTTCCCAGCTGTCCATCAAGTGGTGCCTAATGTGTAACTACGGCGTAATGTTAATTCGTAGTCCACACTATTACTACTAATACGTATATGCTCCAGTTTCTATGTCTGTTTCTCAAATGGCTTCGGAATCATAAAACTGTAAGGACGTTACGTCAGTGATGTGATGCAACCCTTTCTTGCGACATCCAAAACACATTGTAGTAGTTACATATAAGTGTGCCAAGTATCATTCGTCTACCTCATGCTGATTTAGAGTAACATGGTAGAAACGAAAACCTGTTGACGCTGATACGGCTAACCTGGATCTAGAAATTTTGCTAAGCAAACTGATCTCATGCAATAACATGCAAGTATACACAATTATATCATTTCATCATAAATAGTATTCAAATTGTAGAGTGGAAAATAAAGTGTAACGGATGGGCGGATGTAAACGCGAAAACCATGTCCCCAGCTATTCACGGGACTGCGAAGGACAACAAGTTCTTTCCCATTACTCCCATTTATGTCGGATATATGCCTGTATATACCTGTGCCTAAACACCAGACAAACTCTTCACGCTCCCTCTTCCTGTCTTTCTCACGCTGTCCCTCACTCTCTCAGGCGAATTCATACATGCTAACACAGACATATATAACGATGGTAATGCAAATTAAAAGCAAACGCCCGTTCACATTCCAGGATTTTTATATATAACAGTAACATCTAGTTTTGTCTGCTATGGTTTCATTTCCCCATAAATTCAACCTACTATACAAGATGTAAGTTTTATGTTATTTTCTTTTTGTTCTTTTTCTCATTGTTTGTAACAAAATCATGAGAAATGCATACATTCTGTATATTTCAATACTTACTCTAAGTGTAACATCTTAACTTCAAACGTAGTTTACGCGATCATGTATTTTTCATTACATCGCAAGTCTTTGAAACTACACATTTAAAGACAATGGAACAAGATGATACACTTTAAAATAGAATACGGTTGCGATTGAAAGTAGATTTTATTACGACGAGTCTAAACATAAATGACGGAATTTTATAATATGCAGGCTTTTGTGACAATAATCTGCAACAGATATGACGTCATCCATGCCCGTATGCCATTTTAATTTTCGATAAAACTGGAAGAAATGAATAACCAGGCACCGTGTCTATATGGCAAAAGGTTACAGGGTTACTTTTTAAGCATGTTCTGTGGATATTAAAACTGCAACTGTTCCGTTTTTATCAAGATGATTTCAGGAAATCCATTGACCTTCTCCAATTTAATGTGTAAGAACTCCTATAGTGCCAAAGGACAAGTTAACTCTCTTTGTATCCAACTTTATATCTTTCTACCTACGTAAGTTAATATTTACCGACCTATCCATTCACACGCCTACACATAAAACCCATTTTCTACCAACCAATATTCCAGCCAATAAATAAAGCAACATTTATGCCTACCTGACCAACAAAAATAGCCAAAATGCCATTCCGCCTACCTATCAATTCACCTTCATGCATTGCGTTTTCGTCGGATTGTTATCCCATAGGATTTGGAACGTATATGGAAATGCCGTAACACGATAAAAACGCTTTTGCATTGTCTAGAGCTGTATAAGACCTGAACAGAATTATCGTATGGCTTATTAAGTCTACAATTATTGAAGCCATTATGCATTTACGTGTATATAGCAGATGAAATCTTGTTCGATATTTTTGCATCGTTCTTTTTAAAACGGAAATCTAACAACACAACAACAACAAAAAACTATAGTCTAGTCATTTATATTAACAAAATGTTAAGGGCACTTTAGGGCTCAAGCCCATCTTTGATTTTGGAAGTCTAATGCTAACGCCATGGTCCATGACGTTACACAATCGGACACGAGTCCCAAATCGATGTTTCCGTTAACACACATCACAAAGACATTTCACTCATTTGTTCCATTTTTCAACTCATCCGAAATATGAAGAATTTAGTATTTTTATACCACGAGCAGATCGTGAGCGTCAATAAAAATCGGCCACATGCCTCCTCATACGGCGAATATAGTATGTGTTATAGTAACGAATCTGTCCAATCATACGAATGTAGTATGTGTTATAATAGCGACTCTAGTACACTAGTACTACTGAAATATGTTATATTAGAGACTCCATCCAATCGTACGAATGTAGTACGTGTTAAATTAACGACTCTGTCCACTCGTACAGATAAAATCTGTGTTATATTAAAGACTCGTCCAATCGTACGAATGTAGTACGTGTTGTATTAACGAATCTATCCACTCGTATGAGTGTAGTACGTGTAATATTGAGGACAATCGAATCGTAAACGTTCAGATCTGAAATATCTGGAATCCTGTAAGATAGCATAACCTCGTGTACATTAGTACTAACGTGCAAGGTAATAAATCAAAGATCGACTTCAAGTTAAATTGACAAACATATCAAATGTACTGCAGCAATTACACATATGTAAAATGTACTGCAATAAAGTTTTAATTTAAATTACACAATGTAAAATGTACTTCATTTAAGTTTTAGTTTAAATTACACATATGTAAAATGTACTGCATTAAAGTTTTAGCTTAATTACACATATGTAAAATGTACCGCAACGATGTTCAAATATTGACTCATATACACAGATCTTGTGTACTCAGTAAGCAAATAGAATTGCCCCTAAGGCTGCGTGTGCTGCAAACGGATCTCCGTTATTTCAAGGTGCTCGTCTTTACAGATCAATCACTAATCTCGTTTCTTTTCACCCCTGGGTTTATGAGAAAGCTTGCCAGCAACTCCCCGTAGGCAGGTGACTCTTCCCGGATTTTTCTTCCAGCAAATATATTGGCCACCATATATAGACAATCATGTGCTGAAAATTGCGTTAAATCGTGCAAAACCAAGAACCAATCATTTCTTTAAGAGTTCCCAACGTGATCAAACCTGAGGATATAAATGTACTTTATTCCCTATGTCGAAACCAGTACATTTGATTGCTTCCTGTTTTCAATATGAGGTCTAAGTTGTTACACACTTATGATTGGTATTAACAAACAGTTCATAACTTTATTGGGTGTGTATTTTAATTTGTGTCTAAATCAATTAATGGAAACTTTGGCGTCCCCTTTAAATGGTAATTTATTAATTTGTTAAAGTTGTCGGCCTTGAATCAGACCACATTTATTTTTTCTTATAAAGTCCCTACATTTTTTGTCATCACCGAACATTCCAGTTCCCAAATCCTAATGAATCATATGTTAATCTAACATATCGTCACAGATGAACTCACGGTGAAGTTCTTGTTATAGGTAGACCGGCATTTTTGGATAAACTTGACTGTAAAGTCAACAGCGTGCAGTGGGTCACATATTTCAATTCTGGGCGAGTAACAATGCCTCATTACTCACTGCACAATCACCAAAAATACGCACGGACAACCACGCCATAATAGTGCTCATAAAGAAACAATTTCCTTTAAAACATTACCAAGAATGCCTCAGCCTTATACAAAAATAAGAGAGGACTAAATGCTCTAAAACAGACTGAGACTACATTTGTTAGTTCCTGAAAGCAATAATTGTGACCTGAGTCCTATCAGGACAACTTATTTATGGCCAGTTTTATTCAAACTTTTATATTTCCGTTCAACACCTATTTCAATTTTGCTCTCAAACGTCTTTTGGAATTTCATAGCAAACAAGATATGTCTCAGAAAGTCTGTATTGTTGGTGTAAGACAGAGTAAAGTTTTAGAACGAGTGCTTTTGAGACGTAAAAATTAAATTTGCTCTATTTTCCTGAATTCTACAAATTATTCAGTGCAGTAATACGAGATAATGTCTACCTGAAAATATTTTGAAATATCCATACATTGACAAATAAAATTTAAATACATTTTTAAATAAACATTTATTTTCGAAAATAAATTTCATTATAAAATTTAATTTCCATACAATTTTTTTAAATGAACCTGATAACTTATATACGGAAAAGATGGCCAATGAATGATATTTAAAACAAATGATATCTTGGATCTGTACCAATGAGTAATGAAGCAAGCTCACAGTGATTTTTGCAGCAAATTGCCGTATGCCTGTTCAGCTGTTATTAGGAGCAAACACTAACGAAAAGATATCAAGTGCTTTGTTCCAAAATTATTGTCAGGCACTCCTCCAGTTGTTAGTATAATTAATAGCGTACTTAAATTTCCCATTTTGATGGGAACAGTACCATGTTTTATAGCAAACATACATTGCGTTTAAAAGTCAATAACCACAAAAGCAAAACTATAATAGTAAAATACTGTTCCAAGGAGACTGATCTTTCTCATCTCATTAAGTATGAACTAATCCTGGTAACTTTTGACTGGTACATTGGACATGGCTTAATGAGACTCTGGTATCACCACCAGACTGTTGGAGAGCTTCGAAGCTAATACATCTCTTCCATCTTGTGACAAATACCAGACCACACCTGAAAATATGTAACATAACATGTGTTATTAAATCTACAAATGAGTACGACGAAGGTAAATGAAGTGAAAATGTGAATCGATATGGAGATTTTAAAATGATTTAAGCACAAGAAAAAACATAAAACATAAACAAGAATGGGCATCTGCAGATTTGGGACATGTATCCATGTATCCATGTATCCATGTACTTATTGAGATCAACTGTACAACTTAAATCAAATGATCTGTTAAAACATTTCTGGTGCATTTTTACGCATGCCAGCTAACAAGTATTAGGCAGAATGTTTCAACCGAGTGCGATATCAGCTGATGTTAAAATTCTGTACTCTGTCAAGTACTAAATTAAACATTGTTACGATACATGAGCAAATTTATGATGAATTAACATATTTGGATATTTCAAGTGCATACGGCCAAATATGTGTCAAGGTGATCAACTATAGGTACTATTATATCCTTTATGATGTACTGAACGTGACATTATCATCCGAATCATCCTAAATGGTATGGACATTTACTCGTATGGTAAATGTAACCATGTTAAGATCAGCTGTCCAAACTTAATGCAAGTCATATGTTTGATGTGATGTGATTTGGATTTTTAACGTAGCTTTAACGATTTTTCAGTCATATCGCTACAATGTGGCAGTTTATAGTGATGTCTAGCACTGATGCATCATGCCGCAGACATGTAGCATGATGTCTCACCCAGTCAAATTATCCTGGCACCAGGCCGACCAGTCCTAATACTAACCTCTTAATGCTGAACGCCAAGCAAGGCAGCTCTTAGTACCATTTGTATAAGTCTTTGGTATGACTCGGCTGGGGATCGAACCCACGACTTCCCGCATCCGTGGCGGACGCTCTAACGACTAGGCCACAGGAGCAGTCTCATGTGTTTGAACATTTCTGATATGATGTACAGAGTGTCAGTTAACAATCATTATTAGTAATTACACATATTTAAAGTCAAATGGTTCCTCATAATGGGATATCAGCTTATGCTATAATGCCATACTTTGTCAATCAATGTCTTAACCGAAATTAACAATAGAAAGGAATGCATTTTGTGTTAAACTTGCTTCGCTTTGCTGATCTGCTAGATTCAAAGTAAATAGACCTGGGGAAAGTATATTTTGTTCCCTTTGACCATTCATTCGTTTGATATTTGTCGTTATCTGGACAGTTTAAAATGGCTTAGTAGACAACCTGGGTAGGTTTTGCTATAAGACTATCTCCAGACTCTTATTAAGCACAGTGCCATATAACTATGTTTATAAACAATTACCGAAAGCTATACAAGCATATATGTGTTTCTCATCTGATCACCCCATCATAAACACGTACATTAACTGCTTGGTCCCATAATAAATAGTACCAATGACCTAAAGGCTAAATATTCACTAGAACAATGTCTTCGTTTGCTTTGAATCATGGCATCATTCTGACTCTGAAAATCATTTTCTCTGACAGAATTTGAACATTTGAATGGTGTAGCAATACATAGCAATACATACATGATGATAATAATGAGTATCAACCTCAGAGATAATAAAAATGAACATATTTGCAAAAAAAAATTAAAAACAAATTATTTCTATTTTTAAAGTAAATATACACAAACTGTCATTTCTGTTTCTACCTTTAATAATAAACTTGGAATTTCAATTAAATTTTTAGGGCCATGTTACCAACACAAGTCAGATCACAATGACTTGTCCTATATATTCTCTACATGCTTTTGTCAGTACTGAACTTTCATGTGTGTCCAAAATCCTAATAAATCGTACGTTAATCTAAACTACCTTCAAAGATGAACTCCCGGTGAAGTTCTTGTTATAGATTAGCCGGCATTTTTGAGAGGCATGACTGTGAACAAAATCGAGCAGTAGGTCAGAGATTTCATTTTCGGACCAGCAACAATGCCTCATGACTCACTGTACAATGTCGACAGACAACCGCACCATAATGCTCATTTTCTAAAGAATACACAATTTAACTTGAATGAATACCAATAATGCCTAAATCTGACTCGTATATCATAACCAATATGTATGTATGTATGTATGTATGTATGTATGTATGTATGTATGTATGTATGTATGTATGTATGTATGTATATGTATGTATGTATGTATGTATATGTATGTATGTATGTATGTATATGCATGTATGTATGTATGTATGTATGTGTTTGTATGTATGTATGTGTATGTATGTATGTATGTATGTATGTATATGTATGTATGTATGTATGTATATGTATGTATGTATGTAGATGTGTGTGTGCGCGCGCACGCGTGCGTGCGTGTGTGTGGGTGTGGGTGTGTCACGTCACAGCGTCAAATTCTGTCCATGACTGGTATACTGGTCTACCGATTCCCAAAACGATCATTTTTGAACTGTTAAAAACTTACATTGAACTAGGATGCTATACTACAGAGTAGATAATGAAGATGAATTCATATTATAGAGATACACACGGAGCCAGTTAATTAGGATGTCAGATTTGTACCTCCTACTCTGAAAATATACTGCTTTTCACTACGGCAAATAAGTACACGTGTCGTTTCGTAAACTCAACATTCTTTATCAAGATACTCCATGATATCTTTAAGATATGTGCTCTTTTAAATATGAAGTCACCTCCAGCCGACGGACATCATGTAGCACGATAAGAGAATTAAAAGTTCTTCAAACAGTGCCAAAAGATAGACAAGTCTTTTTTAAATAGCCAGTATAACCAGCGATGAAAACCTAGAAATTATTTTTCTTTAAACGTCTAACCCTATGCAAAATACGAAACTGTAATGAGCCACCATAAAAATCGTATAGCGAAGAGTGTGAGAGTTTTTATTACGGCAACATCGAATCAGTTCACGATAACTTTCATCAGTCGACATGTGACCAACAAACACCTAGGTTGTATCCTTGAAGGTAAACCCGACAAGGCATATACTATTATGTGCTACATTTTCATTGTGAGTTCCTGAGACACGACGGGATTTTCTCAATCACTAAAAAATCATTTTCTGCATTATGCTATCGCATTCTTATAACGGATTCCTTGCTGCTCGCGAACATGTGATATTGCAATTCCTGATCATCACCGTCTGCATTACTCTCGTGCATTCTAGTAACTTATACCTGGTGCGATGACATCTTTTTACCAGCTGTAATTATTACAACGTACGAACAAATATAGATGGAAGCGATCACAAAATACCCTCGCTTTTGTACACGTGACATTGAGACTTCTAGCAACCATTCTCTCTCTCTCTCTCTCTCTCTCTCTCTCTCTCTCAGCATATACAACAATATAATATGCACTGCAGATAGAAACGTTTTGCAAGGGGTAATTGAATGAAGGGTTAGAGAGACAATCGTCCATTCATGTGCAAATTTTACTCCAGGTAAAATAAAATCATGTCAGACAAGACTAGGGTGTAAATGTTCATCGACACACAAAAAGCGTTGAATTTTCAACTAATTGTGTTATCGGGTTAACTCAAGTGTCGCCAACGTTCCTATGCAATATACATGATGACAACCTATCAGTACAGTCATAGTTTATGAAGTGTCTTTTATCGAACGGCGCACACGCGGACGGACGGATATGATCTATCAGAATGTAACTGTAAATGTACAGATATAGAAAGGAAATATTACGTATACAGTTTAACGGCAGGTCAGCACAATATGGGCTATATAGTGCCAATTAAAAGTTAACTTCGACAAATATCAAGATACACAATTCCCATCAATTAAGGGAGTGAAATGTATGCAGTCCTACAATATAAAACGTAAAAGGCAACGATGTTAACATTTTTCAAAAGATGTAGAAGATGAAAATAAATATAAAACATTAAAAACGAATCCATAAAGCACACAGTTATGGAAATAAAAGTTTTAGCTCTAAATTACTAGAAATGTTTCACACGATTGTTCAGCAAGACGATCTTTTTTTTTATGGAGGCGACAATAGAATACCGACTGAAGAACATCGCTGAACAAAGAATGTAATTATGTTTTACGACAGACATGCACATGTGTTTTGTATATGTAGGTACCGTTTCCAACATTACAGAATAACATAATTACGACCCATCTTATAGATGATAAAGAAAGCAGCGTTTTAGTTGTTTTGCAAAGATTTGTTTTCAATCACAAAATTTCTATCCGTGCTTTGTTCTGTCAAAGTAATGTGTACAGTTATTAAATATATGTACTCAAGAATAGAAGAGTCAACCATTTACACCACGGTAATAATTCTTATCATAATGGACTAACTTCCATTGATTATCTTCAAGAAAAGTATTTTGTAATTGTATTCCGTGGGTTAAAAATAACGTTTTGGCCATTCCTCTTTGGTAGATTCAAGATTTTGTACATTGAAGTATTTTAATGTGTGTGCGAGAGAGAGAGAGAGAGAGAGAGAGTTTATTAATCAGAGTTGGATATTTTGTATGAGAGAAAGAAAGTGAGCATGTTTCGTTCTGCGGGAACGCGAAATAAAATAATTCAGTGTGAATTTGTTTTCTTTTCCATTCTTCCCTGTAGGTGTACACTGACTGACACCCAATGATATCTGTACAAAGATTCACGGATTTGTACTCATAATGTTTCCTGTATTTTCATGTATGTAATCTTGTTCATTATTTCATTCATCCATCTATATATGTATGCATGGATACATACATACATACATCCATCCATCCATCCATCCATGCATGCATGCATGCATGCATGCATGCATACATACATACATACATACATACATACATACATACATACATACATATATGCACACACATATACATACATTCATACAGAAATACATACATACAGAAATACATACAGAAATACATGCATACAGAAATACATACATACAGAAATACATAAAGAAAAGGTACCCACAGCGCATCTTTTATAAAATTGTTTAGTAAAGACACTCACTAACTGGAAAGAGGAGAGGGAGAGAGAGGAGAGGAGTGGGAGTATATGAACGTCTTATAGTTGAATAACTCTGTAATGCTTTGTAGCTTCCAAAAATACGGTTGTCAAATACCATATATAAGTGTGAAATCATTGCTACCATAGTGTCAGAAGTGTAGAATAACATTATGTACCCAAGATTATCACTGTGAGTCCTAGCAGAAAGGCGATCTTATCTACTAAACGTCTTTTAAAACCTCTCTCACGGTCTGCCTAACCTGATCAGATGACAAAGGCTACCCGTTTAAATGACGCCATCCGATATACCCGTTAGTTATCATCGCACCGGTATGGGTCAACTAAGGTTGTCCATGTACGGTTAAAATACATGTAATTGATACACTAGACAAGGGATTCTATGTTTTGCGAGGTTCGTCGTGGGAACAAAGGCAAATTTTAATTTTATATATATATATATATATATATATATATATATATATATATATATATATATATATATATATATATATATATATATATTCCAACAACGGATATAGTGAGTCAAGAATTAAGATAAATGCAACAGACTGAATTTATACTCAAATCTAATCTTTGTTGGAGGCAAGGTAACAAATCGAGACAGGATAAACAAATTCAAATTTGTGGATTTCACGTTTTTTTTATTCGAACTCCGATCATATGAGCATTATTTTATCATCGGAGCGCAAATGCTAATAATCCATGTTTTAAAAAACTTAGACGTGTCTTAGCGTCTAGCGATCAGGAATATAATGTGCAATAACAAGTCGCACCCCGAAGAGGAGTGACCAGTTTCATATGCAAATATATCAAGATAGCCATTAGTACTTTTAAATTGTTATTACTCTTCTACATCTTGACATCTTGAACTTTCCTTATCTTTGAAATTATATCCATATATACATATGTTTTCTTGTATTATGTATGTATAGTTTGGCGAAGTTCTTTGAGAGCAAACGTTTGTTTATGGATGGACAAACAGAAGGTGTCAATTTTATGCTTTGGGAAAGGCAATAAATTATTTTATTATAAATTCCGAGAGATAAGGTTAGAAAATGTGCGTTAACAATTGTATATTGATATTGAGATACTGCTTTCTTGACGTCGGACTCTACACGAATATTTTGTAATTATTCGGAGTGATATTCTTCAAGTGAATAATAGCAAACCGTCCAATACCACCCCGAGGCATTGACCAGTAGTTTTAAAATGAGACAACTTAGTTTAGAAAGCAATTATTCGTGAGAATGTTTACAAATAGGAAAACTTGGATAACGCCTACGGGTGAGGAATTTGAACATATCTAGATGATCAAGGAAGAAATCGTATGCCTTGTCAGCTTTATGCTTATGAACAAGAAGTTCACTTCGATGCAGAGTCACAATTTATATATTTAGCCCCAAATAGAACCCCGTCAAAGGGAACAATGATATTGCATTTTGTTCGAAATAGTTTTGGCTAAGACAAAGATTAGGTCAAAAATATACATGCAGATCTTTTGTTTAGGTGTTTTTCTTTGTTTTCAGGCTGCGAACCATTGTCAGGCATGGATAAAATTCCATGAGTTATAGACAACAATAAACCATATTAGGACCGATATTCATTCGGGTAACCATCGGCCTTTGTCTTTCTTGAAACAAAAACCACGAAGAAATATGTCATTAACGTTCTGTAACGAAACGTGTTTACACTAGTTCACAGGCTAATCCCTGAAATTCGTGGCATGAAGAGAGAGAGACAGACAGACAGACAGACAGACAGAGAGCATTTTTTCGAGAAACGATTGTGTCAATCTTGAACGGCTCCTGTTCCCTTGAAAACGATAAATAATAAATTACACGTCAAAACTTAAGGCAGACTATTATACAGCACTTTTCACTCATATTCAAATGTATGGTGTTGTAGTCAATTAAATATGAATTCTGCGAAATAATCTCTCTCTCTCTCTCTCTCTCTCTCTCTCTCTCACACACACACACACACACACACACACACACACACACACACAGCTAAACTGTTTTTCATTTCAGTGTGGATATAAATGGCACCATGAAAATTCCTTCTACATTTTAAAACCTTGCTAATAAAAGGCACATTTTATATTGGAAATCCGTTTTCTTTTCCTATCCACTAAAACTTTAGTAGCTATCTAATACTCACATGTTTTAATAAAACCCCAAAAGTTTGGATACATCGGTGGAACTGCTATATCAAAGTTATTTTTTTAGTGTATGTGGTTACCTTTGTTATAACTTTTGCGTATCTTATATTCGTGCACTTTGAGATGCTAGTGTAATTCGGCCGGCATATTTGTATTACGCATCAATATTACCTTGCCAACACTCATACATCAACGGTGTTTTGCCGCAATATGTTCGGGTTATCACGAAAAATGTAAACGTTTTTTGTCTCTCAATTACAATATATCCTGGTGAACCCATTTTATGGGCTAAAACAATATTTTTGAACGCCTAGGCACCAGGTTCATCTGATAACCACAAGAATAAAACGAACACGTAGATGCTTTCTTTTAATATAAATAATTTTTCTTCTTTGCAAATGTTGTTTCTTATACAAAATGCCTTGCACTAGAAACGATAACAACGATTATGACAGTGATACTATCACTACTACTACTACTACTACTACTAATAATAATAATAATAATAATAATAATAATAATAGTAACGGTGTTGCAGTACAGTATCACCTTTACATTAAAGAAAGGGTTTTTGAAACCGGTCGGTTATATACGTACAAACTAATTTAAGGTCTTCATCACGCTGTAAAAGACATATAATAAAAACTCATTAAATCTTGACGAACAAAGAAATCAGGCAAAAATATCAAAATCTCGTGATCATAAAACATAACTATTAAAGATCAAATACAGTAATGTCCATTAAGTAGAAATTCATCCGCATGTTAATTAAGTTCATCACAAACCTGCTGCAAACGTCACTTCAGTAATTATTTTGCTCCTTCATCCGTTGTCAACATCCAATTTTCTTCAAAGCCCCAAAAGTAAATTAACTCTAAAATCAGCCAGTTTAAACCCTTACCTATTGCTGCTTGCAAAGGACTAGTTTGTAGGATCATTGTAGAAAACGATATTGCGGATATTGTCCCTGCAAAGTAGTACCAAGCAGCAGATAAAACTTTCTCGTACTGAACGTGTCAACAGGTGTTATTTAAATGCGGGTTACATTCAGTATCACAGCTGTTTCCAAATAAGTGCGAGACGTTTTCCCCGGTGTAAAATCTTTCTTTGTGTGTTTCTTTGTGGCGGGTGGATATGGTATTATTCAGCCGCTGGATATTTAAAAAAGTCTGACAGCATTAACTAATTAATAAAACCTCAAGGTTGAAGAGTGTTAATTAGGTCCTTTTTGTTGTATTTATCGGATAATTGACCAAATAATAAAATTAATGAATTTATTATTCTGTGCAAAGAAAAGGCAATCAAAAATATAGATATTTTTACTCCGCGCCTGTGTGGGTGTACATACATGACAAACATATTACTAAACAATGAATCATCATCGTTATCATCATCGTCGTCGTTATCATCGTTATGATCGATGTTGTCTTTATCATCATTATATCATCATCATATTTGTTTGTGCTATTTCCTTGTTACTTAACAGTAAATGGTCAAAAGATATTCGTACAAAACTCAATATTTTTGCATAGTCATTCCTTGTGCGTATGTCGTCTCGGACAGATTTGTACCAGTCTTTGTCTAAAATTCAAGGACTTGCTTTATATTTATCATCTTCGTATTGTTACATTGGCCAGGTTTGTTGGGATCATAAAGGGTGTTTGGTCTTGTTACAATTGTACCAAACATTATGTCTAGAACAAACACATCATAATGCCATCTTTGTAAAGTGTTAATACAAGTTACATATTGTTTTATGTATAGTACCGCTTTAGTTCTGAAATGTCTATTTACATTTTTGAGACAAGTTTTCACGTAAATATATATATATATATATATATATATATATATATATATATATATATATATATATATATATATATATATATATATATATATATATATATATATATATATACTGACTACGAACAGTGCAAAACTAGTATCTAACTAGCCTACGCCCTTTTGACTCTTAATGAGTCTTTTTCAAAGGCACATACAAAACATACATAAGACAAACAAATAAAACAGACAAACAGTTGTTTGTAAAACTTTACATGAATATGACGTTTATTGATGCTGAAAGCTGCAGAAACTTTCCAGGGAAATATATTATCATATTTTTCAATGCTTGTTGTTTTCACTCATTCTTGTGTTACTGTTTATTAGAGCCTAAACACGCAACATAAGACTATTAATGTATATATATATAGATAGATAGATAGAGAGAGAGAGAGAGAGAGAGAGACTAACATTCATGCATGCATGTACATACATACATACATACATGCATGCATGCATGCATGCATTCATACATACATACATACATACATACATACATACATACATACATACATACATCAAACATCCGATGAATTCATAACGGAACTAGAAAATGGAGGCAGACAAAGGACAGCAATGGAGAGGGAAAACTGGTTGCGTAGGTGTTGTGGAAATTTTCACTATGATCGTACGAACAGAAGACCAGACTCATTATCTGCTCCGCATTTTGAGTCGTAAATATCCAAAATGTCATGAACGGGACATGGTTCCTAAATAATCATCTTTGCCCTCTTTTGTTATTGTTTTCGTCAGATTTTTCTCTTCATTTTTTCGAGTGCTCTTTTTGTTGTTGTTTTTGAAGTAATTTTATGTTCCAACATGTTTTCTTTAAATTTTCCAAATTACGTAATTATTCTTCATTAATTTTGACAGCTAACTTGCATGGTCAAGCTAACAGAGGAGTTAGTGCTACAAAATTCTAGAAAACAGCAGAAAGACCATAAAAAGTTGATTACTGTTCCTGATGCTAAACATTTCCAGTACATCCATCAACCCTTGATCCTCAGGAGATAACATGAGTTCGTCGAGTTTATTATCAGATTTGATTTTCCTTGGTGCATTATAAAGCTCCAATTGTAATTGATCGTCATTTTCTGAACAAACAATTCCAGTAAACTAAACAAAAGCCAGAATACGTTTGCATATTTAATATCACGAAGGTGTGACCATTCGCATTGATCTTATGTCCCATAAAGTTTGTTTAACTTTTATTCTGTTAGACTCTCATGCTAATACGGGAAATATATCATCAGTCTGCATGCTAAACAGATCCGACATTTTTTTACTTGTTAAGATCCATATATATTGTATTAAACAAGAGCATAAGGTTTCGATTTTAAAATATGTACATATATTATTTGCAAAAAGCACTGTTCTTCTTTTGGAATGGCAATGTAAATGTAACGAAACACTTTCCCGTGTCGACTGTCTCATGGGATATTTGTATTGTAATTTTGTCAACGCAGTCTTTTAACAAATAATTTAAACCGTTCAGAATTATCATCAAAACCCTTATGACGTACACCACCTACTCGCATTGTTGTCATAACAAT
Source organism: Sinohyriopsis cumingii (assembly GCA_028554795.2). Classification (NCBI taxonomy): domain Eukaryota; kingdom Metazoa; phylum Mollusca; class Bivalvia; order Unionida; family Unionidae; genus Sinohyriopsis; species Sinohyriopsis cumingii. The sequence continues at coordinate 104,285,984 of CM068837.1, read as the reverse complement.
TGTATTTACTATTGTCCGTTGTCCCCCACAGTAAAAAATCTATAATGGGTAGATCGAAATACAATCCATATTGTCCAACATTCTGCATCTAAATGACTCCTGCTCGAATATTTGTATCACAGTTTCTCTTGCTCGAATATTTTGTTAATCTCAAAGTCTCTTCCTCTAGTAATTTATCTCAATATATCTTGCTGGAAGATATTTATCTCGATGTCTATTTCTCGAAATATTTTTAACTGAATTTCTCTTGCTCGAATATTTTGTATCTCAGTGTCTTGCTCGAGTATTTGTATCTCAATGTATTGCTCGAGTGTTGTATCTTGATATCTTATCGTTGCATATTTTACATCTCAATGTCTCTAACTCGAGTATTATGTAAACGTTACTTAGACATCTTTGTAGTTCTCTTTTCTTGCAATGCATGTGATTTGCCGTGCTCAGATGAGCGTACATCCAAGCCATGTACTCCAATCCCAGACACTACTATAGGACTTTGTATGGGCTACCATATATTCATTAAAGGTATTTCTGTTGCCTAATACATCGTATTAAGACTTAACCTCGTCTTAAAGAAGAAATTTAAAATAATAACGTTTTCTTATTGCAGTTGTCTTCCGTGTGCTGTTAAGTTTAAGCTGGGCTACCAGGTTATTTTCTTGACAGTCCGTCAAAATACAATTTAATTCTTAAATTTGTTTTAGTATGATTAATCGAACTTAAGTAGTAGCAAACAGAGTGAAAAAATCATATGTAGAAAAGTCATTATTGATGATCGAATTAAATGTGTGTACATTGTCGTGTCTTCGGAATTATAGATTCGCTTTAAAATTTCTGTTTTCTGTTGACCACCTGAAAACTGTCAGTAGCCATTGATTATCAATGGACTGTTTCGACCTCTGATTGTTCACGCCTGTGATTTGGCCGGATTCTAAGACCACTTTCCACTTTGATCGCCACTTGGTCAGCCATGTTGGCGACTTTGTTCGTGGTAGTACGGTAGCAGACGACATTGTACGACCAAAATGAAGCTATATATATATATATATATATATATATATATATATATATATATATATATATATACACACACACAGAATCATGTCATAATCATCTCATTCCAAAGAATAGATTTAATAAAACACAACATAACCTTATAAATATGATGTGTACAGAAGCACACAGTCAATACAATACATAATTCATATGCAGTACAGTGTTGCACAAAGGAATGAATAAATGAATGCGTCCTGGCAATGGAAATATGTGTACACCTAAATTATAGGAGAGAGAGAGGGGTTGGGGTTGGAATACATTATACACATATTTACCTATGTATTTTAAGAGTTGTTAAGTCTTCATTATTGAGTAATTTAAAGTAGGATGTACATGATTGGTTTCTGCCAAAAATAGGGATCATTATTAGACTTTCGAAGTGAGAGAGATTAAGACAAAAGTGGTATTCATTTTCGACCACATTATTTACACAAAGCTCACATTTCATTTCATGCCATTCATTCCTTTAATGTCTAGCTGTCTCAATTTTTGATGAGTGTGACGAAACCCTTAATTTGCTTAAAGCCGTTGTGAGCCTGGCATTATCATTCATTTTGTGATAAGAAGTGGTTTCAAAGATAAATGCTATATGTTTATACGTGTATGAAGTTTTCGAAGCAACTGATGAACTCCAGTCAGAAAAAGTATGTCTTTAAGCTTTTGGTTAAAATGCGATAAAAAGAGAGATCTCTAGACTTAATTAGGGTAATCGCAAATAACTCCAGAGTCTTAGATCACATTAGAAACATAGGTTTTTATTCTTTTTTTTCGCAATCGGTAAGAATTTGTTGGTATTTTTTCGAAGAAATTATTTTGGTGTTGGTTAGTTATGCCAATACTTAATGATACGTACATATCTGTTTACAAAAAAAAAGTGGATATCCGCCCTACTCTCTATATACAAACATATTGCTGGTATAAAGTTTAACATATCGCAGCCATGCTTTATTTTCTGCTTTAAAAAATCCCCACATTTCACAGCAATAAAACAAAGTTGGAGATACGAAAGAATTAAATAAATCACACAATATGTTCACTTGACATTGTTAATTGTTAGAGTTACTCAAAATTACGTTCATTACTTTGACACCATTGCCAGCTATATTATCTGTTGCACATCAAAACGAACCTCTGGATGTAAAAACAAGTCCTATATTTATTAATATCATTAACAATGTCTAGGAACACATTTCCGTACTTAAATTAAAACGTTGGCCAATATTGTTATATATTGTTTTATCAATATCTTATACAGAATGCATGCAACTTATCTAAGGATGCTTTTAGACCACCTAATGTCCCTGAAATATCACTTTATTATCAGCAAACTGTCAAAAACAAAATGTAAAATGACTTTTTTCTAAAGTGATACGCTCCTATATATTTGATTATTATGCAGTCTCCAGGTCATAAATATAAAAAGAAAACAAGAATGGAGAGAGGTTTTCTCCTTGAAGAAGCCCAAGTGAACAATCGAAATAGTTTGAGTGCTTTACACATGACTGCACTGAACTGTAAAAATATTTTTATTATTATTAACATTATCCCAGTCACTCCGAATTTTACTATTTTATGCCGTAAAAATGCCCTTGACCATAATCAAATGCTTATTAAAAATCAATAAAGCACAAAAAGCGTTTTCTTTTCATCGAGTATCTTTTGAATAAATACTTTCAATGTAAAAGTGACGTATACTGTACTGCTGTTGTTCGTTAATAATGTCATATTTAATGGCCCGAGAGGAAAGTCTTTGATATAATATGCTCGTGAAAACGTTTTAAATACAACTAAACAGTTATTCCCCTATAATCAGTTACATAGAATGGATCACATTTTTTTAAATCGGTATATATTAAACAATTTCTCCGATTTGCACGATAAATGTCGAAGATAAAAAATGAATTAAAACGTTTCAAATCAGTAATGTATTCATTCAAAACTGTTTGAAGCCTGTTGTTTATCATTGCTCAAATTTTTATAGCTGAGCTAAGTTCCTAGATTGTAATTGGAGCATCCAACTCTGCAAATATCGGTTCTATTAAATACCCAGTTATTCCTTAGTTTTGCCTGGTTATGCTCTACGCTAAGTGACTGGTGTTATTGCCGTTAAGGCTATTGCGAGGTTTAATGCGTTCATTAAAAATACCCACAATAATCATTCAAATTATTACTTTCAGACTTTTAGAAGGATTTTGAAGAAAGAAATTAACTCACGTTGATTTCCGTTTCTTAAATCAAGCAATATTTGTACTCTTGATATATGGCTGATTAATTTAAACGTTTGATAAAAGCTTTAGTATTCTTATTTCTTCATTGTGCAATTAGTTCTGTTTACAACGGATTTTAAGGGCTTTCATATAGATTCTTTTTTCTTAGTATTCACCATTAAGCCATAGAGCTTCATCTTGAATACGAATATTACATTTTGCATCCTGAAAACGCATCGTTTTTCAAAATATCGATTTGCATTTTTTGGTAATCAACAGCATCAATTATTCAGCTTTTACATCGATTTTGTTCGGTCTGTTATTCCATTTATACTATCATTGAAATCACAATTTGATTTAAATAACCCTAAGAATAACTACATCCAAACGAAGGATCAAACAAATGAGAGAGGAAAATTACTCGAAAAGAGGTATGGATTACATTTGCGTGTACTGGCCCGGAAGTAATAATTGTGATCGGATTCCTATCAGGTCAATCTATTTATCACCAATTTTATACAGTATCTTATATTTGGATGCCACGCACATATATATTTTAATTTTACTCATAAATTTTGTTTTCATGTTCATGGCAAACAATGAGTGCGAACGAAAGGAGGTAGAGTTGATGTTCAGTAAGGTGCAGTGCTTGGACCATGTACTTTTGAGACCTCAAAGCAAAAGTTGCCATATCTGCCTTAATTATAAAAAATTTACATTGTACTTAAAACTTATTACTAAAGAAGAGCATTGCTACCAATAAATGTGCTTGAAATAGAAAGCATTGATAAATTTAATTTTAATATAAAATTTTAGACATATAAATTACATTTTCATACAGACTTGTGAAACATAAAACAGCCAAATTTTAGACAACAAAGTTGACCAATGAATGATATGTAAGACAAGTGGTAGCAACTTATAACATTATGTCCAGATGTAGCGAAGTACGCTAAATCACGGTGATTTTGAGGCATATTGAAATATGCCTGGCTAGAATGTGTTTAGGTGCACACACAAAAGAAACAATGACAAGTGCTATTTTCCATATTTATTGTGTCAGGTACTCAGTCAGTACTTAGAAGAGATAACAAAAAACTCAAATTACCAATAATTATGGAACCATTACCATGTTTTATAGCATAAATGCAAGGCGTTTCCGTCTCAATAACCATAAAAGGTGTCCCTTTAATATGGAACTACAGCTTCAGGCAGGGTCTACATCGCTAACCAGTGGTCTTGATCTCTCTGATGAGGACCTAAGTAAGTTTATTCGAGTAATTATATCTCAGTATTATGACCTTGTCCTGGATGACTTGTTCGGGTACATGGAACATGTCCGAAACAGGCCTTGGTATCGCCAACTGGCTGCCAGGTACATTCAAACTAATCCAATTCATCAGTCATCTTTTATGATACCAGTTCAGGCCTAAAAATAAAAGTAAACGTTTATTTATTTAATCTAACATATCAATAATATAAATAATAGGTAAATAAAGCGAAAAGGTGCTAGACATTGAGATTTTAAAATGACATTCAGTTGCAAGCACATGAGAAAAGTTAAACATTGCAAAGTTACACTCAGAAATGTGTATTAAAGCAACTATTACTTGTTTTCACTAAGGTCACAATACGGTACACTATTGCCCACAATGCAACACGCTTAAGTAATTGCCGATATTTTAATTCCCTCCAAAAATCAATTGTTGACCTCAAACAAAAATAACTGTGATTCATGCTTCTTATCGCGATTCACTTGCGGGTGACATTCATGAGATATACAACAAGAATACAGATTGATCCGTATAAAGAAATATCCCGCCCAACAAACATTTAGGTTTCCAGAGAACGTTCAGTCAATAAGAGGTTAATTAACTAACGAGTAACAACAGCTGTCATAAAGTTGTGGGCAATGTACGATGATTATTTGTGCAGTAATTAGTACATACAGCACACGGGTCGATCGAGAGGCAAGTGTTCCTTTATATTACAAGAAGTAAGCTATTAAATATGGAAATGAACTAACATTTTGGGATATTTCAAGTGAGGACGGCCTTGATGTGCCTTGCAGATCAACAATAGGTACGGGTATGTAAACTATAGGTACGATTAGGTCCAACTATAGGTACAATTAGGTACAATTATACGTAAAATCAAGTACAACAATAGGTACAATTATATACAACTAAAGGACCAATTAGGTACGATTATATGTACCATTACGTGCAACACTAGGTACAATCAGTCAACCGGGGCTCCTGAATCAAATGTCATAGTCTGAATGCAAATAAATTCTGAACAAGGAAACGTTTTTCATCCAGGACATTTGTACAGAAGTTAATTCTAATGATATATTGATCTGTTGGAATAATTGTGGTGTGTTTTTAGTTCCAACATATTATATTTGCTAAATTATGTAAAAGGGGTCGTGCTACAAGTTCTCACAATGCGAGATAAACCTTTCCGTTTGCAAAAACAGTTATGCAAATTAATCAAACATGACAAGCGGGAGACGAAAAGAAAACACAACACAACAACGACATATTTGGTGCGCTGATAATTAAAGGATAAATCTCCGAGGACAGGAAAAAGGAGATAGATATCCAGGGTAAGAAAATAAGGATGTTACCAGACTTCGGAAGGAATTGCATTTACCATTCAACGCACCTATATCACAATTAATTGGCCATTATTCAATATGAGGAAGAACAATATTGGTAATAACAAGAATTCGCCAATATCAGATGCATTTTGTATTAGACGTACGTCATTTAGTTGTTTTCCTATATCCCAGTTTGTAAGACCAACAAAATACATTTATTCCCGCATGTCGCATTTTTTCACAGTATACCACCGCTAAGTTAAGTTGTATTCCACCTCTCATTATGTACCATGCAACTATGTTTGTAAACAACTATTGTGAACAACAGAAGTAGATCTGTATTAATAATACATCACACCATTATAAGTACATAAAATAACTGATTGAGTCTATTATAAATATTATAAATGACCTACAGGAACAAATGAACTGAAGAAAAAATTACAATGAGGCTTTAAAACGTGAGTAGACATACCCAAAAAAATGATAATGAGGCTTTGAAACGTGAGTAGAAATACAAGAAAATGATAACGAGGCTATGAAACGTGAGTAGAAATATATATAAAAAATGATAACGAGGCTATGAAACGTGAGTAGAAGTACAAACAAATGATAACGAGGCTATGAAACGTGAGTAGAAATACAAAACAATAGATACATGATGCCATTTTAATTCAAGCTCAGTCATGCAAGCTGTCAATGTCTACAAATCCTAAATTATTTAGATTTTTCAGTTTATAGTTTTAATATTAATATTAAATTTTTCTTAAAAGATCAAAATATACATTTTTGAAAACACGTTTCATTCATTATGCAGGAGTGTGGGGATTTTGAGGCTGGTGGCTTCAGTTGGGTTTTTAGAAAATGGGTCATGAACCAGCCCCTCCCTTGTAAGTACTACATACAGGCCTCACTTCACAGTTATTTACCCTATATAATCTCTATATTGGCTTTTCACTGCTCAATTTTCCAGTGTGTCCGAAATCCAACGTAATCGTATGTTAATTAACAGAATTGTCCTGGACAAACCTACAGGTATTTTGTTGTCAGTTTGGAGAGGCTGTATGGTAACAAAGCAATATAATATGGGTCACCGATTTCACTTCCGGGACACGATCAACATCTGGTGGCTAAGCGTGTAACCAGTCACACAATAATCCGCATATTGTCAGGAAGAAGAAAAATCCCTTAGACTAGTACCTACAACATCTAAATCAAAATCACGGATCAACACAAAAAGGAAATGCAAATAATATCCTTGGGCCTCTGTTATTCATACTATTTATTTACGATTTACTTCTTAAGAATGGAACTTCAATTTCTTCCACTGACCTTTATGCAGATGATACTACACTGTCTGAGATTGGTAAAACCAAAACAGTACTTGAAAATAACTTACAAGATGCTCTCAAAAGACTTCAAGTATGGTGCAAGAAAAAACAGTATGATCATAAATACAGAAAAAACGAAAGCCCTACTAGTTACAACACAACAAAAACGAGCAAGGCTAGATAGCGACAAACTCCAGGTTCTATTTGACAATGTGAGCCTCAATATGACTTCTCAAGAAAGAATTCTTGGTGTATTCGTGGATAACAATCCTGCTTGGTCTATTCACATTAAACATATTTCAAAAAAGGTTAACTATTATCTTTGGCTACTGAGGAAAATCAAAACATACATTCCTCTTCAGTATAGGGTCTTCTTTTATAAAAGTTATATTCACCCATATCTGGACTACTGTAATGTAATTTGGGGTAATACCTCTAATTCAAACATAACAACACTTTTAAGACTCCAAAAGAGGGCTTGCTGTTTAATTCTAGATCAATGTATAGACAATTTTCAGGATGCAATGAATAATAGAAAGGTTTTAACAATACATGAAAGAATATTTCTTAGAAAGGCCAAATTGATGTATAAAGTATCCAGAAAAGACATTCCTGTCTATCTAAGCAATATCTTTCACCAAAGAGATGCTGGTGGCACTGCAAATTTAAGGTCCATAAGAAGAAAAAATTACATTATACCAAGGCCAAAGAAGGAATTGTTTAAAAAAAGTTTTCAATAGACTGGTCCACTGGTATGGAACAACATTCCCAGTGACATAAGGCAGGCTCCTAGCATTTCATCTTTTCACAATCAATGTCTTAAATGGATGAAATCTTTAGAAAATTGAACAGTTCTAGTGCAAAAAATACCGCCTGCTTTTCTGTAATTTTACATCATTTTCATAGCTGAATTTTTCAATGCAGGATTATATTTTATGTTTTATAGATGTTTATGTTTTCACTGATGCCTGTGAATGTGTTCCAGGCTTGATACTTTGAATTTTAAAATTACTTAATTATTTAGTGTCAAGCCAGACTATTCACATCATGTTGTATATACTGTATATATTGTACATAACAGATAGAAGGCCTTTAGGTAGATTAGTTCTGTAACTAATTGAGTTTCCTTCTCTAAATAAAGTCTTTGTTATTATTATTATTATTATTATTATAGGTAGGGATTGTATTTGTTGGTACTGAGATGGAAGTAATAATTGAGATCGGAGTGCAAATCAAATGGCTGAAAGGAGATCGTCATCGTTTCTTTTATTTGCTATTTTCGTACGTGAAAATAATGTACTTCTAACTGACTGATTCTCGGTTGATAAAGACGCATCAAAAAGCATATTCTTGGTTGCCAGCCACATGTTTAATCTTGCGTCATCGATTTTATTCACCAAAATTGTGTACAATCCCAAGAGCTGTCAAACTGAGGTAACCGTGAGAGCTGGGTGAGTTTTGTACCATATAAAAACTTGCACATTCATTTTGCCATAGCTTCGCAATCTTTGCCCAATTTTGGCCAAGTTTTCACCATGCTCTCAAAAGTGTCAATTAACTATATGTATAAGTTTCGTGAAGAAAAAAAAAACATTTCTTTAATAACAGTTATTGTGCTAATTAGTGGGCGTGGCAGGTTTCTAAAGTACATAAATCTCGCACCTGTCAGTAGAAACGATTTAGCGATGTGTTGCTAATATATCAGATAACAAATCTTGTGGACGGAAAAAGAGGGGCTACCCGAATGCTGGGTTTTGGATTTTCTGTCATGTGTTAAATTCATGTGGCATACTAGGCTACTATACGAAAAGAATGGCTTGTCCCCAACACATAGCTGTGCATCTTTATGTATAAAAAGAGCCTTTAAATTTTCAAAATTAGCAGAAGAAATAGTTTTCACAAAAAGACAATAGTTATTCATGATTGAGAAAAAAGGTAAGATCTAAATCAAAAGGAACATGTTTGTATCAAAGTGTATTCCTTGTACTAGTGCATGTAAGATGAACTACCGGGTTCTTATCCAGGCAGCCCGTTTGTTGGATTTTTAGAACCTGTATTGGGTGTACATTTTCATTGCGCAGCTTCAAACATTTCACATAATACGCTAAGGAAGGCAAGAAGAGTGTGTGAGTGTGTGTGATTTTGATTTTTAACGTAGCTTTAACAATTTTTCAGTCATATCGCTACGATGTCTGCATAGTGATGTCTAGCACTGGGGCATCATGCTGCAGACATATAGCATGATGTCCCACCCAGTCACATTATCCTGACACCAGGCCGACCAGTCCTAACACTAATCTCTTAATGCTGAACGCCAAGCAAGGCAGCTGTTAGTACCATTTTTGTAAGTCTCTGGTATGACTCGGCCGGGGATCGAACCCACAACCTCCCGCATCCGAGGCGGACATTTTAACCACTAGGCCACCGGAGCGGTGGTGAAGGCAAGAAGAAAATAATGAATAAGAAGAAAACAAATGTTAAAAGTAACTAAAAATAACACACACACACACACACATACATACAGACGCACGCAATGCTGCCATATTGTATAATATGCTTGAAATTTACTTCTGGAGAATCTTTTCAAATTAAATTTTACTGCGGCTTTACGTTTTACCAGACCAGATACGATGCAACCTTCCCTTAATATGCTAAATGAAAGGTCGAATTAAAATTACTGCATGCTCGACATAATTCTGAAAGAAGTATATAATAGCTCTAGATTCTAAAAACTTGCATCAACCAGCAATTTTAAGATGTCTTATTCTGCCCGAAGTTAAATGCAGGTAAAATTTCTTCGACGCAGATATATATATATGCGTTTGTTTAATTACTTACTTATAAGTCACGAAGTATACGAATATCGATTACAGTGTAAAAGAAAAGCTATATATTACAGTGTATACGGAAATATACCTAATACAGTGTATACAGAACAATATAGATTACAGTGTATACGGGAAGGTATCTATTACAGTGTATACGAAAAGCTAACTATTGCAGTGTATACAGGAATTATATCGATTAAAGTGTATACGGAAAGCGATCTATTATAGTATATGATTATAGTATTTAAAGAAAGCTGTCTATTACAGTGTATACGGAAAACAGTCAAGTACAGTGTATACGAACACATATCAATTACAGTGTATATGAAAAGATATTTACTACAGTGTATACGGAAAGCTATCTATTATAGTGTACACGTAAAGCTATCTATTAAAGTATGTACGGAAATATATCGATTACAGTGTATACGGAAAGCTATCTATTGTAGTCTATACAGAAAACTATCTATTACAGTGTATACGGAAATCTATTTATTGCAGTGTATACGGAAAGCTATCGATTACAGTGTATACAGAAAGCTATCTATTATAATGTACACGGAAAGCTGTCTATGACAGAGTGTACGGAAATATATCGATTACAGTGTATACGGAAAGCTATATATTGCAGTGTATAAAGAAAACTATCTATTACAGTGTATACGTAATGCTATCTATTACAACATCATAAAGAGTGCAGTATAACGTAAAAGAAACTATTATTATTTATTTTCTGAGATTTATCCAATTTTTTTGTTCCTCCACAAGTTCGCAATTTGCCCCCAAATCTAAATGTTGCAGTTCAGCTTGGAAATGAACATCTCACAAAACTATTTTGACACATTGTGTTTTTAATTATCTATTATTCAACCAAGAATCCCTTTCAAAAGCTTAGGACTGAAATGCATGTATATCAATACAGCATTTGAATAGAAGATTTTATACGACGTCATATGCGATCCCAGGCCGAGTCATACCAAAGACTTACAAAAATGGTACAAACAGCTACCTCGCTTGGCGCTCAGCATTAAGAGGTTAGTGTTAGGACTGGTCGGCCTGGTGTCAGGATAATGTGACTGGGTGGGACATCGTGCTACATGTCTGCGGCATGATGCCCCAGTGCTGGGCATCACTATAAGCTGCCACGCTGCAGACATCGTAGCAATATGACTGAAAAATTGTTAAAGCTACGTTAAAAATCCAAATCACACACACACACACACACGACGTCATATGCTTCCATAATTTCTTCCCTTGAAAGTTCTGTCCATGATCTTTTGAGTCATCGTTCCAAGATAAATGTACATAATGTTCCCGTCAATTGCAATCAATAAAAAGAAATCAGTCAGTCACATTCTTGTCAAGGGATATAAATAATGATTTATTTTCTTTTATTTTTATTTTTTTTGCTTTGTTTTTTTTAAATCTACTTCCCCTCCCAACAAAAAACCCTCCTCAGAAATGATGTCTTCAAATATGTTGCTTTTAAAATGGTAATGACACATGATATTGCTGTGGAAGTTATTATTGAAATTTACACACACACACACACACACACACACACACACATATATATATATATATATATATATATATATATATATATATATATATATATATATATATATATATATATATATATATATATATATATATAGTATAAGACGTTAACAAATTAACAAGTAATATGTATTGTCAAAAAACATCACTGATTTTGTTGGCAAATGACAAATATAACAGACTGGGATAATCTACTTGAAGCCGTCGATTCTATTTTTACATAATACTCAATTGAACATAATTCAAAGCCATCCAGTTTTGCTAAATGATATTATAAACATTTTTTTCTTGTCTATCATATCTTGATGAAAATGTTGGCAAAGAAGCAACTAACAAACGCAATTGCTGTTGATATTGTTGGCAAGGGTAAGAAAAACGGTTGCTAATGCTGCCAACGGGGTCGATTGTTAGCATCTTCATTCATATTTTGGGATCAGTCAATATTTGCATGGAGGTATGTGTACTAGTAAATCATAATGAACATCGATTCAAACGCTTCGTGTCACTGTTGGGTGTAATGGCACACCCTATTACGGAACGTGTAAACTTTCTCACACTTTGTGCCATTTTCAACTGTTTCGGAGCGTAGAAAAAAAAAACACACCGTATCTAAAAGTGACACCACACCTCCACCATAATAAATAATGACTATTCGCCGCCTACTCTCTTTTAAAACTGGAAACTATTGAAGGAAAAAAGTACTTCTTAATATTTTCTAAATATGACGATGGGAAAACATCTTACATGGCATGTTCATTTGGTTGGACATATAAAAATCAATTTTTTTTATTTTTTATTTAGGCTACTTTTAGCAAATGTTTTTAAAAAAAATATGTAGAAGCAGATATTGTACAGTTTATAACAACTGTTAGAATTGCTAATCATACTTGTATGGGTGATATATATGTAGGTTCATGATGATATGTGAAACATATTTAGACTTATTTTCTATTTTTATCTACTTCTTTCCTTGGTATGTGAAGACAACAAATTTTACTGTAAACTCTGGTTGTCGTCAAGTAAATGTATGCAGAAATGTACAAGCTCAAATTTGTCTACCGATAATCTCCTGATCTGGGGAGATTCTTTTTTATATAAAAAAATAACTTGTGTTATATTGTTTATCTTTATATATATATATATATATATATATATATATATATATATATATATATATATATATATATATATATATATATATATATATATATATATATATATATATCGTATCTGTTATCTGTTAAAGTTCGATGGCCGAATGAAAAGTAAAAATAAACTAGATTAGTTGCCCATCATTGGACGAGAAAAAAAGAAAAGGTTAAGAAAGTAAAAGTAATGGGATGAGAGAATTTGAAAGAAAGCTTGAAGATAAAAATACAAAATAAGTTTTAAAAATGTAGGATTCCACCGCGTGTTTTTATTCAAGATTCTAAATGATTCATCGGTTTAAAAATAATTGAGTTCAGTACAAGTCTGGTGTTTTGGGGGGGAGGGGTTTGAGTGACATAATGCGTCATTCAGGACTGTCTTTATTATGAGAGACGTTGTGCTTTGATTCTTTTCTATTGTACCAACCACAATTTTTAACAAAGAAGGAAGTAATTTTCCTCGCTTTTTATAAACTGAAGTTGAAATTTAAATGAAACACTTCTTTATAATAAATATGGAACATTTAAGGTTCCGCTCCGGGGTTTATAACTTAGCACAGGGTTGAAAAGCCAAAGAAAAGGAATTCCCTATTTACCCTGTTAGAAATACGTGTTATAAGAATAGAAATATGTGTATCCTAGGCAAGATTTCAAAAGCCACCGTTTTTTTTTTTTTTTTTTTTTTTTTGTTTGTTTTATCTTTATGCTGGATTGATGGTTGATTTAGGTTTAGAGTACAGAGCTAGACCTGACCTACAATTCACATTTTACTGATGACCGGCTCTACGTGGATATTTTCAGGCCTAAAATTTCAGAACTAAACTATTTTTTAAACAACAGCCGATAACTTTTATCGAAATTTGTTTTATATCTTGTAAAAACACCCATGCACGCCACACCCACATATATTATAGAATTCTCTTTTCAGAAAATATTAATGCAGACACATTGAATTCAATTCTGTATTTTAAAAACAGGCAAAGTTAGTGTATTTTATGCTATTTCAGGTACATTCCCCAAGAACACGGAAGCATGCATTTTCATAACCGATAAGTGCAGTTTCGAAACATATTAATGCATGTATTATTGAATTCATATCTGTATTTTAAAGACAGGCAAAGTTAGTGTATTTCGTGCTATTTCAGGTACATTCCGCAAGCACACAAAAGCGTGTATTTTCATCAACTGTCTGCTTCATACATCAGATGTTATTTCCTAATACTGATCCTAAAAAATGTCAATCAAAGTTGATGAAAGACAGGTAAGTGAGTGTAACTTTCTGTTTGTGGGGGGGTTGTAAAGCAAACGACTTTTGTACCTTCCCAACTTTCAGCGGTGCTCCATATCTCTGGAGCGGAACCTCGATTACTAAACAGATGCCGTTATTGTATGATATCATTTGGGAAGTAAAGCTGAAAAAAGTTAAACTGCTAGCATCTAGACATTCCTTCTAAATAATTGTCATGCATTTATTCCACAGAACAGTCTTCATTAGCGTCAAAGTCTCATAAAACCATCAGCCCCACCCACCCCGGTAAATACAAAGGTGAACTATGAGCTATTTTAAAAATGTACATTGCACTTTCTCAAATATAGCATTCACACATATACCAAAAGACAGATACATAACAACTGTGACACTTATGTCTAAGATGTCACAGATAAATTCTAAGGGCCGAACAAGAATGGACCAGATCAGGTTCACATGGGTCAAATGTTAAAGGGTACAATATTCTACAAACAACAGCACATGGAAGCCTGTAGAGCTGACTTTTCGTTATTTATTTTTTTTCTTCTTTATTTTATAACAAATGAATGGAACGAAAGTATTTGGTACGTTTTGTCTTTCAATTAAGTCCAGCAATTTTGATTTTTGGGGAAAATGAAAATCAAATAGCTATAATTTTGCAGCATTAAATGTTGTTTTTTGACATTTTCGACATATGTCACGGTTTAAAACTATTAAAGACATCTTGCACACCATTTTCATTTCAACATATCAAATAAATGCCTCAAAATCGGCTGTTGTTTTGCAGAAAATACACCATTACCACCACCCTGCAAGACAACAGAAAGCAAATACAGACGGATTTAAGACGTGCGTACCGATTAAATACGTACCGATGGTGACCTGGGTTGATAGTATAATATCTCGGGTGTTTCAGCCATGTGAGATAAACTAAAGAACATTATAATATCTTAGGACCTTCAGTCATTTGAGATAAAATAAGGAGTAATATAGTATATTACGACCCATAGCCAGGTGAGATAAAATAAAGAATTTAAGCGTTAGAATAATTCCTGTAATGAAGCATCTGTCCTTTATACATTTTCAATGATAACAACGAAAATGTCAAATATAGCATGGTATACGTGCCAAATTCGAATCGTGTCGGGCAGACGCATAGACACGACTGTGCTTTGGGAGAGATGACCAGAAAATGTTCACTGCACATTAGTTATAGTTGTGTTGGCTCTCCTTATCTTGATGGATTCAAAAATGTCCGTGTTTTTAGAACTGAGCTGAACCAAGAGTGTCAATAGATTTGATTCGCTTTTTCTGTCCAACCAAATTACTCGTCACAAGCAGCAAAACACGAAGTAAATATGTGTGGAACAATACATCCAGTGTTGATTAGGTTTGAATTCTCGGGAATTTTCGTGCCCAAGTAATCTTATCCTTCGTTTAAATAAATAAATAAATAAAATAAAATAAATAAATAAATAATATACTGGGGTGGATGTATTATTAAGAACAGGACCGCTTCAGTGACTTAGTGGTTAAAGCGCCCGCCTCGGATGTAGAAGGTCGCTTGTTCGAATCACGGCCAAGCCATACCAAAGACTTTAAACAAAATGGTACTAACAACTTCCTGGCTATGCGTTCAGCATTATGGAGGTAGTGTTAGGAATGGTCAGCCTTGTGTCAGGATAATGTGACTGGGTGGGACATGATGCCACGTGTTTGCGGCTTAATGCCTCAGTGATAGACATCACTATAAACTGCCACACTGCAGATATCTTAGCGATGAGGCTGAAAATTGTTAAAACAATGTTAGAAATCCAAATCACACACACACACACTTCTTAAGAACACAAATATGCGTCTATTTCCTTGTAGTTTGTTTTAAAAGTTTCAAAGCACTCATTTCAAACTGAACATTCTGTCCTTCCCTTTTGAAAATAAAATCCAAGATTTACATGTGATAAACATGAAATACGTTGTCAAGAGAAAGTATATGATACTATCAATACTTTAGAATGCCTGATTATATTGAATTCACATTAAGAGGTATGTATGCATATTGAATTAACACTATAAACGCTTGGTAATTATCTACTAGTGGTTAATAGTGTTCATAGGTGACTAATCATTTCGCTAGCCAAGGTTCCGATATGTTAACTCTATCTACACCTTGGCGGATCGAGCAGATATTTTAGTGCTTTGTCCTGGGGACATCTATTGAGTTGCCTCCCTTAGTGTGTTATCCAACTAACCAATAGCATATAAAAGCGGTGCATTGTATATCGGTCGAAAATGGTGGAGGCATTTGACTTTAAAATAATATTTTGAAAGCTTAACATCGGAAGTGTGACAACATACTAGAGAAACGTCAGTACAGGTGTACGTTAGTATTTTTCCACCTTTATCTGCTACTAAGAAATATGATAAATAGAACCAAACTAATGCACGACATCCAAGCTAACCTAACAGCTTGCTTACTTCCTACCGCAGAACAACTCGATAACTGCCTGCGTTCATTGATTGACAAACATGCCCCAGCCACCAAGTGCAGAGCATCAATTCAAAAGTGTTCTCCATGGTATAGCAGTGTTAGGGACCAGCTTCGCACTGCTAAAAGAGACCGTCGTAAAGCTGAGAGGCTTTTTCTTTCCACCAGACTCACTAGTCATAAGCAAATCTATGAAGCCGCTAAGAAGAATGTCACAAATATAGTTCATGCAGCGAAATCAGTCCACTATACTACTAAGATCATGGAAAGTTCCAGCTGCAAAGAGCTCTTCAAGATTACTAACAAGCTAATGTCAAGGAACAAATCTACACCACTTCCAACTACCTTCTCTCCAGTCGACCTTCCGGACACGTTTCCAAATTTCTTTCGTGACAAAGTACAAACCATTAGAGATAAGCTTGACACCACAATTTCAATTGACTCGTCGTCACCATACAGCTGGGATACAGAATTTGAGCGGCAACCATTAGCAGCATTTGAACCTGTCTCTATGGATTTCGTACGTACAATCCTGATGAAGGGTGCACCAAAGTCATGTGAACTTGATCCAATTCCAACATCACTGCTGCTTGAGTGCTTAGATCCAGTATTGCCTTCACTAACTGATGTTATTAATACCTCTCTCATCCGGGGAATGCCCATCATTTTTCAAGACTGCCATTGTAAAGCTTCTGCTGAAGAAACCAACACTAGACCATAACGATTTAAAGAACTACCGCCCAGTTTCTAATCTCCCATTCATTAAAAAAAAAATCTTAGAAAAGATTGTTTAATCCCAGCTTGTATCTCATCTTCATTCAAACAGTGTTTTTACCAATGTACAATCTGCATATCGCCCTTGCCACAGTACTGAAACTACTCTTCTAAAAGTAGTTGATGACATTCTCTCTGCGTTGGATAGCGGAGAGATTACAGTCCTCATCTTCCTTGATTTGTCTGCAGCATTTGACACAATAGACCATGATATATTACTTCACCCTCTCCAGCATGGCATTCATGATACAGCCTTAATGTGGTTCAAGTCTTACTTGGTCAACAGGACACAAATTGTGTCTGCAAATGGAATACACTCCAGTCCAGTTGATGTATGTTGTGGTGTTCCACAGGGGTCTGTTCTTGGACCTGTTCTCTTCATTCTGTACACTCAGTCGCTCTCAAGTGTCATAGATCATCATCCAGTGTCTCACCAATTGTACGCTGATTACACCCAAATATACAAATCTAGCCACCCAACTGAAGTTGATGCTACCATCCAAGGTGTAGAGAGGTGCATTTCTGATGTGAAATCATGGATGACATGTAACAAGCAGCAGATGAATGATGATAAAACTGAGGCCATTCTGATCACAACACAAAGACTTTCTCATTCACATCCTTTACCTCAAACAATAAATATCAGCAACACCAACATTAAATTCACACAATCAGTACGAAACCTAGGTGTTACTTTGGACAGTACTCTCACATTGCACCAACATGTCATGAACATATGCAAGGCTGCATATCTTGAGCTGAGACTCATCAGTTCAATTCGCAAATATCTTTCAGTTGAAGCCACTAAAACACTTGTGTGTGCATTAGTACTTTCAAGACTGGACTATTGTAACTCAATTATGTCTGGTTCATCTCAATATCTGCTCCAGAAACTTGAAAAATTTCAAAACACAGCTGCTCGGATCATACTTAGAGTACCACAATCAGAGTACACGTCCCCGCTGCTCTGTACTCTACACTAGCTATCCATTCGACCCAGAATCAAACACAAAATTTGTTCTCTGTGCTACGTTTCACTGTCGACTCTAGCCCAACATACGTATCCGACCTCGCCCATGTGTACACACCAGCAAGATACTCACGCTCCTCTTTTGACAATCGTATACTCATTATTCCAAGTACGAAAACAAAGTCATATGGACAGCGTTCTTTTGCATACCATGAACGTGAAATGAATTGCCTACTGAACTTAGACACAAAGACACAGTATTCACATTCAAGAGGGCTCTCAAAACTCACTTATTTCAACTGCAAGAACAAACTTAAAGACCTAATAATGTTTCCTACCTTAAATATTCTCAGCATGTTTTTTTAATGTTTTCTAATTTCATGGTGTTTCTTTTTGTAATCATATCATTATATGTTTTTTATCATATAGGTGGTGTCTAATGATGTAAAGCGCTTAGAGCTTCTAAAGATTAGGCGCTATACAAAGTCCTCATTATTATTATTATTCACCTACCGGCAATGAAAAAATTGCTTATAATTGCTCATAAGAGCCAATTCATATTGTGAGCTCCCCTTGTCTCGATCATGTAGAAACAGTGTTCCAATTTGAACAATTTAATTTGACTGGATGCGGTGGCTTGACCCGAAGTACATAAATCTTTGCTCGATTCGCCAAGGTGCAGATACGGTTTACTTATCAGAACCTTGGCTAGTGAAGATGAAGCAGTGCAATTGCAACCGATATGGTCTCTATGGCGTAAACAACTGGTCTCAATGACATAAACAACTGGTCTCTATGACGTAAACAACTGGTCTATATGACGTAAATGACTGGTCTCTGTGAGGCTAACTATTGGTATCTCTCCCTGTCCAAACTAGACACATCGAAGATTATTTATTCTGCGTTTCGTGAGTTATATACCAAATTAGAAGCAAAATTACATATTGGAAACACTGTCTCAAGCAACATAAAAATATCAACTGGTGAAAAAGTTCGGTTTATATTGAAAAGTTCGATTTACATTTGAAAGTTACATTTGTATTGAAAAGTTTAAGAGTTATCTTTGAAGTAAGATAAAATATTTCGGAGTACAACCCAGCTTATTTTTACTGAACAGCAATACAGAGAGACTTGTATGTGATACACACTAGCTATAATGTTATAACAAAAATAGCGCACTTTTATCTCCGAAATCAATAAAATATACATTGTTTTACAGAGTTAGTTTTTCTATTCTGTTTAATAGCATTATGGTGAATTTTAGAAAATCAACCCTACGAAAAATATTAATTTCGACTTAGAACCAAGCTTCAGACGTTCTAGCTGCTGGTAAGTCGATTAGTGCATACTATCGTTATTGTAGAAATACATCAACTACGGCAAATCGTAGAATATGAATGTATCGATATTAATTGTTCTCATAAAGTTTTTGTGAAAGAAAGGTCTGCTAATGATGGGAAAAAATGAGTGTTTTCAGTTTACCTTTATGATCACTGTGATGCAGACAAAATATCACGTGACTTTACCCAACATGTAGGTGATGGACAGTGAAGAAATTATCCACAACTTTCACCGTTGTTCACTCACGGAAAATATATTCAGACAAAGATGTAATTATTAGACCTGACATACATGAGAACGTATTGGAATCATAAAGTGTGAGCACAGTAGAATGCGTGTACCTATAGGAATATAATGGTGCGGATAGAACTGAACGTGTAGACATTTTGAAGCAAAACACGTGGACATAACAGAACGTATGGATGTTCGAAATTAAACCTTTCTGCAACACGGAACCGTGCTAACATATTGAAACAGAAAAAAGTGCTGACAGAATGCACGGAAGTATCAGAACAGAGAGGTGAAGACAAAAAGGTACAATAGATTTGTGGAAACATCGGAACGAAATGCTATTGTCATAAGTATTTGGGCACATATCTGAAAGAGAAGCTGCGGACATAAAGTAACGTGCGGACATATCATAACGAAAACTTGCTGACATAACGGAAAGGATGACTGAATGTGGGCACATGGATCAAACGGACATAGCCGGATATAACCGGACATGACTTACGTGCTATGAAACTCATATTTGCCAAAAAATGACATTCACTTTAAATGATTCTGCAAACAGTGTAATTTCATTACTTAGGGTTCGTTCAATTCACCAGTGTGTTCAAAACAAATTGAAAATACCACACTACATGTAATATAAGGCAGGCCTTCACTAAGCTCAAAACAGAAGCGCCATAAATGAGAAACTGTTAAGCTCATTCCCCTTTTGTAAGATAAGCAATACCACATCCATTGTCTTTCTCGTTAGACAAAGAACAAGGCTTTTTGAGCTAATGGCACGATTAGTACTGTTGTTTTTTATTTTATCGCGATACCAGTTAGAGGAGGGATACAGTTTCAACGATCAGTGGTTACTGGTTTATAATTGGTAAAACATGACACAATAATCGGTACGTTTCTGCTGTTTTCCTGCTACCTGTTTGTCCAGATCAAGTAAAATGCAAGTTAATATCCCCATATGCGTTGACCTTACACAGGAATCAAAAGGAGTCATGGTGGAATAAACAAATGGACTGATAGTTAAATCAATGAATGAGTGGTAGAAAATAAAGACTGATTTCTATTAAATTAAACCAGAAAACGTTTGGAGACAAATAAATCCAAATTTGTATATTCTCCAATGAAAGGATGCATGTCATTAATGGCGGTAAAGTTTATAAGTATTGTCACAGCAAAGATATTCATTTGCTTCGTTTTTAAATGCAAAATAAATTAAATATTATTTAATTTTTTAGACAAAACACAGAGTTGAAAACTAGAAAACTATGTTTTGCATCAAAAATAAGTTCATCTATGAATATTTCGTTTATGATATACAATTCTTCATTTGTAATCTTCGTTCTTTTGTTTTCAAGAAACTCAAGGAATGTTCTGTTTTTGCTGCTAGAAAATGTGATGGATGCACCAGATGGCTCATTGATTGCACTGGCTGTAATCTAGGGATATTGCATACAGCCTTGCCCATTAAACGAGTGGAGTTTAACATTCTTGCAACGTCAGCGAAAAATCGATGGAAACTACAACAATGGAATCAGATAAATATTGAATAGTCAAAAATAGTTTCTTGCTAATTTATTTGAGAAATAATCGAGTTTCTTACGGGAGACATGCTTCATGAGAGAAAACAATGAATATATTTTATTTCTAACAATAAAACGAGTAGTAAATTAACCTAGCGTTATAATGAGGTCATAACGTCATAACATCGATTATTCTGTTTTTGCATTGGTTGATGCTATCTTTTTATATCGCTTGTACCTCTACTTGTATCGGACGAGAACAATCTTTGTTTTAACTTTTGGTGTAGTAGCATCGCTTTGATATCTCTAATAACGGAAATGGAAAGTGATTGGTACCAGTGCCTAGCAGAGATCGCCGTTACAGCATGGCAGATTCGTAATAACGCAGTATGAATATTATTGTTATGTTTCTACTATTGATTAGGGTTATGACTTGCCTATCTTCATGTTTTCTGAATAGACACGACTTCTTTCTTGCACTTACTTCAAGCGGATGTATACACTTCACAAGAATCTCGTTAAGATAATAAAACTGAGAAATATATTGTGATATTTTGTTACGATATTCGTAGTAAGTTTTAGGTTCATGTTTGTTTGTGAATTTGCAAATTAACAAATTGCATTTATTTTATGTTGTATGCGCAATGAATATGCACAATATGCATTGACCAGGCAATTCTGTTTAAGAACCATTTTTTTCTAAGTTTCATCTGATGAAGAAAAAAACATAATTTATAGGATCAAAGTGAATGATTTATTTTTATATTACTTGTGATTAATATAACATACGGTGTGCAGTAATACATTTCTGTTGATCTGTGCAGTAATACATTTCTGTTGATCTGTGCAGTAATACATTTCTGTTGATCTGTGCAGTAATACATTTCTGTTGATCAACCTCTTCTGAAAAATCTATGGGGAAGATAAAAAAAAGTGTCCAAACGAAATTTTATAATTGCAATGGACAAAGAAGGAGATAGGAACATATTAAACAACACCCAAAGAGAATCACAAAGATTGGTGAGGTGTCCATGTATGACAGGGTTCTAACCCCTTGTACCGCCGAGTGCGTGATAAGTGGATGTCCATCGAAGATAATTTATTTACTATATCACTTCAGGATTTTTTTTTCCTGCCAAGATGCCAAATTCTTCACCAAAAAAAAACATTCGTCCGTTTGTATTTGATGGAAGCGAATTTATTTGGCGACCTAAACTATGACATGGGACGTCCCTATTAAAAACTGGGCCAGAATTTCGTTTGAAGATCGCTCTTTAAAATAATTTCAAACTGTCAAGAAATGAAGAGTAACAGACAGATATATTTGCTCCTCTCTGAGGAAACAACACACTCGAATCAAGTACCGAGTAGATTATTCGGATCTTAAATTAGGAGAAACTTCACAAGTGTTTACATGACTGTGATCTATAGAAAAATTATTAGACAGCCGGAAGTGATAGTTGCTTTGTTTGACTGGCTACAAGTTGGCTCTACTTGACACTCGCTAAAGAAACGAAAGAAAGCATGCAATTGCATGCAGAGTGCTAAAATCGGATTATCTTGTTTGAGTTTAGTGTTTTAAGTAATGATTCTCGTTTTTGCTTAAAGTTGTAAAACTAATTCTGCATTTCAAGTTATTGTTATAGACAAAGTAGGACAAAGAGTTAAAAAATATTCTTCATCGCAGTTACATGCATTCAAACGCTTTAACAATTTCCTAAACAATTTATACAGTTATATCCTTTATGAACTGTTGTACTATAATCATAATAATTTTGCAAGTTGTTAAATTATAAAAATGACGGAATTCCACTACCAGCCCCCTCCCATTCCAGTCATTGCAAGCTTACTAAACATCAAATGAAATCCAGTTTGTTCATCTACAACAGAATCGTTGCCACGCACCTTTCATAATGAGCAAAAGCCTTGATTATTAAACACTGCTGCGTCACCACAATGCCTGACAACTAGCCATTACGGAAGGACAGACGGACAAGGATAATCCTACGATTGTCGTAGTGGGGAACTATTTAAGATCTAAAAATATGACTACGACTAATTTTTAATGTCTTAAGTCAAAAAGAAAACACAAAGTTGATTTTGTATAACTAGTCTGATATTGCAGTATACTGCATTTCATAGCTGTTAATGCTGTACACTACACTTGGCGAGGTTTCAGTTTTTGAGACACAAATTAACGTGCTGCGTAACTGAATTAATTTTTGATAATGATTCATGGAAGGCGTCAAAGCGAACCGTCTTTGCAGTGGCAAGCTAATCGTGAGGCTCATTTATAATAATGTTTGGGAAGTCGATGAAACTCCTTTCGGTTTTTGTTGGGAGTACTATTTTAAAATTGCTTTAGGTTCTTGATGGGAGTACTATTCAAATTCTGCTTTAGGTTCTTTATGGGAGTACTATTTTAAAATCACCTTCGATGTATCATAGGAGTACTATTTTAAAATTGATTTCGGTTTTTGATGGGAGTGCTATTTTACATTTGCTTTCGATTTTTTATGGCAGTACTATTTTAAATTCACCTGTGGTTTTTCACAGGAGTACTATTGTACATTAACTTTTGGTATTTTGTGGGAGTACTATTTTTAATTTGCTCTGAGTTTTTTTGTTTTTAATGAGAATACTACTTTAAATTTGTTCCCGGGAATCGCCGAGTCAAATTGTATGTATCGAAATGTAAAAAAGACTGGAGTGACTTCTGTGAATAAGACTTTTTTTTGTTGTTGCTGTGGTTTGTGCATACGCAATGAGTGAAACAATGGCTAATGGAGTAGGTCAAGGACGCTTATCATACCTGACCTTTGCATGTCTTTGGTCCGACCTTACATACAGACTTGTCAGAATTAATATCGCTTGTTTGACAGATAACAGTGTCATTAATCTATAAAGACCAACACCAATGAATATCTAATACATCCAGTAGCCGCCTTGGTCCTAATTTTGCGTCAAGACCAATCAATATTAGGCACAAAAATTTACCAGGCACGTGCGGAAATGCAAAAGGTATGCGTATCGAGGAACCATTGTTATTGTTGTCATGTTCTTTTGATGATGAGAGTATCAATCATATCGAGAACTGTCTTGTATTTATTAGTTTAACACATAAATGCCAGAAGGGAAAAGCGAGGAGCGGTCTACAACTTATTCTTATGTCCTTGTCGATCAACGAAAACACTAAAACAACGCCAAGCATTAAACTTCAGAAAACATAGCTTGACGACTGATGGGTATTTTTGTTGTTGTTGTCTTTATTATAATTTCCTCAAGTACAGTACCATACCGTAAACAGGATCCTAGCGTCAACATGATTATCGGGCGTGCGATTCCAATATAAGCGAGAATTCCGAATATTCACTTCGCACATGGATCTTCTAATTAACATCTGTATTGGACACGTTCATTCTTACACTTCGACATAAAATATGACATTTCCATCAAGAACGCGGGAGAAAAGCTTGCGAAAATGTCTACGTTTTGCCATGCAATAAAAGATAACTGGAGAAAGAGCAATGCTTCTTGAAATTGTAACTTGCTATGGTCTATCAGAAACTTATTCATCTTAGCAAAATATCCTATTTCGACATACAGTCAATCTTGGTGTCCAAAACTACACCACAAGGTGTGGAAAAAACGGGATAGGAAGCCAGTGAAAGATGCATTAAGCTGTGTGGATTAATCTTGGTCTATTCTCAGATCATAGTTTGGGTTTTCCAGAAAAAAATGGTGCGACGTATTAAAATCCCTACTAATTTTACCCCAATTCAAGAAGATTTTATATAATTTTCAAACAATCACAAAATCAAATGTTTAAATTTACGCTTTCTTCTACTAAAATGGCACATAAATTTACACGCATAACCAAAATTAACCCATTCACCGGAAACTTATGGTTTATATCACAGCATAGTTGGAACGAGGATGAAAACTAAATAAATTGTCTTATTTTATCTAAAGTCCTTAATCCTTTTTGTTTTCTTTTTTCTAACGCATACGCCAGCATAACAAATTTAATAATTTAGTACGAAGTAAATGGTCACTCCTCAGGTGAACACCGCCACAGATGTTATTGTCCAAAGATAGGTATTTGGTCAGCAGTCAGGTTTCAACTTTGTTTAATCAGTGCTCGGTCATTCACTGTGTTATCTTTGTTTCTGTTCTTACTTTTAAAATTATAAACAAATTTCTACATTGTATTGATAATAAAACGTTGGGGTTTTTTTTCACTTTTTAAAATCATTTTTGTATGGCCAGTTTCTGCGACCGTTCTTGCTACCCATTTTTCTGGTCACCTCCAGATCATTCACTTCTATCTGATGTTGTTTCAGAACTGCCTTTGATGAAATTAGAATCTGTTTTTATTATTATTGAAATGCTTATCACACGAATTTATTTAAGTCGAGCTCTAGTAGTTATTATCGATCTAATAGACAACCATCTTTCTTAAAACAGATCCACTAAAGTTTGTCGTTGAACAAAGTAATAACATGGTCCGGTGTATGTATAGATTGTATCTTCAACAATAGGGATAGTAAATAACACTTCTTTGCTAATTACCAGGCTGCCTGACGATAAATTAATCAAAAAGGCTCAGGAAACTTGCTATCTTCATTAGGTACCGCAACTAATAGATGCTTTTGTGTTGTCCAGGAATGGTTCTTGTCACTCATTCAAACATGCTCCGTGCATCTGGCTTAGAAGACGATAGTCTACAACTACAGTTTACGCCGACGTAAATCAGAAGCGGAATGAACTTGGCATAAGATTTCAGAGATTTCAGAACTGCAAATCAACATCTAAAAATGGCTTATGCTCTTTTCTCTTTTACAATACATTTGTACTTTCATATTTACTTTGAACTTTATATATATATATATATATATATATATATATATATATATATATATATATATATATATATATATATATATATATATATATATATATATATATATATATATATATATATATATATATATGTGTGTGTGTAGATATATCTGACGGGGATTAGATTATTGACTGCGTTGTGTAACATCTACTACTCAGATATTCACCGAGATTCTGAGAGCCTTGTGGTAATGAGAAGGAAACCAGTAGTAATTTATAATTAACTAAAAAATCGTAATAGAGAGAAACTTGAGAAGTTATGCCTTTCCACATACGATCATTCGACGTACCATCCATTTTTTCCGTAATCATCAAACCATTTTTATAGCAATTTCAACCAAGGTGCTCAGTGGGTTGAGAAGAAGACAAAAAAGGCATATAGGCAGCCAGAGCTACAAGATAACAGCACACACACCACCCCCACCCCCAACAAAGTTACACAACAAAACAACATATAAATGTTGGGATCCCCAATGTAAATACATGTATTTCGCCAGCAAATTTGACAACCACTCTAATTAGACTCATCTACTGCGTATCTGCTTAATATTTAGCTCAATATTTTGCCTGCCAGGAGATTATAAATGTATTAAGTCCTTGTATGTGGATCATTTTTTACTTCTCAGTATCGTCTCTTCATCATACAGACTGGTTCTTTCAACAAAGAGTCTTATTACAGCTAAGGAATAACTGGGGGAGAAGAAAAAAAATAGAATTGTTCTAAAATGTATGCAAGCGTCATAGGAGGAAAATATTTCCCATATTGAAGATAGAAAAAAAGAGCTATATATTGATAAGAAGTAAATGCATATTTTTTTCTCAAGTTTCAAGGTTATTTCATGTCTCAATGTTTTCAGCAATGCATGCATAAAACGTTATCACTCAATGATCAAGATTGTTAACTGATATTCGACATGAAATATTGGCAAAACGAAGAGTGGCATTAGGCGAAAAATTCGCTTTTTTCTACCTATTTTTCACCGCTATTTCCCATTCTTTGTTTCTTTTTTATGCTTGGTGTTTTACCCTCGTAAAGACGTTTAGGAAAACATGTTTTGATGTATCAAAATAGCTCCTATGACGGGGACGACGAATACATACAGTGTTTCTATAATATTTCAGTGTGCGAGTCTTACTGGCAATCAAACGCTACATGCATGTAATAATGCAAAGAGAAGTAATACAGATATCAAATTGGCATAAAACGAACTGCTCAGATAGCCTTTTGTGAAAGAGAATGAAAACCAGTCCACTGAATCCATATACTGATTTTATTACATAAGTACTTATTTGACCCAAAAGTGAAAATTCTCCCAACATCAGAAAGTTTCGGGATTCTAGAAATATGTTTGTTCAACATGTTCCAAGATATTGTAACTTAATTCATATTATATTCAATTTGTATATTTTTCTCTTTACTGAGAAAGTATTTACTTGACTCGCCAGTTTCCGGACCTTAAAACTATAGGATTAATTTTTTTTTTCTTTATTAAGTTATTTCTTTCTTTAAATACAATGCTACCATCACCGTAAATAATGAACTTCGCTGGGTTGGCTGTATAATTTGTATGTATTGTCTCACTAAACATATTAACTTCAAATATTAGTGATTAAAGCTTTACCATAAAATAACTCTTTTATATTTAAAGATACTAATTAGCACTTTCAAATCCATTAATATATCTCTTGTCTAGACTTAACATTCACTTTTCAGCCCACTACATCAATTAAACAAGGCACATTGAAAGATATGTGTATATTTCAGTGATAGTAGAAGGTCGGCGTCGTTGCATGTTTATTTTTGCTGTTGTGGGTTTTAACGCACTTTTTCAGCACATGACAGGCTATACATAGCGCCTGTTTAATTGGTGGATTGAAAACCCCGGGAAGAACTACAACGCGCGGGAGGCTACTGCAAACTTTGTCATATGCATACGTGAGCCGAGCTCGAGACTCGAACCCATGCGGACAGAGGTGAGATGTCAGTTATCGGTAAAGATGAGCGCTATAGACCACTCGGCCACCCGGAGCCACCATGACTGATTTGAAGGTCCAGAACACTAGTCGTTTGATTGACTTGTTGGGGCAAGGAGTAAGGGGGAATTATGCGACTGGGAGTGACATCATGTTACGTGTCTGCGGCATGATGTCCTAGTGCTATACATCACTATAAACTGCCATGCTGCAGATTTCGTAGCGATATGACTGAAAATTGTTTAAAGCTATGTTAAAAATCCAAATCACACACATGCGCGCGCGCTGTCCTATATAGTGAAAACATATAAGTAAGACAACACAGATACAACAATTTGTTGTCATGTCTTCATAATGATATCAACAAATGAGGAACATATTAACATCTTTTTAAAAGTAAACTAGCCATTTTGTTTTCCGTAAATGTCAAGAAGCCGAAGAAGCTAATAAAATGCTTTACGAAGTGAAACTAACATACGAGGTTTTCACTCTTTCTTTCTGTATATCTTTGTCCGTCCGTCCGTATGTTTTGTCTGTCTGTCGGTCTGTCTCTGTGTTTCTCTCTTTAATACTTTACAATTAAACTTAAATATTTGTAACATAACTATGTTTATATATATATATATATATATCGTTCTGTTATCGTTTGAATCTATTAAAATTCTAAATGAGACGACAATAAATTATCAGAATGGACATTAACTTTTTCAATAGTGTATGTTCTTGCTTGGTGAACTTGTCTGTTTCTTGTTACCGTATTCATAGGCAACGTATTTTCAGCACGATTGGTAATACCAGTTTAAAGGCAGAAAGAAATATGGACTTAAATCGACATAGGATATAAATAAGACGAGAAAAATCAGTTTATAAAGCAAAATAAAATCGATTTCAATGGAGCTATTCTTTCAGTGGTTTGAAAAGATATTTGTTTTATGCAATGTCATACCGTTTCATGAACATATTGATTTCTGTTAGCCTCATTTCGTAACAGACATATTTTCTTTCTCAAAATTATTGACAATTGCTTTGCATATGTGAGTTTGAAGTTTATCATGGGTGCTAATTCTATCTTTGTTATCTATTGATTCGCACTTTAGGAATATGTAAAAACATGGACAAAGCACTTGGTTATCGTCTGCTTATACCTGCATGCAAAAGCATGTTGGGCAAAAATCTATAAATTCCACCTACTTATCCCCTATTACTTAATCTGAGGTCTGGGCGTGACCTGAAATTCTTCAAATCAAACCAGTTTAATACTCACGATGTTGCCGATTCCTGATAAATGTCCCTTCCGAAAGCACGAATCTAATGCCTCGTCGTGGTCAAAGAAATTAGTGGGAATCCGGTACGAATCAGCCCTTGTGACAGAATGTCGGATATAGCCAGTAATCACCGATTTATTACTTCCAACATCTGGAAAAGAGTTTACACGTAATAAATTCAATACTTTGTGGAGATTAAGACGGATTCTGGCAAGAAAAGGGGCCTGTCTGTAATCAGCCAGGCTGTACACAACGTCTGTATTTGCATTACCCCCGTATGCGCTTTCTCGTTTCTGTTCTTTGTGTGTAAAATAAATAATACCGATCGAGGGTGAAATTGGTCGGTCATTATCTCAGGACTAATGTTTTGGGGGACGACAAAATCCTTACCT
Organism: Sinohyriopsis cumingii; assembly: GCA_028554795.2. Taxonomy (NCBI): domain Eukaryota; kingdom Metazoa; phylum Mollusca; class Bivalvia; order Unionida; family Unionidae; genus Sinohyriopsis; species Sinohyriopsis cumingii. The sequence goes on along the minus strand of CM068837.1, from coordinate 104,256,149 downwards.
TAAGTGACCTCCAATTTTCCATACACAAACATAGTGCCATTTTGGGGGAAAAATGTGTACAGTGCGGCACAACTAAAGAGTCTTGAAAACATAAGTAAAAGACTAATTGAATCACACACTATCCCCGTCCGGTCACAGATTGATTGAAACCCAACACTATTCCCACCGGTCACCGACTGATAGAATCCCACCATTATCCTCATCTGCCAATGTAACTTAGATGCAGAACTTTGGAAAAGGAAAAGAAAAATATATTATTTATTGTGGGCAGCCTGACAAGTAGCAAGTAGACCCTTTTTTGATCAGTAGCTTGTTGCTAGGAATACTTAATTTATATATATATATATATATATATATATATATATATATATATATATATATATATATATATATATATATATATATATATATATATATATATATATATATATATATATATATATATATAAACCCAAACCCACAATGTCAAGCGGAGCGCTCCGGTGGTCTAGTGGTAAGAGCGTCCGCCTCGGAAGTGTGAGGTCGTGGGTTCGAACCCCAGCCGAGTCATGCCAAAGACTTACAAAAATAGTATTAACAGCTGCCTCGCTAGGCACTCAGCATTACATTAAGAGGTTAGTGTTACGACTGGTCGGCCTGGTGTCAGGATAATGTCACTGGGTGGGACATCATGCTACATGTCTGCGGCATGATGCCCAAGTGCTAGACATTATAAACTGCCACATTCAGACATCGTAGCGATATGACTGAAACACTGTTAAAGCTACGTTAAAAATCCAAAATCACACACACACACACACACACACACACACACACACACAATGTCATGCGCACATACTCAGATAAAGGATAGACTAATTTAAAAGTTAAGGACTCAACATCGTCTAGCTCTATGTATTGTTGGTACCCCAAACTTGTATCCTAAAATCTTCAATCGGGCGGGGGCTGGGGGTGCTTTTGCGTCCCATTTGGGTACAGATAAACTGAAAATAGAAAATTTTTACTATGCCAGCTCTCACATTTATGAAGTGTCCAGCTATAAATATTGCAGGTCACACTATCTTGATGGTGTTTGTATCCTTTTCTATGATCCGGAAAATGTTTAAACGCTTGCGATCGAGGGAGACACTTAAAGTTGAATGTACAGAGAGATTCAATGTTTCTTGATTGGAGGAAAAGAATACAACATAGTTGCATCTCGAGTACATCAGTTCTACTACCGACTGTATAAAACAAAAACCTGTGTTAATGCGATTTTGTAATAAAAATGGAAAGTAGAACTATTGCGAGGAAAATTGAAATGTGCAACGTGTTTGTCGTTCTTTATGCCAAATAAGTTTTAACAACGAAGCAGTTAGAAATACCTTTTTACAAATCTGAATTTCAAAAAGATAACTTTTGAATGTCAAATGACTTGAATCAAATTCTTCACAGTTCTCTTATAATAAATAGAGGATATTGTAGGAGTGTTCATTTCGAACGAAATTTAGAAGGCAAGTCAAATAATTGTGACACTTGGCGAGCAAACTATTAAATGTACTAGACTTATGTCATAAACTTCGTTTGAAATGAGCTCTATTGTAAGATAGTTATCGCATGAGAAACACTGAATTTATTTGACCAAAACTGAAGAATAGTACTGTGTAATGGCTTTAAAATATATTCGGATGCCTCGGTCATTACGCTGTCCTATCCATGAAGTTATAACGTCTGTTGTTGCATTATTATATGTTATTGCGTGTAGTGCATATATAACAATTATAATATGAGTATATTATTCTAAGTAACATAGTAATAATGTGATAAGTTTTGATTTGTTTTCTTACGATAACTATCCATTATATAGCTTGAAGTAAGAGTGACAGACAGACTGACAGACAAACACTGCTGTGGTGGTGAATATAATTGATTGTTTTCTATTTCAACGAAGTTTCCAGCTCCATTCCGCTCCGGAGTATTTAAATAGACGATAATTATGCGAACCAGTGGTTAATGTCTTATAGACACGAATCAGGCATGGAAAAGCATTAATTAGTTTCTTCAATACAGCCTTAAGTGTAAACGGCAGATTTTAATTTAGACAGCTTCTTCTTTAAATACTGACTATCTTAATCTGGAAAGCAATTCAAATAAAAGAATAAATAAGAATTAACGCTATTTACAATCACAGTATCGCAGTAATCAAGCAATGAAACAATCCATGCGCTGGATTGTTTGGCAAACATTGCTGTTATTTCTCGCAAATTAAACACTCTGCCATCGGTACGCTGTCTAAAACAAATCAACCGTATGCAATCAAATACATGTTCATCTATGCTATTTTGGTGAGGGAGCCCTGTTATCCAAGCCGCCATCTTGAGTGCCACATGGTTTATTTCTTCGGGCGTTTTCTGTCACTTTTGGCATCTTGAATGGTTGGGCATAAAGTAATATCAAAGGTCACTTGGTAATGTTCCGATTCCAGTATTAAAGAGTTCGTTTTGGAAGAGAAATACGTTTATGTCAAATTTCAAAACTTTATCCATGGCTGACACGACTTTGAACGCTCTCTTGCAAAGTCTCTGATAATCCTAACAATGGAGTATTCTTAAACTTGTCTTGATCAACCAGTTATGCTCGCAGTAAGGCATACATTAATGCTTAATATTTATTTATTTATTTCTTTATTTATTTATAGAGCAATCTGTGATGTGTACATATATATGTTAGTATAAATAAATCATTACAAACAGTGCAACTTTGTTATCTCTCTTACCTAAAAATCTAACTATTTCCAAACCTTTAAACATATATATGTATCATGATACAGTAATTAGTGAGCATGTGAATATAATACAGCAATCGATGTGTGCGTGAGCATTATACAGCAATCGATGTGTACGTGAGCATTATACAGCAATCGGTAAGAATGTGATTATTATACATCAGTCTGTTAGAATGTGATTATTATACATCAGTCTGTTAGAATGTGATTATTATACATCAGTCTGTTAGAATGTGATTATTATACATCAGTCTGTTAGAATGTGATTATTATACATCAGTCTGTGATAATGTGGTTATTATACATCAGTCTGTGAGGATGTGATTATTATACATCAGTCTGTGAGAATGTGATTAATTTAAATCAGTCTGTGAGGATGTGATTATTATACATCAGTCTGTGAGGATGTGATTATTATACATCAGTCTGTGAGAATGTGATTATTATACATCAGTCTGTGAGAATGTGATTAATTTAAATCAGTCTGTGAGGATGTGATTATTATACATCAGTCTGTGAGAATGTGATTATTATACGTCAGCCTGTGAGAATGTGATTAATATACATCAGTCTGTGAGAATGTGATTATTATACATCAGTCTGTGAGAATGCGATTATTATACATCAGTCTGTGAGAATGTGATTAATTTACATCAGTTTGTGAGAATGTGATTATTATACATCAGTCTGTGAGAATGTGATTATTATACGTCAGTCTGTGAGAATGTGATTATTATACATCAGTCTGTGAGAATGTGATTATTATACATCAGTCTGTGAGAATGTGATTATTATACATCAGTCTGTTAGAATGTGATTATTATACATCAGTCTGTGATAATGTGGTTATTATACATCAGTCTGTGAGGATGTGATTATTATACATCAGTCTGTGAGAATGTGATTAATTTAAATCAGTCTGTGAGGATGTGATTATTATACATCAGTCTGTGAGGATGTGATTATTATACATCAGTCTGTGAGAATGTGATTATTATACATCAGTCTGTGAGAATGTGATTAATTTAAATCAGTCTGTGAGGATGTGATTATTATACATCAGTCTGTGAGAATGTGATTATTATACGTCAGCCTGTGAGAATGTGATTAATATACATCAGTCTGTGAGAATGTGATTATTATACATCAGTCTGTGAGAATGCGATTATTATACATCAGTCTGTGAGAATGTGATTAATTTACATCAGTTTGTGAGAATGTGATTATTATACATCAGTCTGTGAGAATGTGATTATTATACGTCAGTCTGTGAGAATGTGATTATTATACATCAGTCTGTGAGAATGCGATTATTATACATCAGTCTGTGAGAATGTGATTAATTTACATCAGTTTGTGAGAATGTGATTATTATACATCAGTCTGTGAGAATGTGATTAATTTACATCAGTCTGTGAGAATGCGATTAATTTAAATCAGTCTGTGAGGATGTGATCATTATGCATCAGTCTGTGAGGATGTGATTATTATACATCAGTCTGTGAGGATGTGATTATTATACATCAGTCTGTGAGAATGTGATTATTATACATCAGTCTGTGAGAATGTGATTAATTTAAATCAGTCTGTGAGGATGTGATTATTATACATCAGTCTGTGAGAATGTGATTATTATACATCAGTCTGTGAGGATGTGATTAATTTAAATCAGTCTGTGAGGATGTGATTATTATACATCAGTCTGTGAGAATGTGATTATTATACGTCAGCCTGTGAGAATGTGATTAATATACATCAGTCTGTGAGAATGCGATTATTATACATCAGTCTGTGAGAATGTGATTAATTTACATCAGTTTGTGAGAATGTGATTATTATACATCAGTCTGTGAGAATGTGATTAATTTACATCAGTCTGTGAGAATGCGATTAATTTAAATCAGTCTGTGAGGATGTGATTATCATACATCAGTCTGTGAGGATGTGATTATTATACATCAGTCTGTGAGAATGTGATTAATTTAAATCAGTCTGTGAGGATGTGATTATTATACATCAGTCTGTGAGAATGTGATTATTATACGTCAGCCTGTGAGAATGTGATTAATATACATCAGTCTGTGAGAATGCGCTTATTATACATCAGTCTGTGAGAATGTGATTAATTTACATCAGTTTGTGAGAATGTGATTATTATACATCAGTCTGTGAGAATGTGATTAATTTACATCAGTCTGTGAGAATGCGATTATTATACATCAGTCTGTGAGAATGTGATTATTATACATCAGTCTGTGAGAATGTGATTATTATACATCAGTCTGTGAGAATGTGATTAATTTACATCAGTCTGTGAGAATGCGATTATTATACATCAGTCTGTGAGAATGTGATTATTATACGTCAGCCTGTGAGAATGTGATTAATATACATCAGTCTGTGAGAATGCGATTATTATACATCAGTCTGTGAGAATGTGATTAATTTACATCAGTTTGTGAGAATGTGATTATTATACATCAGTCTGTGAGAATGTGATTAATTTACATCAGTCTGTGAGAATGCGATTATTATACATCAGTCTGTGAGAATGCGATTATTATACATCAGTCTGTGAGAATGCGATTATTATACATCAGTCTGTGAGAATGTGATTAATTTACATCAGTCTGTGAGGATGTGATTATTATACATCAGTCTGTGAGAATGTGATTAATTTACATCAGTCTGTGAGGATGTGATTATTATACATCGGTCTGTGAGAATGTGATTATTATACATCAGTCTGTGAGGATGTGATTATTATACATCAGTCTGTTAGAATGTGATTATTATACATCAGTCTGTGATAATGTGATTATTATACATCAGTCTGTGAGAATGTGATTAATTTAAATCAGTCTGTGAGAATGTGATTATTATACATCAGTCTGTGAGGATGTGATTATTATACATCAGTCTGTGAAAATGCGATTATTATACATCAGTCTGTGAGAATGTGATTAATTTACATCAGTCTGTGAGAATGTGATTATTATACATCAGTCTGTGAGAATGCGATTATTATATATCAGTCTGTGAGAATGCGATTATTATACATCAGTCTGTGAGAATGTGATTAATTTACATCAGTCTGTGAGAATGTGATTATTATACATCAGTCTGTGAGAATGCGATTATTATACATCAGTCTGTGAGAATGTGATTAATTTACATCAGTCTGTGAGAATGTGATTAATTTACATCAGTCTGTGAGAATGTGATTATTATACATCAGTCTGTGAGAATGTGATTATTATACATCAGTCTGTGAGAATGTGATTAATTTACATCAGTCTGTGAGAATGTGATTATTATACATCAGTCTGTGAGAATGCGATTATTATACATCAGTCTGTGAGAATGTGATTAATTTACATCAGTCTGTGAGAATGTGATTATTATACATCAGTCTGTGAGAATGTGATTAATTTACATCAGTCTGTGAGAATGTGATTATTATACATCAGTCTGTGAAAATGTGATTATTATACATCAGTCTGTGAGAATGTGATTATTATACATCAGTCTGTGAGAATGTGATTAATTTACATCAGTCTGTGAGAATGCGATTATTATACATCAGTCTGTGAGAATGTGATTATTATACATCAGTCTGTGAGAATGTGATTATTATACATCAGTCTGTGAGAATGTGATTATTATACATCAGTCTGTGAGAATGTGATTATTATACATCAGTCTGTGAGAATGTGATTAATTTACATCAGTCTGTGAGAATGTGATTATTATACATCAGTCTGTGAGAATGCGATTATTATACATCAGTCTGTGAGAATGCGATTATTATACATCAGTCTGTGAGAATGCGATTATTATACATCAGTCTGTGAGAATGTGATTATTATACATCAGTCTGTGAAAATGTGATTATTATACATCAGTCTGTGAGAATGTGATTATTATACATCAGTCTGTGAGAATGTGATCAATTTGCATCAGTCTGTGAGGATGTGATTATTATACATCAGTCTGTGAGAATGTGATTATTATACATCAGTCTGTGAGGATGTGATTATTATACATCAGTCTGTGATAATGTGATTATTATACATCAGTCTGTGAGAATGTGATTAATTTAAATCAGTCTGTGAGAATGTGATTATTATACATCAGTCTGTGAGGATGTGATTATTATACATCAGTCTGTGAGGATGTGATTATCATACATCAGTCTGTGAGAATGTGATTAATTTAAATCAGTCTGTGAGAATGTGATTATTATACATCAGTCTGTGAGAATGTGATTATTATACATCAGTCTGTGAGAATGTGATTATTATACATCAGTCTGTGAGAATGTGATTAATTTACATCAGTCTGTGAGAATGTGATTATTATACATCAGTCTGTGAGAATGTGATTAATTTACATCAGTCTGTGAGAATGTGATTATTATACATCAGTCTGTGAGAATGTGATTAATTTACATCAGTCTGTGAGAATGTGATTATTTTACATCAGTCTGTTAGAATGTGATTATTATACATCAATCTGTGAGAATGCGATTATTATACATCAGTCTGTGAGAATGCGATTATTATACATCAGTCTGTGAGAATGTGATTAATTTACATCAGTTTGTGAGAATGTGATTATTATACATCAGTCTGTGAGAATGTGATTATTATACATCAGTCTGTGAGAATGTGATTATTATACATCAGTCTGTGAGAATGCGATTATTATACATCAGTCTGTGAGAATGTGATTATTATACATCAGTCTGTGAGGATGTGATTATTATACATCAGTCTGTGAGAATGCGATTATTATACATCAGTCTGTGAGAATGTGATTAATTTACATCAGTTTGTGAGAATGTGATTATTATACATCAGTCTGTGAGAATGTGATTATTATACATCAGTCTGTGAGAATGTGATTATTATACATCAGCCTGTGAGAATGTGATTATTATACATCAGTCTGTGAGGATGTGATTATTATACATCAGTCTGTGAGAATGCGATTATTATACATCAGTCTGTGAGAATGTGATTAATTTACATCAGTCTGTGAGAATGTGATTATTATACATCAGTCTGTGAGAATGTGATTATTATACATCAGTCTGTGAGAATGTGATTATTATACATCAGTCTGTGATAATGTGGTTATTATACATCAGTCTGTGAGAATGTGGTTATTATACATCAGTCTGTGAGAATGTGATTAATTTACATCAGTCTGTGAGAATGTGATTAATTTACATCAGTCTGTGAGAATGTGATTAATTTACATCAGTCTGTGAGAATGTGATTATTATAAAGCAGTCTGTGCGAATGAATTACATAAAAATCTTTTAGTGAGTATAATACATTTATCTGTGTATGTGAGTTTTATAAAGCAATCTGTGAGTATGTGAGCATTATACAGCAAACTATTGGCATGTTAGTTTAATGCATCAATTGTGAGTATCTAAGTATTACGCAACAATATGTGGGTATGTGAGCACACGTTTTCATTTTTTGTATAATATCTTCTTTCCTTGCAGTAGAGTCATCATATCAGCAGTCAAACTGGGCGGTTTCACGCAATAAATATTCTCATCTTTTTGCAATTATTTATCATGTCTTTCGCTAATCATTTACTGTTTCTTAAATATCGTATATTGGTTGCTACAGACACTGCTTTCTAGCCATGTTTATTTTAATATATAGATAGATAGGTAGATGGGTGTATGTGTGTGCGTGCGTATATATATATATATATATATATATATATATATATATATATATATATATATATATATATATATATATATATATATATATATATATATGGGGAGTAGGTAGGTATGTAGATAGACTCAAAGATAGATAGACAGACAGACGGACGGACGGACAGACAGACAGACAGACACATGGACAGATAGATAGATACATACATAGATAGTCAGATGGATAGATGTTCGTCCTTCTGAGTTTGAAGATGACTATGACTTCACTAACTGATTTGGTTTATGTGAGATCAGGCCAGTTTGTACTCTGACTGTGGCATCCTGGACAGGAGATGCCTCTTGGGGTTGCTTGATCAATACAGGATGTGTTACACTTCTGACACTTTTACAGTCCAGGAGGCTGACAAGCTATTTTATGTCCCTTGCTGATGCGCAAACAGTGCCGAATACTAACATCTACATTATCTTATGGCATTTACGAAATATCTATAAATTTGCAATGCTAATTAGTAGCAAATAACCATGACATATCCCAATTCAATATTCCCTATTTGTTTGCCATCAGTAATGGCGCACCTGATACAAAACGCCTACACACGAGTGCATTTAAATCATTGGCAGTCTAATTGGATTGATCTTTTTTCTTTTGGAGCGGGGGGGGGCCGCTCCGGTGGCCTAGTGGTTAGAGCGTCCGCCTCGGATGCGGGAAGTCGTGGGTTCGATGCCCGGCCGAGTCATACCAAAGACTTACAAAAATGGTACGAACAGCTGCCTCCCTAGGCGCTCAGCATTAAGAGGTTAGTGTTAGGACTGGTCGGCCTGGTGTCAGGATAATGTCACTGGGTGGGACATCGTGCTACGTGTCTGCGGTATGATGCCCCACTGCTAGATATCACTATAAACTGCCATACTGCAGACATCATAGCAATATGACTGAAACCTTGTTAAAGCTATGTTAAAAATCCAAATCACACACACACACATACACACTCTTTTGGAGAGGGGGGCAGCTATTAATATAATTTATAAAATTACTCTCTACTTTGATTTAAAAATACATAAATAAATTAAAATTATTTTGAAAGGACATAATGCGTAAAAAATGTTAAACATTTGTGAATAGAAGCTACTGAAATAATTTGTATCAGGTCTCTAGGTGAATGCAGCTTGACTTAACCTCCAGCACTTAAAAGAAAATAAACGTACTTCCTACACTCAAACTGAAATTTCTTTAACTTCATTTTCTAAGTTAAAGACGTATTAGTAAATTCCAACAACTGGAATCTTTATCATTAAAAAGAATTAAATAAGTTATACATATCAGAACAACAAAACTTGAAGACTTTCTTGGGTTTTTAAAATGTAAACCATTCTTTACTACTACTGAAAATTAACTCCAACGCGCATTGAATCTTACAGCATAACTCAAAATTAGTTTAGACTACTTGGATTTGCTGAATTTAGTGTTGTGATTTTTCTTCCCTTAATAATAAATTTTGTTCGCAATTGCATAAAACAAATGGGATGTGGTAGGGTGCGCAACTTTATTGCTTAGAAACAAAGCCTGGAAGAATGTAAGTTACAACATTTCATAGACTGAATAAAAGACGTGATGGGAAAATATGGTTCACGAAAAGAAGCCGTCGCTAAATAAGGCGATGGTATTGGGGACTGAATTACTATGAAGCCACAGTTAGTTTTGGGAAGGCAAATGTCGTCGTGGCACGTATTCTATTCCAACTGACATATTCTGTCCTAACTGAAGTATAGAGCTCAATTTCTCTCACAGTAAAGTCAGCATACGAGTACGCTACAGTAATGTTAGCATGCGAGTACGACGTTGTAAAGTTAATATACGAGTAAATTTAATATACGAGTACGCCACTGTACAGTAAACATACGAGTACGCTGTAGTAAAAGTTACTATACGAGTACGCCACTGTACAGTTAACATACGAGTACGCCGTTTTAAAGTTAATATACGGGTACGGCGCTGTAAAAGTTAATATACCTCAACGCCATTGTAAGGTTAATATACGAGCACGCCGCTGTAAAATTGATATGCGAGTACATCACTATAAAGTTAATGTACGAGTACACCACTGTAAAGTTAATAAATAAGTACCCCACATTAATGTTAACATACAAGTACGCCGTTGTAAAATGAATATACGAATATGCCACGGAGAAGTCAATACACGAGAAGGATACTGTAAATTTGATATACGAATATGCCACTGTCAAGACTATACGGGCACGCCACTGTGAAGTCAATATACGAATACACCCCTGTGAAGTCAATATAAAATACGCCACTGTAAAATTAATATAAAAATAAACCACAGCAAAGTTAACATACTAGTACGCCACAATAAAGTTAACATACGGGCACGCCGTTGTAAAGTTAATATTCGAGTACGCCACTGTAAAGTTAATGCACCAGCATGGCACTGTGAAGTCAATATACGAATACGCCACTGTGAATTTGACATACGACGAGTATGCCACTGTGAAGTCTATATACGAATGCGCCACTGTGAACATCCCAGTATGTCAGAGTAACGTTAATATAGATGCTTCTCGATAAGGTCACTAGCAGACGATATTATGTCCATTTTACCTGGACGATGGGCAACTTGGCAGTTTCTGCTATATAGGACCACCAAAACTGACTATTTTGAACAACGCAGACTGAAGCAGTATACACTTATAGATTACAAATATAGATACTAACAGAGAGTCTGATTTGCGTACTGTTTATGTATGTATTTTTGTAACATTATCTTGAGATTCAATAAATTTATTTAAACTTCCTAACACCATATAAACTCAACGGAAAATCTGCCAGAATACCACAAACATGGCGGTTGATGACGTCATTCGGAGCAATTTATACGAGTAAGCCACTGTAAAGCTAATAATTTGCTTTACTCTTCTAATGAGACACGCAAGCATCATCTTATAAATGGTATATCTGTATATGCAGCTATATTCTTAAACAGTGAGACATCCGAATCTAAATATACCCTTACTTTAATGTCCCAGAACCTGCGTACAGATTTCTTATATAAATATATCTTTCGTTGTACTCCATTGAGTAGTGTGGAACATTTGGTCACATTACTCAGTATCAGTAACACCATGAACAGCAAGTTAAACATCCAAAATTTAAGATTATTGTCAACATAACACCAGGGACGTCATGGCGAGGGGGGGGAGGGGGAACCGTGGTACATCCCCCCCCCCCGCACCGAATTTGCATGTGCTGTAAAATTGATGTAGCCTATATATGAAAATTAACAAGCCCGTCAAGTTGTGCCCCCCCCCACAATCAAGTTTGCCCCCCTCCCATAATCAAGGTGTGTCCCCCCCCCGAAAAAAAACCCCCTTGAAATGACGTCCCTGCATAACACGTTATAACCACAAATGCCCACACAGTCACGCTATTATGTACATGTAAGTTAGTACCCATTTTCAAGCTCTCTTCCACATATCCATCACGAAGTCGTTATGGAGCGTTATTGGATACTGCGAATGCGAGCACATGGTGAATTTGGCGTAAACGAATAAATCTAGTTCAGTAAGTCTTTGTTTAACCTCCCTAGCCTCATTGTCCTACACTTCAGTTTGATTAGCCTCCTACTATTCTAGTTACCTCATCGTCGTCGTCATCATCATCATAGTCACTATCATCAACATTAACATCATCGTCGACATTATGATTATGATTATTATTATTATTATTATTATTATTATTATTATTATTATCGTTTTATTATCGTTAGTTCACGTAGTTTAAATTATATCTGGGATGTAAAGACGAGGAACGAAAAGCAATGCATCGCTCCACCATACACATATAAACTAGTTACGTATTTAGGCATATAGTTCATTTTTGTGTTATTTTGTTTGTTTGTTTTTTCTTTAGTGTTCATCTTTTTATTATTTTGGATAGCTTTGCCTGATTGCAAATATTTATAGTTATATGCATAACTCTTTTGTGTCATTGTATTTGTGCGTACGCGTGTCTGTGTGTGTGTTCTAGGTTCCACTGAGGAAGATCTTGTATATGTATCGACAGGTATGGAAACTTTGACTATCTCCGTGCCGTTTTCAGACTTTTTATTTTTTTCAGTGAGTATATAATTGGAAGAACTAGTGTTGGATAGACTTTTGCCATAGACATATCATATATTGGTATCACAAATATCTTACAATTTGATTCTCTTAGAGTCAATAATAAACAACTTTTGATTCTTTCAAATTTCCAAATTGTTCAAGCTTGTTTTACAAAAAAAAAAGAAAGATGTCTTACATTTCCCCCATAAGGAATATAATTTCAATACCATTTCTCTTTGGTCAGACAGATACATCCGGATCTCATATGACTCCTCTGACTGAATTATCTTCACTACTCCTAGGGCACTCTCCTTTACAACTCGTGTATAATCCATAAGGCGGGTATTGTTTTGGTTTCGACTGAAAATCGAAGAAATAATGTCATATAATAAAATAAATGTTTCCTTAGGTATTAATCTTGTCACAATCAATATTAAGTCTGTGTTTCAATTGCAATTCAATTTTCCGGACTGCAGATGAACGTAATGCTGACACGGTATTTATCAAATCATTGATTTAAAGAACAATATATATGTTCCGCGAATCGGTTCTCTCTCTCTCTCTCTCTATGTATTTAAATGCATTTCTTTTTTGTCTTAAAATCTTCAGAATATGGAGGAATAAAAGAATATTATCATCATCATCTCTCTCTCTCTCTGTGCACTACGTCTTCAACCGTACTCCCTGACCTCAATTTAGAAGTCGAGACGGGGTCCTTAATTTGATAAGCAGACCACTTTATTTCCATCATGAATACCAAACACAGGCTCGACGTGATTAACCGACAATAATGGGCAAGTGAGCCTCCAAATCGGGCCCAAGGCTTAAAGAAACAAAATATTTACAGAAATTCTCACTAAAATATGATTAATGTGTTTTGAAGTCGAATATGTCTGCCGACCTGGACCGCTTGCACGTTTAACTGCGAATGTTGCCAAAATAATTCTCGAGAAAATGCCGAGAAAGACAATGGTCCATTTCACAGTATTTTGCTGAATATGTGTACGTACGGGTGAACTCAAAACCCGGATTGGATTGCAGAATATGACTGCAAGGTGGGGATGATGGCAGACGACAATCAGAGCACCGAAAACCTAGGAGGAATACGGTAGTAGAGATTGCATTGTAGTTCGAGGTTGAGAAGTGGCACCTTTTTGAACAGTGGTTTAAAGGATTTCAATGTGGTACTTGTAGATAAATACTTACTTTCAAAGAAAGAAGTACGAACGTTATTTACAAGAGGAAAAAAATGTATTTGTTCAAATGGTCAATGTATTGAAGAATGTGCTCTTAAAACACGCTTAAATGTCTGCCACAATAAGAAAGTTATCAAATATTTCATACAGTTTATAATATAAAGTAGCTTCAAGAGGCTTCAAACAAAATTAAGTGCCTATTGTATAAACTCATGCAAAATGGTTTCCTCAATCATCATCCAGTATACTCAGTCATCGGCCATATCTATCCATTTATATCAGCAACATATATATATATATATATATATATATATATATATATATATATATATATATATATATATATATATATATAACTGTACTTTGTTATGCCCAGCCACAACATTGGTATGACGCACAATGTTATCATTTCCGTCCGTCCGTCCGTCTGTCATGTCTTTCCTTCAGGCCCGTTTTCAGCCACTGAGGCGGAACATCTGTATTCCACTAACACATTTCAAGTTCTACATGAAACATGTTTATGCGGTGTGTTTATTTTATTGTTGGAATGGAAAGAGTTGTTTAAATAAATGCTGAGGAAATAAAATCGTTCAACGCGCAAGTAACCGCTTCTCCAGCAATGACGTCATCAGTGTTATGAGTATGACTGGGATTTTGTGAATAATATTCACAATGAATCTTGGGTCTCAAGAAGCTGCATGGTTCTTTGACTGGATCGTGTACGTTTAATATTAGTAAGTTGAAGCTATTAATGTATATGTTTGTGCATTAATTTACTACGAACGGACTGGTCTTCAATCAGCGTATCTACACTCTACAATGTGTGTGCGTCAGTGTGTCTGTGTGTGTCTGTGTGTGTGTGTGTGTTGGATTTTAACGTAGCTTTAACAATTTTAGTCATGTCGCTACAATATTTCCATTTCAGCAGTTTACAGTGATGTCACGCGCTGGAGCATCATATCGCATACATGTAACATCATGTCCCTCTCAGTCACAGAGACCGCCAGAGATACCAGGTCGACCAGTACTGACACTAACATCTTAATGCGAGGCAGACGCTATTATTATTATTTTTTAAATTCTTTGATATGACTTGGCCAGAACCCGCGAACTTCCTCATCCCAGGTGGAAAACGTGATACAAGTTTACCTTGCAGCTGGACTATTGTAAATGTCACACAGGTTTACATAATAACTGGAATACGGTAAAAGTCACACAAGTCTGCCTAATAATTGGAATACGGTAAAAGCCACATAAGTCTGCCTAATAACTGGACTTGAGTGAACGTTAAACAGGTCTATCTAATAATTAGACTATAGTAAAAAGCACACGTCTACCTATAGTCAGAGTTTCCTCTGACCCTTGCCACCCCATTTGTGATATTTGGACATTTATGCTGGGGTGTAGGGTCAGAGCGCATTCCCTATCGATAAGTTGGAATTCGTCGACACCATTTGTTGTCGGCATGGGGTAGCCGCTTACTAGCCGGCCCAGCAAACTTGAACGACCTTTCATCGAGATACACCTGCATGAAATCGATAGGAATATGATTTATTTTCTCAAAAATTACGATCGTAGCATTCGTTGTGTCTTTAATCTGCTGAAACACAAGACGAAAGTACATCGTTGCTAAAATTTGACCTGGATATGGCTATTTGCATTCCTAGTCACGTGACTACACAACTCTCGCAACCTACATCTCAGTGACATCAGAGGTCATAAAGTCACGTTATATCAACAAAAAAACCATTTCTAGTGTTGCTGTAGGAAAACAAATCGAACATATAAATAAAAGTCATGTAATTTTTATAGAAAAATGAAAAAACATTCTCAAAATATTAATGGGGAAAACAACGACAAAAATCTGTTAATGTTGCAGCAATTCAGCAATTTGAAGAAAACCAGATTCACTATGAAGAGCACGTGTCAATGTGGTAGTCACGTGACACCGACAAAAAAAATCGCTGACACGTGCTCGGTACTTCTTGAAAATGGTTTTCTGCACCCTACTGCGATACCGACAGGTTTATGTTCGTGTTCTCAAAATAAATATGTTGAGAATTCAGTGTGAATCATATTCATTTACAAACATTAAGTGACTTCTATATAATATGTCCAAATTCTATGTACAACAACTTGGGAAATTTGTTTATTGTCGATATCACGTGACTATATGACCTCTGATGTCATTGACATGTAGGTTCCGAAAGTCGTATAGTCATGAGACTCGGAATGCAAATGGCCGGATTCAGGTCAGCAACGACGTACTTTCGTCTCGTCTGTCAGCGGATTAAAGACATGACGAATGCTATGCTCACGATTTTCGAGAAAATAAATCATATTCCTATCGATTTCATGCAGGTATATCTCGATGAAAAGTCTTTCAAGGGTGCTGAGCCGGCTAGAAAGCGACTACCCCATGCCGACACCAAATGGAATCGGCGAATTCCAACTTTTCGATAGGGAATGCGCTCTGACCCTACACCCTAACATAAATGTCCAAATATAAAAAATAGGGTGGCAAGGGTCAAAGGAAACTCGGACTAGCCCACCTAATAACTGGATTATAGCAAACGTCACACAGGACTAACTAATAACTGGACAATATTAAAGGTCACACAAGTTTGTCTCATAAATGGACCTTAGTAAACGTCACACAGGTCTACCTAATACATTGACTATAGTAAAAGTCACACAGGTCTACCTAATAACTGGACTATAATAGAATGCACACATGTCTACATAATAACTGGATAATAGCAAACGTCACACATGTCTACCTTATATTTGGATTATAGTAAACGTCACACATGTCTACCTAATAACTGGACTATAGTAAACGTCACACATGTCTACCTAATAACTGGACTATAGTAAACGTCACACATGTCTACCTAATAACTGGACTATAATAAACGTCACACAAGTCTACCTAGTAACTGGACTATAGTAAACGTCACACAAGTCTACCTAGTAACTGGACTATAGTAAACGTCACACATGTCTACCTAATAACTGGACTATGGTAAACGTCACACATGTCTGCCTAATAACTGGACTATAGTAAACGTCACACAAGTCTACCTAATAACTGGACTATAGTAAACGTCACACAGGTCTACCTAATAACTGGACTATAGTAAACGTCACACAGGTCTACCTAATACATTACTAGGTAGACTTGTGTAACTGGACTATAGTAAACGTCACACATGTCTACCTAATAACTGGACTATAGTAAACGTCACACATGTCTGCCTAATAACTGGACTATAGTAAACGTCACACAAGTCTGCCTAATAGCTGGACTATAGTAAACGTCACACAAGTCTACCTAATAACTGGACTATAGTAAACGTCACACAAGTCTACCTAATAACTGGACTATAGTAAACGTCACACATGTCTACCTAATAACTGGACTATAGTAAACGTCACACATGTCTACCTAATAACTGGACTATAGTAAACGTCACACAAGTCTACCTAGTAACTGGACTATAGTAAACGTCACACAAGTCTGCCTAATAGCTGGACTATAGTAAACGTCACACATGTCTACCTAATAACTGGACTATAATAAACGTCACACAAGTCTACCTAGTAACTGGACTATAGTAAACGTCACACAAGTCTACCTAGTAACACAATAACTGGACTATAGTAAACGTCACACATGTCTACCTAATAACTGGACTATAGTAAACGTCATACAAGTCTACCTAGTAACTGGACTATAATAAACGTCACACAAGTCTACCTAGTAACTGGACTATAGTAAACGTCACACATGTCTACCTAATAACTGGACTATAGTAAACGTCACACATGTCTACCTAATAACTGGACTATAGTAAACGTCACACAAGTCTACCTAGTAACTGGACTATAGTAAACGTCACACAAGTCTGCCTAATAGCTGGACTATAGTAAACGTCACACATGTCTACCTAATAACTGGACTATAATAAACGTCACACAAGTCTACCTAGTAACTGGACTATAGTAAACGTCACACAAGTCTACCTAGTAACTGGACTATAGTAAACGTCACACATGTCTACCTAATAACTGGACTATGGTAAACGTCACACATGTCTGCCTAATAACTGGACTATAGTAAACGTCACACAAGTCTACCTAATAACTGGACTATAGTAAACGTCACACATGTCTACCTAATAACTGGACTATAGTAAACGTCACACAAGTCTACCTAGTGACTGGACTATAGTAAACGTCACACATGTCTACCTAATAACTGGACTATAGTAAACGTCACACAAGTCTACCTACTACATGGACTAAAGTGAACGTCACACATGTCTATCTAATAATTTCACTATAGTAAACGTGACACAGGTCTGTGTAATAACTCGACTACATAAACGGTCACACAGGTCTACCTACAAAATGGGCTATAGTAAAGTGCACGCTGTCTACGTAATATCTGGACTATAGTAAAGGTCACATAAGTCTGTCTAATAACTGGACTATAGTGAAGGTCACCCAGGTCTACTTAAAATAGACTATAGTTAAAGGCACACACGTATACCTAATAACTGGATTATAATACATGTCACACAGGTCTACCTAATAACTGGACTATAATAGAATGCACACATGTCTACATAATAACTGGATAATAGTAAACGTCACACATGTCTACCTAATAACTGGACCATAGTAAACGTCACACATGTCTACCTAATAACTGGACTATAGTAAACGTCACACAAGTCTACCTAGTAACTGGACTATAGTAAACGTCACACAAGTCTACCTAGTAAATGGACTATAGTAAACGTCACACATGTCTACCTAATAACTGGACTATAGTAAACGTCACACAAGTGTACCTAGTAACTGGACTATAGTAAACGTCACACATGTCTACCTAATAACTGGACTATAGTAAACGTCACACATGTCTACCTAATAACTGGACTATAGTAAACGTCACACAAGTCTACCTAGTAACTGGACTATAGTAAACGTCACACAAGTCTGCCTAATAGCTGAACTATAGTAAACGTCACACATGTCGACCTAATAACTGGACTATAGTAAACGTCACACAAGTCTACCTAGTAACTGGACTATAGTAAACGTCACACATGTCTACCTAATAACTGGACTATAGTAAAAGTCACACATGTCTACCTAATAACTGGACTATAGTAAACGTCACACAAGTCTACCTAGTAACTGGACTATAGTAAACGTCACACATGTCTACCTAATAACTGGACTATAGTAAACGTCACACAAGTCTACCTAGTAACTGGACTATAGTAAACGTCACACATGTCTACCTAATAACTGGACTATAGTAAACGTCACACATGTCTGCCTAATAACTGGACTATAGTAAACGTCACACAAGTCTGCCTAATAGCTGGACTATAGTAAACGTCACACAAGTCTACCTAATAACTGGACTATAGTAAACGTCACACAAGTCTACCTAATAACTGGACTATAGTAAACGTCACACATGTCTACCTAATAACTGGACTATAGTAAACGTCATACAAGTCTACCTAGTAACTGGACTATAATAAACGTCACACAAGTCTACCTAGTAACTGGACTATAGTAAACGTCACACAAGTCTACCTAATAGCTGGACTATAGTAAACGTCGCACATGTCTACCTAGTAACTGGACTATAGTAACGTCACACAAGTCTGCCTAATAGCTGGACTATAGTTAAAGGCATACAAGTCTACCTAATAAGTGGACAATAGTAAACGTCACACATATCTGCCTAATAGCTGGACTATAGTAAACGTTATACAGGTCACACAGGTCAGCCTAATAACTGGACTGTAGTAAAAGTCACACAAGTCTGCCTAACAACTGAATTATAGTAAAGGTCACAAAAGTCTACTTAATAACTGGACTATAGTAAAAGCCAGACAAGTCTACCTGATCACTGGACAATAGCAAAATGCACATATGTGTACCTAATAGATGGAATACAGTCAAAATTACACATGTCTACTTAATAACTCGACAATAGAAAAAGTCACTCAGGTCAGCCTAATAACTGGACTATAGTAAAAGTCACACAAGTCTGCCTAATAACTGAATTATAGTAAAAGTCACACAAGTTTGCCTAATAACTAAACTATAGTAAACGCCACACAAGTCTACATAATAAATGAATTATAGTAAAAGTCACATAGGTCTACATAATAACTGAGTTCCAGTTAAAGTCACACAAGTCTACCTAATAACTGGACTATAGTAAAAGTCACATAAAAGTCTACATAATGGCTGAATTAGAGTAAAAGTCACACAAGTCTGCCTAATAACTGAATTATAGTAAAAGTCACACAAGTCTACATAATAAGTGAATTATAGCAAAAGTCACACAAGCCTGACTAATAACTAAATTATAGTAAACGCCACACAAGTCTGTCTAATAACTAAATTATAGTAAAAGCCACACAAGTCTACCTAATAACTGGACTACAGTAAAAACCAGAAACGTCTACCTGATCACTGGACAATAGCAAAAGACACACATGTCTACCTAATAGATGGACTACGGTCAAACTCGGACAAGTCTACTTAATAGCTCGATGACAGTAAAAGTCCCACAAGTCTGCATAATAACCGAATTATAGTAAAAGTCACACAAGTCTGTCTGATAAATGAATTATAGTTGAAGTCACACAAGTCTACCTAATAATTGACTTATAGTTAAAGTGACACAAGTCTGTCTAATAACTAAATTATAGTAAAAGTCACACGAGTCTGTCCAATAACTGAATTATAGTAAAAGTCACATAAATGTCTACATAATAACTGAATTATAGTAAAAGTCACATAAATGTCTACATAATAACTGAATTATAGTAAAAGTCACACAAGTCTGCCTAATAACTGAATTATAGTTAAAGTCACAGAAGTCTACCTAATAACTAAAGTACTGTAAAAGTCACACAAGTCTGCCTAATAACTAAATTATAGCAAAAGTCACACAAGTCTACCTAATAACTGAATTATAGTAAAAGTCACACAAGCCTGCCTAATAACTAAATTATAGTAAAAGCCACACAAGTCTACCTAATAACTGGACTACAGTAAAAACCAGAAACGTCTACCTGATCACTGGACAATAGGAAAAGGCACACATGTCTACCTAATAGCTGGACTACAGTCAAACTCGGACAAGTCTACTTAATAGCTCGACGACAGTAAAAGTCGCACAAGTCTGCATAATAACTAAATTATAGTATAAGTCACACAAGTCTGCCTAATAAATGAAGTATAGTTAAGGTCACTTAAGTCTACATAATAACTGGATTATAGTAAAAGTCACACAAGTCTGCCTAATAAATGAATTATAGTAAAAGTCACACAAGTCTGTCTAATAACTAAACTATAGTTAAAGTCATACAAGTCTACATAATAACTGAATTATAGTAAAAGTCACACAAGTCTGTCTAATAACTAAACTATAGTTAAAGTCACACAAGTCTGCCTAATAACTAAATTATAGTAAACGCCACACAAGTCTACCTAATAAATGGACTATAGTAAAAACCAGAAACGTCTACCTGATCACTGGACAATAGCAAAAGGCACACATGTCTACCTAATAGCTGGACTACAGTCAAACTCACACAAGTCTACTTAATAGCTCGACGATAGTAAAAGTCCCACAAGTTTTCCTAATAACTGAATTATAGTAAAAGTCACATATAAGTCTACATAACAACTGGACTACAGTTAAAGTCACACAAGTCTGTCTAATAACTGAATTATAGTAAAAGTCACATATGTCTACCTAATAACTGAATTATAGTTAAAGTGACACAAGTGTGTCTAATAACTAAATTATAGTAAAAGTCACACGAGTCTGTCCAATATCTTAATTATAGTAAAAGTCACACGAGTCTGTCCAATATCTTAATTATAGTAAAAGTCACACGAGTCTGTCCAATATCTTAATTATAGTAAAAGTCACACAAGTCTACCTAATAGCTGAATTATAGTAAGAGGCACATATGTCTACATAATAACTGCCTAATAACTGAAATGCAACGAATATCATGCAGGTCTCTTTAATAACTGGACTGTTATAAACGTCATACAGGTTTACCTAATAACAGGAATATTGCAAAAGTCATATACGTCATGTAGGCTTTTAGTTGTTGTTGTTGTTGGGTTTAACGCCATTTTCAGCATACGATAGGCTATACATGGCGGCCAGTATTAGTGGTGGAGGAAGAACCCGGGAAAACCCCGGAAAGAACCACCGACCCACGAGAAGCTACTGGCAAGCTTTCTCACATACCCACATTGGCTGAATCCGAGACTCGAACCGGCGCAGACAGAGGTAGGCTTTTAGTAATGGGCGCCATAATTTAGAATATGATTACACTTACGATTAAATAGCATTTATTCGCTTTATTTGGACCATTATAGATACGTATACCATTGGAAGGTCATTTATACACACCCCGAGAAACGCATATGGCAAAATCAAGGTTAAATTACGTGGACATTTTGGAGGAGGTCAGCCGAAAGGTGTGATCCAGTACAAACACGATTGAAATGTCGCGCGCTGTGATGTCACAACAAAAGTATCGCGTGTTGAAACGAATTCGTTGTACCTAGTATTATTTCTTATGATCGATCTGACATGCTCTTTTATTTACCCTGCTCGGTACCTTGCCACTATTGTAAACGTTTTGTTTTTTTTTTCTTCTTTTTCTTCTTTCTTATTTTGACGACATTTAAGGTGCAGAGCTTTGGGCAGTCAGGATTGAACAGACTTTGGCTAAACGCTTTTAGAGGAAAATTTCACAACTGCAATGAATATTTGTATGTAATTTGAGTAAATACATCTATATGAGCACATTAACAAACACTTTAGCACAAGAGATATGACTTTGCTGTGTTGATAATTTATTATTCACCCTCAAGTGTGCATATACTTGCGTCTCTTTTGTGCAGTGTAAATGGCAATGCCCTGTGCTGTTTGAATCTAATGCACGTATCTCATCGCCGGACAAAACTCATGCTTACGAAAATAAAATTGCATGATTGGCGGTCTAATTTACATGTATTTAAGATTTTAATCTAATTACGAGGTAATTGGCCCCCATTCTTTACAGTTCTACGGTAAATCTAACGGAGTTTTACTCATTATATCGTTAATGTACCATCAAGATTTGAATGCCTTTGATAAAAGGCATTATCTAACAAGCAATGGCTTCCATAAATAGTTAAATATGTCGTTGATAGATTTCTTATTACTTCTCTTTCCTGCCATGGTCAATGTCATTTCTGACACGAAATAGCACGTGCGATTACTTTCCTTAAGTTCCAAGTGGTATGTGTCAAGGGCTGGCGCTTTCCCAAAAGAAATAGAGCGAAACTTTGTAATTTGTATAGTTCATTTCAATTTGTTACTTCATATATACACGGTCACTGACCAAACAAAAACAGTGCAGGTTAGTGTTCAGTATAATGGACGAACATACAAATATTTCTTAACAAATATTTATTATTCCCAAGAGATAAAAGAGATTCGATATCATCATTGTATTCTGGCGGTAGATATTGACTTATATATTCTAAGTATGACATACGTACATACAGATACACCGAACAAATTACGGTATAAGGGCGAACAATTAGACTAAATGACAAATCGGAACATCGTGTTTTTCCGTCAAGTGGAGAAAGAGGCCTCGGATGCAATTCGTCATTATAGTTTGAACTACTTTTGGCAGCCAAAGGAGACACGGTCACGTGTGTGTGTGTGTGTGTGTGTGTGTGTGTGTGTGTGTGTGTGTTTAACGTAGTTTTAATAGTTTCTCAGTCATATCGCTATGATGTCTGCAGTGTGGCAGTTTATAGTTATGTCTAGCACTGGGGCATCATGCTGCAGACATGTAGCATGATGTCCCAACCAGTCACATCATCCTGACAGCAGGCCGACCAGTCCTAACACTAAACTCTTAATGCTGAGCGCCAAGCGAGGCAGCTGTGAGTACCATTTGTATAAGTCCTTGGTGTGACTCGTCCGTAGTTCGAACCCGCGACCCCCGCATCCGAGGCGGACGCTCTAACCATTAGGCCACAGGAGCGGTGCCAGACTGACACGATCTGAACATTTCGGCCTTTACTGTCGTAACGTTTATGGTGCACTCCGCCTGAGGCGAATCACCAAACACATCACATTTGTATGTATTCTGTGCAACCACTTTCGATGTTATTTCATGACCTGACAGAAATGGCAAAATGATGTTCGAAGCAGTTGGATGAGTGACACTTAGATATAGTGATGGGGTGGGTGGGTAGAAATGACCTACTTCACTTACCTAAAATCTTCAGCTTAGAAAAAAAATGGTCGAAATTAGTTTCATCAGAATTCCATACCTTTCCTTGATTTGCAAAGTGTAGGTTTTGCGCAACATATATAAAAATTAAGATTCCAATATGATAACACTATTTTTGAAAACAACTGTTATAACATATCTTTTTTTATAACATGGATTTGAAAATTTTGTTTTCTAGATCCGGATAGATCTCGATTGGAAAAAGCTGCGCCATTGAATCTAATTCTTTTGAACTTTTTTTTCCAGTGGTCGAAAAATATTCTTCGTAAAACGTGCCACCTGTTATGTCTTCCAATCTTTGAAGATGTCGCCGAAATATGCTATTTTCCTTTCTTTTAATTCTTTCTCTCTAGCCTGCTACAGGGGCCCCTAGTGGCCGAGTGGTCTAAAGCGCTCTCCGTTACGGATCACTGCCATCTCACCTCTGTCTGCGTGGGTTCGAGGCTCGGATTCAGCCAGTGTGGGTATGTGAGAAAGCTTGCCAGTAGCTTCTCGTGGGTCGGTGGTTCTTTCCGGGGTTTTCCCGGGTTCTTCCTCCACCATTAATACTGGTCGCTATGTATAGCCTATCGTGTGCTGAAAAATGGCGTTAAACCCTACCAACAACAACAACTATCCCGCTACACCCTACAATTTTCACCCAGTCCATATTTGTAGCAACGATGATGATTTTGTAGTGATACGTAGACAATAGCTACAACTAGTTTGGCGTAAGAATCCATCATTTTATCTTCGTATTTTTTATTATAGGGAAGGAAATTGGATACCACTACATTTATGAGCGCGTACAAAAAGGGCAGGGCCTTAAGCATTTCAGCACGTGGTTAGCACATTGAGCGCCATTAAAAGGGGCTCACCCGGAAAGATGTGGCACGGGCCGTTGTATTGTCAAAATATAAAATTCCTCGCTTCCCACAAGAGCGGTAACTGACAATATTTGACATTCTGAAGTCTCTATTGGGATATCAATTACAGTGGCAGGCGTCATTTGTTTGAATAACTGAGGAGAGAGATGCCGCCGAACCATGCATGATGAAACATCATCACTACTAGAAGAAAGTCGATTTCTTACCTACGGATAATGACATCCACAAATCTAAAAACAGACAAACCATTATATTGTTAACCAAGCTCCTATGCACGCAAGCTTTTCACCCAACTGTACTAGTTTGAATTCAGGCCATACTTTTTGTGAAATATTTTGAAACACCTAAGCCAAGTGTTTGTCCCTTAATCTACGCTTCATGATTTTATCATTTGTCTTTTAACGCGGCATGTTATGATTTTGCTTTTGTGGGTTTAAGGGCATTTTTTCAGGACTTGATATATTATTACACTATATTTTGCGGAGGAAGAGCCGGGGAAGAACCACCGACCTACGGGAAACTGCTGGCAAGCTTTCTCGCGTAGCCACATTTGCCGAATCGAGATTTGAAGACAGACGCGAAATGTCTTTAATTTGTAAAGGCTATCGCATTAAACCGCCGGGCCACCTGGGCCACAAACACAGAATGTTAATAAGATGATAGATTACAATCAGTTTTTCATAACTGTTAATGATGTTAGAAAGAAAGAAAGCATAAAAAAATAAAAGAAGCAACGAGTCAAACGAGGAGAATGAAGTAAACAACCAAGTAAGTAAGCAAGGAATAAATAAAGAAACTCTTGTCGATATCACCTAAATGTGCAATATCTGTAATTAAGAATGTGTGTGTGTGTGTGTGTGTGTGTGTGATTTGGATATTTTAACGTAGCTTGAACAATTTTTCAGTCATATCGCTACGATGTCTGCAGTGTGACAGTTTATAGTGATGTCTAGCACTGGGGCATCGTGCCGCAGACATGTAGCATGATGTCCCACCCAGTCACATTATCCTGACACCAGGCCGACCAGTCCTAACACTAACCTCTTAATGCTGAGCGCCAAGCGAGGCAGCTACTAAAGAATAGGTCGAGTCAGCTATAAGCGAATTAATTTTTCCTTTTGGTGAGACGCATCATTCGTTATTCATTAAAGGAACTATTGCTTTTAGTCATTAATTTTGCAGACAACTTAAGTCCCATTTTTTTAAAAATAAAACATTTTCTCTTTTCACAGATCTTTACTTCGTCTCGTGTCCGTGTGCAGCACCAAAAATAGTTTCATATGTTACTCATAGTCATTTTGATTGGTTTACAAACACTAGTTGAATAAAATAAATAGGGGAGCAAGGAAGAAAATGCAGGCATATTGGAGACTGGACTTCACGTAAGTCGGGTCTTTGGTTTGCTGGATGAGTAAATAAGAGTCTAAATTATTGAAGATTGTGAGATATCACAAATCTTGATTGTAGCACATCGATTATTCATGACCTCGACTGATCCATATCTGTCGAGACCCTCGGCCGGGTCCCTATGGACCACATCATCGATTCTTACCACGTGGGGTAGTGTTGTCGTTGACCTTAAAATATGCAGCAGACATGCAATGATCTATGTCCCATGGGTCTCATATAAACGTAAATCTGCGCTCACACCGATAAATATTCGGTAAAAACAATGGTCTGTTAGTCGCACATAAACTAACCAAATTGCAATTCTGCAGATAGGCTGAGTGATTAAGAAAAAACAGACGTTCAATATCAATATCACCACAGAAAGGATACTTAGGAACGAATACATGTACTTCATTATTTAACTCTTCAACTATTTTTGCAACCTATCTAAACTTGATTATACCATAAAGAAAACCAAATGTTTCTCCATTCAAACTATGACCTGTATTTACCAACCTAAACGCACTGAAATGCCGGAATCACTCAGATACGACGCACAGTTCAACAATGTCGTCTGCTCCGAAAGATGCACGCGATGAAACGAATTATGCGCGTGCGTTCCGTCAAATTCTGTATATCTACACTTTTATTTAGTCGATTTGGCTCCTATTTGGGTACATACTCAGATCTTAATGTATTATACCGTTAATCCTCCACATAAAGCGGGGTCATGCGATTCCTTTCCGACATCATCACCCTTCACCTATTCCATCCTTAAAACCCAGAAGAACTTTTTGACCCGAGGAAATAAAAAACCCAGATGGCAACATATTTTCCTTGTGAATTATTTAGTCTTACATTTTGCTGTAAATACGGTCTTTAAGATGATACAGCATTACTAAAGAAAGACAATGGGGATCATCTTCCATCTGTCTACCGAAGTTATTTTATTTTACTCATTCGCAAAGCGATAATCAACAAAAGACTACACTCTATGTCACCTAAGCTATATACGTGGTGAAAATAATCAGCTATGGCTTTTGACCAAACCATAAACTATTTCCAATACCATATCGAATGACCCACATACTAATAATACTCTAGTAGTTTTCAACGTCCAACAAGTCCCAAAATTATATCACTTCGCATAGTTGAATATACAAATATGAAACTATTGTACAGTTTTATTTAGAACGTCAAGCACGTTGGATCACATGCCAATTATATATCTTCCCCAAACAAGGCCACTAATGAAAGCAATGAAAATTGCGACACATTATTGACTGCAACACGTATATCTTTGCTTAAAGATTAAACCATTTTTATCAGAGCACCTGCTTTGGCGGGTTTGGAGGGTGTCCAAAAGCAGCGAAATGGGCATTTTTTAGGGGGTCGATTTTTTAAAAGTTGCTCCGGGAACCCATTCTCCGGCTATACCTGCAGAACTGTTGCTGCTTAGTACATTTGATATGCAGTAGATAGATATATCATGACTTTATTTCACATTAAATAATTACATATATATTCACTCAGACCTTATATTGATCGCTTTGTCTCACTTTCTTGATGAAATCGATAGGGACATGGCAAAGGTTAAGAATATTAGATAATGATACAGGAATTGAGAACATATTATGTGTAAATCGGGGGATGAAAGTCGACTTTTTATTGTTTATTTGCAGCCCTGTACATATAAAGACTACTAATCCTGGATGTATAATTAGCTACATGATAGAAAATAATGGATTCCTGTACGGTTTATTCTGTTTTTTTAACCGAAGTACGATTGTGGATGAAAATGTAGAGAATATTGTATGGGCTAAATAGCAACTTAATATTCATGCTTGCCCAAACAGATTATAAACCGACTTTACTATTTTGGCACATCCGGGAACTCATGTTACTGATCAAGGAATTTATGGTTTGTATTCTTTGCACATGTGCATAGCTTTCCTAATACGATTCAAATGTATCGCTAAATGTACGGTTATTCCGTCTTCAGAAAATGCGATGAAAGATCTTCGCATATTTATCTGATTTGTATGAATCTAATTCTACTACTATTGTCTAAACCAGGGGGTGCACAACTCAAACGTTTACATTTTTTTTTGGGGGGGGGGCACCAGACAGATGGCCCCCCTATCCTAATTACATTGATTATTTATGTGTTTTTGTATTCCCCAGATTTGTTGTAGTGTATATTATTTCATCGTTTTTATAACGTGAATTAGGAGTTCGGGTATTTTTCCAATCCCTAGTGTATCTATAGGGGAGTATCTCCGAGAGTGATTTCACTTATCCTCTCGGTTTAACTTCCCCTAGTTTGTTTTTCCTGTGACCTTGCTAGGGTCTCCTACATCCCATGTTTGTTATATGTTTGTGTTATGGGTTATGTATGCTTTATAGTGTTTTTGTTGGGAAAGCTTGTTCGTTCAAATTCTTGTAGTGTATACGTTTTCCTATTATATTCCGTGTTTTTGTACAACGGAAGATCGTTATTATACTTTTATGAATTTGGAAGAACGGTGATGTCCCCCTAATTTTTGAATCTTATTGATTCTTATGAATGTGTTAAATCACCTTTCTTAATAAGATTAGACTGAGCTCCAGGAAGGGTTCACATTTTTTTTAATTATTATGCTTCTCCCCCATGGAGCTGGTTGATCTTTTAATTATAAATATTCCTAAATTGGTCCAATAGTAGTATTTAATTTAAAAAAAAAAAAAATTTAAATTTAAATTTAACTTGATTTGAGTTGCAATCCGAACTTCTAATTGCATACATTTTTTTAAAGTTTAAAATAAATTTAAATTTAAATTTCAATTTCATTTCACAAGAATATTTGTTGAAGTTAGAGACAGAAAGGATAGATATTCGGTTTAAATTATTTTCAAGAGGGTTCCTTTCCAGACTCTTCCATGGGCCTGTTCACTTCGCGTAGCGCCATGTGACATAGCCCCATGGCATCATTATCTGTACTTTCCCTCTTGAGGTATTCCCTTAGTTAAAATTTAATTGGGCCACACTTTTTAATATTATTGACAATAAAACTTGAAATTTTGTATAAGGTTGGTTTGCTAAAATCACCATCAAGATATAGTAGACATTGTGGTTTAAAATTACTGTTTATATTAATTTCATCAATTATAATTTTTCTATCGTTCTGTGTTTCCCTACAATTCAAACGTTTACATGGGCCATGATCGATAGAGATCGGGCACTAAGGGGACAACACTGCGAAAGTTTTATGTCCATAATAAAACTGTAAATTACAAATGCGTAATAGTACCGACGTGGTCCGCTGGCCACTTAGAATGTGTCAGCGGGCAACATGCGGCCCCGGGGCACTATATTGCTTATTCAGGGTCTAAATGATGTATGTGGATACGCTGTGCAAGGAAAGCAGTGCTTTGAATCGGGTACTTGGTACAGGATATTATTGTTGGGAATAGGGTACTCTGTAAAAAATATTAGTATTGGAAATCGCGTAAAACTGAACGATCTACTATTGGCTTATATTGACCGGTCGCTAATTAATAATAAACTACTTTGGACATGTGACGGGACTATTTCTCAAGTACTTTGAACTTAGAAACAGCTGTGCAATTTAACTTTCAAATAAATGTTTAATCAAAATCGCGGACAGAGATCTTAATCTAATACTTGGTCATTCAACTGACCAATGACCAATGCATGATAAGTCGGATTAATCGATCAACACCTGGGGACGGCATGTCTAAAATGAAAATATACGAGTTGTCAACTCGTCAGCTGTCAGCCGTCCGACGACTCAGCCCAATCAAACTTTTATATATTCCTTCTCTTCACGTTATTACGATGTAATACCTTATTGAGTGTGCGGGCTTTTTAAAGCAATCAGCGAGAGCATACAGACAAAACCTTCGATTGCAAATGCTATATAGTTCAAATAACGCAGAGTGAATGCACACATCGATGCGGAACTAGAAGCTCATTACAAAAGAAGTTTATTTTGAAAAACCAATCTCTTCTCAACCGACCCAATCCTATATATTAATTTAAAAATTGATTCATTTTAAAAAATACACATTATGACACTCAACGTTTAAATGTATTTGCTATTGTGATATGTACAAGTGTATATAATTCATAAAAAGAATTAATATTCCGCCCTTTGTGTATTTGTGGGTAATAGAACGAGACTTTATGGGTAATCAATTTTTCCCATTCCTACATATTTGTTACACAGGAACAAAAAGTAAGTCTTTCACATGTTTGAATCAGGCCAAAACCACGTATGTATTGATCACGAAGCAATGCTTTGTGATAAACAAAAATTCCTAGCAGGTTGTTGTAGTGACATGTTTGACTGCAGACTGAATTGTCAATACATCTAGGAAGAACAAAGAACCGTAATAGAGTCCCTTTCTGTGCCAAAATCCACAAGGAATACGATCGAGAATATCCAACTAACTTCCAAAGGGAAAACAAATGTATTTGTCCAAGAGCAATCAGACATATTGCAAAAATGTTTTTCATCAAACGTAACACGAATCCAAATTTTCATCGAGATATTCCGACCGATCAAATATCGAATAAGCTTTCCCAGTCTAGAGAAATATTAATTACTCAAAATGTTAAGACATTTTTTAAGACATAGGGTAAGATAGCTTATATTATGTCATATGCTAAATGGTGTTTCTCTCTCTCTCTCTCTCTCTCTCTCTCTCTCTCAATATCCTGTATGTAGATGTTTATGTTCAAACTCATTATCGGTAAAGCAAGAAAAAGCATATTGGTTATGATTACATTAGTTTTCTTTCGAACTTGTATAAATCTAAACAACGGCGACTGTATTTAAAATTGTACCAGCTAAAATGACACAGATCCTTTGACGAGTCTGTATGCTGGTCCCCTTACTGGCTACGACTGGTCTGAACGAGACATTGATCGTCTGATGTAAGTAACCGTACAAATGAGAGAGAGAGGGGGGGGGGGGGGCCTATAACAGGCCCAACAGCGACTACAAGTTGAACGCAGAAGAAAGATGAAAAAGAGGCAGTTAAAAACCACTTTACACTATGTAAGAAGCTGATAAAGATATTTTTTTTCAAGTCGGTTATTTCACCATAAGTATAATGTAGCAGAACAGAACAGAATTTTATTGCTATTACGTATGCAAAAAGCACAAAGTCAATATAATGAATAATTCCTATACAGTGAATGCACTTTTGCATAAATGAATGAATAAATAATGGTGATACAAGTGTGTGTGCACATAAATCCTAACAGAGAGAGAGAGAGAGAGAGAGAGAGAGATACAGTAGTGCACTTTTTCATTTCTCGCCACCGAATTACTGACAGTCGAACAAACATACAGACAAAGAGATAAACCAATATTTGAACTGATAACTCATTAGGTAGATGAACAGGTAGACCGATTGAACAGGTAGGCCCGTTGGTTCAGTAATCACTGTTGTTTCAATTTTATTGATACTACTCTAAAATAAAGAGCTCCCTAATGAAAATATATTTTATTACAAATAAGTTTTGGTCATGAATAACAGATTACAACTTCTTAACAAAAGTATTGGATTTTTTGCACTAGATGAACTGCGTACTCAGCAACTTTGTATGTTGCTAGCGCATTGTGCAATTAAAAATAAATTAAATTAACATCTAAATTACCGTTTCCTTCGTACCTTGAATGTATTACATAATGCATTCTTAGTAATATTAGACACGGTGAAATGTATTCATTGCTTTTATTGCACTTCAATTTAACGACCAATTTAACAAGGAATAGGTGAAAACAAGCACATTGATGGTTTCTTCAGATTTTGCTATTTTTAGAATATTTCTTTATTGATTTATTTAAGTGAGTCAAACCAATTAAATACGTTCTACGTTATCAGGGACAAATCCCGTTTCAGTATTTCAAACAGCATTTATGTTGGTGCTGCTTATGTTAATGGCTACGAGGGCGACGGAAACAATAACGAAGATGAGGACAAGAACAACAACAGCACCACCACCAACAATAGTAGTAGTAGTAATAATAATAATAATAATAATAATAATAATAATAATAATTTAGAAGAGGCTTTAAAATAAAATGATAATAGTGGGTACACATTCTTAATTTCAAGGGCAGTCCTAAGGATCATACTTTGAATGTACGCCAATAGCTGCGTTCGAGCTACCTTGGTTATTTACGAGACAAATTTTGACGAAGCAGTTTCGAATGCAATGAACTATTTTCCAGCTACTATATCGGTCCCATTGTCAATCCAACCATAGAAATAGCCTACGGCGTCAGAAAAATTATTGCGATTTGTCTTATCTTGTTTTTTGTTTACTTTTCTTTTGGATTTATTTGTTGTTGTTTTTTTTTTGCGAAGATATTTCCGGCGAATCATAGGTATGATCTTCTTTTTTTTTTTTTTGTAAATTACTGTGCCAACATACATCCATGGAATATTCTGGTATGGCAGACAAAGCAGAGGTAGTCCAAATGAGGTGGCGCTTCCTGATTGACCTTATATAAATCCATCTTTTTCCCATCCTTTGTCAGCAATGTTTTTTAAAAATAAAATTTCCTGTTCTTAGCCATTTTTTCAAAAAATAACGAACACAATAACAATTAAACAGGCGACGTTTGCATAAAATGCGCTTTACTTGTTGTAATTATTGCTAAGTGGCGGGTGCATTATGTTCATCTTTACGAAAGCTTTCTTTTTCAGTTTTGTCGCAACGACTTCCTAAGATCTTCATCAAGAAGGGTTGGAACAGCCCCTTTTCAGGCAGGCTTGTAATCTTAACTGCAGTCCCACTTATCAATGACTAGTTAGGTTGTTGGATTTTTTTTTTAAAATTCAGATTTCGGAGCCATATTTAGCCCCTCGTTTTAAAATATCAACACATGAAGTTTTACAGATATTGGGGGGAAAATGTTTAGACGTTAATTCTTTGAGAGGTTCAGGGTGGAGTATCCCACTGTCCATGCCACCTGTGACCAGGCGCCCATCCCATAATGTCAATATTGTTGTTTATGTCTTCCTTCATTTATTCATTCCAATTTTATTCTATTAGTAAGTGACACTGAAATATCGATGGCACTTGTACGACCTGGAGAAACGGTTCCGTATTAAGGAATATATTAAATGATGGGAAGCGTTATTATCTCATTTTATAATTTATTACTTCGGCGGAAAATTCTATTACTGAGTCTAACTATGAAACAGCTGCATTATACCACAGAATATTGAAGAAAGAAAAATACTCTCTTAGCCCATTGAGCTTCCGTGCACTGTGTAATTTTCTTGATTTTAATTACGTAATTACCAGTCACAATGTACAGCGTAGCTCTCAAGTGTTTGACAATAAGGTTGGTCCCTTATTCGATTTCCAAGGCAGGGCCGGGTTGATTTATATATTGTATGAATAGACAAGAATTCGATACATTGTATTCATATTGCGCACAAATACATTTGATGAAACTAATCAGGTCCTTTTATAAACTTATGAATCATAACAATTATTCACCCATTGAATAAGAATACAAAGAACCATCGATGTGCAAAAAGATGGCTTCCATTGAGGATCCCATCAGTATTTCAAGTTTAGACAAAACTGAGGCGTTTTAATTTCAATATTGGGAGCGAAATTATGCAGCTACTGTGACCTTTTTGTTTTCCAGAACATGTTAGACCTTCATGTTTTTCAATGTATGAACAATTACCTTTGCAAATCGATTCATCGATAACTGTCAAAAATGAATGAATACACTGCCTAATGTATGCCATTTCGGATAATGTATAAGTGGGCCAAAATATTATGATTTATGAGAAACGCGAATACCGGCTCGCGTGATATACAAGTTTGCTATTATTTTATTAGAAATGAGGAATCGCTGTGTAAATGACATTTACCCATTGCTACACATAATCACTATCAAGCATGTCGTCAGAAAATCAAATGGGGTACGGCTATTCAGTTCCAATCCTGCAGGGTGAGGGTTGTATACGGGGTCCTTCATGCGGGTAGCCCATAACAAACTATAGTTGTGATATAGTGTATAATGTAGTAATATGATACGGGTCTAATTCACCAAATAAACGATTCAGGAGTTTATACTGTATTTATTTAACGGATTTAAAGGAAGAAAGAAACAAATAAATAAATCTATTATTAATCTTATCCGAGCCTTACATGGTGCGATATAGAACTTAAAATTTCCCTATATCTCAGTCTATCTTGCACGAGTTAGGACTTAAGTTTGAAACAAATATTAGCAAAGTATATTTATTTTTCTTTAATGATTCGAAGATTTATTATTTCCAGACTGTATTTAAGTGCATCGACTTTTATCGGATCTACGTTAAGTTTATAACCAACTTACGTATGTATAGAGAGTTCATTATGGACTTTTCTTTTTTTAAAAAACAAATCTTACTATTAATGATTATTCGGGTTTTATCTCCTCATGCAAGTATGATACGTTCAACAATTATAGAATCGAAAAAGGTAGTTTCCGAAATTCGTTGACGTCAAAAATTTCGGTATAGTTCGACAAGCCGAGTTGCATTGCCTTACGAATATAAACTAATGTAGTAAATTTAGAGTATGTGCACTTGGTTGTAGTGCCCCGTTTTAAGCAATTCTTAGATTTGTGTGATTACTTGTTTGATTATTGGAATTCGGCGCCATGGAAATATTCCTGGCCCGAACTAATAAGCTAATGAATAGGAGCAAACGTCACGGAGTGAAGTGTTAGTGTGTTTCCATGATGTCCCGGTTCACTAGTAGTGAATTCCGACCAAAACCGAATGAATGTCCCTGTCGTAAAATATTACATATTAAAATCTAGTGGTATACATTGGTAGCGTGACTGCAAGGACAGTACTTACGGTATTTAAACCGGTAAATTACACAAGGGAATAAATAAAAAGGGACTTGACAGACACCGTTTATGTGGCCATGTGGGCGAATATGGTGCAGTTATATCGGCGAAATGTGCCTGGAAAGCATACATTGACTGGCCTAAGGTGGCGGAGTTAAAATAGTTCCCATTGTTAGGGAGTACTCATATATGTTCTAAGGCGTGAACGGTTGGTGGTACAGAAACATAATGAAGCCAAAACACGCAGATGTACGGTTGATAGATAGTTGGCAGTTTGGTTTATCTGTGGTCTTGCATTAATTAGAGGAAAATTTAGGTATAGAATGGACACGTCGGGCTTTCTGATTTACAACTGAGGTTGTATGGAAGTCTTTGGAAAGTCGGGGAAACTTATGACTTCTAGCGAGAATCGCGCCAGGGTTTGACAACCGCTCGGTCAAGTAAATACCCGTGTGCGTGTAACACTATTATATTTAGCAGACCGAACACAGTAGATCTGTGGTCGTACACCGGTGGGCAGAAAAGAAAATATTGGATGGAAAACAGCGCCGATCTGACTCATAAATATTGACCTTTGATCCGTATTAAACATAATTAAATGGGTATAAGGAAATTATTATTATTACATGAGTACAAGTGAATTCTTCTTCAAACTTAACAAAACGGATTTTAGAACTGGTATTCAGAGATAATTGAATGCAATTACTCCGCAATTAAAATGGAAATAATTTAGTCATTTTTATTTAAAAGACATCCAGTTCTTCTGGCAGATACAATAGCTTGCGATATATGTATACCACCTTAATAACAGACAGCCACTTCTGATAACTAGAATAACAAATAACTTTATTGAGGCCGTTAATCGTATTATAGCATTCACGTGCCCCGTCAGTACATGTGTTTAATGCGCATGTCGGGAAGTGAGGAAGATTATATTGATCTATGTTTGCGTTAACACGCGTCTGTTAATCTCTAAGTTTGGTTAGGATAAAAAGCAACCTGCTGAGAGCGTTATAATTTTTTTTTAAAAATTGTTTAAATTTACAGAACTTAAATAAATAATTATGAATATAAATATTACTTGTTGCCTAAGAAATTACATAAGTGGGACGAAAGCAGTGCTTTAGTCCAAGTTAGAGCGTTGCCGTCCTTACAAAGCTATTGACGTTTAATACGCGTTTCTAAACAATCATCAAGCGATGAGTTTTCTGGTGAACGCAGTCAAGCTCTCCATATTAGGTTGTAGTATGTGTTTTTTATAAAGCAGTACGAATTTTCTATAGAATAGTAGGAGTTTTCTATGAATCGAAAGAAAGTTGTTTAGGAATCGCGTGATTCTCAGGTTTACGTGGTTGATCTAGAAGCGATACCAACGCTTGAAACGACCAGAGGAAAAAGTAATCCAAAGTAAATCATCGACATCAAGACGTGAAGAAGTATTTATTGCTCCTGTATATGAAATTAATACTACCTCATTTGAGAATATGTAGTATTAATTAATTAATTAAAAAGAAGAGAAAATAAATAAAGATAAGTTTTAGTTCCAGTCAAGTTTTACCTTCCCCAGTCACAGTATCTCGGTCAGACCTACGGATCTTACCACGGCTGTATGCCGATAGCTGCTATTCTGACCATCTCGGCAACTTACGCAGCACAGATTGACGGTAAAGCTGCGAATGCATCTATTTTATGTATATATATATATATATATATATATATATATATATATATATATATATATATATATATATATATATATATATATATATATATATATATATATATATATATATATATATATATATATATATATATATATATACATATTTGTTGTATCTTCTCTGTCAATCCTACAATCAGTCCAAACGTCAAACTATACGATGTGGTCTGAACCCTTTATGATATAAAAAATTTTCTTCTATAAATTATTACTCAACATACATTCGATATATATATTATTATATAGCAGAAATAGCAGAGTGGGCCGAATGTTATCCTCCTTTGAAAACGATGTCCGTCATGTTTCGGTTCAAGTTTTCTTAGCATCGTCAGAATATTTGAGAATATTAGACACAAGAATTTTAGTTATTACATTTGTAGTTGGCTACAAACTTCAAATTCTTCTTTCTTTATCAGACACAACCACACCTTAAAATTGTTGTGTTTTCGTGGAATCCACTTCTCCTATCCGTTATTAGAAATTGGTCTCATTTTTTATGTCAAATGAGACTTAGTTCTGGACTAAAATGAATAGAAGACAAATATAAGTACAACAATTCCACATGTAATTAATGGTAGGTTAAAACAAATTGTACTACTATAAAAAGTCTTACTTTATAAATTTTCCAAATTCTAAACCATCATTTGCAGATTATTTAGTAGAAATTTTTCTGTATTTAGCATTTGTAATAAGAATTGCAAATACGCTGTTTCAAAAATTGTCCGTTGATTCAGTGTTTGTATATATAACGAATACTGTGTTGAAGTGCCGTAAAGTGCTATACATCCATACTTTATTCAGAGTTCCTAGAGACAAGAACCTAATGCTGAAATGGTTTTCTTTCAGTAACTGAATGGGTATTGTAAAAGTGCAATCGAATTGGAGCTGCCTGAAAAAACCTAATTCTATGGGAACTGCCCGCAAACTTTACTTCTTTAGGAACCGTCCGCAAAATTTACTTCAATGGCAACTGTCTGCAGACTTGTGTTGAATATGTTCTGTCCACAACATTTGGTTAGGAATGGGGATTGTCAGAATTAAAACAAAAAGTTGATTAGGAACAGTCCTCAAAATTCTAATAACTTGTTACACAAGATAGAACATGCTAGTGGTGAGTTTCTTGTTTAAAAAGAAATAAATTAAGAATGTTATTTCTCTTAATTGATCCTTGAAATTTACTTGTACAGACATGACCGGAAAAGAAATCTCAGATATCATATGCAGACAATAAAGGATGGTACAGGTAAATAGATTTTTAGTTATTCGTATAAAAGAAGCAGCAATCCTTACTGGAGATTGTGTGTCATACCTTGTATTAGAAATCTCGAATGTACCAGTATATTGTGAAATAAATACGGTGTTGTGTTAATTGATAGAAAATGATGATACTGTTTTGCCTTATTTATTGTAGTTACGTATGTTCATCCTTGTTAATATACTGTAATAAATTTGGAGTATACGCGTTTGGTTATGGCGCTCCGTTTCAAGGAATTCTTATAGTTGTGTGATTACTTGTTTGATTATTGAAATTCGGTGCAATGGAAATATTCCTTACCCGAAATAATTAGCCAGTTACTAGAAGCAAACGTCACGTAGTGAAGTGTTGGTGAATTTCCATGATGACATGGTTCACATTTAGTAAATTCAGGTCAAAACCGCATGAGTGTCCCTGGAGTACCATAGTCCCTATTAAAATCTAGTGGTGTACAATGGTGGTGTGACTGCAGTGGCAGTATTTACTGTAGGACACCTATAAATTACACAATGGAATCAGTAAGAAAGGACTCGGCAGATACCGTTTATGTAGCCATGGTGGCAAATGTGATGCAGTTGCACTGGCGAAATGTGCCTTGAAACCATGAATTGACTGGCCTAAGGTGGCGTATTTAAAATAGTTCCCTGTGTTATGGGATGGTTGTATAGTTTCTACGGCGTGAACTGCTGACGGTACGGAAAGTTGATGTAGAGAAACCATGCAAATGTGCGGTTGATAGATATTTGGCAAGTTGTGAGATCTTTGGTCTTGCATTGATTAGAGTAAAATTTAGGTATAGAATGGACACGTCGGGTTTTATAATTTACAACTGAAGTTGTATAGAAGTCTTTGGAAATTTGGGGTAAACTTGTGCCTTCTAGCGGGAATCGCGCCAGGGTTTGACACCGCTCGGTCAAGCATGTACCCCTGGCTTGTAACAATACTATATAGACCAGTATTATGTCTCCATGGATTCCCAAACTATTACCGTATAACCCTTGTAAGGACTGCAGTAAAAAAAAAAAATAACACCCATTTCTCAAGATACCTATACTCTTAGGACATGCCCAACTTGTAGATTCTGTGTTGATGTCCGACATGTAGATTTTATGTTAATTGTTTGACATGTAGATTCTATGCTAATGTCCAACATGTGAATTATATGTTCATGTCCGACTAGTAGATTCTATGTTATGTCCGACTAGTAGATTCTGTGTTATGTCCGACTAGTAGATTCTATGCTAATGTCCAACATGTGAATTCAATATTCATGTCCGACTAGTAGATTCTATGTTCATGTCCGACTAGTAGATTCTATGTTCATGTCCGACTTATAGATTCTATCTTAATGTCCAACTTGTAGATTGTATGTTAATCAGAAAAATAAAATCAGTAAGTATGAAGCTGACTTCAAATTACCGATGCATATCGAGCGGTTCAGTCGTTGTAATTACGGCCTTCATCTGAAGGCGTTGATTTATTTTTCATCATGTACAGTCCTCACATACGGAGTCGATTGCTCAAATTGATTTTTCATGACCTACCAGCCACTATTAAGGGAATTTCAGTATACGGCCAATTATGTCCTTGCAGTTAATCTCCATGGGGGTTTATGCTCGACCCAACCCCTTGTACGTCCTTCAAGTGCCTTGCTTAATTTGAAACATGTTTGACATCTCTTTGCTTTCTCGCCAACTATTCTCGGTGTTAGATTAAAAATGAATACACGCAAACTGAAAAGACGAGAATTGAAAGTACGTTGCAATCCAATTAAACACACACACACCCCTCTCTCTCTCTCTCTCTCTCTCTCTCTCTCTCTCTCTCTCTCTCTCTCTCTCTCTCTCAGTAGCAGTGTTTCTTGAATTCATCCAAACTATCTCTCCTGATTGATAATAATGCTTAATCAGCTAACTTACACCATAGTGAAATATACCTCTTTGATCTTTTGAGCCTACCTCCCGATTAAATGTTTGCACAGTCTTTTTCTAAAAAAGATAAATCAACAGAAACGAAATCTTAAGTTGAGACGCATTATTGATTGATAATTTATGCAATTCAAAAGGAACCAAAGGATCAATTTTTACGATGATCTCTTAAATATAAACTATTTGCTTGATGTGCGTTAATTATTGGTCCCTACTTAATTCATCTTGTTATTTCATATTCTTGAGCAAAATACAAATCGTCTGCCTTATTATTGTAATTAAAACCTCCAATATGTATTATATTAATTCAAAATAATATGGGAATAGTAGAGCGTCACAGTCATAGCAAAATGGCAGAAGATTGTTTATACAAACCTACTGATTGTATCTCCAACGTAAAGAGCAGAGAGACTGTAAATTTAATAGATTGCTAAGAATGAACACAATGTTTGTTGATTCAGTTGAATAGTTTGTGATATGTTTTCATCTTTAAGAGTTTTATGTCACCACAGAATATAACACGTAAAGTACAAAGACTTTCCATAGATTAATAGATTAAAGATTTCAATACCTATTAAAAAATCAAACACTCGGATTGTGCGCTCCCCAACACAAACAAACACACAACAACACAGATTTGATTAATGCGATTTAATTCCACAATGCCTTCTGGCGAAATACGAATTTTCTTAACAAGCTAACAATGATGGGACACAAGTTGAACAATTTAAGTTAAAGGTAATGTATATATAAATTCGTACTCTCTGTATTTGACATTGTTAACTTTATAAATAAGAAACTGTAAATAAGATGTGGGGAAAAATAATACATATGAAAACGTTTTAGTTCCATCTTTTGAAAATCTAGCGTAAGTTCGTGTTTTCGGCACCCTCCTTATTGCAGAGGTAAAGTGCACTTATGATCGGAAAAAATCAAAGGGTATACGAATGAATTTTTGCCATACGACGTATGTTTATTTTCACTGCAGCGCTATATTCGCGACAGCTATGGTGTTTTTCGAGTGTCAAAGATTTACAGGCACTAATCCTCAAGTTACGTTTGCTTTCAATTAAAAATGTGCCTTTTTGAAGACCTACAAGGACTTAACTTTGTGACGATTTCAGGCGTAAGTGAAAGCAAATAGACGATAATGTGATCGGTGGAACTGTGGCTTAAAAACAGCTAAATATGGATTATCTCCACCAGAAGTTAAAAGTATCGGTTCCTATTTTAGCTTGACAATCAAGAACATTTGACTTATTAAATAAATAGATTGTCTTATATCTGCAAGGAAGTCTTAAACATTGTAGAACACGTTGCCATTGTAAATACAAGCCAACTTCTGACGTCACAGACAGTCTCTAATAGCGGCCGACAGTAACATTGATAACTGAATACAAAAGATTTTTGCGTTCTGCTGTGGAGATTATATAAACAACGTCTGCAACATACAATTTAAAATAGATAAAATGCAAGGTAGACTTTTCCTTCAATACCCGCCAAAGTTGTACTTGAAAAGATCGATTTGCACCACATTTGCCCGCCCGAGTCACCCGGCCCACGTCGGCCGTCATCACTATATAATGGAAGCCATACAAGGGTCTGGGGAACAAATTGCTCTAGGACAAATCCAGAAACAAAACCACTGACAGTACACGAAAAATGTTTCACCACGTTTTGGAATATTTCTATTGCTTCTGTATTAGAAATGAGTTTTTTTTACGAAAAGATCTATGCATTTACAATGACTGTACTAGACAGCATTATCTTTTCTATTTTATCACGAGAATTTTAGCAAATTCGTTCAAAAGCAAGGTAAAGCAAGGTAAAAATTGAGAAAAGGCGCTCTCGCTTTTCTCTCGAAACAACGCCACTGCCACCACAAATTGATATCGGCAACGACATGGCTCTAGTTCGTATCTCATATTTCATGGAATTTGCAAAAAGGAACGGAAAAATGTAAGCCTTGAGCCAACAACTATAGCAATATCGTTGTTAACTTTTAACGGGTTATTTTGCCAAAATTCGAACGCAAAATGTCACTAAAACGACATCTCACGTCACTAAAGAATAGTCCGACTCAAGTTGTAAGAGGAGATAACCACTTATGAATCTTGAATTGGAACAACTTTGTTATAGCATGCGACGGAAAGGACCGAGTAGGTTTTGAAGAGAGTATGTCTGCTTAATAAGCGGGTGTAAATAGTGTCCATTTTCAGCTGCCCTCATGTTCGCTTTATGTCATATTTTTATGACGTCAGAACACCTTAATTAGGTGTCGTCACTAAAAGCAGTGTAAGAAAATGTTTTGAAACAATAAAAGCAACTTTTTTTCTTTTCTTTCATTAAAATGCTGCACTGATCGGTCTAGCCACATGTGAAACCCAGTTTGGGATTTAAAAGGAAAAGAGCCAATATTGTAACTGTTATATTTTA
Organism: Sinohyriopsis cumingii; assembly: GCA_028554795.2. Lineage (NCBI taxonomy): Eukaryota > Metazoa > Mollusca > Bivalvia > Unionida > Unionidae > Sinohyriopsis > Sinohyriopsis cumingii. Next base: position 104,213,526 of record CM068837.1, on the reverse strand, counting down.
AACATATATCTCCTGATTATTATTTATCAACGGATATTAAATCTAGATAAAAGCGGAATCCTTGACTTAAACTGTTTCGTAGAATCAAGAATGAACTGTATTTCTGTTTACCTATTGACATTTATATCATTGCACAAGCTACTGTCAGTTTACAGTTCGGATGATTATTTGAACGCTATATATTGGCATCATTTCCACGGCTATGATCACAGTTATTTATTGGCATTGTTTCCACTGTTTCGATCACTTCGAATCATTCAGAGTAAACCTAATATTTTACAATAAAACGCTCAGGGTAAACCGTTATAACACTTTAAGGACCATCTTGAAGCTGACAAAATTGTAAGTGGGTGTTGCTTTTTTTATTGTTATTGTTGTTGTTTCAAAGCTGCATCAGTATTTAAAGCGTACCATTTTGACATTTGACCGTAGTTTTCGTTTAGGAATGTCAGAAACATAATCCTTCGTTACGTATTGGTTTCGCATTGAAACTTCTATCATCGAAATCAAAGTTTTGCAATGAGGCTTCACATTTCTGACTCTAGGATGTAATTTTCTCTATCCTCCACCGGCGCATACGGGACGGTCAGCGGATGTTATGCATTTCTGAGAGGGCGACATGTGAAAAGTGAACTTGTTTGCATCTTCAGCATGCACAGAGGAGTGAATTTTGGCACACTTCTATATTACTTTCATATATTGTCGCTGACATTTCTTTGGTTATTGTTCTTGTGGAAACTGCACATGATCTAAGCACATAGCTAACAAAAATGCCTCATCCCTGTGCTCTAAAAGTCAGCTTGAGTGAGCCTAAAGAACGCTAAATTTAGCATTTATTAAAACAGAAAAAAAAAAAAATTTTGCCAGAATTTACAGTGTCATCTTCTGAAGGTGCAATGGATCAGTTACAAATGCATAAAAAGCAAAAAGGAAAAACGTTACTGGCTATTTTTCTTTAAATTTTCCTCTGAAGTCCACGAAGTAAAAATTGCTATGCGAAGCTAGCAGTCATTTGAGAGTTGAACATCTGAATTTAAAAAAAAAAAATTGTATACTCTAGAACCCAAATACACACATGAATCATATACTAGAATAAAAGTTATTAAAAAGTCTTTTAATAATACCTAAGATATAGAAGGTCGTTTTTAAATTGCCATTATAACCAGTAAGGAAAACCTGGAAAAGTCTACTCATATGCAAAATACGAAACTGTAGACCGAAACCATATGAAGGATTATATTGGTTTCCCAATTGGTTAGTCAATGACGTCATTCTCACAAATGAGATCTCGTTCTCATAACGACCAGTTTGGGAACTCCCCCATGAGCCACAGTGATTGGTTAGTATATTTAGATCAGCACTATTCATAATGAACAAAAAGTACTATATGTGTAACCCTTTGCAAAGATGACGGTTGATAGTTATCTGAAGAAACAAAAACTTGAAACGAAAACGTAAGAGCCTTGCCATAGAAGGGTTTGTTAAAAATCTTTCATTGAATTTTGAAACCAGTGGAAGGTGCCCCAGTAAAAACAGAACTTCAAAGATATATATCCCTTTGCCAGACTTTTTCTACACATTTTTCTGCAATAATCCAAACCAAAATAATATTAAACTTTGTTTTAAAAAAAGATATATTTCAACACCACTACCCCCCACCCAAGAGACTTGTCTCAATAAGCCAATGAAAATAGCCTTGTTTGTGATGCCATCTTGCCATCATTATTATGCATAACATCACCTCATCTCAAAATACATAGTAATCAAATATCCAATTATTTTTATTTTTTTTTTGTTGTGGGGGTGCTCTGGAATTGCACGAAAAACTAGACCCTAGTGTGTCGAAGATCACAGGAATCCACGCTATAAAGTCCCTAGTTTAATGGACAGCTCCGGTTGCCTAAGTGGTTAGACCGTCCGCTTCGGATGATGAAGGTCGCGGGTTCGAACCCCCCGCCGATTCATACCAAAGGCTTATATATAAAAATGTGGTACTAGTAGCTGCCTCGCTTGGCGCTCATCATTAAGAGGTTAGTGTTAGGACTGGTTGGCCTGGTGTCATGATAATGTGAATGGGTGGGACATGGTGCCACGTGTCTGCGGCATGATGCCTCAGTGCTGGGCATCAATATAAACTGCAACACTGTAGACATCGTAGCGATATGACTGACACACACACACACACACACCTAACTTAATGAAGATATTGCGGATCCACGTTTTAGTCTAATTGAATAAGGCTATAACAAAGAATGCCAATTCACACCTTTTAGGTAAAGAAAAGTAAAATATATACGTCAACAAGAATTTAGTAAGAACAGTATAGTTGTTTAGAATATGTGTAATAATTTCGGTGATGTCAATATTTCCAAAAATCGATGAGATCAAAACATATTCATTGGATTTAAACAAACCGCAGCTTCAGTCGTTTTTCTTAATATTTCATTTGTTTCCAATTGTACTATAGTCCTATAGCGTGGCATGATATAATCAAATATGTGTGCTTTGTGTGCTTTTATTCACGTTTTGGTTTCGTTAAACGCTCTGCTTTTTAGTGAGATATAAGTAACGAAAGCCCCGATTTTGCATCTACACAGGTACAAAATATATCCTCATTTTGGCGAGTTTCGTTTCATGAAGACCGGCTTTAATCTTACCGCACAACTGAGTTTGTCTCCTTTTTTAATTTTCAAATGGAGACTATTTCCACTTGATGAGAATCAGTTAAGTTAATTAGAATATGGAACTCTTCGCTTTTGTACAGAATTTTCATTGCGTTTTCTACCATGTGGCAACAATTTTGTGCGACTAATCTAGGTGAAAGTGATGGGAAATGAAACCTTCAATGTCCTTAACGAAGTCTTCTAATCTGTTTTCTGCTCCCGCAGTTTTGCTTTTGCTGTTCGTTGAGGAATTATGTGTGATTACCGAATCTTCAGTAATGTAAAGAACGACTATCCTATGAAATAGGTTTGGATCTTATCAAATGATGCCTCAGGTACATCAATAATTATTATAATAAAATTGTGCATTGTCGGATATCCTGGTTACGTAACTAAAATGAGAGACATATAAATCTCTTCTCATCCAGATGTGTTCCTTCAATCGCCTCTTGGTGCCACAAAGGACCCTTAGCGATCGAATGAAAAGATATCATTTTTGAGTAATTCAAACAGATGTTCTCGATCGTACTTGAAAGTCAATCACGTTCACTTGTTTTCTGTCATTATCGTATGCCAGGCATGGTCAACATACCTGACCACGGGACGCATCCGGGACCTGATTTTATTCTTTTACAGTTATATCATACGGGTACATTTAAGAATCGCTATCTGGCTCGCGCACTGGAGATGTATGACATAGTGATGTATGTTGTGTGTTTATTGTTTTCAAGCAGAACGGGGGGTGAGGGGGATTCCCTGTTTTGGTTTGCTTTTTAAGATACGAAAAGATAGACTGTGTTAAAACATTTTCAGAGAGATTTCAATTACTTCAGAATTTAAATTGTAATTTTTATAGAGCGAGCTTGACGAGAAACTATGTAAGTATGTATGTATGTATGTATGTATGTATGTATGTATGTATGTAAAGATTTAATTGAACGTCAGCACAAAGATATTCTACAGGTTTTAAATGTAAGAAATAAAGAATTGCAGTAAAGAACAAATACTTTAGGGAAGACAGAATCAGAATATATATATATATATATATATATATATATATATATATATATATATATATATATATATATATATATATATATATATATATATATATATATATATATATATATATATATATATATATATATATATATATATATATAGTGTAGGCAGTAAAAAGCCTGTAATAGGTATATGCAATTAAAGATAGTAGGAACAGTTTAAAATCGTGACATATATGGCCAAAACATCATATTAACCGACAGAGTTCGTTGTTGGTCTTTTTTTAGCGTAATGGTATGTACAACTATCAATGACCCCAATCTCTTGATATAAAATGAAAAAGGAAACATAAGAAAATGACTGAAACAGTCTTCGTGCAACATCGATATGAGACACTGCACAGAATCAGAAGGAATACAAGTAAATGGGATTAAGTGACTATGCAGTAAATTTACATTAACCGTGCAGAGTTGCTTATGGACGTTGAACAGATGCATTGGGACAGACTAAGAATAAAATAGAAAATTGAAGACAACGTATTTAACGTAATATCACGGAACGTCGCCGAGACGCGGATATGACGTCAGGCCACAGGGAAACTGGAAACACCATATATGCAGCTGAGCGCCCCCTATGAAATCACATTTTATGCACACACACACACACACACACATATATATATATCCATTATGAATGGGTATCATTATTTTAAATTTCTAGTAGATAACATAATATAGTTGCCAAATAATAATGCTTACAATGCATCTTCATTGCAAACTGCAGACTCAGATCTACCGTTACCAAGACATAAGATCTGGATCAATGCAGCTTATTCAGAGTAATCAGTAGAAAACAACATCAATCCCGATCTGCTAGTGCGTTTTACAACGGCTGATCATGGTCGATGTTGTTCCCAGTTAAACTTGTTTTGTAAGCGCCTAATAAGAACGTACATACGGTAGATATTTCTTGATCCATCGACGTTTAACATTAAATTATTTGATGCATAAAAATGATTTGTACATTGATTTAATCATACATTTTGTGAAACAGAAGAAGTAATATGTCGAATTTCTCCTAATACATGAACATGTATTGTAAAGCGATGGAAAACGTGATGAACACGGCGAATACCAAGACGATAACGGAGATGGCAACGACGACGACAATGGTGAAACAGCACGCTCAGTTTCGATCAAAGTAAAACCTGGTCAAGCATCTTATAACTTCAACCCATGCAATCCCGTTGGAAGGGAATGGGCCTTTAGAGGTTGTCTTCAAGTCATCAATTATCAGTGTATGGAACAGGTACAAGATGGCAAAGGAATTAAGAACTTCAACTTACATCAAGGAGACAATGAGAACAAAATATTGTTTTTACTCAAAATGCACCAGAATAGAGGCGAATGTTTTGTGCAGGTTCTTGGAGCTGCGAAGTATTTTCCAACCAGAAGACATAAAAGCTTTTTTCTTTCTCCCAAACCATGTTTCTCTCGGCAACGATGATCAGCGGTAAACCAAAATAATTCAATCAATGTCAAGCAATAGATGAGTGTGTTTTATCACACCACTACTGTGTTATTTCCATTAATGCACCCATATTAATTTTTCCATATCAGTCACTTGTGATAACAACGCATGGTGTCATAATACAGCCGATGACGTCATGACGTTGAATGAGGCCAAGACAAAATGTCAAAAGCATCTCAATGTTTGAGAAAGTCATTACTTTGCTATTTCATTGAATAATATTGCATTTAGAACATATGATACATATAACATTGTAAATCCTTTCAAAGTCAAATCCATGAAAGACGTTCAATTCTTGCTTGCAAAGTCTTGGAGTTGATGTTAGTCAACTTCGTAGATTTCACCGAATATTCATGTACGATCCTATCTGAACGATTGGCTTTAACTAAACAAAAATTTCTAGTTTAAATCTCTCTCTCTCTCTCTCTCTCTCTCTCTCTCTCTCTCTCTCTCTCTCTCTGTGTGTGTGTGTGTGTGTGTGTGTGTGTGTGTGTGTAAAAACATCAGAAAACGTTTTGAAATCCCACCAACCGGAATAACAGAATTTAGATGTACGTTAATATTTCATGAACTTGACATACCGTATGTTTAATGGTTATGACACACTGCTACATATATGGGTACAGTGAAACACTTCAATGACACGTGGCACCGCTCCGGTGGCTTAGTGGTTACAGCATCCGCCTCGGAAGCGGGAGGTCGTGGGTTCGATACCCGGCAGAGTAATACCAAAGACTTACAAAAATAATACTAACAGCTGCCTTGCTAGACTCTCAGCATTAAGAGGTTAGTGTTATGACTGCTCGGTCTGGTGTCAGGATAATGTGACTGGGTGGGACATCATGCAACATGTCTGTGGCATGATAACCCAGTGCTAGGCATCAGTATAAACTGCCACACTGCAGACATCGTAGCGATATGACTGAAAAATTGTTAAAGCTACGTTAAAATGCCTAATCACACGCATAATTGATGACACGTGACTTCTAAACTCTGAACCACCGTTTATATTTTTCGATCTCATCAGTACTCAGAATTGATGGCATTCGATCTGTAAATTAATTTGGATAAGTTTTTTAGTGTCCTGGCACATGCTGTAATGTGTCTTGTCCAATGTCACATCATGGTAACCAACTCGGATTGATCCGATACTCGCGTGTCAGCAGGCACTGTAACTACTTGGCCCCAGCGGTTCCTACCTATTTTCGTCGCCTTTCACAACAACAAATGAAAACAGAACGCATTTTACGAGCTTGCCATAATTCAAAGCAGTTGCAAATCAAAATGAATTCAAAATGAAAAGCATAAACGAGGTAACGGGTACATGTTTAATATGCATACAGAAAAGGAAAATGTTATATGACTCGTATTTTTCTAAAATACGAGAATTTTTGCCGAATATATTAATTTTTTTTGTATTTTTTTTAAATGTAGCTATAGAAGGTTTATATGGGTTTTCTGGCTTTTTAGCTTCCAAAACAATGCTTATTTTTAATGTCAAAAATGAAGCGTAGCGTTAAAAATAAAGAGAAAACTTTCAACTTCATTGCCTTCCAACGTTTTGTTGTCATAATGGTTTGAAGATCTTTTTATTTGAAAAGAGACAAATAATGGAAGCATGGATGTTACAATCACTCATACACACAGACAAAATGACGATATTTTTCTGCTTCTTTCTTTATAGAAAAACTATGTCGAATTAATGTCTGAAAAAAGCGATGATGATGAAGACGACGAATATGACAATTAATAATTATACATGGTGATAAAGTTGTTATTGCTATTGTTGTTGTTGTTGCTTCTGCTGTTGGTGTTATTATTATTATTATTATTATTATTATTATTATTAATCTGTTGCGAACATTTTCGCTGTCACTGTTTTTGCTTCTCATTGCTATGTCCTTGATTGGTTGCTTTATATTTTATCTTCAAATCACCTTTTTATTTTCTTTTATATACATATCGACCAGTATATTGTCATAGTCAATAAACGTTGAACGTTGGCGTGTGCGTAGGTGACGACAGGTGCCCCTGGAATGAAAATGAAGTCCTGAAACGCTGACGTCTTCACACCTTTCATCTCCTGTCAGATCTTCACACGGTGGATTAGTGAAGCGCCTTGTTTTTGCCTATCTTTTGACGATCAACGGCCAAAACAATGCAGAAAATGTCGGAAAAGGAGATGCCCAGGACTGGAATCTAGAGACGTCTATGATTTGCCGATTTTCCATTACTGTAGGCATATTAATCATGTCCACGTGTGTTCTATTTTCCAGAAATATGTAAACAACAAATTTAATTACTCCATCGCTCTTGACGAGCTTTGTTCTGCTGTGGCTGTGCTCGCGTAAGCGTTCTGAACAGTCCTATCTCTCTCCATCAAAATTGAACAACACACCGTATATAATGGTCCACGTGCAAGACCCGTACAAGACCAGCAGACGACAATTTGGCCATTTTATCACTTCCAATTTAATTATTTCTTGAATTATCACTATTTGAATTAGATCTTTAGTTAATTGTCATCGCGAAATAAAAAAGAATGCACAAAGAAAGTGACGCAATAGGACAAAAACGTCGGTTTTGATTTATGTTTAACTGGTGCAGCAACTTAAAATTTTATCATCGAAGCAAATGGGGATACTTCCTTTTTTAGAGGAATGCCGGTTAATTACTAAATAATGGATGTTTTGCTTCAAATGTACTGACAGTTTCTATACGCGTGCGAGTGACCATTGCGTGCGTGCATGTGTGTGTGTGAGAGAGAGAGAGAGACAGAGAAAGAGAGAGAGAGAGATATTCTAAACGACAGGCCATGGTCATTTTGAGACGAATGTAAACAGGCCCGGCCCTAGGATATGCGGGGCCCATGGCAGCATACGGTGCCCAAAGCAGCAAGCGATGAGCGCGGGGCACCAAGCATAAAAATTGCATTGCGAGTTAGCGCGGGGCCTAAGACGGTTGCCTCTTTCGCCTTGCCCTAGGGCCGGGCCATTCAATAAATCGCATTACTTAAAGAGTAATTGTCGCAAATCGTTGCCACAACGTGATGCATTGTCAAGATTCCAGACAGTAATAGTAATGACGAAGTGTACAGTTTATGTGTCAACCATATTTAAATAATATCAATCCATATTCTCAATCACAAAGAGATTTCTCTAATTTAACTGGGAAAGAACGAAGGAAAGGAATAAAGCCTGAAAGAAAGAAGGACGGGGTTCAATTCAACAGTTTAACTTTATGATATTGACAAGGATAAGGACAATTTAATAATAATATTGATACTACTACTACTACTACTACTAATAATAATAATAATAATAATAATAATAACAATAATAATACTTATTATTATTATTATTATTATTATTATTATTATTATTATTATTATTATTATAAGCTGATTTATACATAAATGGGGACCTTGACCACCGTTGAACGGAATAGGGCAGCAATTAGTTGATCTAGAATTTATATTCTAATAAAAGATAGTCTGGCGAAAATTGAAATAGGCCAAAATATTTAAATAAAGTTCCACCCGTCCATCCATCCGTATGTATATATATATATATATATATATATATATATATATATATATATATATATATATATATATATATATATATATATATATATATATATATATATATATATATAATTGGAAATTTAAATAACCATGTTGTCCTTAAATTTTACAAATATTGTTTGGAAGATCATTCAGTTGGAATAAAATTACATCTTAATAGTGGAATGACCACCTTCTGAATCCCATATAATTTCTTGAATACAAGAAACATGCATGGAATTGCATATTATGCAAAAGAAAATATACATGTACGAATAATATCCGCATAGTGTAACAGTCTCATGATTTGCAAGAATTTTGCACAGAAAATTTGTGGTATTGTGGGTTTAACGCCATTTTCACGCCGCAGAAAGAACCACCAATCCACGTGAACCTACAGACAAGCTTTGTCACATACCTAATTTGTTCTAGCCAAGACTTGATCTCACGTTCTAGATGTGTAAGTGATCTGTACAGGCGAGCACATTAGATCACTTTAGCACCAAGTTCCTCACTTTTTCGTTAACATATTTTATGCAGTCGATCAACAACAAAACTTGGAGAAAGGGTCCATTCAAGTGAGTTAAGGTCTTATTCAGACCACTGGTCAACTAATCAGACCAGATTGTATGTTAGCTCGTTCTGAATGGTTGAATCGTTGTAATAAGCTTTGTTCCCTAACGGTTTTCCAAAACTTTTCACCTCCTCGGATGTATGTCATCTGCATGAGGTTCGGTTTTACCAAATGTAGGGAGCTTTGTTATCTCTGACGATCTAAAATAAAAACTTCTATATGCTGTGCTCATGGAAATTATCGCATGTATACGTTAGAATTATTCCGTATCCATTTAAATCCAGCCTTGGAACTAGAAGGAATGCCTTAAAAGTAACCGATATTCGGTTTTATTTTCTTCCCGGTTCCTGTTCTGACAAACGACGTTTTTTTACAGCTACGATCATATGGAGATTTATGTAACTGAATTTGATTCTATGCTCTCCTTTACTTAGATTTTTAAAAAAGTCGGATCAGCTAAATATTTTTATTTTATTTTTGATTTCACCACGAATATTTGATAAACAGTTTTGACCTGTAGAATTGGTCGTCCACTCTGAGACCATAGTTACGATTTGGAACTCTGGCATTTAATCGGATCTATATACATACAGCATCTGGTACATAATGAATGCTTCAGTAATACTGATTCTCGCCAACATACACATTTCAGGATGCTTCTGTAAATAACACATGATCCAGTAGGTCAAATGTCGAGATTTACTTTCAATTTAGAAATTCACCCAATAGCAAAATGAGAAACTGTGTAGTGCAGCTTTACCAGACTCGCGTTTGCTGTTCGCTGACAAATGCGTTAAAGTTCAGGTGCTCGTGAGACCGCATATACCTAACCCTCCATCTTTCGTGAATGTACGGAATCTCCGTACTTTTTCCTCGTAGTGTAAAGCAAGCAACCAATCAATACAGTTCAGGTGAAGTTTTCAAAAACTAGAGGTGATGTGGATAATGTAACAGTTATGCAAATGGCGTCATTGATAAGTTACCGGCCACTTACGGCAAGTATCTCATGGAGCCGAGCGAGGTCTGGTTGAACGAAATTTGGTAACTGTTACTTTGTTGTGACATGACCTAAATTGGCAGCATGACGCAATAGTCTACGCAGATATTACAACCGATATGGTAATGTCGCTGATTGTTTGGTAGGTCAGTTTGCGTTCCTTATAAATACCTAGATATCACGTATATTCTCAATTTTGATATTTTGTTTATGTTTTGGACCGACCACATAAACTATGGCATGATTCTTGTTTGTATGCGAATTACTTTGTTTTGTAGTTTATTTCGGGGAGTGGGTGTTTTTTTTGTGTTTTCTTGGTTTGTTGGTTGGTGGGTCGAAGTTTATCCTTCTCCACAAAAAATGCACATCGGCATTTTCAGTGACTTATTGCGACCGCATCAACATTTTCAGTGACTTATTGCGACCGCATCAGCAGCGATGTTAAACTATATCTCATTTTTAAGTTGTCAATACTATTTTTGCTTGAAAGAATGCCGGAAATATGTAGCGAAACATTTTGAGATGGGAAGACATGTCTTTGTTGCTTCAGGTTTTTCTGAAGCGCCTTTTACAGACCATCGTATGGCGAAGCTCTTACGGAACCTCTCGCGATTCTGGTGGACGAGACTACATCTTGGTCTGAGTGGACCGCTCTGAGTCAAGCGAAGGTCTGGTCGAACGAATATATTTTTGCTGATCATTGCGTCACACTTCGTATGTTCCTGAGACTACAACATAACTATCATCTTCCATCTTTACTGAATGTATTTCTCGTGATTTTCCCCAGTTATTCACCGCGCTGATGGAAAGCTGGCATTCATACCAATTCAGGGATAAGTGTCCAAACTAGATGTTTTGGAAATGGTGTCCTGTCAACTCGTGTACAATGACCGAACAAAGCGAGGTCCAATTCAATGTTTCAGAAAATGAATGCATGATTTCAAAACAATGAATTTAAAAAAAATGATGGAAGAAAGCTAAATCGTCGTTCTCACTCATCCTCCGCCCAATAACGTAGACTGGTCCCCTGTCGTTCACTTGGCTAAAGCGCCACTTACAGTTGTGCCGCGGTTAAATCTATCTCAGCACATAACATATATGAACTAACATTTTCGAAATATTTCTATTTAAATTCGCACAACGATTACATTTTTAACAATTTTGGAGAAACCTGTTTAACTTAGAGAAACAAGCCTCCTAAGGAAAGAATAAAATATGTCTGTTCGCATACTGTACAGCACATCCGTTCCGTATTGTAACATGACGTCAGACAATGCAGGTCAGTTGCGCTATATAGGATGTATCTCCACTATCGGTCTTTCGCATGCTTAATGAGCCAAACTTGAGTAAGACTTGAGTGTTAAAGCTTTATATAAGAAACCAACACACAAGTCCTGACAAAATTCAAGGAATTCTCAATTGCCATTGCAAGTGAACTTAAGTTTAATTTGCACGTGAAAGAAAAGCAGAATCTTCACTCAGCTTTGCTGCAATTGTTTGCTTGATTTAATTACATCTAACATTTTCATGCGGAAAATAACACGTTCAAATCAGCAAGGACATAAATATTCGATTGCGTGATTTTATAGCGAATGTTAGACAGGGCCAAACAACGTGAACATCATGCTTCGTTACTAACGTGCACGTAAATTCAATTTGGTAAATCAGGAACTAGTTGGGCAACTAATTCGTTTTAATTTTAAAGGGCGTAGACTTCAATTTCTCAGCAATGGAGACCATGTGACGTGTTACATCAGGTTCACTACACCAATAAAGTAACCCTATAAATTTAATGTTATACATCTGCTGTGAGGAGCACACCATTCTTGGACAATACTGGATACATTATGTAAACCAAGGTTGACTTATTGATTAATGTGTTAGGAAGCTATTGTATTGAAGACTTCCACATGGCAGTGTGAACTATTACTTTTGGCAGTTATGTATTGAAGACGGATAAAATAGGTATTATTTACTAACAACCAACTGACAATATAAGTCTCAAGGAATTGACGTTTAAAGTTTCCATTCAACTTCGAAACAAATAATTCCCAATAATTCCTCACGTTTCGTTCAACTCTGTGTGCCAGTTTGTAATCAAATGACCTCGTTGCACACGGACAAAGTGGGACGAAATGGTTCAATGATTCTTAGCTAGTTATAAGATGTGCTTGGTTTACAAATGCAAATATAAACTTAACTCTTTTTATGTCTAAAGGTAAAAAAATTCATATGTTAGGAAGGAGGGACTGTATATTGGAAATAGCCCGTACGTGAAGAAATATGCACACCTTACTTGACTTGTCAATGCAACGGCGTTAATATACCTCCCATTAGCCACCCCGACAATGTATGTGTACTTATATGTATGAGTAAGTAATTTATGAGAACAACATGACATTTTAAATATCCCGACCCCATCCCCAAAACTATGTTTCCTGACAGACGTATCTGTTTATAATTCAAATCATTTATAAGAGTTTTTAAAAGTTTCAAAGAGTTTCAAAGATTTTTCAAAGAGCAATAAATCTTATTTGAATAAACAATATGTACGTGCGTACGCGTCTGTGTTGCATATCTAATACAACGAAAAGAAAGAAAGAAGGAAGGAAGGAAGGAAGGAAGGAAGAACGAAAGAAGTAAAGCATGAAGAAAGGAAGGAAGGAAGGAAGGAAAAAAGAATGCAAAATTAACCTAAACTAAATATAGAGTTAACGCAGCGAAAAAAAGCTTTTTTTTAAATATAAAAAAAGAAAATTGCAATTTAAGTGGGCACACAGATTGCAAATAACATTGTACGAAAGGATTAAAATAGTTTAAGAATTTACATTTCGTCTCTAGCGTTTCAGTTCGAACGACTGGTCTAATGTTAAAGTGGCAATATGCTGCCGTCAGGAGAATACAATAGGAATTCTGATGATAGACCTAACCCGCCTGTTCCTTTATTCCGGGCGGTTTTTAGAGAAAGATAAATACAAACAAGCACACACACAAAAAAAAACGCACTCTCCCCCTCAAAAAAAGCAACAAAGAAATACTGACCAAGTAGAGTGTACTGGATACTTTATCAGTGTGGAAAAGTGGGCAGCACGACAAGGAAATAACATGAATAAGAAATGATAATCTTGCATTAATGAATATATTAGTAGCAGTTTATGCTAGGATTAAGAAACCAATGGTATTTTAAGTGGAGCTGAGTAAACATTAAGGGCAATCGCATTGGGTGACACCATCCCTAGTGACGCCTAGTGAGGACAACAATAATTTTGTGTTCTTGATGAGTGTATCATAGTTCTTAAATGACTGGTCACTTGTTCATTTGTTTTAACTGTCAGTTACCAGTTTAAAAGACAACACAAGAAGTGATGATACAAATAAATATTGGTATGGTATCTTCATTGTTTTAGTGCTGTCGCGTGGTGTGGTACCTTCATTGTCACCACATATTTAAAATGAGGTGTCTTGTCTAATTTGTCCATTTGTCTTTTTAGATCAAATGGTTTTTATTTCATGACAAGTCTAAGCGCATCATACCCGTGAAATAATTTGTTGTGCATAACGACAAAAGAATTTCTGTGCATTGCAAGCTCTAACTGAGAAAAACACGTCTTTGTTCCTATGTTTTTGTCTCTGAATTTGAGTAAAACGATTCCTGATAATAGGTTAAACTTAAAGTATCGAACTAGAAGTGCGACATTTGTATACAGTTTCAAATTTGCACTAAAGTTCGTGATAGATAGATAGTTGTTGATTCTGTTGTATGGTTTAACGCCATTTTCAGCACAAGATATGTTATACATGGCGGCCAGTATAATTGGTGGAGGAAGAACCCTGGAAAATCCCGGGAAGAACCACCGACCCACGAGAAGCTACTGGCAGGCTTTCTCACGTACCCACGTTAGCCGAGCCTGAGACTCGAACTCACGCAGACAGAGATGAGATGTCTGTGATCCGTAACGGTGAGCGCTTTAGACCGCTCGGCCACTCGGGGCCCCTGATTAGATAGATAGATATATAGATAGATAGATAGATAGATAGATAGATAGATAGTAAGGCAGATAGGTATGTATGTAGATATATGGATGGATGGATATCCCCGTTTTTTTACATTTATGTGTATATCGCCATAAAAAAAGAAGACTGTTTTGACTTTTGATGTATAAAGAGCCTTGATGGGTAAAGGAGTATGAAAGACTCTCTAATACATCATGTTGACTCGAACATTACCAACCTATAATAGTTATAATGAGGAGTAAAGGAGTATGAAAGACTCTCTAATACATCATGTTGACTCGAACATTACCAACCTATAATAGTTATAATGAGGAGTAAAGGAGTATGAAAGACTCTCTAATACATCATGTTGACTCGAACATTGCCAACCTATAATAGTTATAGTGAGTAGTAGAGGAGTATGAAAGACTCTCTAATACATCATGTTGACTCGAACATTGCCAACCTATAATAGTTATAATGAGGAGTAAAAGAGTATGAAAGACTCTCTAATACATCATGTTGACTCGAAAATTACCAACCTATAATAGTTATAATGAGGAGTAAAGGAGTATGAAAGACTCTCTAATACATCATGTTGACTCGAACATTGCCAACCTATAATAGTTATAGTGAGTAGTAGAGGAGTATGAAAGACTCTCTAATACATCATGTTGACTCGAACATTGCCAACCTATAATAGTTATAATGAGGAGTAAAGGAGTATGAAAGACTCTCTAATACATCATGTTGACTCGAAAATTACCAACCTATAATAGTTATAATGAGGAGTAAAGGAGTATGAAAGACTCTCTAATACATCATGTTGACTCGAAAATTACCAACCTATAATAGTTATAATGAAATCTTTACATCGTCAAAACGCATAGGAATTTTGTATTTGTCACAAGGTGTGACACAAGTGGTAATGAACGTTATTTAGATTCATACCAATCCCTCGCCTCTTTTGGAATTTAAAATGCTTATTTACGCTTTTATCTTCGAATTCCCCGGACAATGAAAAACATTATATGCAAAGTCAAAACTGTTAATGAAAAAATAGTTCCTACAATGAAGCGACCAATGCAGGGTATATATCTGTAAGACTTTTACATCCTTTACTGTCACGTTATCAGCTGTATGCGTGATGCCGAAACTTGAAATCGTTTTACCAAATTTGTCCAATGACGTCGTGAAAGTAATGAATTATTAATATTTTAATTTTGTGAAACAAATTTTCATAACATTTGATAAAGGTCAAACCATGAAAACATAAAATGTTTTTTTAACAATTGCGATTTACTCAATGGATAGTTTAACAATGAGGAGCTGATTACTGATCACAGATAAATTAGTCATGAATAGGGGCAAAACGCCTTGGCAGGTTTTTTCTTCACATGCAGTTAACAAAATCTTAAATCATATCAGACAAAAGTCACCGCAGCTATTGATCCGAGTCATCCAGGGGTACTCTTCTCTGTGAATCGGATGGAATGAGGGATCGGATTACATTAATTAAGAAATATGAAACGTCTGTTTCGCAACCGCTCACGTGTGGAGAGCGGAATATTTTATCTCCTTATCAATTCCCAAGAGATAACGGCATCAAGATGGTACCCACGAAATTGATGAGCAGCATACGTGACGTGGAGTGTGTCATCCTAGACTGAACAGAAACGGTCGCATTAGATGGCTTTAATTAAAAAGTTGGTACACAGTTTCATCTGCAACCTTGTGAGCTTCCTTTAAACACAGTCTGAGAGGCTGTACAACTTTGCACGAAAAAATCTCTAAATATTTCTTTTGTGTTTAATCCTAAATTTTCAGCAATAACAGCGAAGCTCTGCATAATTATACGAGACATACACAAAAATAGAAGCAAAACAAATAAAGCAAAATAGTATCCACACACAAAATCATTTTCTATCATACCTGAAATAAAATCTAATATGACTAACACTATTCAAAACTACATCATGTTTAATTAAAAAATATATATATTTGTAAAGATCTTCCACTTTATACATTATTATAATACTTTGTTTGGTATCAGTACAGACGTGTATCAAACAAAACAAAATAACTTTTTTTTCTTCAGGCAGTACATGAATAGACAGGTCAACTGAATACACAGTGATGTAAAATGAACACAATACCCACAATATACGTAGTACGCACATGCCAAAACGCGAAGTTCGATAGACGGTGCCAGTGTGAATTTTTTTAGCTGTTCACCCTACGGCAGGATGGCAGAGATATCAGGTTGAAACTGTAGACCGAAAGAAATGCTTTTGATATATTTTCAGTGGTGTTTCATTAAAATCTATCCTTATGACATCTATCACGTGTATGTTTTCTGTCCTATTTCAGAAAATAGGACATTCGTGGCTTCTGTCATGTATACTTAATAAGCTAATATACTTAGAACTGGTTGTGTGGTAATATAATAGCAACTACTTTATCTATCACGGTAAAACAATACAATATTTGGGTGTACTAATTTTCATCACGATACGAATAGAACTCTTTTTCATCGCATATTAGCAGAACTTGTAACAATTTAATAATGTGCGGAAAATCTCGACGTTTGGACAACGCAAATGTATTCCTTTCAACGAACGTCTGACTTAACTATCCCTTAAGTACCTCTCTGCGTATCCCTTAAGTACCTCTCAATAGTTTCTCTTAAGTCTCAATGCTTTACTTAATTAAACTGAAATGCTGAAACTTGTTAAAATTCTAGAAATAAACGTTTTCATAATTTTGCTCCAGCATGTTCATGTGTGTCTAAAAATAGCCACTACAGCATGTCCACTTGTGTCTAAAAATAGCCACTACAGCATGTCCACATGTGTCTAAAAATGTACGGAACGGCAGTTCGAAAACACAGCCACTACAGCACTACGATAGATAGATAGATAGATAGATAGATAGATATTTAGATAGATGGATGGATGGATGGATGGATCATACATACATACATACATACATACATACATACATACATACATACATACATAGAACGACCGACCGACAGACAGACAGACAGACAGAGATAAATAGTTACATTTAGGCTACCTGGGACATTCACGAACACTAGAACAGCCGTACATTAATACGATTTGCTGTTCTTTTGTTTCGTGTGCCAAAATCTGACCCTATAAACCTCTCATTTCCCCTGGACTGCTGCTTATGAGATTCCTTTAAACACATATATTTGCATAATCTTCAGTATAATTTCACCATGATCAGGAACAAGTCTAGGTCTTTTCGTTTGCTACCTTTTTCAATTGAAAACTGCAAATCGAAGAACAAAGACTGGGTGCAAATTATGCAGTCTGGTTTTGTTTGGAATTCATTGTTACACATAAAATATATAAATGCAGAAAGAGAATCGAATGTCTTTTGAACGACACGAATTACTCCTATGTAAATTTGCACAAATATTCCTAACAAATAGTGCCGTAATATTTATATAAAATAATTCTCTTTCCGCACCTTTTTGTCTCCTAAATATTTGGAGTTTAAAAATCATGTTCACCGGTCTTTCTCAGAAATAATAGAATCCATACAAGTTGTGTAGCTATTCAAAAGCGTTTGAAGCGGCAATTATTACTGGGGTGTATGAGAACAGATGTAAAGGCTTTGGTAAACAATTTATTTTTCGCGCCGTATATTTAATTTAACCTTCTTTAGCCTTTCAACCCCCAACCCAAAAAATATACAAAGAAGATTACGAGGAGATGTGAAATAACTTTTCTGATCATTATTCAAGTATTGAACCAATGAGCTATATTTAAGGTGCTTCAAAATATATGGTTTTAGGCATATACACTTGTATGTCTCTGTTCGATTTTCTATACTGGTAATAAATAAATAAATAAATAAATAAATAAATAAATAAATAACATCCGTTCATCGATGTTCAATGTAAGAAGAAGTCATTTTGCAGCCAACATTTTCGTCCTTTCAACAGTCACTTCTCTCATTCGTTGATTAATGGCTTCCGAGATATTGTATCGATTTGCATTTATAATGAATTCTCGAATCTAATGCCTCTCTATCCATCCATTGATTTGAACACTTGATTTATTATTTTACATCATTAGTTTTACATACTTATAAGTCTATAACAGTAAAATAATAAAGCATGGTTTAGACAAGCTGAAACGAGGCATGATCACGTGCTTTGCAACAAATAAAGAAATTATGGCAAAATCCTCATTTTTTACGTTAAAATATGATCTTTGCAAGCTTCTTAAACAATAGAGACTGGTTTCGTATTTCGTAGCAAGCATATTGGACTCCGCACCTGTGAAATACCATATGAACATATTTATGATTATCCTTGGCGAGATACCTACCTATAAACATACATACATACATACATACATACATACATACATACATACATACATACATACATACATACATACATACATACATACATAGGTAAGTACATTAAAAAAAAACATTTGGGATTCGAAAAGGGAATAAAGTCATTGCAAACCCAGTAATTCGTGTGATTGGAAGGAGAAAACGAACGTGATGAGAACATGAAAAATCGAATAGGATAAGTGTATTCCCTGCCATTGGATATATTTCAAGCATAGAGACAGACATACGCTGAGACACACGTTGATCGTTTCTGATCATCACCGTGATATACTTCACTGAACCTAATTCAAAAAATGGTCTGAAAGAAATCGAGGTGATGCAGAAATCAGAGCATATAATTCTCTGAACTTAAAAGTCTACGGGATTCCCAATGGTCGAATAAGTCGCCCCCGTTGGCCTATTGGTTTAAAGCGCTCACTTTTACAGATCGCTGCCATTTCAGCTCTGAACGCGTAGTTTCGAGACTCAAGCTTGGCCAGTGTGGGTACCGTATGTAAGAAAGCTAGTCAGTAACTTTCCGTGGGTTGGTGGCTCTTTCCGAAGTTTGCCGGGTTCTTATTCCACCAGGTATACTGGCCGCCATGCGTAGCCTATCGTGTGCTGAAAAAATAGCGTTAAGCCCACATCAAAATGGTTGAATGAAAGAACTTGTAACTTTGGGACTCGACATTTAGTGCAAACCAAATTATCAGTTCAATAAATCACAGTATTGTCACCGAATGTAACTGAAAATATTGCTTGGTATTATAGTTGATTTCTGTTATTCAGCCTGCTGAACAATTTTATTATCTTTAATGTTGATATTATTAAACAATCTGTCACCAATTCAGTTCTTTCAAGTACATTTTGTAACTCTAGATACAAAGGCTGGGAAGGAGTTACTAATGAAATGCTAATAGAACTATAAAATATGTATGTTTGTGTTTGTATGCACGATGACTCTTTTATTTTTTTTTAATCGATCGGTTTAATTGATTGTGACCGATGGATAATGGGTAGGAGAAAGACATGATGTAAAATGTTGGGAGTCAAACTACGTTTTTAAGAAGATTTTGATTTGAAGTATGTTGGCAATGAAAGAATTTTGTGTCATATGCTTTGACCGGGATGCTGAAATATTTAGAAGGAGATGTCTGTGAATAGACGCAGACTGTACATAATTCTAAAACCTATTTTTGGATTTTGACTTAACAATTTGGCATGGATATAAACACTGATCGAATAAAGACACATTTTGTCCTTACTATTGAATAAGTGTGTTGTTCTGCTTTTTGTCGAGAGTTAAATGGCAAGCATATAAAGAAATGCCAGTTTTCTTTATACAGTTTTCTTCTGATGCCGATGTAATATTTAAGTTCATTTTTCTTCATATACTTTTTGCTTATGCATGTATTTATTTCCCAAATCATGCAGCAGTTGATATCTTTGCAAGCACTCGTGCCCCTTACATTCCTCATCATTTTCAATTTAAATTTCAATTCATGTAAATGAGTTTATTTGCCTTTTTGCCTCTTTCTCATACGCATTCACACGTTTCTTACACACATACGTGCGCGCGGATGGGCACCTGAGCTCAATATCGGACAGCTATGTTCTATACCTTTTCTTTTGTTTTAACGACGCTTTCTACATAATTACTGTGCCATATAATGTTGAGTCAATGAATTGACTTTCGCAAGAACACACACAGGCTGTCAAACCTGGTTAGCATCGAACCCGCGATCCTTGAGTCCAACGCTCTACCAACCGAGCTACCGTGGCTCGCCGGGCATCTAAAATTAGGATGTTACTGTAGATAATAAACATATGAAATGTGCGTATCTTGCAGGCAAAATAGACACCAGACGACACCACTGTCCGTTCTGTTTTCTATGTATAATATATAAGAGGCATGGAGAACTTGAACATTCATCGGGGAGAACAACTTTGGGATACTAAACTCTCTAGAAAATAAAACATTACACAAATCACAGCAAACACTATGCGTATGAAGCTTCCAAAGCAAATCCCAAATTCAACACAGTAAAAGAAGAAGAGAAAACAAAATAATGAAGAAAAAGAAAATAACAGAGGTTTATAACACACGTGGAGAAATATAAAAAATTACACTTAATTCAAACGATAAAGATCATTTTTATTTCAGTTTTCACACAAGAAAATAAAGGCAACTCGTCAAAATGTTGAAATCAGAAACTTTCAAGCTATTAGTTCAATCTCGTAAAAAAGTGGTATTTAAGATATAATTTTCTAAATTTATATATTAGTAAATCTTTTTCACACTGCAAACTAACGGCAGAAAATCTTCACACTGCAAGCTTACTGTACCTTGTTTTTACTTATAATTTTTCTTAAGTCCTGCGCGTGCATGAATTATCCTTTGGTTTGATTTGTAAGAGCTAGGATTTCGTGAAACATTTAGAGAGGTACTTCAAACTAAATAAATCCACAATACTGGAGACATGTGGTATCATAAGAGCACAGGAATAATCCACAGTGGTTTATTGAATAAGCATCTGGGAGAAGCTGATCAGATACAGGCATATTAACACATCACGAGTCCGGTCCGGGGTGGCCGTCAAATCTGTGGAACTGATCGTCCGGATCATTGCTCCGTTGTACCCAAAATCTCAGCAATGACCTATTCCTGTCAACGTTACTATGACTCCCCACAAACAAATCGCTAGCACTATGTAGATGGCGCGCTTATCATGATATACAAATCAGTCAATAAACAATAAGAATTGTTTACGCACGGTATGATTTAGAACTGACATCAACTTTGTCTCCTAACCACGTAATGACAAAGATGTTTAGCCAGAAAATGATTGTCTCTGTACACAATACCGCAAATGTAGGAGATTTACAAGATTACGATTGTGTTCTACAGAATGGTTATAGAGCAAATACCCGTACAAATATCGAACGAATTAATTCCAACCAAGAACCCGTCTAATAGATGACAAGAACACTAACGAGAATTTAGTCGTGTGTCACTTAAGCAGAACAACTTTTGGACAATATGCCCTAGAGCTAAAATTACGCAGTGTTGGATAATCGCCAAAACATGTGGGGGCCCATGCACGCTATATCTCCTTTTCTCGACAGTAACTATCTGCAGTAAAACAATTCTTTTCGCAATGACGTTTCACCGTCTAGATGGAGCGATGCTCTGAAATTTTCGTGCCATACCAGAGCGGTCAAAAAATTAATCGAATTCTTCTGCGAACAATTCCCTTGAAAACCGTTTTAAGGTACGGTTTTAGAAGCTTCTCTGCGCACCACAGTTGTAATTTAATCAGACAAGTACTTCTCGAACGCTGGGAGGTAGGAAGGCGTGTTTTAGAGGCGAAGGCGAGGCCTAGAGCACGCCGCACGTGGTTTTAATTATATGCACGGGGGCGGAGCGAGACTTGGACAAATCTAATGCGGTGTTCAATCGTTAACTACCCAAATATAAGATATATATACCCACAGGTATTCATATACACTAACAGTAGTAGGCTCTAAACACTGTAAGAACAGACCGTTATATCTCCGTTATACCGTAATAATACTCTTTGTAACGAACGGCCGTCTAGACCAAGGGTAGCTGAGAGTATATATTTCACACGGGCATTCTTCGGCTCTCTCTGTTCATTCTTTAGTTTTAGTGATAGTGGATTTATTTAAAGACGGTTTCAACTATTGGAAAATGGCAAACACGATTTCACAGAAGGATACTACATTTACGAAAATATTCGTAGGTGGACTACCGTATCATACTACGGATAAATCCCTACGGGAATTTTTTGAGAAATTTGGAGACATTGAGGAAGCCGTGGTAATAACAGACAGACAGACAGGAAAAAGTCGAGGATATGGATTTGTAAGTGTTACGCTTTTTTCTATACATAAATTGTTCATAACATACGTGATGCAACATACTTTTAATAGCTCATACATCATGTGGTTTTTGGGGGTTTTTTTTGTACTCTGTAGCAGGCAGAACGGAGGAATGGCTTCTTGGCTTTAACCCTCGTGCAGACTAAAGCTGGCATTTGAAAAGATCACTCACGAGTGTTTTTTTAACGGCTGTTAAATAAATATTTATCAAACAGTTGGGAAATAAGGGTTTGTTTTAGTCTTGGAGCGTTGAGTCCTGCCAATTTCTACTATCATCTGAGAGAGAGAGAGAGAGAGAGAGAGAGAGATTACAGCTCGACCGAGGCCTTCGAAGTTCCCACCAATATGCCTTAATATGCGATCTCTAGGCCAAATGCATAATTTCTTTAATACATTTTGCAGACGGAGTGTGTAATTTACCTTGTCAGAGACCATTGTGTAATTTACCTTGTCAGAGACCATTGTGTAATATACCTTGTCAGAGACCATTGTGTTAAGTTACCTTGTCCGAGACCATTGTGTAAGTTACCTTGTCCGAGACCATTGTACACTTGTGAATATGTAGATCCTTAAACAAGCTATGTAATCATCAACATTTTTGTAATATAGATATATTTCCCCAAATCTATTCACATATTCGCATGATAAACGGCTATGCATTGCAATTCTGCGCTGGGAACTTACATTATTTGTAACTTAATACGTCCAAGGATTGAAAAATGCCTCCATAAATTTATCATGTCACTAAAAGATAAAAATCGAATATCTCTGTTTTCATTAAAAATTGTCAGACTTTTATCAAGATCGAGCAGTGTGTGCGTGTGTGTGTGTGGGGGGGGGGGATGACTAACCATGAATCATATAACCGGTTTTTAAAAGAATATTTCAAACTACCATGTAGCTGGCGGACAAATGTATAGCCAAGCACGTACTAAAGGACAATAAAAAAAATTAACCCCGAGTTGCTTTAAACAGGGTATTGTCATTCGAATGCCACGCACTGATTCCTGTCTATAGCTTCTTAGTGAAAATTGGGTATGTGCACTGACACGTCTATTGCGTATGGACATCTCTGTCCCATGCAGGTAAAAATCAACCTGATAATTCCGATGTATTTATCAAACAACCTATGAATCCCTCGCTATGACGCTAATCTTGCTTGCATTTATTTACTGGGTGAAAAATAAATACAGGTCGATGCTACTGTCGTACATCAGGACTGGGTCTGGTTTAATTAAAGCCATGTAAATTCACTTGTATCCGTTAACAAGACAATATAATATATTGTCACATAGTTTTTGCGCAGTAACCGCGTGAATTTGTATAACGCGCTTGTATTACGGTGTTAACTTAGGAAAAGCGCGTGCAACAAAGAAGTTCAATCCAGTGCAACAAACTGGTATGGATGAGAGGGACAAAGCACATTGTGATGTATTGCTTTCCTTAACATTAACAACAAAATTGATTTTAACGCAAGACCAGACACAATTACAAGAGAGAGAGAGAGAGACAGAGAGAGAAAGAGAGAGAGAGAGAGAGTGTATTGTTGTTGTAGGGTTTAACGCCATTTTTCAGCACACGATAGGCTATACATGGCGGACAGTATTAATGGTGGAGGAAGAACCCGGGAAAACCCACGGAAAGAATCACCGACCCACGAGAAGCTACTGGCAAGCTTTCTCACATACCCACATTGGGAGAGAGAGATTACTTGACACTATCGTGACAGAAGACAATGGGTACAGACTATGCTAGGGGGATTATATTACATTAATAGTCTCATCAGGTATAAATAAATCGAGCAAAGTTACAGAACCAGCAATCAATCCTTGTTAGGCAATACCACTAAACATTAACAATACCGAATGATCTACGATTTAGAGTTAATTTACGACCCATGTCCTCGACTGACGATTGACGAAAATGTATGGCTTGAAATAGTCTCGTATTTTTTTCCGCTTGTAATAACATTTAACTTGTACTCATGGGATTTCGAAAATCATTTGACACTTTTCATTATAGTTTTTCTTTCAAAGTTAGATATTTCTTGTTAAATCAAAAACAATTCAATATTTTACGTTCTATGCTAATGTTGATCATTCTTAGCAAATCCCCAGATGAGTAGGAAATTTCACTTTCAACGGATAAAGCACGATCTTAACCACAGGGGAGAAACCAACCTTTATTTATCCAAATGGCCAGCGTATCATCGATTCAGATGTTCTATATGGCGTTTTATATTGACACAAATAAAACCTCTGCGTCTGGTTCTAGCATTAATTCTGTCATACCTGCTAGGTTCTGATGAAATTTCAAACGCGATCGAAAAGCCGACTGAAGTTTGGCTGCGGTGTTAGGGTTATGATGGTCCATTAAATGAATTTAAAGATATTCAGAGAGGATGGAATGAGTCAACACAAGAAATGATATACCAGACCAGCTGTTAGATACTTTGCAAAAATGCAGCCTTCTGATCGAAATCGACATATTTCGCTGAATAAAGCATGCGCCTTGTGCAAATCTCTTTGTAGATAATTCACAAACGCAGTTTGTATGTTAACATGGGCCGCACTTTAAGTTTTAAAAAGGAAACAACACGAAAACGAAAATGGGAATTTTGTGCAAGCATGTGTTAAATGGACAACTGTCTGTTAATCATCTTGAGTGGAATGGTACACAACACCCGGAAAATGGAATCTTGATTTCGATGATTAAGCGAAACTTTTGCCACCAAATTCGTCAGTTCGATTGAAAAGACAGGCGTATTTATTTACACTAAATCCCTAGCACATGTACCGAAAAAACGTCTTGAACTTTTGTTCTTCGATGAAAGACAAGCAATGGTTGTGATGAAACCATACCAGTGTAGTAAAATAAATGTAAGGAAAGGGAAAATGAGTAAATTTGAAGTAGTTGGTTACCCGCATATATGTGCTATATTATGTAAAATGAGCAGAAATACTCAAATATTTATAAAGGCATACCCGTCGAATAAACAAAAGTGCAATAAAAAAAATGAAGAACGAAAGATGGAAGGGAAGAAAACATGTCAGGAACCCGAAACGACTCAATTGAAATTTCGTCTAAACTGGTCTATTTTACTGTCGGTTAGTTTAGCTCACATGGAATAAATGACACGAGCTATCTGTCGTCAACGTTGTACTACACCTATAATGGGGTGAAAAGAGGCAATCAAGCAAAGAATTGCCCTCTTTCTCAAAGACCGTTACCTGGTTATTGTCTCGCTTTCAAACTTTCGTATTTTCTTCTTTTTGAATCTTGATTACTATCGTTTGACCCTGTACACGCCCAGGCAGACTGAGAGAAAAAGCTTTTGATAATGTTATGGTTATCATAGCGGTTTAAAATAGGGTAAAGTCACAGAGTTTGTTGGTCTTTGTTACACGTATAAAATATCCAACCAGATAATACACTCTGGTGCAAAGTGGTAACTGGAGGATTCGGTTGACCCGATGCAAATTTAGAAAACAACGGGTGGCATTAAGTTCTAATGGGTCTTAAATGTCACAGCATCCTTGAAGAATAAACAAAGAAACGTGGACCTTGGTCTGTCAAACTCATTAACTCAAGTATGATCAGGGGCGCCCGCAGAATTATTTTCGGGAGGTGGGGTCAAGGATGTAGTGGTCAGCTATTACGTTTTACGGATGTGGGCTAAATCACGTTTAGATGTGAAATCAGAGGTGGCGGAAGGGGCAAGTGCTCTTCCACCCCCGCTCATATCTACAATAAATTTCCTTTTTTCTTCGACCTATACAGTTTTCAAATATTGTATATCTTCATGTTCAAATATTTATTTTGATTCAGGCTATTTTAGTAATCAGTTTCGATTGTGCTTCTCTTTATGAATATCTTCTTCAGCAAACATGCTACAAAGTTATTATTATTATTATTATTATTATTATTATTCCAAGCAATTTTTACGTTATTCATTACTTCAGCTAGTAATTAAATCATTGCAGTTTTAGGTAATTACTGAATTGTAACCTTTCTGAAACGAAATTATGGTAGTTGCCAAAATCAGAACTTGTAGATTGGATTGTATTTCTCAATTTCAACCATCTCGGACAAAGCGTTTAATTTTCCTTGGGGTGTATTTGGGTGCAGTTGTGATTTTCCTACCTACCAAGATATTTGTTTCTTTTATCACAAGAGAATTCTATTTTCAACCAATGTGATGGATATCATAAGATTTTTCCTCCCATCATATCATAGCAAGGGAATTTATTGAAAGCCATTTCTGGGCTAGAAAGTCTTTTTAAAAACATATCAGATCCCCTACCCACTCCACACCATAATCCGATATCCGTGATTCTCAGAACGTTCTTTCTTCATTTCTTTCCGTTTTGATAGTTGACAAATTCCACAAACTCTGCGTATCCTCGAAAGGGGAGTTGGGGGTTCCTGTAAACATCAAAATTCCTCTTTGTCAATAGCTAGCGCTGTTCTTGAAGTGGTTATTATGGAACTCAATGCATCTGTATCAGGCAGTAAATCTAGCTTTTGAAATTACTCCAGATACAAATAAACTTTCTGGGTATAGACCGTCCTGCGATAACCTCTTGGTCATTCTGTTGAGTTTGATTGAACCTGTCACATAATTCGTTCATGTACATACCTTACTCGATGATTAAACAAGGTGGGGGACAAAATCTTCAGTTTTCAAACAGGCAACTCAGTAATGCAAATATTCGGGTGTATTGTTGAAACGGAAGGTTCCCAAACACAAGGCAGTCCTTGATATTTGTAATGTTACTAATCATGCAGTAACCGTTTCTTGTCGTTTAAAAGAAAGGTACATTTCAACACATAGGTGAAGGACCGCTTTAGCACAGACGTATCATTGTTTTGAGACCTTGTTTTTCCACCCCAAAAATACAAATAAATTAAAACGGTCACTTTGTGACCAGTAGCTTTCCGTTCATATAGAACGATGACAAGAGCTGAGCGAGATATTTTGGAGAGTGGGATGGCTTTTAAAGGAACTCCTATATCATGCAGAGGAAATGGAGACCAAGTGCCATTTTCAAGGACGAATAAGCCGAAACGAGCTGGCGTTGTGTGTGTCTGTGTGTGTGTGAGAGAGAGAGAGAGAGAGAGAGAGAGACAGACAGACAGACAGACAGAGTTGTTGTTGTTGTTGTTTGGGTTTAACGCCATATTTTTCACTGCATGATGGGCTATTCATGGCGAACAGTACAACTGGTGGATAAAGAACTCGGGAAAAGCCCGGTAATAAACACCGACAACGGGAAGCTACTGGCAAACTTTCTCACAATCCCACAATAGTCGAGCCCGACACTCGAATCTACACTAACAAAAGTGAGATGATAGTGATCGATGAGGGCGAGCGCTCTAAACCACACATCAAGGGCCCGAGAGAGAGAGAGAGAGAGAGAGAGAGAGAGAGAGAGAGAGAGAGAACAATACATGGCGTCTAGTCTATGTACTATACTACGATATACCCTCACTTGCAAAATTCTTAAAGACTATACTTCAACACAGAAACTTAAGAAAATAAAAGTGCATTTGATCCTGTACGATGCCTTATCTGTAATAGTCTCTTAACACTGGTGGAGGAGACATGTGGAGAGTTTTAAGTGAATAGTCGCGTACTTAAGCTTGCACGTGAGAACATGCTTAAAAAATACTGACAGATAGAAAAAAAAACAATACAAACATTTAATATTTCCGTTATTCTAGTATATAAATTAGGATCTGATCCTAATTTTCTTATCAACCGATTATTTATTTACTGAAGGTTCAGATGAAAAGTTTACGTTTTTTTTAATATTTGGAGCGATATAAATAAATACAAAACCCTCTTCTACTGACATAGTCCCGGGGCCTCGGTGACCGAGTGGTCGAAGAGAGTTTCGAGTCGAGGCTTGACCGACATGGGTATGTAAGAAAGCTTGCCAATTGCTTCCCTTGGGTCGGTGGTTCTTAACGGGTACTTTCTCGACCAAATATGCTGATCATCGTGTATAGCTCATCACGTGCTGAATAATGTCATTAAACCCGACAAAATCAAATAAATGATATACTCTGATTTTAATACCTTATTCTTTTGCCTCTTGTAAACTATGTTGCAATGCGGAGAAGTCTAAAACTTTACTGCGCAATGTAATCAGTTTCTCCGCCTTCGAATGTAAACAGTTCATATTCCTGGTGCCGGTTACACCTGAAGCAAACACTTCAAATAAAAGAAAAACTTCACAAAAAAAAAACCAAAGAAAAACTGGGAACGAAAATATATAACATAATAAAACACAATGAAACAAACAAGCAAATACCGTAAAACGTAAGCAAAAATATTGGGCAAACAAAGCAAATCCGAGAACAAGTAATATAGAACAGACCTGTCATCGAAGCAATACGAACAGTGACATAACAATAGGAACCATACAAGCTGATTTTTAAATATATTTGTCAGAAAAGCAAACGTCGTAAAAGTAAAGATACTTCCAAAGTAGAAATGGTAAAAACCTCCTTGAGTTACATGCATCTCCTCGAGTTACATGCATCTCGAGTTACATGCATCTCCTCCGCTGCAAACACTATTACGTTTATCTTAATTGTTTCTTCTACATACAGTATCTGATAATTTTAGCACGATTTTTAGACAATTAACAGCAACGACTAATGTAATACTGCTCTCGTTTAGAACAGGCTGTACTAGAAATGTATCGTTCCGACCGAGGATACTTGAGTTTATCTCATTCCAGACTTTATGCTGTAACTTAAACAGTTCACTACCACAAATTTATATCATTTTAAATATAAATCCCCACATTCAAGTGGTGAAGATAACGAATGGGATATGGTGAACCATATCATTACGTACATGATGTGTTTCTACCATCTTATTCTGGCTTATTGGAATCGCATGATTAACACATTATAAGCAAAGCAGATATACAGGCGGCTACAATTCAAGCGAACCTTCTGTCTATTACTTCACATGAAGCAAAAAATAATCAAGAAAAAACCCGACAAAATCAAAACAAACACATTGCTCAGAAAGCAAGAAAGCAACTGATCAAACAAGGAAGCAAGTAAATGTTGTAAGAAGAAGAAGACTTCTTTTCGTTTGAAATTATGCTGACACTGTCGGGATAGATGCTGAAAACTTAAATTGTAAGTAAGCAATCAAACCGACCAAGCAAGAAAGCAATCCTGTGCCAAGTGAGAGAAAAACTTTTTCGGAAATAAAGACAACCAGACATGATAGGTAATAATTATACGAAAGTGGAGGACGAATATAATAACAAATAAGAATCTATATCAGTGACTATATATATATATATATATATATATATATATATATATATATATATATATATATATATATATATATATACGTGCGTGTGTGCGTCTGTGCGTGCGCGCATATTTTACTGTACAACTCTGTATTTTATCTTGGGTTGCATGATTAAAATAAACGACCTGCTATCTGAACTCTTCGATCGATTGCACCTCAGCAAATAATACGAAACTTAAAGACACTACCGTGGCCAATAAATCAAGTCTGAGGACCTTACGGTGAAGCCAATAAAAGGAGCGCTGTTCCGTCTGGTAAAACAAGCCAGTCTCTCCTCTTGTCCTTTATGCCAATACTTCCCCTATTGTTTTCAAAAGGGCCACTTACTGCAGAGATTGTCAATAATAAAAGCAAACATATCGGAACATAAACCGTTTAACCGGTCAGTTTAGTCCGCACGGGGATCAGAATTCGAGAGTAAATTTGGATTTAATGTGTAACCATACTATCAGATGGCAGTGGGTATATACTTGTGCTCGACAAAAATGGTCACGGTTAATTGGATCAAAAGTCTAGAGCTGAAACCATTCATTGCAAGAAAAATCGTTACTTTTCAGCGGGTTTACAACCTAAACTGCAGCAACGGATATACCGAACAATACAACAGTAGCACAGTCGGTTATAACATGTTACTGTTAACTGAGCCTCAGAACAGACGTGAGGTCTACTAATAGCTTAGGATTCGTGTACGTTACCGTGGTTACGGTGTAAACAAGAAAGTGATGATATCTTTGTTTCCTTTATCACAATATACTCAAAAATATTTTTTATTAAATTATATGTAGCCATGACATTACATTTCAAAAGCGAAAGAGTGATAGATCTGTTTGTGGGTACTGCCTAGATCCCTACTCTTACTAAGGGGAACATATACCTTACATTTATATTCGCAATATATATATATATATATATATATATATATATATATATATATATATATATATATATATATATATATATATATATATATATATATATATATATATATATATATATATATATTGCGAATATAAATGTAAGGTATATGTTCCACTTAGCTAAATTAAGTTAATATATATATATATATATATATATATATATATATATATATATATATATATATATATATATATATATATATATATATATATATATATATATATATATATATATATTTGAGAGAGAGAAAGAAAATATCTGTGTCAGACATTTTGTACCGATTATTATATTATGAAACGTTGAGAATGTGTACATTCAAAATAGTATTCTTATATGAATATTCTTTCCGCCCAATTTAGGTTACCATGGCAACAAGAGATGCAGCAGAAAGGGCGTGCAAGGACCCAAACCCAATAATCGACGGAAGGAAAGCCAACGTCAATTTGGCGTACCTTGGTGCCAAGCCTAGAGGTATCCCTGCAGGTAAACATTTGGGTAGCTTAGCTATTCGTATTTTCTTTTCTTTCTAGTCAGAGACTCGCAGTAAAATATTTCCCCAAAGTGATATCAATGTTTAAGGAGGTGGAGGGCTGGAGTTGGTGGGGTAGACGTGGGTGTGATTTGGGGGGGGGGGGCGGGGGTATGAAAAATCACCTGTACCCTTGAAGCCTTCCCAGGAGATTGCGACTAGTTCTGACACCTGACAATTGCAACTAAAGAGAAAAATAATTCCTCCATCAAAATTATTTTTTTAAACTCGCAAAAGGGAATTAAATGCATTGATAAAAAAATGCAATGTCGCACAGTGCTGGCGACACTAGGTAAAAATACGAAAAGACATTGATTTAGTGCTAATTTTCATGTACACAGTATGCCCATTTGCACCCTATTCCTGCCCATCCATCTCCGAGCTTCGATTCACGTTAGGATGTAACAGAGCTCATCACATACAAATGTCAAGTTCTCCAGACGTCGTATTTTCGATATTTCCATTAATCAAATTCACCTTGGAAGTTCGTCATTTTCTAAAATTAATTTAAAGTTATATGATTTTTAGGACTTCAGTTCTAATACTTGCTTGATTAATTTTTTTTAATCTGTCTTGTTGTCCAGGGCTTATGAATTTGATCTCGAGTTAAGTGCTACCAACAGTTCGGTATGACTATATTATATAGTTAGAGGCTTTTTCAACTTTATTTCGAGTTTAAGTGCAACACATAGTTCGATATAATTTTATTGGAAGTTGAATTCGATTCATGTGCCACAAATAGGTCGAGATAACTGGGTTATAGTTCGTGTCTTTTTGACATGAGTTCGAGTTAAATGCTGCAAATAGTTAAAGAAAACGGAATCAGCTGACATGTGCTACATGTACACGGTCTTTAATACAACGTCATTTCTGGACAATTGTTTCTTTTCAAGTCAAAAGAATCGGACTTTCCGCGTCGTCTGTGGTATGCTACGTTAAGTTTACTGTGGATCGAAATGTCAGTCATAAACTCGTACTACCCAGTTAAGGATAAAAAAAAGGATCGAAATACTCGTTTCGATATGCCGAGTTTCCCTAATACATTTTGACAAAGTTGACCGGCTCATGTGTCAGTATTGAATGAAATAACATTCAAAAGCTAAAATACAAAATATAACGTTAAAAATTGTCGAAATGTCGGAGAACAAAGTAAGAATAAAGACAGATATTGTTCTTGAATAATCTAGCATATTCTACCAATCTAATCGAAACGTCCCAGGTTGCTTCATTCGGTAATTCTTTCTTTCTTTTTGAAGAGACAGTAGGCGACACGTTTATTTTCAGCATGCGATGGAAATTGCATAGACTTAGAATAGAATACCTTCCCTGACAGCTTCTATAACACCACAGCCACCACAAGGTGATACGTGACGTGCAGAAAGGCTTTTCTTGGATTGAACCTTGATTTTGAATCAGCCAAAATAAACCGATAGAACAGAAACTGTTGCGCTTAAGACAGCAGAGCCAGCCCTAACACAATAAATGTATCAATCTTTCGTCACAAATTCATTGCTGAACTAACGAGGCTGATACCTGAATCAAACATTCTGTGCTGGTAATGTCTCAAGCCAAACTTCATACAGTTCAGGTGTTTTTTAAAACCAATCACTTTTATTTAGGCATTATGGAATTACACGCTACATGCAGGATTGACTGACCTCCAAAACTGAAGAGCGAGACAGCATGCAAAAGCTCCACACCTACTAAATTGAAGCTATGACGAACGTGCTCCAAGTGAGCATGTCCAATTTTGCGTTTCGCAAAATCACATGATAACACATTTACACGACGATTTGTATTAGTTCAAAATACTATCAAGACGTTATTTTGACTTTAATAATATTAGTCATCACAACAAAATACGTAAAGGCGTCAAGTGTTTGGAACTATTTTGTTAGACTGTTAACATACATATGCTAACTTAGTGGCTGCGTTGCATACTGAAGGGTTTTTCGCAAACCGCCACGCTCCTTTTTCACCCGTGGCTGCCTGTATAGACAACATTATTTTATCAACAACATAAATGATACAATCTCTTACGTATTAAGGGCTGTGCTATTTTTTATCCATCACTTAATGGTTGCGTTTGGAAGAGAAACATTGATTGGTTAGTTCAAAACCACGTGAATGATCATGTTTAGTCAACTTTCCGATAACATTTTACTCGAGCTCGCAATGATTGGTTAAACAGATTTATGCATATTCGAGAAATCCTAATGCGGATAGCCACGGGTGAAAACGAAGTCTTGTGGACTGTTTGATGGTTCCTTGCGACGGTGGCAATCGCGTTCCGATTGCAAAGAGGTTTTTAACGAAGGTTTTGTGTTGTTCGTGTAAAAATAATATTTATATCACTAATTTAAAACATTTGTTTATATTTTAATATACCCGCAACAGAGTTGCCTTTAAGGTAACGCTGATACACATTTCATTTGTTAAGGATTTATTAGACCTTCGATTGTGAACGAGTATCTTCCGTATTTTATATCTCACGTCTTATCTGATCACCGCAAGTGTTTTATTTCTAATAAAGACCCAAGAGTAGATGATACTATGCAATAAAATAATGTTTATATCCAGGCAACATAAAACCCTACAAATCCATTAAATCAACAGGAGCTCTCTTTATTATAGA
This sequence comes from Sinohyriopsis cumingii, assembly GCA_028554795.2. NCBI lineage: Eukaryota > Metazoa > Mollusca > Bivalvia > Unionida > Unionidae > Sinohyriopsis > Sinohyriopsis cumingii. The sequence goes on along the minus strand of CM068837.1, from coordinate 104,179,495 downwards.
GAAAACCCTCAGATGCTGAATAAGAGATCAATTCTCTTTCCACATGTACAATGCGACTGAAATAAAACGGTACGAGGGTTGAACATAGCAAGTAGTTGAGATTTGTTATCCATTCATTTCTATCATATGCCGTTTTAGAAATAATGCTATTTTAAAACAAACAATTCAAATTATGACGGGACAAGTTAAAACTTTAATCGGGATATTCTCATAATTGAACAATGAAAGTACTTTATGGGGCGAGGATTGTGATTAATACTAATTACATAGTGACATTACTGTACACGTAATAGTTTATTTCATTAAAATGTCAACAAATAATTCATGCTAATAAATGAAAGACAACAATAACATAGGTATAATACAATAGCCATCATCTCAAAAGTAACTAAAACACTACTATTTTATCAATAGTATATCCAACTGAATGGCGAAAGTGAAAGTAGGATATTGGATTTAACTATTAATAGCCCCCATTTCTTGATGCAATTGCAAAGTATTTTGTAGCAATTTAATACAATTATTAGCCTACACCGTCGATAATGTTTAATGTTTCCGAGCATTGTTGGAACTGTTCTCTATTAACATTGATTTCATTTGATATGTATTGATATGACTTGTCTCTGAAGGTCACACGTGACTGGTTCATTTCCTGCATTAACATAACATTTGAAAGTTTAACATCTTTCAATTTAGAAATACTAAAGACCCGTATCTCACAGCATACAACATCCTTGATGTATACTTCTGTGCTGAGAAAATAATATTAGCTGCGCAGTCTTAAAACTGCATGCGTTTGTAACTTATATCAGCCATTCTGCAACCAAGGAATTAACCGCTACTTTCGTTGTTGGGACTTATAAACGAAGCTGGTAAAAACAAAACTAACTGTACATCAGTAGAACATTTTCTCGGTCTCATTTCAGTTACTGATAGAACCAACTTCCTGGATATAATTTTATTTAATTTTACATTTCATTATCAACCAATCATGGCCTTCCAAGCCTGTATTTCCGCTGCATTCGGTTCATCCATTTCTGGACTGGTTCTGTTCTTTTCATATAATTAGTGGCGCGAGTGCTGTCAGTGCAATATCTCCTATGTGAAGGTGCATTCGGTACCTATGTAGCGTAAAATTAGACTCCACCAGAACACGACGCCTATGAATTAATCCCCCCCCCCCCCGTGTGATCCGTATTAATGACCTTTTCTTAAATATGTGTCCCTGCTATTTAACGGTTGGTTTCAGGTATAATGTTTGTAATATGCAACAGCATTTTTGAGCGATCATGTGTTGTACGGTGGGCGTCCTTCAGAAAATGTCTACAAGTGTGACGGGAATCTTTTGTGACAAACAGTCTCTTTTAAACGCGGTTGATGTTGTTCGTCACGATCCTAAGAGTAAGTTAAATCAAGTGGATAAAATGTCAAACAGCAAGTGCTTTCACGGGAGATAATTGAATTACGATTGGCATTAAACTTCGTCGCCTTGTCCTTTGTAAAACTAATTAGAAAGTTGATAAGAAAATTAAAATAAGAAATTAATTTCCCTTTTCATCAACAATTATAAATTGGTTTACTCACATTTTTGTGATAAGTGTTACTTTAAACAGAGGTCGTTTAACAATAGAATAAATAATAAATAAACGCTTGACGAATTTAACATATGTGGACATTGAACTACGTTGAATAAGACAGCATTGTATGCCAGAAATGTTCAGAAAATTATGATAACTATCACCCTTTTCTAAGAATCCTGTTTACTTCTCTTCTCAAACAGACGTTGTCATTAAGTATTATTTTAAAAGATGGTAACATTTTAGTATGCAACTAAAAATAGAAACATGAAAAAATAATTGTACAATAAGAAATATATGTTCGTGTAAGGGACCATGTGAAATACAATTGCTTTGAAAGCTGATGTGCCCCCACAATCGAGCCAGGATCAACGTAAATACAAGAATGTATAGACCAAGATTTTTAAAGGGGGTGGGTAAATTCTAGAATGGAACAGAAAAGTAAATAACAATTTCACTGATATGCAATGATGATCTTTTCATTTTTTTCTTAAAACGATCTTATAGAAGGTGCAGAGACGTTGAATACAATACAATAGCTGTCCCCTTCCCGACACTCCGATAGCACTGTCAGAAGTCTACCTTTTTGGACCGATGTTACAAACCTTCTATTCCTTCATTCACTTTCCTTCTAATCTTTTTCCCGCTCACATAAGTAACTGACATTGCTCGCTGTCCAGTTCTACTCTTCATACATTTCATAAGCGTATTTTGAACATTAAACATAGATGACCTTTTGCGTTAAAAATATAATATTTAGCTTTATCAAATGAATGCATACTAGGAAACTTCTTCTCAACGAAAGAACGTCTGTAGTTTTGCCAAAGTGTGTTAGGAAAATATTTTTTCTTCTGTTATATATTCATATTTAAACAAACGCTTTTATCCATAAAATAATGGAGCTGCATCGTGAACGGACTGGTTAATAATGATATATAATATATTAAATCTATCACATGTAGTTAATTCAGCCCCCTCAGAGAATGAGTACAAACTAATTTGTGTTTCTCTCCAGCTTACACCTGTCATAAAGAGGTATATATATTTTACATAAGTATGATTCAACATCGGGACATTGATGTTTATACCGAGAAAACGCTAATTCACCTGGGGGTCAAATCTGAATGATTAAAATGATTTATGGCACCGGATTGGCATTTGCGCCATGACTAGACTTGCGCCTTGTCTTCCCTTGGCCTTAAGCGCTTAATCGGATTGGATTTTTTTATATCACATTTGCATCATAAAGAGGGATTTCAACATAATAATAACGTATTTAAACTTGTCAAGAATGTGATGAACGTGTATTTAATAGCGAATTCGAAATCGTAGGTATCGTCTTTAAATCAGACTTTACCTAGGTTTGAGTTAGAACCTGTACAAAAAATAAAAGTCTGGTACATTGAAGAAAATCGACAAGGGAAGCGTGGCAATACATGGGCGACAAAAAGTGGCATAGCTACAACAATGGAAAGTCCAGTTATTATGCGATCAAATTGGCGTAATTTGAAAAGACTTCAAAAACAACCTTGTGAAAAAAGGGTAATTACGACCTCGTAAAATAACTAATCGACACAGAGGCCATAAAACCAAGGTTTTTGTGGTAACAGCTTTGGAGCAGAGCGAACTCCAGTATTTTTATTGCCAATATTGAATTAGTTACGTGGTGATGCCTCGTCCAAAAGGCTGGAGTGGGGTGAAACATATGCCATTCTCGATTTTATTTCCTACCGTTACGAAGATCAATACCTTTAACCAGTCCATTGCAATGTTGACGCCCCAAGACTGTGCCTCAGATGTTATTGAGGATTACATCATGTTTTAAGACAAAAACTTTTTATTAAGAAATTGGAAACCCAACCATCTGTTTCTGATGGCAGCATTCTTGTATAAGTAGCTCCAAAGCTGCCAATTGGGTCGACTAAGTTTGTCCAATCTTTAACTTGGCTTGCATAACAAAATGAATGTACATGAGACCTGATGCCGATGGGCTCAATACTTAAAGATATTTCTTTTTTGGTTGCTTCAAAGATACGTTGTATTTGCAAAATGCAATTGGAATCGGATTTATTCTTTATGAGTATATTCTGTCGTAAAGCGTCTTCCTTTATATCTCCCTTTATGTTTCCCTTTATGTCTCCCTTTATGTCTTTTTCTAACATGTTACAGAACAGTTTAGTTGAAGCAATTTTTGAAACAATAATAATGATTTAACAAAGTAGCCATTGTGGAAATCAATTGAATAAATCTCGCCATAGTCACTATGTATTACTCACACGCGCGTGTTAACTCTTTCGTGATAATATCATCGGTGCAATATCAACTAAGAGTACATATATCCTTTGGAAAATAATTAGTTATTACAAAATAAAATATGACAACGAACCAAAATTCTGTAAATATGGAACTTAATCATGCTGATTGTTTCATTTACAGATTGTGAAAATAAAACAAACAAAATCTGAGTTTTCATATGATATCCCACATTGGGGTCTTAGATCACTGGCTTTTCGTGCAGCATTAGGTCATATTGGTGTGTTAGATCTCCAAATTTTGTGTTCATTATTAAATCACATTGGGGCGTTAAAATTCTAATTTTTGTGTGCGGTATTAAGTCACATTGGGGTGTTGAAATTCTAATTTTTGTGTGCGGTATTAAGTCACATTGGTGTGTTGAAATTCTAATTTTTGTGTGCAGTATTAGGTCATATTGGTGTGTTGGATCTCCAAATTTTGTGTTCATTATTAAATCACATTGGGGCGTTAAAATTCTAATTTTTGTGTGCGGTATTAAGTCACATTGGGGTGTTGAAATTCTAATTTTTGTGTGCGGTATTAAGTCACATTGGTGTGTTGAAATTCTAATTTTTGTGTGCGGTATTAAGTCACATTGGGGTATTGAAATTCTAATTTTTGTGTGCGGTATTAAGTCACATTGGGGTGTTGAAATTCTATTTTTTGTGTGCGGTATTAAGTCACACTGGGGTGTTGAAATTCTAATTTTTGTGTGCGGTATTAAGTCACACTGGGGTGTTGAAATTCTAATTTTTGTGTGCGGTATTAAGTCACATTGGGGTGTTGAAATTCTAATTTTTGTGTGCGGTATTAAGTCACACTGGGGTGTTGAAATTCTAATTTTTGTGTGCGGTATTAAGTCACACTGGAGTGTTGGATCTCTAATTGAACATAAAACTTAGATTATTCAAATAATATTGCTGCTCAGTGCATTGCGCTAATCTATGGACAAACTTATGTGAATGCATGAAAAGAAAATTAAGTATTGACTATAATAATAGTCTTCGTCTTCTATTATGCCTTACAAGAAATTCGTCTTATATTATGCCTTACAAGAAATTCGTCTTATATTATGCCTTACAAGAAATTCGTCTTATATTATGCCTTACAAGAAATTCGTCTTATATTATGTCTTACAAGAAGGAACAGTACTTATATCGTGTCTGTAAACTATAGTGTATACAACTTTGAAGAAATACTGGGAAACCATGTGTTCTCACTTGTGACAAGAATATTTAATAGTAAGAACTGTATCTTGAAATTTCTGTGGAACTATGTCATTTGTTTAAATTCTCATATTATAGATAGAACGAATTACTCTTAAATGGCTTACATAATTACATTCTTAACAATGTTGGATACAGTCCATTGCTGTAAATGAGTTTGTATATTTGTACACAAGACATCTGTTATGTTCAAAATACATTTGGTTTATATTTATGTTAATTTAGTAGTATGGATTATGCAGTCTGAAATAAAGAATTATTTTCTTCCTATCTTATCGTATTGTTGCGTGTCACGTTGGGGTGTTAGGCCTCTACTTTTTGTGTGCAATATGAAATCCCACTTTGGTGTTGGATATATAAGTTGTGTGCGCAATAATATTTACTTTAATTTGTAAAGAACTGTACAGGCGGTTGTTTTATTGAAGCCATTTATGTTTCATTTCAGCTATACCCTTCGCTCTTAAAACAGGAATCCCTGGACTTATACCTAGCCAGCTTACAGGGTGAGTACTTGTTTCACCTCAATTTGACCCCGTCACCTTACCAATGACCAATCAAAACCCTCCATATAGGCAATGTTTTATATGACCAATCAGATTTGGGTTGGTTTCTCTTCAGTAATATCTCCATGTTCTACAATTAAACAGTAGCGCATGGATATTAGGGTTTTACCTCGCTATTTTGTTTTAGCCATTGCATTACGCGTTTATTCTATGTGATTTCAAAATAATTTCTCATTTTGACGGACAGTTTGACAGTTAGAAACCTTTAGAAGCAAACAAATTCTTCATTTTTTATCGGAATTGAGACGCACAATAACAAACACAAAAACCCAGATTAATTATGTGCTTCTTTGCACAGACGACATCACTAAGGAGGGTTTTTATAGGTTGTTCGCCAAGATAGTGAAGTAGCTCGTTCTAACGTGACGTCATCTAACCCCCTGAGTAATCCTGCAAAAATATATCTTTATTTCAGCATTGAATCAATATATAACTAATATATTTCCAAATGTCCTTGTCTGCACGGTTCGTGCTCATTTTTCTTTACACAATAGGTTACTCTATTAAAACATGTTTTGTTCTTTTTTATATAAAAACAGTTTTTATGTGATTTAGAATCATATTGGTTTCCAACCAATAGCTACCCAAGTGACGGATTTAAAATTAGTTTAAAACAACGCGTGTCATGTTAATTAAAGTTTCAGAAAGGGATCAACGACACTGTGCTTAACCATCATTTCGTGGTGAGTTGTACTTCTCACAATAATGGAAACTTTCGTGTGGTCATTCATTGATCTTTGGATCTGCGATGATTGGAAGCCATTTATAAAATTTAAACTTATCGTGTAGAATTACTTTTAGTAGAGAATTTTAATCACGTAAATATATACAAAAGAGATTCTTCAAATTGATGTTGGGATTACTCCTTTTAAGTTGTTAAAACATTATCGTGAAAATCAAGAACATGCAAGATATATCGTAACGTCTCCCGCAGTTCATTCATTTTACGGTTAAACTGACAAAGGTACGAATGAATCAGACCAAACACAATGCATATTTTTGTCACCACATTCGGCCATTCAGCAGAGGATATATTTCAGAAATTTTCTAACCCACTTCAGCTAAATGAACTCTTCACAGTTTTGTCTGGATAGAACGGACTATTGTTGTTAGTTATTAATGATGTCCAATACCGACACTGTTTGAAAGGTGGAAAATGCAATCAATACATGGTAGGAAGTTAGCTGTCTCCTTCGTAGCAGACGATTCAAGTCACTTGGCACATTTCAATCTTTATTACCATATGTGTGCACGAATTAAAGAAATCGTTGGGAGTGACAGATTGACTTTTTTTTAGCTCGGATGCCAAATTGTTCTTAATTCGGTAGTTACAAGATATAAAGTTCATACTTTTAAATTTCTAAAACTTTCTACGTCATCATTTTCTCAGTCTCACCGAGAAATAATATATGACGTCAATACATGAATACAGTAAGCCAGTAAGGCATAGAAATTTATTTATATACATATATAACAGTCTTTGTTTCAAATCTTATGTACATTCCAATAAATATATCTGAAAAACACAAATTTTACCTAATGATGTGTGTTTCTTTTACTAAATTGCATTTACCCCACAAATACGCTGATGCATCACACAGATGGTTAAAAAGAGCCATATCTTTGTAAGGCATCTGCAACGATAAACATCATAAACTTGAAAAACTGAAGAATAACAGACATGTGATAGAAGAAACGATAAGTGATGGGCTAAAATGTTGATCATGTTCCAACTCAAGATGGATGCCAAGGTGAAGGAATACGTTTAAAAGAGTCTTTGTTCTTATATTGTACATCTTTAATTCTTTATTCATTGATGATAAAACACGATTTAGTGATTATTATATATGGCAACTATGTGAAGAAAATTTTCAAATAATTGATTTCAGCTGAACAAAATAGCTTTGTGTCATCTTATTGGCATGGAATGATGTCGGAAATCTTTAATCTCAATTTATGTTTTGTTAAAAGTAAGTTAATTCTGTCAGAGTGAAAGTAATTTAAAGACACCGGAAGGCTAATTTTATAAAGTAACGTATACTGGCCCAGTGTCAGATTATATTCTACCGTACCTTTGGCAGCTAAATTTTGAAAAGTTAAGCACAATACAAAATGTGTTTTTGCTCCATCGTATTTCAGATAACTCCGGGTGAATTATGTACATAACTCTTGCTCAAAATAAAGGTTATCATTAAAGACCATGATTGAGCACAGAAGCTTTCAGCCTATTCACTCATATCGTTATTAAAATAGGTTGTTATCCGTCTGTGTCTAGGCATGTGTTCGGCCCTTGGCTTCTGAGCTCGAAACAAACATTGACATAGTTGTTTTGACGTGTATATGGCATGTATTACATCCGTAGGGGGGATGGTATGGCGTCGATTACCAACCCCAACACCATCCAGTACTGTCATATATTACTGTTGATTCTTCTTGTTTCATGTCTTGTGGCCAGTGGCACATATTGGTTGCTGCACCTTGCAATTCTGCCGTCGACCTGAACATCTCCAGGAGCGACTGTGACAGCCGAGAGACTCAATCCAAGTCTCGCTAAATTCTCGTCGCGTCTGGTCACGTGATACTGACAGGCAACAAGGCGTCTACTAGTATGGAGAAATCAGACCAATTTTATGGTGAAGTTAGTAGATCAACATAGCTCTTGTTTGTTGTGACGTGAGGTTTTTCTTTGTTTTATTTTTCATTTCCAGTGTCCATTCGCTGCTTGTCCCAGTGTGAAAAGATATATTGATATTATACACTTCCCAGTTTGATATGTTTGAATTGGCAGATTGTTGTGGTTTTTCGTATTTACCTAGCGAATTTGTTTTTGCCATTGCATTACGTATTTATTTTGTGTGATTTCAAAAGCGTGGTTTGATTGAACTTTGGCACTGAATTATTTTATATTCTTTCTGTATAAACTTTATTACTAAGCACACAGAAATACTAACATATATATATTCCAGTGTTCCAGTTCCCCATCGAAAATAAAGCTCATGGTCAATTTCATATTCAACCCTCGCATCCCTTATCAAGGAATATTTATACATGCAATTGGATGAAAGATAGCAATGTATTTCATGTCTTAGCACAAGGGACAAATGCAGGCGATTGAACTGGTGGATGAACGGCCAAAACTTTTCGATATTCACCTCATTCGGAACCTCTTGAGTGTTTCTGAAATTCTCTGTCAACACAAATGTATGGTCTGCAGTGAGAAAAGTCACGTAACTTGCTTTTTGATTACATCACATTTCTGCTAAGCTGTAGTTTCGTTTGCTCGTTTGTGACGCTTGATCAGAACACAAGTTGTGTCGTTTGAGAGAGTATATAACCAGATTTCAAAATCTATGTACACTCCGAAATGCAAAAAGCGACATCCCGAGATCATTATTGAAGATCAATATAATTCAAATGCCTGTTGCTACTGAAATCTATTGAATTATTTTTCTCTACAAATTTCCGAGAGAAAAAAAATCTTTAATTTTTAAAATCCATTACTATTTGGAAAGACAATATTTTAACCAGGTAAACCTACAGCGTAAGTCTGGCAAACTTTGCTATTTCTTTCAAGTGGGCGTTTAAAGAAAAAAATGAATACTGTAGAAAAAAAGATCTTGCAAGTCGTGGAACGTAGTCGCTTTTTGCATGTTTTATATCAATTACTAAATAATGAATTGCCAAGATTTAAAACAAATAAGAGTTTGTTTATTCAAAGGTTAAACATGGATTGTCTATGAAAATTTTTACAACCGACATGTTAGTGTTGATAGAGAATTTCAGGGCGTTATCGCTCATTATGTCCACAACAAACAAAAGATGTGTTGTTCTACGTTAAGACTCTTAAAATCACTAATTCGATTTCTGACGGCCTTTCAAAAACAGCGATTTAAAATTTTAAATCGTTTATTTGCTTTAATTAAATTGATTTGCGTAAAACAATATATTTTTATTTTTTTTTAAAAATGTATGTAAAGTTCTTTAGTTATTGTTATCTGTAGACCAAACTGTTCGCAGCGATTTACACAAAAGCATTCGACAAGTTGAATACAAACAAAACACCAATCATACTTGCGGTGGATCGCTAAATTTGGCTTACATCAGTGCGTTATTATGTAATATTTCTTTTGTGACATCACTCGAGTCAAAGAACAGTTAACATTTTCGAGAAAATATATCCGTCTGGTTGGAGACAAAATATTTACCATACAAGAGAGTCTGATTTATGTTTTAAAGAAAAAAAAGCATTATCATAGGTTGATTAAAGAAAATCACATTCTGAATTTTTAAAAATATACGAGAGAAAGCACGAATATAGAGTTTTACTTATTTTTTTCACGAATAGTTTCATGCCCCTGTATGTGAAATAGAAGTTTTATCATGCATTAATTCCAAGGAAACCGTGCCAATGACTCCAAGCCGCCAGGGGGCCTTCTTAATGAACCGCACGCAGCTTGAATTGGGTGGGGTCGGGAGAAGTGAACCAGAAAATCAGGAACTTCATTGTTTTATGCTGGCAAGTTTACATTAGGCGTTTATAAGTAATCAGACGATCTACACGCCATCATAAGTAAACGGTCTATTATACTATCTTCTGATGAGAAAAGTGTTTCAGGTTTTAACGGATGAGAAAGAACTGGACACACAGACACACACACACACACACACACACACACACACACACACGTTCTACTTATTTGCACAACATTATTACTAGATATTGGTTTTATATTTCATTGTCAGCTGATATAACGCACCCGCCCCGCTCCATTTCTGGAAAAGGACAGATCCTTTGGCAAGATTTTGGCTCGTCTACATTTCGTTTGAATTTGGTTTTCTTTTCAGACATTTCCATGGGCGTTCTAAATGTAGGGGCAGCTGGTCTTGAATAAGGGGGCGACCTGTTAAACAGGGCCAGATAGCTCGGGTTCTGACAAAACATGCAAGCATTCAAGAATCTAAAATAAAGCTAGACGGACATATTGGTTCATGTCTGGTCCTCAGTATAATATTTGTGTTACTAACCATCTGGGTCGCGATAATCGATAATCCTTGATCGACCTCTCAATCTTGCCGTCTCATACCTTGCCATACAGTTATCAAGCTTTCTTCTCTATGACTGTTATTTTCATATCGTCCGCATGGGGCTTACCTTCTGTATACATCCCGATAGAACTCCGGTCGACAAATAAACACAAGATATGAGCCCATGGTTGAGCTCTGGCACGTGTGTTTTGCTTGCCCACATTTGAATGCTTTACAAATCCATCATCCAACATTTTGGATACAGAGACAAAAGCTCGTGTCAACCTCTCATGTTTTGAATGGTTCACGCATTACATGATAAGCCTTATTTTAACCTTGAATTTGATAACGAATTCGTGTACCGCCCAAAGAAGATTAAATCGCATATACTCTAATACCTTTCTTCTCCTTTTATTTTTTAAAATAGAAAAGAAATGGAACTAAATTAAATCAAAGAAATATACTAATTTCAAGTCTGAAATTACTGGAGGGGATGTCCAAACCTCCAGCCTCGGCCAGTGCTGTCCGCGTGTTCTTGAAAAGTTTGAAATCGAGAAGAGCTAACTTAGCGCCACCTGGGCAACTAAAGCATTTAAATGGTTAGGCCATGAACGAGTTCAACAGAGGACAAATATGTCCTAATGAGGGTAGCATCATAGGACGAGAATGTCATAAATAAGCTGTGTTAGACAGATGCCTTTGTATGCTGTGCAGGCAACAAGGCGTGGCGTCATACGGGAAATGTTAATCTAAGAGCGAATATTAACCACGTTCAAGTGCTAAATGCAGCAAAATACAAAGGAGGAGACATAAACAAGCGAACTCACACCCACTAATGCGTTCTTCTTTAGAAAAACGAGGGCAAGTAGGGATGTTTAAGTTTACTTCAATTTTGAATTGAACGGATTAAACAAGGATTAACGTCTCTTTTGATCAAGATACACAAAACAGCAACCAGTGTTTACCTCAACTGATTTTATTCATCGAGTAAGTTGACTGGCTTTTTGAAGAATGTTTTATATTTTAAGATAGATGTTCCTGACATTTTGCGTCATAAATGGGGATTGACAGACCTCAAAAAAAGCCCATTCACGTACTAATTGTGTCACACACACACACACACACACACAATGATCTTGAGTACCAATCAACCACTTCACCATAACAATTATTAACATTATATATATATATATATATATATATATATATATATATATATATATATATATATATATATATATATATATATATATATATATATATATATATATATAGTAGAACATATAAAGACAGCGAATTACAATATAATTGGATTTTTATGATTGACTGTTAATATGTTAACACACCCACCCATCCATCTTGTCTGCATCCGTTCCAATCAGCACCTTCCTCCACCTCACTCTCACGTAAACCCGTAGACCGCTCACTACTTCCCTCCCCAGGGTGCTTGCCATCTGGTGAACAGGTCTGCGAAATTACTTTTAGGCTAACTCAAAATTATCAGCAAGTCATGACCTTAAAAATGGCCCAGTTGCCGGTTTATTCTCCTAGCAGACGATTAAAAATAACTAAGCATGCTTACTCCCGTTATGAATTTTAGTTTCCTTTCAAAGAGACATTACTGCACTTAACATCTTCTGAATGACATGAGCGTCATATAAAGGTCATATTAGTGCATTCATTGAAGATCTTTTCAAATCTGGTTCCCTTTCATCACATAAAACGTCATTTGTTTATTTTTGAAAGCCTCGGTTGATGGAGAGTTTATTCACCTATTTCCCCTTTCTTGTCTGAGGCCGGAAATGCCACCTTTTAACATGAGCATGTGTAATCGATTTCATTTTGGCTGGTAGTTATTAGCAAGTTATGGTTCAGCAAACGATATCTTAAAGCGCTTAAATGAACGTTGTTTAAACTATTAAACGTCTCATATTGAAGTGACTTTGATTGAACATATTCAATTTGGAAATAAACCTGGACACGACTCTACAACAGGCTACAGCCATGTTTTAAATACATATCACTAGAATTCTATCCAAGGAAATTTAATACATTTCTACTTACGTCACTCAAATATTTAATAGCGCGTTAAGTTTAACCAAAGGTTTCCGGAATCCAAGGACAATTTACAATTTTTCCATCAATGGACATAGGAAGATGTATGTGTTTCAGGAACAAGTATCAAAACAGGCAGTCCATTTGACTGAAAATGTGTGCTTTACATTTAGAAGGGAACGACGCCCAATATTTTCCGGGGCCCGGGGTCAATGAAAATCTCAACACCCCAACCTCACTCCACCTTTTTTTTCTTCATAGGAAGTCTAAATAAGATTTTCGGGGACATATCGTTCCAAACTTTATTTGAATTGGAATTTTCTTTCATCCAACGATGAATGGATTCCGCAGTACATTCCTCTCTAAAATTAATTCCCACAGAATTTAGGAACTGCTAACTGCCTTTTGACGCTAAACAGCGATTGGTCTTTCCGCATCCCTAATGCTTTCCACTGTTCCTTTGTCATTAGAACATTAGAACGTCTGTAATTGCTGTCTGTGAGGTACCATACTAGTGAGCTTCTTGTGACGTTAAAAAAGTTCTATTGTTGTTATTTCTTTGTCATTTGAACATGTAAATGCTATTTGCTCTATATATTGCCAGCAAACTTTCTTAGAACGTTACACAGTTGCTAGTGTTGCTATTTCTTTATCTTTAACGCGATTTGCTAGATAACTTGTTAAAGAACGTCTTATAATGTCTAATACTTTCTGTTGTCGCTATTTCTTTGTTTTTAAGCTTCTAGAAATGGTATTGTCTAGACAGCATGCTACAGAACTTCTTAGCAAGTCCAAATACTTTCTCTTTTGTTGCTTTTAGAACTTCACCACATGCAATGCTCCCGATTGCATACTGAAGAACTTCTTTGCAAGTCCAATACTTTCTGTTGCTATTAGAACTCCACATGCCATGGTCCGGACAGCATGCTGAAGAACGTCTTAGCACGTCCAATACTTTATGTTGTTGCTATTAGAACTTCACCACATGCCATGGTCCGGACAGCATGCTAAAGAACTTCTTAGCAAGTCCAATACTTTCTGTTGTTGTTATTAGAACTTCACCACGTGACATGGTCCGGACAGCATGCTAAAGAACTTCTTAGCAAGTCCAATACTTTCTGTTGTTGCTATTAGAACTTCACCACGTGACATGGTCCGGACAGAATGCTAAAGAACTTCTTAGCAAGTCCAATACTTTCTGTTGTTGCTATTAGAACTTCACCACGTGACATGGTCCGGATAGCATGCTAAAGAGCTTATTATAAAGTCTAATAGCTTATATTGTTGTTATGTCTGTGTCTTTGGAACGTTTGAGAATGTCTTTTGCTTCAGATCAGCATTATCCCTGTCGGAACTTGCGATAAATATCTGTAGGATGTATGTAAAGATGGCTTTTTCAGATGTCATCACGCCTGGTTGGTGATGAAAGCTTATCATTTGACATATATCCGAGTAATCCGTTCATCTTATGCCGTGCAATGATCCTCTTTCTGGTCAAGATGTATTTGAGATCCTTTTTCTTATGTTTTTGAGTATTGAGTGTGTTTAAAAGATTTGGCCATGCTTTATGCGATTTTTACTTCATTTGCTGGATTCATCCCTGACAAAATTATGGAGTTCGTAATCGCACAAACACAACACGCAATTTGGGGTTCCTCAGTCAATAGACTGCAACGTATCCTCGATAGAAAAAAAATAATGTTTACCAATCGCTTGAAAAGAAGTCTATACAGAAAAATGCTTAATTTTTATGTTTCGTGCTCAGAGTAAAAAGTGAATGTGGATTTTTGGAATTTACTGTCTTTGAACTTCAAACAAAAAACTTTTTGCACTCTGACCTATAGTTTTACACATAACAAATCTGAACAATTATAATAAAAATTCCAGTGTCGGACGGAACTAAGTCTGGAATCCTTTTTAGTCCCGATTCGTTCTCTTTTAATTTGAACGGATTGCATATATTGTATATATACTTCCCCGTGCATCCGGGCATTCTTAATAAACTTCCTTTTATTTACACTGTAAATCAGGCTTCTGATTAATCGATAAAACTTGGCTAAAAATATTTGCGTTGATATTATATGATAAACAGATTCTTTGATCGATATTGTCCCGAGGTCTTATGCGAATATGTCTGTCATCATCTGACATGAATGGGTCTTTTCAGGGCTGAACTGTTTAATCTTTTAACAGGACATAAAAAGGTACTAGTGTCGGACACAAATTCCAACACATACACATTTCCTCTGTCATACATATATGCAGATCCTGTAAGTTAAAGTGTACACGATATGTAATTGTACTATATCGTATTTAATAACCCAGTTCATACGGATTATTTTCTGATGGAATTATATCCCGATTAAAGTGCATATGGTTTCGTAAGATTCAAATGCATCTGGTCTTACTTTTGTGATTGGCAGTATATCCGGACGAGAACATGAGAGAGAGAGAGAAAGAGAAAGAGAGAGAGAGATCATAATATGTGATTATAAGAAAGGTAATACCTAGTACTGTGTCAATAACAATGCAAGCACTCTTGTATCTGAGTCATCCATTGGAAGTATTCCCGTGCAAGATAAAAGTTGGCCGATAATTGTTAGTATTGCTATTTTGTTCTCTCATGGCATCATCAAAATGAGTTTTAAATTCCTCGCCATTCATTACTTTTAACTGTTGAGCACTTGCTTTATTAAAACGTTGTAGCACTGTTGAATGATATGTATTTCGATAAGCTATTTTTTACAAATCGATAAAAACCATATTTTGATGATAAATGAGCTGCTAATTGGCAAGTGAATTTTAGAAAGTTTTATTTAAATTGATTGTTTATTTTAATCAAAAGTTTAAATCAATGTGGTCATATACTTTATGTCTTACTGTGACTTACACTAGTTCTGGGATGATAGAAACGGAACACAAATGCTTCAGTAATATCGAGGGCATCTTAATCAGATATTCGGTATCATTAGAGAAACATTCTCTTTTCTTATTTAAATCGACGTCAGGGGTGAGAATCTTCAGAACTTAGGTAAAATTGAGAGCTGTTGATATTGCTCAACCATTTTTAAAACTTGTCAGAATTTCTCTTATCTGTTTCAAATGTATTTTCATTGGGTTTAGCTGCAGGCTGGTAATTGTACGTTGTGACGTAATTGTACGTTTTGACGTAATTGTATGAATTGTACGTTTTGACGCGTGCACGTCATTCTCGTTGGGTGTACTATCCTGGTCCTTATATGTATGTCAATGGGTGTGTATGTATATACATACATACATACATACATACATACATATGGATAAATTGGTCGGAAGGTAGAAAACTTAGTAGAAAACGGACATTCAATTTACTTAGGAACTTAACAACGTTTCTAACCCAAATGCTCTAAACGTGTTACTACTGTAACTCCTCTTATCTCTTACATAGCAGGTGTGTTGGCTTCAAGAAAATTATTACTATTAAATGATTCAAAAAGAAAGTCCCTAATTCATAAATGATACTTCTAAATCAGTTTTAAGATAATTTTCACGTTTTTAATCAATATTTCACCGTGAAAAGAGTAAGCGATTAAATTATTTCAGACGTAGGCATTTAGCTCATTTCTACACATAATGTATCAAAGTCGTGTTATAAATGTACCTATAAAACCCAGCCTGACCCTAACGGGCGCCTTGCTGGCATCCAATTACTACAAAATATGGCTTTAATTTCCCGCTTAATTCGTTTCTTCATTAAAACGATGTCCATTTCACGTTTGAACAACCTCTTTCCAACTTCCGTTTAGCCGACGGCTGTATCCGAGTGTGTAATGGTCCGCTTTGGATATTACGCACGAGCGAAATTAACAACCGCAAACAATGAACTATCACGCAACATTCAACATCATAGAATTCTATGCAACGTAGAAGAAACAACTGATCTATCAACAGAATGTAGATGGCATATGTTAATGAAATATTCATGCGATCAAAATACACGATGCACTTGTATGAAATAACTTTCTGGGCTTATACGACTTACCCCCCTTCGCTAAAAGTCCTATATCGTTATGGGGCTTATTTTATACAACTATTTTGGTGCTGACAAAACTATGCCTTTAATGAAAGTGTACTATGGATTTGATTTGCTGACCATCTACAGCAAATAACTTACATTAGTGACTAATATTTACCGTCTTGACTGGCGACGGGGAAAATAGTGAGACCGACAAACCGCCATTGGTCTGCGACTAGCAGGCGGACGGATATATTTGATCGTTTGTATAGTAGTTAGTAGTTATATGTGAAATCTTAAGATATATATATATATATATATATATATATATATATATATATATATATATATATATATATATATATATATATATATATATATATATATATATATATATATGGACATATTTGTCTTGGAGCATCTCACCAGAAATCTGACAAAAATATTACTCGTGAAGTCAATACTCTCTTTCTGACAGTCTTAGAATCTGTCTGGAACAAATTAGTCTTGGTGGAAATTTGGTACCATATTTGAATGAATTAATTGAAATTTATTTGATTTTTGAAATCCATAACTACACTATAAGGCTGGAGTACATCTCATTTGCTACATTGTTTATGTCACCTATAATATGCATTGTACGACTGTCTGTTTTTCAAGGTTATTTTTTAAAAATCCTTCTTTTAAGCTGTTTTGTTTTTCTTTCTTCAATGATTTTGATTACGTTGGATTTTGCTCGTTGATCTTCGGTCACAGTACGAATGATTTATACTTTATTTGGTTGTATAAGAAACCTTTTTTGAATCAAAACCAAAGTTTTTTGTTTGAATGGGTGAGTCTCCTTTTTCAGTGCATTTAATGACTGTGCGAAATTTTAAAACTTTCAAAGGTTAACGATCATCATGATGACCTTTTAAAAACGCGACTCCACTCCATTATCTAGCAGACTGGGTGGAGAGAGACGGCTGTTTTTCAACTGCAACCTATCACCCAAACCTTGCAGACATAGAGCAGTAAGACTTATGTGTAAAAAGAAGACTGGTATATGGATTTATTTCTGAGAAAAAAGCTATGTTTCTCTGGCATTTATAACTATATCTGACTGACAGCTTGAAATGAAATCCCAATAAAAACAAGCTGTTATCGGTGAATGAGTTTACATATGTTTAAAGCAACAGTGTATTATGTTGGAACTGTATCGGGTGTTAGGCATCACGTTAATTTAAAACTACCAGGCAATTGAATATGAACGTTCTAAAAAGTCAAGTAATTCCACTTTAAACTGGGATTTCACCGTAAATACACATGCTGGGAGTGTGGCTTTAATACAGCAAGAACATGGCGCCAATTAGTGATTACTAGGGTTCTGAATCAATGATTTGCCATGACGTCAATCAAATGTAGCACATACATTGTTTAATTGGACATATGCACTTTTGTGTCACTGATACACAGAGGAAACTGTAAAGCATGTAATGTAGGCATTAGTTTTTGCATTCGGTAATAAAACTGAATCAATTTACAGCGGTACCTTCGGCAAAAGGCTTTTCTTTAAATCGCAGAAAAAACCCCACTGTCGATGGACTTCCTTCTTGACTTTGATAATCTAACGCGAAATGTAACCTTACACGTCTTAGCTTTTCCCTTAGCATTCTGCTGGGACCAAACGAGTCTGACGTGAAAGGCTTGTAAAAATAACAGGATGAGTTTTAACAACATTCAACGTCATAAGAAAACGTACTCATCTTGGCACAATGTAGTCGTGAACAAAGCAAGTACTCTAAATTTGTAAGATGCTTTTACCTTTATGTCTTCTGTGATCTCTTTTAGGAAAGAAATGCAACATTTATTATTAAGTGTTGATGACATCACCGATAAAAGAAGAGCTTTTATCATACATTTTACCGCAGAAAGTTCTAACTCGTTTACTAGGCTGTTAAGAAAGACATGAGCGGTGAATCAAATTTTAAACATTTTATCTTTCTTTCTTCCTGTTCAAAACCCATTTATTCGAGAAGAAAATAAGGGGTTTATAAAGTCTCCACAGAATTGAACGACATGTATTATGCAAACTGTATGTAACTTTTCTTTGTTCTTTCCTATTCACTGAAACGTTGCCTCAGAAAATCTCCAGTCATTTTGTTTGCAATGTATTGTACAGTAGGCAAATATAAACCGAATTCATGTGAGAAAGGTAAAAGGCAAGATATGGAGGCGATAAGGGGGTCGATGTAGACGGCAAACAACTATTTCCTTCGCCAGATAATATGTTTGACTTCCACAATATGTCTGTTTTATTTTTGAAAGCCCGTTGCGAGGTTTGTATACAAAGTACAGAGGAATCGATTGGGGCAGTTGAATAAAAGACAAATATATGAAGAAAAGCAAAGTTACTCTAGTTCAAAACGACTGGAAGAGTCACAGATGGTATTATAAGGTGTGCCAAAACGGTCCTTCTTCGATAGTTTAGAAACAAATAACATATGCGGTGTAGAGAAGGTTCGGAATTCAAGCCAAACAACAGCAAAGGTCACACAGCATTACAGGATTCATCCTGTCTGACAATACATTTAATTTTATTCCATAGTCTCCAGCTGTTTCCGTAATAAAGTTAAACACCAGCTGCGGTTGTTGCCCATTCAAACATAGACCTGTATAGCACAGTCTTAGTGAGCTTTCTTCTTTGTTCCGTGAACACACAATTGGTCTAATTTTTTAAAACGTTATTAAGGTCTCGGTTCTCTACTGGCATGTTTGTTGGAATTTTCTATATGCATATATTACTATTTTAGGCTTCGTTCTGGTTAACAGTGTAACGCATCATTTTGTTTCCTTCATCACAGGGAATACACGAAAAATGTTTCTACTTTAGTCCATTTAAAGCTAAAGGGCAAGACGTTTTTTTTCTAGACAGCAACGGATTATTGTCAAATACGTACATGGCCATTTTTTTGCTACTCTATACATTGTAACCTTGTCCAAAAGTGTGTTGGCTTCTTTTATTGGTGGTGGGGTGGGGTGGGGGTGTTGTGTTGTTTAAATCAATTCGGAATCTTTCAGAGTACCTACATTTTATCTATAACTTTATTTGGAGCACAATGGAGCAAATTATTTCTGAAAAATACCGCTCCGGTGGCCTAGTGGTTAGAGCGTCCGCCTCGGATGCGGGAGATCATGGGTTCGATCCTCGGTCGAGTCATACCAAAGACTTACAAAAATGGCACCAGCAGCTGTCTCGCTTGGCGCTCAGCATTAAAAGGTTAGTGTTAGGACTGGTCGGCCTGGTGTCAGGATAATGTGACTGGGTGGGACATCATGATACATGTCTGCGGCATGATACCCCAGTGCTATACATCACTATAAACTGTCACACTGTAGACATCGTGGCGATATGACTGAAAAATTGTTAAAGCTACGTTAAAAATCTAAATCACACACACACACACACACACAGACACACACACACACATCTAGAATAAGTAGAATGTGATCACGTACCAATATGTATACAGGTGTCTATGCCTTACATTGCAAGCAAATTTCTATTCGAATTTAGAAACACCTGCCTTTATTACAGAAAGGATCATGGTGGCTTTACACCCATGTGTCGTCATTGATATTTTCTGAACACAGCATACTATGATCATCGTATGCAGCAGTATTTCCATGTGACCTTCCCGAACATATCCCGAAATCTGACGAACAATTAGTCGTCATCTGGCCATACAGTGTATGGGCATTACATTGTCTAGATCCAATTATGTTTCCTAAATGGTAATTGGAAAGTTATTTCGCAGGCCCTTGTCTGGTAAATGACCCAGATAATAGAAAATGAACACAACCTTTGTGAATTTTATAATGACATAAAGGAATTCGATTGGTGAAGACTTCGAACCATGCCAAGCACAGGTAATTAGTAGATTGATCTTCGACCTATAGTACCTGATTTTGAGTTCATTTACACTGGAATCCAGACGGTTAATCAGTCCACCACCCAGTCAAATACAATATTGATATAATTTGTTTAGGTAATTTATTTGTGTAGTACATGATTCATTTTATATTGGTATGATTACAGTCTAAGCGATGCCGCAATTTCACACCTCACTGAAACATGGGCGAAGATCCGTATCAATAAACCTTTTATAGTAAATTGCCAAATATCTTGTCCGCATCTTCTTTTGCATAGTGGGATTCATAAGTACAATTTATCACCCAAACAAATTGCTTCGAAATAAATTCGTAAACCAGACGGCAACCGTGGTAATATCTCAGCTATATGATAAAACGATTAAGTACGGGACTAGGTCGCTTAAGAGCATATGCGGGGAACCCTTCTCGGTTAAAACCTGTTTGCATAAAAGAATTATGGAAAACAGTTAAAGAATTAATTTTGGGATTAGCATGAAATATGTTTTTCTACTCCCTTAAAGTTGACTCAAACGCACTCAAACTTTGGAAATGTCATGAGGTTACAAACGGGGGGCTGGACGACTCCATTAAAGACTATTGCGCATGACTACACATAGACATCATTCAAAGAATTGTATATGCCTTTATTATTTAAACTTCATTCATTTTTATTTTGTATATTAAAAGATAATTTACTTAATTAAATTTTATTTTAAAAAATACCATTCCCTAAACTTCTTGGATGATTATGATGACAAAGAAATGACAATATCACAACTAATTACCATGGCATGGTTGGGAAACTAAACCTCTCTTGTTCTGATTCCTAATATTAACATTACGTAAGTATTGATTTCCGTTATTGACCCTGTAACCTCCTCCTCTTTGGTTATTTATATTAATTTTTTCATATTGGTATTTGGGGGCTTTTTTTATGCCCTGAAGTTTCGGTTCATTCTTAGCAGATACTTTAAATTTTGTATCTAATTATAATCGTGAAAGAAGAGAAAATTAATTTATTTGATGTATTGTTTCGTGCAATATTTCACACACGTGTCATCTTTTTTTTCTTAAATAAGTTCGTTTTGTTCTTTTCGTTAACTACATGTTTAATGAATAAATGGTAGCAAACAAATACCAGCTTAAGAAAAAAATAATAAAGCATTACATAAAGGAATCAAGCAGTAATAATACAAAATATTCCCAGCTGTAATGCCCAATATAAAAGACCTTAATAACGGTGAGAGCGCTTTCATGCAATCCATTTGCTATAGAATATAATAATAATAATAATAATAATAATAATAGCAACAACAACAATTTTCATTCATATACAGTTTAAAGTCATGGATTGTAGGAAATCAAAATGTTTTATACTCTCTCTGTCGCTTCTGACCCATTCTCACGGCCACTGATGTACAATATAATTACAGGATACTCTGTAAACACAAAAATTGCGTGTTTTTTAAAAAATATTTAAACTTTATTGCATAATGGCAATTTTCGATACAATGAGTTAATAATGTTTTAACTGTAAGTCCCGCTTTCTGTGTGTTTTTTTTTTTTTTGTTTGGTGGAGATTTTATGCGTATCCATGGTGATTCCATTTATTTATACACATGCATCAATAGGGAGAGATCTTTATTTTCTAGGCACACCCTTTTGTCGAAAAATGAGTATAGACTCCAGAATTCAATATTTTAGTCGATATGTTTGGTATTTACTGTCTGTTTCTCATTATCAATATTTATGTTATCGTTGGAGAAGAAGCAGTAGGATACGCATGCAGTTACGCATCCAGTTCCTCAGTTTAAAGACTGGTGTGGAAAATAATACAAGCTTAACTTTTCATGGAATATATGTTATACTATAGCATTTTAAGTCGAATTTTTTATATTTTCTGTTCATCCGGCATCGTCTGTTATTGCATTTTAAGTCGAATTTTTGTTATTTTCTGTTCATCCGGTATCGTCTGCTGTTGCATTTGAAGTAGGATTTGGGATATTTTCTGTTTATCTGGCATCGTCTGCTATTGCATTTGAAAGTCGAAGTTTGGTTATTTTCAGTTTATTCGGCATCATCTACCTTTGCGTCGAAGAAGTATATGAAAATTGCAAGTAAATTATATCAAATATTTCATATTAAAGTTACTTCGTAAAATAAATATAAATTGCTAATAAATCTTCAAGAAGGAAATGACAAATTTTATTATCATCAAGTCCCGATTTTAACTGTCTGAATTCGTGATTATCTTCAGTCATAGTTTAACCGTCGTGAAGAGGTCTTTGCCATGCGATTATGGACCGTATTAAAATTAATTAGTTGCGGGCAACATGGCTGAATCGCATCGAAGATAAGGCTTCAAAATTCGACAATCTAGCACGTTTAGTTGGTCCCTCAAATCTTAAGGCAAACAAGGGATCAGTTATATTGGGTTCGGCCCCAGGTCGGTATGCTCCAGTTCCTAATTATTTACACCCTGAGCTGAAACCTCGTTAAACATTCTGTTTGAATTACAATTTGAATGTGTTGAATTTCTAATCTTCTTGGACAGTTTTCCTTGTTTATATTTAACTAAAAGTAATTACTTTTCTATTTATTAAAATTATAAAATAAGGAAATCGAGTATACTCTCTCCTCCTCCCCCACCTCCATCTTGAAGCTTTTACACATCTCTAAGTCGGTATATTTCCATTACTATTATTATTATTATTTATACCTTAGTTTTTAAGAAACTTCATATTTCTATATTACGACGGCTTTGTCTATCATTTTTTGAGTATTTTTTTTTATTACTTGTATCTTAATGGAAGGGACTTCAAGTTTCGAGAACTTGTTTCCCTACTCTTTTTGCTGTGCAAACGGTGCTCGAATATGTTTTAAGGAAAAGGCTTTTATATATGAAAATTATCGAATCGTTATGATGCATTTTACAAACTTCAAATTCGAACTATCTGACGCATGATACAGAAATTGCTCCTAAGAGATAGCACAATATTTTCATACCAGAATTTTAGTATTCCCTCGTGAAATATTTGCATACAAAACTTATCAAAGTTAGATAAAGGAACACAGCAGCCTACGCCGAGGCACCGCCATTTTGACGACGTTACCATTAAATTGTGCAACTTCCGGTATAGAAACAACTCACTTGAGACTCAGTTAATTTTCGTGATAGGCGTTTCATTTTGAAAATAATTTTTGTTTTTAGACAGACACGTGTCATTAAGCAATATATGATAAAAATGGCGATAAATCTCCTCCAGTCCTGTCTGAAATGAATGCAGAGATGCATCACCTGAAATGCTTCAACATTGGAATAGACCTATTCATCATGAATTATGCACACACACAAAAATAAAAGGTTATACTAGACTGAATAACACGTAGATTATTTATTGATATGCATGTATGTTTCAAGCATGTTTGCAATGAGCACGATTCATTGTTGACCTCTGTTCGGACAAACTGGATAAAATATCACTAGGAAATAAATCCCATTGATTGTGTATGTTCATCTTTCACCTTAATTTCTTTTTAAATTAATATAAATATTATTGACGATTAACGTATTCTTAGGAAGCAGTAGCGGTTTTATGTATAGCCCCCCCCCCTCTCTCTCTCTCTCTCTCTCTCTCTCTCTCTCTCTCTCTCTCTCTCTATATATATATATATATATATATATATATATATATATATATATATATATATATATATATATATATATATATCTCTCTGTGTGTGTGTGTGTGTGTGTGTGTGTGTGTAACTTTTTCCTCTTCATTTTTGATATCAAACTGCATTACGATGAATGCATATATTTGTACTTTATATACTGCACAAAATAAAAGTGTTTTTTTAAACGCTCCGTACCAACATGTATTTGTGATTGCAGTTAAAGTCAGCCATATAATTTACCAGTTTTAGTATATATTATGTGCATTACCGATGTGAAAAGATTCAAGAAGACTGACGTTTACGTATCTATAAATTCATTCCATCCAAACACCTTATTTACTATTTTATTTTACTTTCAATGGAAAACATTATATTTAAATTTTTTGAAGACACGTATCTTTATGTGTACGTTTTTTGAAGTGTTTAGTTGATTTGCTTTTCGTTTAAAATATTAGTGCTTAGCTTACCCGTTTTCACATAATATTTAAACAAAATAAATTTTTTAAATATAGTGTCTCATTTTAACTATAAACTCCTGCATTCTATTTTCAGTGTTCCTCAATACATCTACCCATCCACGTTCATGGCAACACCAAGCATGTTGGCAACTTTGCCCCACTCACAGCTCTCACCGACGTCTGCCGGACAGTATACAATCGACTACACGGCCGCATACGGCAGCCAACTCGCCGCCGCAGGATATGAAGCGTACCCATATGCATCAACTTCCGGTCTGATTGCCCCAGCAACAGGGTACACCTATGCAGTTCCACAACAAATCGCGGCCGGACCAGCGTTTACGTACCATCCACAGCAATTACAGGAGCGTATGCAATAACGCCCTACGGTGGAAGGAAAAAAAAAATGAATCTGATTAGGATGAAAGCAAATTGACCAAAAGTGTTAACATATGAACACACATGATAACTCGAAATATAGTGACCTTATTTCAATTTCATGTATGATATCATCGTTGTCATGGTTACGAATGATCAAAAGTGAGCACTGTAATCATCAGATGGAGAATATATGATCTCTATGCACGAATATACATAATTATAGCATTATATTGTTATTTATATCGGAAATGGACGACAAGGTTAAAAGTTAAGTTTATTTAAGAGTAGAGAGCTAACGTTTATCCTGGTATGCTTGAATATTTGAATGAAAGAATAATGACGGGTGATTGATGAATATCATAATCATTATGATTAAATATGCAGTATATTTATTCCTGTTCAAAATGCGAATGTATATTTTTTATCTTTCATTATTAATATTATAACTATCCGTCCAGCTTTGATCTTATACCTTGCCGAATTATCATCAGTTCTGTATACATGACATTTCATATCATATCCAAGATGATGAGTTGTCGTTCTTGACTCATCTCTACGCTCATGACCTTGAGTGTTCCCAACATTTCTATTTTCACCTTGGCATGACCCTGGAAGAAAACAAAATGAGGTTAAGATAGGCGGTCATTTTTGACAAAAGCTGGACTTGGTGATTTGTAAATAATAGTTAGCTTAGTATACAGGATTAAAGAACTATGTATAGGTACTGGTACTAAATCTAGCCATGTAGTTACCAGTACCAGTACAAAGGACTTTGGAATATCACGTGTACATAGACAGTGGTAGATGTTGACAATAACTTATGTCTATTTAATAAGTTATTACAGTAGGAATGTATTTATAGACACACTCTTCAACGAAGCTCACGACTATATAGTCATTTGGATAGCTAGTTAATCACGACTATAAAATAGCTAATTAATCACGACTATATAGTCATTAGAACGGCTAGTTAATCACGACTATATAGTCATTAGGATAACTAGTTAATCACGTCTCTATAGTCATTAGGATAGCTAGTTAATATATATATATATATATATATATATATATATATATATATATATATATATAGTTCGTTTGGAAAACATCTCAAAAACGCTGTCTCAGTTATCGTTTTTCTTCACATGTAGCAAATTAACATATACAAATATATACTAGTATATATCTACGCATACATTGTAGATACATGGATCATTTGATAACCGCAATACGACTGCAAACCCAACAGAGTGTAGAGCGCGATTTTTTTTTTCGCGTGGCTGGCGGCGAGTGTTTAAACATTTCGCAAAAATAAAGTATTCTGAATCCTCTAATATTGACAGACATCGCTGCCAGGGTAGGATAAACCCAGGCTCATAAGGTTAATGACCCATCCTTTAGGCCAGTTATTCACAACCCCCATGTTACGTCCCAAATCAGGGTAGTGAGGACGTTCTGGAGGGTCTCCAGGGTAGCAAAACTTAACAAAATTTGGAAAGGGGGTCATGCGGATCAGGAAGACAAAAAACGTTTGGTTCGCGACGAACAAAAATTGGGAACCATTGATTTAGGCCGTCCATTAAATATTGACGTAACTGCTGGGCGACCTTCCGTCCTATTAGCCATAGGCCCATAATAACCTTTATCCGGCCCTGCTAATAATGTGCCATTTTAAAAAAGAAAGTAGTCATCAATCAGGAGTCAGTAGGCGAAATGATACCGCAGACTAAAACCTCGGTTTAAAGTTCTATAACTGTTATCATTTGATCTATTCAAAACCATTAATCTCATTTTTATTCATTTTTTTATTCTTGGCAGGCCAACTTTAAAATTCTGTAGCAACAAGACAGAAAATTAAGTCCATATACATGAGCCAATAAATATAGGCATGTTTTGGGGTTTGGTTTATAAATCGGTTGTTGAGAGATAATTTGACATTGTTGAAAATGAAACTATTGACATTGTTGAAATGAAGCTGTGATCGTACTCTCTTCGTTTGTTGATATTTTGTTGTTGAAATTATGTTCAATTCTTTTCCCTTCCTTGTCTGTCAATAACTTATTGGTGGAAATGTCAGCAGCGATTGGTCGAAACTAGAATTTTAAAGATGGCGTGTGTTTCGTATTGCCCTACGATCAGTATTCTCCTTTGCCCACGTGACTTCAGCGTGGGGCGGGAGGCATCGCCGGTTAGTATTACGTGAAGGATAATATTAAGATTATCGTGTATTGTAATCACATTAAATCGTTTAATTGTAGATAGAGTTTCAGATTAAAAGACACATTTTCTTTCCTTGGTAAAATCCATTTTTGTACTTCATTTTTTATATCTAAATAGC